>CM060467.1:27432717-28662717 GCA_030544235.1 Lepturacanthus savala
TTAACGCCGCACGCGGACACGCCACTCACCGTCACCGCCGCCACCGGCGTTACACCGACTGACTCGAAATCAAGATGGCGACCGAGGGTCAGAGCGAGTACGAGTCGGTGCTCTGTGTCAAACCTGAAGTCAACGTTTACCGGATTCCACCGAGAGCATCCAACCGGGCGATCAGGTGAGGTCACACCGGCCTGAGCGTGAAACCAGCGTCCCGCGAGCCGCGGCCGTTAGAGCGGAGGGGCCGTTGCCTGGGCGACCGACCTGCACGAGCTCGTCCCCTAATAACGCGACGGACGGCGGCCGTAGTTTGTGTTGCTGGTTGATTTATCCACAAGGTCACGGAGAATAACGTTAACGTTACCCGTTAATGTTACACGGGGTTTGGCTAATTATTTACCCGCGCTGCCTACAAATATTACAAATATTATGAATATTAATTATCATTAAACATGGTCAGCGTCTGTTTATATCAGGGCCACATCAGCGTTTCCCTCAAAGGGCCAATTATAAAAATCATATATAAGTATCTATCTATTATTATTATATGTTATTATATTAGATAACTGCCTCTCCACTCATAATAGTGCTGGTGACAATTTACTAAGATTTTTAAACAGAATTTAAAAATGTTAATACAGAAATTGTTATATTGTTGTTAGCATCTAATTATTAAAATGCTGCAGCAAAACATGTAAATTCATCACAGATATCTAGAGACTCATACAAGAATATGCTGATAACCACTATTAACTATTTGATTTATTTAATGGATTTTTTAAAGATTAGCATCTATGGTTTTGTGTTGCTATGCTAATGACAGATGTAAGGAAAAACTGAAACTTTCCTGTTTTTAAACAACCTTCATGGCCATTTGAGAAAATGTTTTAGAGTTAATGAAGTCATACAAAGACAACATGACCAGCATGTTTTCATTAAGATTAAACATTTATTCACTTTCCCATCTCTCAAGAAATCACACAAGTCTGTACAAGCTCTTGAGGGCCACAGAAAATTAGGTGCCCGTCCAGATTTGGCCCCTGGGCCTTGAGTTAGACACATATGTATGTTCACATTTTTATTAATCTGTCTTTTAAGTGGTAGATTACAGCAGAACAGCATCCCTGAAGCTGTACAACAGTCAGTGTCTTGCTCAAGGACACTTCAGCTGGTGGACGTCAATGATGCTCCAGATGAGATCCTTTCCCCACACAAGTGTCCCAAGATGTTGTCGGATGGAGAAAAAAAAATGTTGACATCGGATTGTTTACCACGTTTTTCATTGGCCGGTGGTCCTGCCGGAACCGCCGCAGCTGCATCTGAGCGGACATTACACCAACTACCACAGTAGCATAGGCCCGAGTCCCATGAGACACACACGATTGGTTAACCAGTGACCATATGTATAGTGAGTAAGGGATGATGTAACATTTCAGCCTTGGGTTTCAGTGAAAATGCCTGTCTAGTGTTTGAGTCACGTTTCATTGCCATAAAACAGCAAACGTGCTGCAAATGTGTCTGAGTGGATGTACAATAACATACACACACAAAACACACACCGCCTTTCCTGTGTCCTAGGGGTTTTTGGCCTTTTGTCCTTCCTCTGTGTCAATATCAGTCTTGATAAACTGCTGTCACCAATGCACCTACGTCATGCTGTGTGTGTGTGTGTGTGTTGTAGGGCTGCTGATTGGAAGCTGGATGCTCCTGACTGGACGGGACGCATGCGTGTGACGGCCCGGGGCAAAGTGGCCTACGTGAAATTGGAAGACAAAATCTCTGGTAAGAGAGGAGCAGACAGGACATTGTTTACCGGCACTGCTGCTGCTGCTGCTATAAATCATTTCAAAATATCCCCCCTCTCTCTCTTCCTATTACTCATCTATTCCAAGGTGACCCAGCCTATGTCCACGCAACCAGTTTATTTTGAATCAAACATGTTGATAATCTCTCTCTGTCTCTATCAGACATTTTAGGAACTGTGTGGACTTGTTTAAAATGACTGAATTCTGTGAATTTAATCCTTTATCTAGAACACAATCACACCACATTTCTGTTTCTGTGTTAAATCTGGAGCTTGTACTGCTACTGGACCATTGGTGCAGTAGCAGTACTGCACCAAAGAGATATTCATTATCTCTTTGCCCCAGAGATAATAAATATACACATCAGATCTAAAGTTTTGGAACACATATTTTTACATTTTTATTGAAATTTAATTCTAATGAATACCTTCATTGTATGTAATACTACTACATGACTTAGGTGAAGTTGTGATGTCACTACTATACAGTCACCACCAACACCCCCACAGCCATTTAAAGAGGAGGAGGAGAGGCTTAGAAAGAAGCTGGAGAAAAGAAGTGTAAAACTATACTGAGATGATCTTTGCTACTTCAAATCTTGTTAGGGATGAAAAATTCACAATAAAAAAACAGGAAAGTGTAGAATGTGGGACATTTAAATGGTACAAAAATAATCAGTTAACTACCCAACGACCCAAAAAAGAGATATATCAATTTTGAGGAATCAAGTAATAGGTAACAACTTAGACTTACAGCTTTTCTGCAGTAATGGACTTAAATAAAGTGTAAAGTTGATCCAACCAAGTTTCTCTGGTTAATTAACCCCCGTCTGTATATCAACATGGATGAAGCCTGATGTCTGGGTCTTTTCTAGGACTAGAGCTCTAGAGCTAAGCAGAACCCCATGATCTAGACCTAGTTAGTCAGGAGTTCATCCTACAGCAACATAATCCACATCAGACCTCTGGGCTGTCACATCATCATCTGTCACATGACACATTAAACTAGGACAATTTATAGAAAAACTGAAAAATCAAGGTGTTGTAAAACTTTTGGCCGGTGGTGTGTGTCTTTTGCTGTATTGTACAGGGGAGCTGTTTGCCCAGGCACCAGTGACGGAGTACCCTGGCATCACAGTGGAAACAGTGAGCGACTCCAGCCGATACTTTGTGCTCCGCATCCAGGATGACAACGGTGGGTGGGCCGTTTGTGGCTAAGCCTTGAATGTTTGGTAAATGTTCCCATAATCAAGACTGTAACGTGTTTGAGGAGGAAGCGTCGGAGCATATGTTATTTAGTACTATCTAAACATCCATTGTTGTCCTTGTTGCTCGTTTGTCCTGCAGGCCGCAGTGCCTTCATAGGTATCGGGTTTGGAGACCGGGGCGATGCCTTTGACTTCAACGTTGCACTGCAGGACCACTTCAAGTACGCAGCTGCTCCATAGTGTGTTATGAATCACGCTTTGTTCACTAGTGACTTCATTTGTTGTGGTGAAACTATCCTGAACCTGTCTGTCTCCAGGTGGGTGAAACAGGAAGATGAACTAACCAAGCAGGCACAGGCACCAGACAGCACTCCTAAACTGGACCTGGGCTTCAAAGAAGGACAGACCATCACTCTTAATATTGGAGTAAGCATATTTACATAAAGTATAATTATCAGGGGCGGGTTTAGGCTATGTTTAGGGGTGCTTCGGCACCACCGTGGTTTAACTCAGCACCCCCATGCTCAGCACATTTTAAAAATGATTATATTATGCGAAAAACTTTGAAAATTAGTGCAACTGCATAGTTATGTCGCTCTGCCCCTGCACAATACTCTGCTACCTCCGGCCAATTTGGCAACCCTGTATGTCTGGCAACCATGCTTAAAAACGAGGCTTGTGACCAGCTTACTTATCAGATACATCTCTTCTCATTGGTCGGCACGTCATGCGACTGCTTGCCGCTAGAGTTGTGTAGGTTCTGCTTTTTGCTCTAGTCGTTAGCTGCTAATAATTTCTAGATCTGTGAAGCAGCATCCGGCGGCAGCGCTTAATATTTGTGAGATGAAAAGGTATGAATTTAAAGCCACAGCCTTTTGAAAATGAAGAGGTCAAAATTGAATGTTGTAGGGAAACACTACTCAAAGCAAAATGAATACAGCTCCAACATTCATAAATGTATTAGTTCTCCTCATTTAGTGAAAAATAATGTGCCTGGGGGCTGAGCATCCCTAAAGACCAGATGCTAAAATCGCTGTGATAATTATCATTCATTTGAATATTAGTTGAAATGCAACATTACCTTCAGTTTAGTCCTAATGGTTTGAATATAGCTCTGATAGATGAGAAAACGAAAGGTTATCATCGTTATCATTTTACCACACATCATTGTTTCACTTTTGATTAGTGTGTAAATGAGTCTTAAATCCATGCTTAAAATCTGCTTTGTATGGACTGTATCTGTAGCCAGGACATGTTTTTCCAAATTACATGAGCCCCACACCCACATTCACCCATTTTTTTTAACTTTCTCTAGCAATCAAAAAAGAAAGACAGGTCCCGCCCACAGAGCTCAGGTGGACTTGGCCTCCTTCCACCTCCTCCTGGAGGGAAACTAGCCCCTCCTCCTTCATCCAGATCCAACAATCATAACACACAGCCGTCTGCAGCAGGAAGTGACACTGGTAGGTAACCGTAACCCCAAACGGAACAGCTGGAGAGGTCGAGTACCAAATCACAGTCTGCTTGTGCAAGATAATTTCGTGATCTCATTAAAAAAGTATGTTATGGTGAGATCACCAAATTGATTCCTTGTGATAGTGAAAAAAACAACAAAGAAATTTGGTAAAGTTGTCATACTTTTGGCCAACATATCTATGGGTGAGTGTCGCATTGCAGTCACTGATGTGGACCGCACATTTCCGCTGTGTTGGAACCAGCACAACTGAATCTTTACTTAGTTGTTAAAAGCAGGTTTTTAGAGGTCTAAAGAACATCATCACCCAGATATTACTACTGTTATTATTGCAGTTCTTCCTCATGTTTAGTTTACAGTGAAAGTAGCATGTGACCTGGCTCTGGCACCAAGAAGTCATACAAAATGAAGGATCATTATGATGGTCAGTATGAAACAAAGGAAGGTTATTACATTGTTGAAAGAACTAGTTTCTATTTCTTTGGCCCCAGTGGACTCTGTTGTGAAGCTGTTTCCAGTGGAGCACTTGTGTCCACACAGTCATTACAATGAAGGTGGTGAGTGCAGCGTTACGCTGACTTATAGACACACCAGCCAAAAACTATGACAAATAGACTCCTGTTGTGAGATGCTGGAATTTTTTCCCCCTTTCCTCTCTTTGCCGGTGTGTGTTACAGATGCTTAAAAAAGGGAAAAAAATGAAATAAGAATTTACATTAAAAACAGGTGGCAAATTCCAAGATCAAACATAGCACCCTCTAGTGCTGTCTAGCCACACAGATGTGCTTTTGTGAGCTGATTGAAGTTAAAATGTCTGAGATTTCTGCTGCTAACTGATCACAATGCAGACAAATGGAATTTTATTTATGGTACTAAATTTATAATCCAGGATGTGGACATAATCAAATCTATTTGAAAAAGTAGTCTGGAAGGAAACATTTTGTAAAACGGGTAAAATCTGAACCATCTAGATGGCTAGACACCACCAGGGTAAGCACGAAAACACTATGTATTTGTATAACACTATTTTTTTTAGATCTGATAGTAGGTGAATTAACTTGTAAGAGTCATTTTCTTGTTGTCTATTAGGCCGTGCTCACACCTGTACGCCATCACTTGTGAATGGATCTCACTTCCTCAGTTTATATGCAAATAAATATTAATCAGTATTTCTGCTCAGAGTGAGATGAGCACATTTGAGCTCAGTGAGTGTCTACGGTATTTTGATATAAATGCTGGCTTACAAGCAGAAGACAGACAAACTGTCCTGTCATTCATTTTTCGCCATTGTTTATCCTGCTGTCAAACAAGTTGAACACAGCTGTAGACAGTGGGTGCACAGACAAGGCAACAATGAAGTGAGCTTCTGCTACTCAACAGCCTGTTGGTTGACAGTCCTTCAGTGTGGTCCAGGACACATTGCATACAGACTGCTGTAAGAATGTGGTCACAAGTGGCCCACACCACCAACGGATGTGGTGTGGGTGATCTGATCTCAATGCGCCCTCAGTGCATTTTGTGATTGGATCACTCAGGGCGGATGTTAATACCCAGGATGTTGTACACAGGGACTCAGTGGAAATTACACATCAATTTGCTTAAGTTACTTTTCCTGAATTCTTTGATTGTTAAAAAAAATCTGTATTTTCTTGTCAGTGTTTTAGAGTTGCATTATTTTTCTTCATTATTTGTTTTTTTTTCTGTGTTTTATCCACCAGGTTGTTTGCTAGACCTGGACTCCAGTAACTCAAACTCAGTGGCTCCATCCAACACCACCACCACCACTACAGCCAGCTCTGACCTGTGGGGAGATTTTGACTCCGTATCCTCGAAGTGAGGAGAGATCCATTTGGTCTTTCTCTCTCTTGTCTTTCTGTAAATTTATGCAGCACTTTTTGCAACATTTTTTTCCCCATCATGGGGTCCTGTATTTCTCCCTGCCAAGCAGGGTAACCCCCTGTACTAGTCAGTTTGATTCACTTCCTCATGGCTTCTGTTCCGATCTTAGCCTGAGATATACCCAGACCTCACAGTCCACTCCTAACCAGACAGATTTAGAGCTATAGACCATCTCAACTGTGCAGACTCTGCATTCTCATGTTTCCCTTGGACCTTCATCCTCTCCTCTATATATGCCTCCTATCTATCTAGCTCCATTTTCTTGTTAATATTCAGGCTTTGCCCGTTTTCTCCTCCTCAAAATATTTTGCGCCCTAATTTTCATCATAGTGTACACTATAGAAATATGATCAAGAGGGACATAATCAGAAAAACAATCTGGAGATGACTTGCAATTAAATATAACAATGAATGAATTTTATGTACAGAGAATATTTATTTTAAATGTATATATTGTCAGTAGTTTGTAATTATTGTCATTGTGTTGTAATGTACTGTAGCTTATTTCTCTCCAAGTCCCCACTAGGGGACTGACTATATGCACTGACTGACAGTCTAGTCTGTCTACCTAGTTAGTACTGCATAAAGTCTGCATTTAGTGCAGGGGTTGTTCTAATATTAGACTTAGGTTATAGTGAAGTTTACCACCACAGGATTATACTTGAAAGAAACCTGCTAAGCTGTAGCAGTTGTACTCTCTAGCGCTCTCTAGTGGTCTCTCTGGGCACAATCGCATTATTTGAAGTGAGGAGATGACACATTAAGCTGCAACACATATTTCATAGGGGTCGGGTCCCAGGCACTGTGTCCATTGTTTTATCTAAAGGCCACTGTAAATCAGTACAAAGAGATAGAGATGTAGGAATGACGGATGGGATATGGTGTTCACAAAAAGAAAGAGGGAGAGGCATCAAGTGCTTTTATCTTTGCCTCAAGGGGAAATAGATGATTTGGTGTGTTATGTCATCTCTAGTCAGCACAGCTGTTAAAGCTGTGCCTTAGTGAGTCATTTCGGTCATGACCTCTTTACTGCTCAATTAATAAGTGTGTGTTACTGCACTGTCCCGTCGGTCCGGGGAGGCCTTCCTCTCCTTGATTCTTTATGAGAAGGTGAGAGGGTCATAGACCTCAAACCACAGCATGTTGTACTGTACAAACCAGTTTTAACTGTGAACTTCAATTCCATGTTAAGATGTAACGTTAAATGTTCTGACGGGACCAAGCTAGTCTTTGTGAGATGCAGTATTTTGTGGTGATATTTTTCTGTTCAGACAGATGGATTATGTTACACTGATATCACATCATGCACACGTGTTGTGACAAGTGGTGTGATGATGGATGTGGACTGGAACACACACACCGTGTGAGTGTAAAGCCCTAACTATGTTTGTCAGTGTTGGTTTACTGTTCAAATAATATACATTTCTCCCAAATGTTACTTGTTATTCAAACTGTATGTGTATGGAAATGAATATGCAAAGAAAAATATAAATATATCACTTAATGACCACAATTTAATTTGTTTTGTTTTTTCTTGTTATATTGAAACAGTGGAAAGAACAAATCAACTCAAACACATTTTGTTAGATTTTATTGGATACAACAGTGCACATAATATTGGATTATCAAAGAGTACCTTAGAATCCACAACAGAGTGTCTTTCTTTGTACAATGAAATGACTCAGTGCTGCTATAGAACCATTACTACAGTAGTTTAAATGGAACGTAAACCATGGGAGACATGATCCGTGTCCAAAAACACAGATGAAATATTCACAGACAATTAAAAGACTAATACATAAACATAGATATGACTCAGCACCTGTGTGTGTATGTGTGGAAGGGAGAGAGAGACCCCCAGGTGTTGAATGGAGGATTTACGGTGTTGTGGGCTGCTTTCATGACAACGCCCAGGGGTTTATGTCTCTAAATGGCTCCATCCTCACTGGTGGTCGCATCGCCGACCTGGGCCTTGTTTGCCCAGGTTTTGGGGTTGCTACGGCGATTGCGACACCGTTTCTTATTAGAAGACCTCTCAACACGCTTGGGCCACCCGGACAACTCTCTGCAGCGTTCAGCTGTGGCGTGTAAAAGAGAGACAGGTATTTATCTAAACGTAAATGGTAACGGACCCAACAGCTTGGTGCTTGGTTTCCATGTCGACTGTCTCACCTTTCAGATACTCATCTTGTTGGCAAACCGTCCTCATACAGACCTCGTTGTTGATCACATAGACCCGAGGAAGGCTGTGTCAGGAACAGAATAAAAAACAAAATATAAAGGCAAATTATGCTGTAGAGGCCGTTTGAGTCAATCAATTAGTTGCTGCCAGTTCTACAAATTGCATTTATTCAAGTAGTGTTTAAGTACTTGTACTTTACCACTTTCCATTTTTGTTCTATATAATAACTCTGCCTTCAAGCCGTCCGTTATTTCTACATAAGAGATTAAGGTTTTACATACAAAATAGCATCAGTTTATATGTTTATTGTAGCAGTATTTAAAATCAGCTCTACTTTGACCAACTACAACATGAAAAGCTACGTACACACGTATGCATCATTTATATGAATCCCATGATAGTGTCTGTAATTATAAATCACTGACAAAGACAATTCTGCTGCACAATATTAATGATTACACAATAGGTAACCATATGCAATTTATTTATTTAGATTTTTCCTAAAATTCATGTGCAATAATTTACTCACCTACCTCATACCATGTGCACTTTTACAGTAACCATGTAGCAATAACAAAGCTGTCTATAGGCATTTCATTTGATTTTTTTCTTATAAGTTTTATATTTTTCTCTAAGTTGGTGTTGGTATTTAGGGTTGTTTTTTTTTACATATTGCTCTTCTGTTTGTGTGTCTATAGTTTTATAACAGTGCTGTATGTGACCTGTTGGAGCTTCAATTTCCCTGAGGAACCTCCCAAAGGATTAATATAGTTGTATCTAATCTAATCTAATCAATAAGTACTTTTATTTTGTGTATGTTTAATTATATTGCACTGAAAAATTTTGAATGAGTACTGTTAATCATAGGATTGACTACTTCTTCCACCACTCGTTTTTGCAATGTGTGTGCAGTTTGGACACCCAACACATTTTTTATTTCACTCATAAATGTAGAAATCACTCTGTAGGTGAAATGCTAAATTACAAAAACTGCAGGTCACCTGTAGAGGCAAAGCGCTCCAATACACCTCTTGATGGGCCGATAAACCGAGTACATCCTGGTGCACGGATACACCTCCTCCCTGCAGTCTGCGAGACAGTAAGTTACATGGCATATTGAAATCGTATCATGCACAATAGCAAGATGAAGCAAACCAAAGCTTGCACCAGTGTTTGCACCCAGAGCTCTGTTTAGACGCCCTCTGTGTTCTGTGTGTACTCACTGGCTGGCAAGGGCGCCTCAGTGACCTCTGGAAAACAGGGGAGAACACACGGTCAGATTTAGGAAAAGAGCTTAGCAGAGACTCACTGCAATGCCTCACATGCAACACAACTCGTCCTGATCTGAAGTGTGACTTATACAAAGAGAAGAGAATTACCCTGCTGCTGGGCTTGGGCTACAGCTGTGAGCGCTGTGGAACAGAAACCACATGAGGGGAGTGTTTCGCAGCATAAAAACAAACACACAGCGACTCAACCATAATTAAACAAGATGATTTGTGTGTTCTGTTTGGCAGAGTTACCGTGGAAACTGCAGAGGAGCAGGACCACTGGAAGGCTGCCCATTCCTTCAACTTGTAAGAGGTACGGCTTTACGAGCTGGAGGAAACAGAAGAGGAAAAGAGTCAGGATGATTTCACAGAGTGGAACTGTTCAATATCCTCGCTCAGGATTTTTGAGCGAGTGTATGTTTTCTTTCATCCCTTTGCAGATAAATTCTCCCAACACTTCACTTCACAGTAATGTTTTCCCCCAAAGTCTCGCTCCAGCTGAAAACACACGCGTGTGGAGTGTTTTGGATAACAGACAGGTTGTCATCGTTATAGATGAATGCATGACGTAATGCTGCTTCATGTGGAATAATCGGCTCCACAGTGTTTATGAATTGGGCTGCAAATAAACAGCTACACTAAAGTAGCAGTAGGGCAAGTGAAGAAAGGCTTTAAATGACACTGAAACATTTTCTGGCTCTGAAGAGTTCTTTTCCTCACTCCTCTTTTTTTCTCTTTCACCCTCTCTTCCCCCCCCCGCCCTGCATCATTCCTCTTGTGATGTGTCAGTGCAACTTTAGAGTCCAAGACGTGAGTTCTAGCAAAAGAATGTGTTTTTTGTGCCCTATTCGAGCACCCACTCCACCCCTCCTCTGTTACACTCGCACATTCTTTTCCAGTTTTCTTTTCACAGAACATATTACTACTTTCCAACGGTACCATCATCACCAGCAGCCACTCTGAGCATGGCAGATTTGTCACAAGTTGAGTCTTTTCTGCAGGAACAGTCCCAGAGTAACACATTTGCATTTACGGAAATTTGAAACTCTAGGTTGTCCTGGTTTAACCTGGTCGTCCTCTGTTGATTTTCTTTCTTATTAGAGTGACATTGCTTTTTTTCATTGCTTGTACTTCCTAACATCTGCACACAACCACATAATTATGATAAAACTAAATCTGAAGTGAATGAGTTAAACAGACAAGCATTCACAATTCATGATTTCATCGATTCTATATTAAAACCTGCTGAAGAATGTAGAAGGTGTTAAAATCAGGTGAAAAAAGAAGCATAGTTAACTCGTACTTACAATTTTTGCTGTCGTCCACAACTGCTTTTAGTTTTTAATGAATCTTTTGTCTTGTTTTTTCTTCCAGTCCTTCCCTCTCCTTCTTTCTCTCCCTCCTCCTTCTCCTCCTTCCCATCATAGTTTTCTTGCTTTTCACTCCCCCCCCCCAAATCTGGTAAAAAAATTGAGTGTGCATGGTTAATGTCTTCATGTTTTTGTCTTCAGTTCACACAGGTTTTCATGGTCATCTTAAGCAAATATTTAGTAAGATATGTATTGAGTTACAGTACAGTATCACACAAAGCAAAATATTTTATTGTTCTTTTGTTCATTAAATAGGCTACACTAAATGTTTCATGGTACAAAAGTGTCAAAGGCTCTGTAAGTACTTTTCTCTTCATAATAGTCACATTCCTTATAAACATTATGTGCAGATAACACAGTGTTTTAGAAGATGAAAACAACAGCAGGTACATTTTTATGAACTTTTTCATTTTCTCTTGGGATCAGCTCAGATTCAAAGGACACTAATTAGCTACTAAGTATTGAACCACTCAATAGTGGGCCTCCATATAACTGTTTCAATTTATGACATAACCAGCAGGTGGAGCAGCGGACTCAGAAATGCAGCTGTTGGCCTGATCCTTGATTTATTTGGATTTTGGGGAATTCTAGAGAAATAGATCACAAAAAGATTAAATGTATTCAGGGAGATGATGTCTGCCATTAACAGTCTGAGTCTAGGTTTCTTAAATGATTCTTTATTTATTCTTGTGATTAATTTTTTGACTTTTTTGGACAATTTTGTACATTTACAGATAACGTCCTCCTAAGCCAAGGCCATTGTCACCACATATCCACAAAAGTTTGTGGTCTGATAAGATCTATTGAGAGTTATCATCTTGGTGAAGCTGACAATTCACTTCAATTATAAAATATGTAATAGGAGTCTAACAGATTTGAACATTTTCTGTGGACAATCAATGTTTGGACATGAAATATTCTTCATCTCCTAATCAGATTTTTTAATTATTAGTTCACATAAGCTACCCTTCAAGTAACCCAAGTAGTAACCTGTGCCAAAATGAAAGTGACTGTCAAGGCCATAGTCCTTGGCCCTTTGTCTCAGTGGGTCTTTGCATTGGAAAAAGATGTGTTTCATTGGGACCGTTATAGCTTCATTGGGAGAATTGGGGAAACTTGACACTGCATTGGCTCCCATTGACCTGACTAATATAAATATTGCTACACATACCCCTGAAGTCACAGACAACAAAACTCTCACTGGCACTCATCCCATGGTAGGCTCTGTTCATATCCATGAGAGACACACTCATCATCCCTGACATATCGGGGCTATACGAATCAGCGGGGGGCCCTAACAAGGTCGACCAGGGGGGTGGCTGATGACAACTTGACAGATGAAAGCAGAAGAGAGAAGGGGAGCCAAGAGCGGTGATCAATCCTTGGGACACATCAACCTGCCACTCTGCCCATGCTGCTGGGTGCCGGGACAGCAACAGGCAGCAGAGAGAAGCTGAGTACAAAGTGAAGAAAGTTAGAGAATCAGGTGGCGTGGGAGACATAAAGCAATGCAGAATAGCCAAGCTAAAACATGCCCGATAGTAAACAGATGATAATCTCTCGACTTGTTTATTAGTTGGAAGGTATTGCGTGTGGCATACCATGTCTGCAATACATACTAACTCTCTGACCTACGGTTTACCCCTGTACACACCACTCCCTGTCTGCCTGTGTGTGTGCATTCCAACCAGATGATACCTTTTTCATCATTGCTATGCTTTCTCTGCATGAAAACAAACGCATACACTTACACACACACCCAAGAGAGTAACTGAACTCTCTTATTGGCACATTGCAATTCTCACTAAATGCTTGACATATAAACTAGATCCGGTGCACCCCAAACATTTATGGCTCTTTTACTGCATCAGCATCATGCCTCTCAAAGCTGCTTTAGCAATTAAAGCCGCTGACCTTAATAGGAGCAGATGCAGACAAAGATCGACGAGTAAGTGAAACATTAGGTTATGATGACCCAAGTGGTTTACTTCACTGTGGCGGATACATTTCAGACGATGAATTCTTTCTTTGCTCCACTCCCACCGTCAATCTTGACCAAACGTCTAAATATCTGATACATCTAATAAAGTTTTCCAGCCTGTTTCTCCATATCCCCTCTCTGTGTATAAACAGAGGTAAAATATTAGTTGTAGGAACTCGAAAAACTCTTTTCAAAAGATGGAAACATGGTAATGTGATGTGAGGTATCGGATGTAAAATCAGATGCTTTATTGACAGTGATTTGTACTTTGGTTAGCACCATGAAACTGGAAAATTTGCTGATGTTACTGATCCACAGCCAAGGTTCTTGAGTTTCTTGGTTGGACGGTACCTTGATTTTCACGAATGGCTGTCATAACATGGAAGTACAAGACTTATGGTAATCCCCCTGATGTTTTACTTGTATTTTCGTGAGGACATCGGTCCACGTGTAAAGCTGTCCTTGTTTCCCCCATTTCATCATCCCTATCTATCCTCATGTACCTCCAACAGATTTGCGCCTCGAGTAGCATCTTTCTATTGGCACTCCATTGTCTCTGTGGTCCGCGCCATGTGTTTCCATTTGTCTGTCTGTGGTCGTCCATTAACTCACCACCCTACTGTCACATGAGCTTTGTTTCTCTGTTTCCCAGAAAACAACACCTCCCAGACGGCCGTAACTATAGGAGATATCAAATGTTTCAATGTAAACATACGGTGAGACATGGATAAAGAAGGACACTAGTTCTTGGTTCACATTAGCTACGACTTGAGAAGGCAGAGGTCCAAAAAGGGAGGGAATAAAGGCTGCCAAGGGTGACTGACGGGTCACAAAGTGGGTGTGACTATAGAAGTAAAGATGAAAGGAACAACAAGGCCCAAGTGGCCTGACAAGATAGAAGAAATCAGCAAGAGATGAAAAGAGCAGAGATGAGAGAGTTAACGGGAGCGATGGGTCACGGTGTTCCATCAGATTGTGCTGTTACAGTTCTGTGGGCGCCAAGGCAGCCTGAGTCGCATTTAAAAGACTGTGGGGTGCAGATAGTCAGCGGGAGGTGATGATGTGCATGGTGTGTAAATAGATGGGCCTGGGGTCTATTTATAAAACCATCTGAAGTGGCCCTTAACAGGGGTTAGCGCAGCTCCAGCTCGCATACACACATAGCCGCGCTGCACATTAGCGGCTTACTACCAGGAGGGACCCACTCCAAGCTGAAAACGTGATATTGTGCACCCTGCAGTGTAAAAGTGAAATGATAATGTCAAATTTCCATGATGCATTGCAATCACTGATTGCAGTAAAAAAAATGAGCCGAGCTGGGAAGCAAAGTTTTCAGTCTATTCTGGATGTTTAATTGCTGCCAAGTCCTTTGCCTCTGCAGCAGCGGACAGCTGGTATCATCATAGCATGATTCAGTAGTGGTCGAAGTTTACAAAGTGGCCATTAGCGATACCAAAGCATACTTTTGAGGGCACTGTAACTGGAATGCAGGTGATTTTTCATCCAGTGATTTTCCTCCGTGACAGATGTAGGACAAGTGTCCCCCCTGCACAGTATGGAGGTCAAGCTGCCATGCGGCTAAATCTCATGTGACTGTTGTTTTACAGTCAGTACATCAGTCAATCATCCATATAAATGCAGTATAATATATAATAATGTATATAGAAAGGGAGAATAAATATTTTCCTATTTGTAAGTAGCATGCTTTAGGTCAACATCATCTAAACATGGAAGAGAACCGTGCTCTCACTATCAGGTTGTATTGTTCAGTCCAATTATAGATGTGCTTCCTCCATTCAACAGCACCTGTTGTTTCATTACATCAGAGGTGTCACTGCTTTACTTTACAAAGGTGCACTTCTTCAGGTTCATCATGAAGGCCCCATACGTTTTCTATGATATTACTCAATTTCATTTTATATGTATACTGTAAAAACATTTCAGCTATATGTTTTGGTACATGATTGGTAAAGTGGTGTTTGAGTTCCAAATGTTTCTGCATCACTGACTACCATTAAAACACAGTAAAGTGCAAAAAAGATTGATGCACATTTCTGTGATCACTAAATCATCACTGAATCCTAGGTAGTCCTTCTGTCTTAACTTTTAGTGTATATTATTCAGATCAAATATGGACTATTTATTTACATTTAAGAGTAAAAAACACCCTAAGCACCATCTTCTTATCCTTATATTTTACCCATAATTTACAAATTTAAACAAATAAATGGTACACTACATGGTCATATTTTAAACTGTAAGAGTGATTATGAATGCTTTTTTCCTATATGAACTTTGTAAATCTCAGAAAAATATACATTTTCTGCTCTCTGAAAGTGTCATTAAGGGCTGTTATTGCATTTATTAATAAAAAAAATAGATTGTGGTTCAGAAATTTGGTATAAAGAGGACATCAATGATTTAATGTGGCAATTGGCAAAAAAACAATAATAAAACATGTATGACTTACATGTAAACATTCTACTGCACTGTTTATTAATGTTAACTCATAAATCTTAAGCTTTGAAAGAAGGACAATCAAATGTCTCTTTGTCCCACTTCACTTAGTTGTTTTTGTGTTTTCAGAAGTCCACCACCAGATTTAATATCATTACAAGGGATTTATTTTATTTGACAACAATACAATTCAATCACTCAATACATTTATACAGGAATTATAATACAGCTTAAGCTTTCAGACGTCAAACTTTTCTTGTTCTATCTAGACTCTTCATAGTAAGACACACCTATACACACTGGAATTTATACAATTGAAGTGGTATTTTAATAAGGATATTTACAGTAATATGAAAAATACAGCACCTAGAATATTGTATACATTTATATCTATAATTATACGTTAAAAAATTCTTAAAAATAATAAGAAATTGCAGCAATGTCAAGCGATTCCATGAATATGAGCAATATTATACACAAAGCTTATCTCTCCCCCCTCCCCTCCCTCACCAGCTCTTCTTCTACTCCTCCCTCTCTTATTTTTCTGGCCTCCTTCTTGGCCTCCTCTGCTTTCCTCTTCTGCTCTTGCTCGGTCTCCATCAGCCATGGCCCTCCCAGGTAGCTCAGGATGTCCTCGGGGCCTCCTCGCTGCCTGGGCTGCGGGTGGAGCAGCTCACGGAAAAGGCTCATCACGAGCAGGCTGAGGCCCCTGAACTGTGAGGGCAGAGGGTTGTCCCTGAGGTTTTCCTTTGTGATTGTGTAACTGTCATTTCCCTCTTCGCATCCCCTGATCTTCTCCTCCCTCTCAGCCTCCCTGTCGAACCACTGCTTGTATCTTCTGTAGCGACGGTCATCGTGGGTGCTCTCCTCCCAGGGAAAGCAGCCGGTTAACAGGCAGTAGGTGAGCACCCCGAGGTCCCAGCTGTCGATACAGGGCTCCACCGTTATCCAGATGTCCTCCATCTCCTCCTCGATCCCCTCAGACTCCCTCCTCTCCCGCTCTTTCTCAACCTCCTTGGCAGGCTCCACCTCAGGGGTACAGAAGGGCGAGTCGTACCAGACGGCACGGACGGTGGAGCCGATGGCCCGGGTGAGGCCGAAGTCGCCCAGTTTGACCCAGCGGCAGGAGCTGTCACACAGGAAGATGTTTTCAGGTTTGATGTCACGGTGGACGAAGCCCAGGGAGTGGAGGTGGGTAACGGCACTGCTCAGCTGGGCCATCACCCTCTGGACGCACTCTTCTTCCACCCCGACCTACGACATAGACAAAACACATCTTATTATTTTAGGTTGTATGAGAGGTGAAATCTAGGTGGAATGAGTGTGGTTAGAACACCACCTGGTTGGTGCAGACACAAACTAAATCTCTTGGAAACCCCTGACTTATTTCACACGCTTCCCACTTCACTCAGTGAGAACAGGCGGCCCTTGTTCTTATCTCTTTACTCTTTAATGTTACTGGCAGTGACGAAAATACAGGAGGGTGAGCTGGAAGCCTTTATCAAGCAGGTTTTTGCTGACACAAATGAAATACCCCTAGCAACAGTACTGAACGGTCTAATGGACTATTGCACAATATTCAAAAACTGCCTTTGTTGCCTAAAGAATGTAGTGATTCACAATCTTGCACAACAAAGGCACTTCCGATTAGGAAATGAGTGTTTTTGGTTAAGTATTGAGTATTAGGAAAGTAAACCTGCTTTAAGTCACTTTTTAAACATAAAACCAAGACCGCAATCTTACCAAGACCCTAATTTGAAAGATATTGTAGGTTAAACAAATACATTGTCAGTGAATATTTTTAAGATATGTTCAATCTTAACATTTTCAAACAGCAAGATGCATTAATTATCAATGTTTTTTTTTAGTTTTTGATATTATATATATATATATATACTGTTGTAAATTAATAGGATATAAGCATGTTTAGTTGTGCTGAAACTCTACTTCAGTTTACAAGCACATTAGATTGGACACAAGGAGTGTGAAGATGTTAAAGTATTCACGTCACCCAAACTGACCTCTGACACTATTACGCTGTAGAGGTCACCATAGAGACCAGCTTGCTGGGCAAAGACATAGTAGGTCGGGGTGGAAAAGAAGATGCCAAGCGCCCGAGTCAGAGAAGGATGGGTGCAGTAGGAAAGGGAGAGGTTGTATTCACGCAGAAAAGCAAACAGGGCAGTAGACTCACGAGGGAAGAACTTCAGAGCCATCGGGGTCCCTGCGAGAAAATCAAGCGAGACGAGGTGTTGAATTATGAAATATTTCATCAATCAAATCAATCATAATTCATCAGTCAAATTGTGTCAAAAAAAAACTATCATCATGAATCCACCGAGTGTGTTTTCCATCACCGACACTGTGAACAAATATAACTTCCCCTCTGGGATGACTGCATTACACAGCTACACCACGGCTGAAGCAACCCTATCCCGAAGTATGTACCGAAGCACTTCATTACAGCAACAAGAAGTGCAGGAGGTTAAGTGAACACGATCAAAAGACAGATCTGTTCTCACGTAACTGCAGCATTCGCCCAAACACAACACATGTTTTTCATTAGAGAGAAACCTGAGATAAACGCGCTGCAAGGGAGATATACCATTTGACTGGTTTCATATTAGGCAGCAGGAGTTCAACTGAATATACAAGTATTAGGATTCAAACTGAGATTCAAGCTGTCATGACCCTTAAGTCCTGCACCAACCTCTCTTTCTGTGCACAGCCAGCATGACCTTTCCGTAGGTGCCCTCTCCTAGAAGTTTTACCACCTGGAAGTGCTCGGAAACCTTTAGGGTCGTCATGGACTGCGACGACAGGAAACATAGCTCGTCGAGTTCCTGACCTGCAGTCTGTAGGACACACACGCACACAAACACACACACACACACGCACACACACACACACATACACACACACACACACACATAAACAAATCAATATTAAGTGTCATTGCAGATGATGATTCGTTAAGTAGCGTCATGAGAAAGGAGATCCACAGCGTGACTGGCATGTGTTGATGTGAATGATGGATCGTCTCAGAGAATGCTAGCATGTTACGCAAACCTACTGGATGGCTCATCATATCCCAGCATACATTTGACAGAAACTGGTGATCTGGTGTGATCTCCCTTGTCCTATAGACAGGATCAACCTCAGATGTTAATTACAATGTCCTATCAGGGCGATCAGGACATTTGGCGCTGTCACACATTTCCATCACCCGTCATCGTTCTCAGTTGCTTGAGGCCATATCCATGATGACTTGCTTTAGAGTACAGCAGATCCCCTACCACATACCCCAGCCAATTAGTGAGTGTTACAGTTACGACACACAGCTTAACACAAAAGATAAACATATTTTTGCTTTTGACCTTCTATGTGCACACTTGCGTAACTGAGCTTAGAGGCCAACTGACTTTGATTTTGATTGAATTAACTTTGTTTTGTCATGGAAAACATATTTGTGGTGGTTACTGGCCAGTTTCACATTTTTTTACAACTAATTGAGGTAACTTTTAAATTTAAATTAAAAAAATTAAATTTTCCAAAATGGGTGGCTCTTATGAGTTGCTCTTTGAAAAACAAATGG
Organism: Lepturacanthus savala; assembly: GCA_030544235.1. Lineage (NCBI taxonomy): Eukaryota > Metazoa > Chordata > Actinopteri > Scombriformes > Trichiuridae > Lepturacanthus > Lepturacanthus savala. Next base: position 27,451,956 of record CM060467.1, read on the forward strand.
ATCTTATGTGCAGGCAAAAATAACACTGCTGGTTTCATCCAGCCTGAATTTGCTGCTTGGCACAGATATTACCAAGACTGCTCTATTTAAATCACAGCAGATGACCACCTGTTTCAAAATCAATAGTATATGTTTTAATGTGTCTAATTTGTACATCCGACCAAAATTTGACACATCCTGATAAATCACTGCACTTGAGACAATTTCTAAATGCAGGGAAAGTCGGATTAGAGACACTGTATGGTATCAACTCATATTAAAAGGTACTTACATTCATATAAAGGGATATTGATAAAAGGTAGCGTGGAACAAAGGTGTCTATCTTAATTCATTTGAGGCGTTTCAGGGTTTAGAACTGAAAGGACATGCAGTGCTAAATTCCCGGATTAAAATTTCACTCGGGTTTCATTCACAGTGCAATTAACACATGTTGTGGTTATCATGTTATTACATTCTTGGCTGCTCCTCCTTCTGCTCAGGCCAAAATTAAGTCGAGATAATTTACTATGTTTTGCCAATAGCAAATGTTTTTGCCCGGACCGGGTCACAGTTGACAGATCATCACAGATGATTCTAAAAGATTTGCAGCAAGAGAAGCTAGATATTTACATCTCCTTTTAAGGAGAGGTGATTATTAATGAAACCCCATTAGTTAATGACTCTTGGCAGAGCAACGAGAGTTTTGAGATTCAAAAATTCTCTATCATTTAACAGAGGGCTCTGCAGCCCTCTGTTAAGTTAAGTCTAGACAGAGCTTGACTTTACAATCTGAAAATCCTTTAAATTGTTATTGTTATTGTCTGTCAAATATTTACAGCCATTTGTGTCATGCCTGCATGTCATCTCAAAAATTCAAAGCGTTTATTGTCATGTGCACAATGTAGAAACAAGCTTCTCTGTACAATGAAATTCTTAGTTGCTGTTCACATGAATGAAAAATAATAATAAGGTATTAAAGTTAAAATATGATAGAATAAAATAACACACAAGTAACATAGAATATAAATTTGGCAGATTTTGTACAGATATATGCAAGTAATGATATGAGTAATAAGATGGAATGAGCAGTATGAATAAAGAATCAAGAGTCAAGAATCAGGTGCAATCATATACAGGCCCAACCATCTGGACAAATAACATTCATAGAATTCTTAGAATAATTTGACCAATATTACTAAACCCAGCAAGCATTTATTTGTGTCTAAACTAGATTAGATTAGATTAGTTTAGATTAGATATGCCTGTATTGATCCCTTTGTAAGATTCCTTCAGGGAAATTAAAATGAACTTAAATTATACTATTTATGATACATTTAATAAAATCTGATACTTACTGCCATTTTCTTTTCAGTCGATTGATCTCTGTTCACTTTGCGTCGGCTCTTTTCAGCATCTAAAACAAGCTGCTCTCACTGCAACAGGTTACTGTTCAGTGCTGGAGTTCTGCTGCTGTTTGTCCTTGGATAAACTTGTAATTAAACCTGAATTGAAGCGAATATTTTGCCTTTGCTCCTTGCTCCCATGCAGTGGCACAGCAGCTTTATAGAGGACGCTCATAGATGTTTACTGGAGACCTGGATATCGACTGTGTGTGCTTCTCCCTAGGAGACCTACCCTGCACTCTCTCCCTCTCTTTCCTACTCTTGTGCCAACTCTCTGCCTCTCTCTGTTGTGCTGGCAAATACGCGTGAACCAGCTACAAGGTATTTCAAACCTCTCTCGCTCTCTCTCCCCCTGTGTACATGTCTCTCTCTCTGTCTCTCTCTCTCTCCCACTACACAGCAATGTTACTGTTTTGACCACATTAACCCGTACGCTTTCTCCTCTCTGCAGCTGTCATTCATTTTTCTACCCAAACACCCCCCCCTTTGCTTTCCAGGTCTCTCTTTCTCTCTCTTTCTCACCCTCTCAGTTGGGCTGAGTCCATGAATTCCTTTCACAGTATAGGATTTCTTATTAAATCGATAGGTATTCTGGCATGATCGGAATAGGTTAACAAGCTGTGTCTGTGATCCCTTTATCTTACTGGGATTAAAGGCAACAGTCAAGCATGCCAATTGTTGTAACTTTTTCTGTCCAACATTATCGTCCTCTCTTCCTATTTTCCCCTTAATTCTTGTCTATCTCTCCTGGGAGGAAAATAAAGTATGAAATACATGAAATTTATTTCACCTCCTTCTACTATCTAAGATCTACACACACCCAAGAACCTACACCAATGAATTGGAGAAGAGTCATAATGTTCTCTCTGCCCAGAAACATTACAGTTTTTCTACACTGTATGGAATTAATATGAAAACTTTAAGTTAATGTATTAACCACATGGCTTCAAACTGCTCCACTCGAAGCACAACACCATCAACTCCCTGATTACCAAGTGGTCTCTCACTTCTCATGTGTTCAAACTCAATTAACAAAATACTTCAATCACATCAAGAGGGCAAGAGGTGGATTTTTTAATCATTCCGTTTGGTCTGATGAAAAATCTGTTGTAGTCAATTTATACAGATGAATATGTTAATGTATTGCAGTAATATAGTGCATCTATCTTATATTATATTGTATATATATATTATATTTATCTTCTTGTCTCTACTGCTATTGCTAATGCAATTTCCCCACTGTGGGACAAATAAAGTATTATCTTATCTTATGCTACTTATACTTACTTACTTATGTTACTTTTTAGTGTTATACACTCATTTAATCATGACAAAACCAGAAAGATGTGTTCTTACAATTCCATTTCTCATTTTACTCAATGCAGTGATTGATATTTTGAGAAAAGGGAACCTGGTATTGAGTGCAGTTGTGTTTCATTTTGCAAGAGAATTTTGACAAAGTGGTTGAAACTGTTTTCAATTCTGTATTTTGAGTTTTGAATAATTGGGCTATAGTTTCTGATATTGTACATACTCCCTCTCTGCTGCAACCTGTTCATAAGAGCAGGACAACGTCTAGTGAAGCCATTTGCAAGAATGGACTCAACAATCCTGGAAAATGCAGGTTGATCTAAATCAGAAGCTCATCGTTCCACCATAGATTATCACAACCAGTCTCACGCCGACATGATTCTGTGGTCAACCTGGCAGAAGTCCTTGTTCATTATGGTTTTAACTGTGCCATGGGAGGCAGTAGTTGATGATGCATGTGAATGCAAAGGGAATGCAAATGTATCAGCAGAGGCAGGATGTTTAGCATAGCCAGGTGCTCCCTATAGAGGTGGGCTGTAGAGGATTTGGAGGGCCGGCCTTCCAACAAGCCCCCAGGTCTCTGTCAGAAGCAACTGCAATCCCAACTGCAAAATGACTTGTAAGAGAAATAAAAGCAGAGCGGAGCACAGCTGGGGTGCCAGGTGTCACTATTGAAGGTGTCAGGGCCTATCAATAACACAGCAATGAAGGAAGGTGTCCAACCCGATGACTGATGGATTGATTACTCCTAACGCCCCTCGAGACATCAAGAAAATGTGGATTTATCTTGGGGATTGTAATATCAAATTCTAGGCACTCAACATGACTCTACTCTTCCTCTTCTTTTATCACCACCAAATACCTTTTTCACACCCATCTCACTCTCTTGCAATAAAATCCATGTCTCTGTCTCTGAGTACATTTTATTGCCTCTCATCACAGAGTGACGGAGCTAACAGCTGAAACTTTGCCTTACAAAACAGCTTAATTCTATACCTCGCTGGCGACTTGCCAGCTCTGTTTCCTACTTAGCGCCAGCTGCAGGTCCAGGACCTCCTCCTCGCCCTCCTCCTCTTTCTGTCTACTCAGATACATTTCCCTCGGTACTACATATTACAGAACTATTATTGCCACTGGCCTGATGGCCGTGCGTTATGTAACACAAACACCGGCTGCTATCACAACCGCCGATCCCCGCTCATGTTACTACCACCGCTGTGTCCCTGACAGTCATGACCAACATATACTTCCATGTTTGTACTTGCACCATAGGGTCCTTTGGCCCCTGCTGTGACAACCTCCACCATTGCACCAAAACACAATTTTCAACACTTTGAGTGAGAGTGTTTCTTGTTCATTCACAAATACAGAACACACACACACACAAGCATGCAAATGTACACGCAATCAAACTCACACATGTCCTACATGTGTGCACAGGCACATCCTGCACAATAGTAGCTACACACTTGGGACATCTTTGCTGGCAATTACTGGAAAGTTACATAATGTAGTTTTTCACTATTAAGTTACACTTCTATATTTTGAGGGATTGTGTGAGCAAAAAAGGAAACTGCTTACATAAGAGGTGATTTTTTTTCCAACTGCACCCTTTCAGTGATATATGTACAAATCTGGTTTACAACAGACATGATATGTGGCAATGAGAACAAACAGCAAGACTTGTTTCATCTTATTTAGTGCTTCAAAAAAGCTGCTCCCAGTTGTTCAAAGTTGCTCCCATTAACTAAATGCATCAGTGCTATCATTGTCCTCTAATGTTTCAATAGAGGAGTGTGTTATGAGAATGGGGCAATGAGTGAAATAATACTTGATTAAATGAGGGGATTACACACTTCTCCACTGCAACCAATTGGAAAGCTTATCAGAGGTTAAACAATGTGCACTGGAACCAGTAAAATTACAAATTACAAATTACAACTACCTAGTTTATGCTCAGTGTAAAGGTATTGATGTAACAAACAATCTCTCAGACTAACAGATAATACAATTGGTCAAGAAAAGAGGTAAACTCATGAATGAAAGACAAACTGAGACATAAAAAAAGTATGTGGTAAATGTTGTTTTAGAATATTTGAACCATATTGAGTGCTGAATTAGTACTGTCTTAAAATGATGTATTTGTTCTTGAAATATTTAAATTATATATTTAAATTAATGAAAACTATTGAAGTTTATTACACACATTACAGTGACAAAAGTATCACTACAGGAGTGAGTGATGTACCAAGAGATTTAGAAGTATGAGTTGATGTAAAATAGAAAACACTGATTTTGTGTTCTTAGAGTATGAGGAAATATAAAGTTTCTCCATGACATAACAGTAGAACAGCACCTGTCAAAATATCTTATATGCTCGTTATAATGGCTTGCATGGTTTTTGTCCATCATTATGAGCTAGTGTTTCTGAAGCTGTGCAGCAGTATGTTGCAGTTATAGGTTGCTTGTGTCATGCTGCAATGTTCTCTTCCGCTCCCTCCTCCCTGGAGAGAAGGCAGAGATAAAAGGATAAAGAGATGCAGGACAAAATGGAAAACTTGTTACACACATGCATGCCAGCTGTTCCTGTGTCGTTCTGATCTACAGGGCTTATGTGTATTATTTATGGCTCGAGACAGGAGTTTTGGTTGTAATGTAAGCTAGAGTTGGCTCATGGTTGCCTCTCTGTGGACAGAGTGTGCTACTGCATTTCTGAGTAAAAATAAAAACACAGCCAGGGTTTTACATTACAGTACGTATCAGTGACAGTTAGGGTGTGATTTTGGATTACTTCGGATTATTTTAACTGATTGTGAGTAAGGTTTGGAATGCTTCACATAAATGTTCCTGCTGTTTGTCTTAATATGATGTGACCTGTTGCAGAATATAATTTAGTTTCCAACCACTGGGGATAATCACAGCCTGCTCATGTGTCTACCCACCAAGCATTTAACGAGGAGATTTTTGTATGATGAGCAATCACACTGAGAGTAATTATATCTAAGTATTTATATCTTTTCATGCAACAAGAAAACTGATTCCAGTTTTGTACCTTAAATGGCAAACATGGAGAAAATAAATATCATTGTATGTATTGCGATTTCAAGCGGGGTAGGGGTAAAAAAATAAGACTGATAACAATATTATTCAATAGTTGTAGTATTTAATACAAGTATTAACCCAGAGTCAGTTTCCCAATGATGATCATGATGGTGAGGACGGTGATGATGATGATGATAGATCATGTTTCTTTGCTCCAAATCCATATAAGTCTATACCAAATAAGTTTATACAATGCTGAAGTTCTCCCAGGCCTTAGTGTGCATGCTGTATAGAACATGCACACCACAGACCACCTCTGTTAACTTAAATGTGGATAATATAATTAAATCTTATGTCTCTTCTTGACTTTATAAGTGTAGCACTTTTTTCATTTTTTTAAATTGCATGACAAAAAAGTGCCAGACCAAACTCTGAAATGTTTCACTCTTTTCTTGAATGGACCAAACAACTAAGTGGCATTAAAATAACCAACAAATGAATTGATAATGAAAATAATAGATTTCAACTGCAGCCCTCACACCCAATTATAAACTATAATCCTGTCTCCTTGGATGGCGATAAACATTATATATTATTATTATATTATATAAATTATATTTTACATTCATCTGCTGGAAGTGAAAAGTTTCTCTGTGCCCATTGAAAATCAGTTTTTAAGGGGTGTGACAAACAACCCTGATTTGTGACCTCATAATTAGTTTGGAAGCAAATCCTGGTCCAATATTAACTTACAGAAGTGTGATGTGGAAACTGCAGTGCACAGACACTGAGAATTAACTTTAAAGTGAAGTAGGGGACATTCAGGTCATTTAATTAAGTAAAAGCAAGAATAATATCTAAAAGAACTCATTTACTACAAAATGTAAAGTATTATCAGCAAAATGTATGAATATAATTCATATATATTCATGCAGCTCATTTTGATGTGTGTTACATTAGCATAAATGTGTCAAACTCAAGGCCCGTGGGCCAAATCTGGCCCAACATCTAATTTTCTGTGGCCCCTTGAGAACTTGCACAGTATTAAGTTAGGAAAAACAAACATTTATTGTTTAATAACTTTAAACAATAAATGTTTAAACTTTAAACAATAACTGTTTAAAGTTATTAGAGACAAGCTGGTGTCGTCTTCTTTGTACAACCACAAGGTGCATTTACACCTGAACTAAAGCTGAAATCTACAGTATCTGTCTAATCTTGAGGGTTGTTTAACCCTCATGGTTAAGGATAGTTTCCATTTTCCTTGTTTTTCCTTGTTTTTCTTTGTTGAAATACATCTGTTATTACTTGTTCTTTCACTGCAGAATGTTTAATGTTCACCATAGCAACACAAAACCATAAATTCCAATATTTGAAAAATCCATAAAATTATTAAAAATAAATAAAATAGTAGTTATCAGCATATTCTTGCATGACTTTCTAGATATATTTGATAATTCTACATTTTATATGATGAATTTCTACACTGGCATATTGTTTAAATTCTATTGAAATTGTTATTAATGCATTATTAGTTACAATTACTCAGGCACTATTATAAATGGAGAGGCAATTATGTAATATGAATAACAAGTAGACACATTTATTTAATCTTTACAATTGGTCCTTAATGCTGATGTGGCCCGGGAAGAAATCGATTTTGACGGCCCTGCATTAATATTATTAAATTAAGTTATATTGTTTGTTTTTGAAGGATCAATTTATTATTTTCTGTTGTTTGTCAATTTGGAGTTGGAATCTCAATGTGGAATCTTAGCTACTCAGAGATAGTAATAGTACTTTATTGTAATATATAATTACATACTTTCATAATAATAGCAATACCAATACAATTTATTTATATAGCATTTTTACACAAAGTACTTTTTAAGGAGATAGTTATAAGTTGAAATACATTATTTTATGTAAAATCTCAATCTGAAAAATATCTAGTAATTAAAAGTGGCAAATGTAATGTAGAGGAGTACCAAGAACAATATTTCCCTCTGAAATGTAGTGTAGTGGAAGTTTTTGAGGTCTGCACCAAGAAAAAAGCAATGGACATTTTTTTCTTTGTGTTTTTTACTCACTTAGGATAACAATAACAACAATCAACTGTTTTTCCAAAATCAGACTCCATAGTTTTTTAAACATAGGTCTCTACCAAACAGTTTAGAGGTCCATTCATAGTAAAATATTATTTTCTGGTTGTGCAACAGCACAAATGGCTTTTGACCTGTGGTGCAACTGCACTTGTCTTCTCATGTTGTTGGCCATTGGATGCATTCTATTTGTGATGGTATGCTGTGAAGCATCCCTGCTTTGCATTCAAACATAGGAGGGCTGGCTCAATGCATTATTCAATGAGCTGTAGTGACTCAAAGTGTGGTCTACCAAGCGGCTGCACAGAGCCTTAAAGAGTTAAGCACTTTTACTTGAGTAAATGGACTGTTACTTTGCACCACTGTACATTAATTGAGGACTATTGCTTGAGATAATAGTACTTTATAATAATATATAATTATATACTATAATAATAATAGTAATACTAATATGCTTTATTCATATAGCATTTTTACACAAAGTACAGAATATTTTTTTAATTGGATAGTTATAACTATTATTTAGTTATTTACTGTCTTTGTAAAGCGTCTCTGAGCATCTGGAAAAGTGCTATAAAAACTAATGTATTATTATTATTATTATTATTATAAAGTTGAAATATATTATTTTATATAAAATCTCAATATGAAAGGTATCTAGTGTATATATATATATATATACACGTTAAGATATAGTTATAAAGTTTAAATATATTATCAATCCGTCCGAATATCCGAATAATAATCTAATAATTAGAATAATTAGTGGAAGTTTTTTTTTTATTTGAGTAAACGTACTTCGTTACTTTACACCACCGTACATTAATATTTGAAGCAGAGCGTGAATATACATCTTAAAATACATCTAGAGTGGATCTTATAAAACGTCCCTTTGTGTTTCCGAGTTTTATTCTGTTGTTAACAAGTTGTTAAAATGATTCGCTCACGCGCCGTCCCGGGAAAACAAAGCTGCGGGGGGGTGCGGTCTTTCCTGTAGCCGAGAGCGGAAGCGGAAATTCGGCCATCTCCTCGTACATCCAGGCTACAACAGGGTCAGTACTCACTTCATTTGGATATTTATTGTGCTGTGTTGTCAACGTTTTTGGAAATTTTGGGCTCGTGAGTCCAACGCGTTTATTCCGCGTTGTCCTAAAGCAGCACGTGTCCTCGCGGAAGCTCGTGCAGGCTAATGGTCCTGCAGCCAGCTGCGAACTAGCAGCAGCAGCTAGCTGCTAGGTGGCTAATCTCTGCTAGCAGCAGCAAGTGATTTATTTTACCACTCAGGCTGTCTGGGATCATTATATATGATTCATTGATGAGAGGAGGACGCCTTCCGATGAATGGTTTGTTGGCTCATTCGTGTCCATTTCCACCCTGTGAGTCTCCTGTTTATACTTCACCCAGACTGCTGCTGCTAATAATCTGAACCAGCAGCGTTAGTGGATGCATCAACTTTATTTTTAACTCGCTTTTCTGCTAACAAACTTTGCGACACAGCGGGTTTCTACGCTGCTGTGGATGTGCCACTGTCTGGATGAGGTGAGGGTAACTATTACCTCTGTCTGGACGTGGTTATTCAGTTGTTCTGCTAGGTGTGACCGGGGAGCTGCAGTGGTTCTTAACCTTATCTGTCTCTTAACTTCTGCATGTGGCTGTGCAGTGTCAGCTCTAGAGATTACCGTTCTAATGGCAACGCGACTGGTAAACTATCTTATATGAAAATACATGCTTTATGATCGATATCAGGGGAGTCAAACTCCATTTCACACATCAGTGTTCTGGTTTCCCTCAAAGGGCCAATTGTAAAGATCATATATATGTATCTATGTCTTATTGATATATATGTTAGTATATAAGATAATTGCGTCTCCACTCATAATAGTGCTGGTGACAATTTGCCAAGATTTTTAAACAGAATTTAAAAATCTGCTGATGCTGAAATAATGTTATATTGTTGTTAATGTCTAATTATTAAAATGCTGCAGCAAAACATGTAAAATCATCACAGATATCTAGACTCATACCAGAATATGCTGATAACCACTATTAACTATTTGATTTATTTAATGGATTTTTCAAAGATTAGAATCTATGGTTTTGTGTTGCTATGCTAAATATTAAAGAATAGAAAGCACCAGAAAGTAATGACAGATGTACTTTAACAAGGGAAAATGAGGAAACTTTCCTGTTTTTAAACAACCTTCGAGGCCAATTGAGAAAAGATTTTGGAATTAACAAAGTCGTACAAACACATTAAGATTAAGTTTTAGATTTGCTTTCCCATCTTTCAATAAATCAGTCTGTGCATTTCAGTGCTTGAGGGGCCACGGAAAATGAGGTACCGGTCCAGATTTGGCCCCCGGGCCTTGAGTTTGACACCTATGATTTATATAAAACACTCTGGTTGGAGCAATAACGTGTCTGATATACTATAACCACATTTCCTGATTCGCTTTCATTCACAGTTCCACTCTATGAATATGTAAATTTCATTTAAAGGTGTCTCCTACTTTGCTGTAAAGTAAATCAACTTCTCCACTTGTGCAAGTTGAATTTTGGACTTTTTATGACGACAAATCATCATCGTACTGTAAGCCTGCCCCTTTTAATCTTCTAGTGTAAAACTCTACACATCATTATTCTGTACAGGGAAACTCAAACGTTCTACTGTAGGTATGGAAGGAAACACATTTTTGAGTGGCATGTGACTTAAAGGTTTTCGTCATTGAAAGAGAGACAGCGATATAACCTTTAATTGGTTGCATGAGCCATTATTTTCATTATCATTGAATCGTTGTAACTCAAATATCTGACTGAAGTAGTGAAACATTTTTGAGTGGAGGAGGATTATTGATTTTTGTCACTTGACGACAGTCGATAGTGTTTTCTTAGATTTTAGTGTTGAACTAAGACTCATTTTCATCTTTAAAGGATTGATTCACCATGTTTTAATTCTTGCTTTAAAACAACAGGTGACTTGATCAACACTGCACAAGTTTCTCCTCGCTTTGATCATTCTGGCCATTAAATGATCTCCTTCAAATGTGCTTTCAATGTAAGTGATTGGGGACAAAATCGCACAGCGTGCCCATTTAGAAAATGTTTAAAAGTTTATCTGAAGGCTTCAACAGTCTGAGTTAGTCATATAAAGTGGATATTTACCACATCTCCCATCATTTTACATTGTAAATGCATTATGAAGGGATATTTTAATGCCCAGTACAGAGGAGGACAGGTAATTATGACAAGAAATGTCAATTTCATTTCAATGTTCATTTGAGCTTCTAATTGTTATTTTAAGACCAGTTAATTTGTGAACTTGTCCTTTAATGGTTAAATATAATAGAATGTGCAGACATAATATGTATGTCCTTTCTTTTCTCAACAGAATTATAATGTTGGCAAATAAACTTAAGTATATAAGGATTGTTCTGAACAAGGTGTCAGGGACTGTGGAGCATATTTGAGACGGTGAGGAGCCCAGAGGATTAATCAGAGATTAGTTGGTGTGTTTGAACTTTGATACAGAGCTTCAGGGGTCTCTGAACTCACTGTTGCCTCACGGTCAGTTATGCAACACGGTCTCGTATTAGTCTAAACAGTTTATCTAAGAATGTGTTACACAGATAGGGGTCTCAAGTATACTCTTCTTGACACATCTAGATCACATCTAAAAAAAGAATTAACCCATAAAACCATTTTTAAATAATCTCACGTGTCTGTGCCTATCAGACTTCATGGTTCAAAGGTCAATATGTGTACTCTGCTGTCACTGTTGTGTCTCTCAGTGCAATATCCACAAAGTGCTGCTGGAAGCGGGGGAATGCCTGGTTGGTGGCAGTTGAGGGAGTGGCCAAGTATTGAGTTGGATATGATCTTTAATATCTTCTGTTAAACCTTTTCCAACTCCTCCCCTTGTCCTTTGGTGCATTGGAAGGGAAGACCACGTCCAAAGAGTCAATCACTGATCTAATTAGTATCAAGAGGCAGAAGAACAATTGGAGAACCTTTTCAATAAACTGACGGCTAAATTAGGTCCATAGTTGACTGTGTTACTACTCCATCTGTTTCAGAAAGTTTTCACTCTTTTACCTGCCAGTTGTTGCTTTGTGGTGTCTATTCAGTGAAAAAATGTGAGATTGTGGCAGTGGGAGGTTGCATCTGGTCAGCAACAACGTGTCGCTCTGCTGTGTAAGCAATCAGACACAAACAATGCTCAGTAGTTACCGAGGGATTCAATATTGTGCCATGAAATCATTCTCTGCATGCCATTACTCCTGCAGCAGCCCGGTGTGGCACGGCAGAATCCCTCATTTGTTGCATCAGACCGTTTTGTTTGTCAATCACTCCGTTTTGCGGAAAATATTCTCGCTGTAAACCTGCTCTCATGTCAATAGTTGACACGAGTAAAACCTGACGTGTTTTTCTTTTTTTTCCTTTGCTGCAGCACAACTGCTTTGCGCTTTTACAGGTGTAGAGTCTGAATGTCCTTGCGCGTAGTGTTTTATGTTCACATACTTGTGTCCCATCTGTTAGCTTAAAAACTCTTCCTTTACTCTGGTGACCTCTCTCACAAAAAAGACATTGTCATTCATCACGTTGTTGCTGATGCAGTGCTGCTTTTTTTGCTTTTTTTGGATCCCACTCTTGATAAACTACCTGAACACCACAGGCTCAGAATGATTATTTATAGTTTCAATTTAAGGGTAAAGAAGATTATGACCGAAAATTAAATGAATGGTAATATTTTATGTGATGGCCTGTGCATGCAAGAATGGCTTTAAAGGTTCAGTTTATTATGATTATTTGTTGCCAGTGTTCCATAGTATTAAAGTGATGATACAGTTCATGTAGTTTGAATGTTTTAAGTATTTCAACATAGTTATTGAATGTTTCACGAGCTCAAGATGGTAAACTCTGCTTAAAGTGTCTTATTCCCCAGATGTTTGCCATAATCCAGCTCAGTTTAGATTAAACCTACCACAATCATTTAGATTTCTCTATTAAAATATGATGAACGATGCCAGAGGGTTTTAATTTCCCCCTGTGGCATGTATTGATTCAGGAATAGTCTGTTCCATCTCTTAATTCTTAGGGAAATTAAATGCCTTCATTTTCCTTTTCTGAAGCAAAGAGCCTTGACTTTGAAAAAGCATCTATCTATCTGTTTTATCTAATCTTATCTATCTATCTATCTCTGACTATCAACCGTTTGCGGATCAGCTACAAATCATGTGAGTTTCTTGCTGAATATACACTTTGTCCTTATTTTATTCCGGTTACTTTGGAGTACTTTGCTTATTCTTGTATGTTTGTTGGGATTTCGATCTAACCTCTAAATGATCATGCATTTATTTTTAATCTCAATCTTGCGCTGCAGTTTTCATCTCCCTGCGCCTGTGGTTTTTGGACCCAATGTTGCCACGGGAAGAAAAAGACAAACTGAGACACAGCACTCCGTGAACGATAGAAAAACCAACGGACACAAAGAGGAGACACCCTTATTCTGCATCATTCTTGTGTAACAGGTGTGCATGATGCCGTCTTTCTCCCTCTGCAGATACCAGAGATCACATGATTTAAGATTGATGTCTGGTAGAGCCACCATCTTTCACACTGATTGTTCTATTCAAGGTCCCCTACGCTTTTCTGCTCACTTCTGTACTTGCATATTTCTACTTCAGTCTTCATGTTTTCTTGTGTTTCTATTTCACTCTTTATCCTTCTTGTTTTTTTCTTTTAATATCAGAATCTTTTTAATTTTCTGTGTTGGAAATATTAGTGATCTTTCCCAAGTCACGGTTTGTTTTGTGTTGCCTTAACTCTATTTTACAACCTGTCTTCTCCATCTGCTCTTCAGATTGCAAGAGAACTCGACGGTCCGCCGGTTGCCATGTCGACCTCATCGCTACGGCGACAAGTAAAGAACATCGTCCACAACTATTCAGAGGCTGAAATAAAGGTTAGATATCTCTCTGTTTATCTGTCTTTTCTTGTTGTCCTCTCACCTTTACCCATAATCCCCCGTGTGTCCATGTTTTAAGTGTAGTACATTAGTCTCTGTAGCACGGATGAAATTATGTCACTGCTGATAATCTAATATTTCTTGAAGCAACCTCCTCATTCTTTCCTCTGTTTATACACAATATGACCTTATCTAATTAGTTTATCCATTAATTATTTTTGCCTCTACAGATTGTGTGCTGATAAGAGTTTGTGTTGTTGCTCAGAACAGTGTGGACCATTAAAAGTCTAATAAAGTAATGGATCCAGATTATATTTATCAAACAGTTTGGGTGGTGGTTATTCAAAGTTTGTCCTTTGCTGTGTTGTTGTTCAGGTTAGAGAGGCGACATCCAACGACCCATGGGGTCCCAGCAGCTCTCTGATGTCAGAGATCGCTGATCTGACCTACAATGTTGTGGCCTTCTCAGAAATCATGAGCATGGTGTGGAAGCGCCTTAATGACCATGGCAAGAACTGGAGACATGTGTACAAGGTTTGATTTGATTAAATATTTTTGCATATCATAATTAATACAGGGCGGTTATATCAAAAGATTTTACATTACATTTTTGATACATTGGTGCCAGTATTAACAAGATTAAAAAATAATAATCCAATATTGTGTTAGAAATGCCAAAAAAATGGTTAAAAAAAAAATCACATTGTAATTTTGGAGAATATATAACTGTACCAGCACTGCAGCTAATTTTTAATTAATTATTAATCAATCATTTTATTTTGATTAATCCTCTGTGAAGACTAATCAACAAATCATTGCAGCCGAAGTATGTATTGTGGTTTGAACGAATACAGAAGCTAATAAGGAATAATTCAGCCTTTTTTTTTTACCGCTTTAATTTTTGCACTTTAACAATCTACTGACTGGTTTTGTTTTCTATTTTCACCAGGCTATGACTCTTATGGAGTATCTGATCAAGACGGGTTCTGAACGTGTTGCTCAGCAGTGTAGAGAGAACATATACGCAGTCCAGACTCTCAAGGATTTCCAGTACATAGACAGGGACGGAAAGGACCAGGTACACACACACACAGACACACACACAGCTGTAGTTAAATTGATTAGTGGGTAAGGTCCATCTTTGTGGAATGCAAGCACGCGTTATCAGACAAGCCTCTTGTGGTTCATTCAAGGACATTTTACTAAGTGTTTCTGACCTCTTGTGCAAACATACAAACCCAGTCATAAAAGTGTTTTATGGGACTGAAACCTCAATAAATGTACAAGCTGTTACAGTAACAAACAGGGGCTGACCCAAAAAAGTCCAAATTTTGAAGCTTCAACATTGCCATAGTAATTAATCATGAAGTCAGTCTCAATGTTTTTTTTTAAATAGTGTCCCTGCGACAAAGTCGAGTGTCTGGAACAATTTTAACTGATATTAACTTGAGGTCTGAATTATGCTTGGCACCAGTATTGTTTGTGGTTGTCATAGTAACGCACATCACCTCCACAAAATGCGGCACACACTGTGCTGTGTGGTTTGTGTCGTTGCCCTTTACTCGCGTGGATTGCGACTGCGTGGACAGCGACTCCCGCTGTCTGCTGGGCAGGTGCTACTTAACTTGAGTCATGTTTGGGTTGGTTGAAAACTAAACTGTCCCCACCGTTGGCATGTATGCACGCTGTAGATCTCTCTGTCTGCCTGTGAGTGAGAATGACAGAGTTGTGTTGGGAAAAGAAAGAGGGACCCAATCAATTAGTGGTGCTCGGTTTTCACCACATATTGGTGTATGTGTGGTAAACACTGACATATTTGATGAATTGCTTCGTTGGAGCTCATACATCCTCCCACGTCCACTGGCCGCCAAAGCTTCGATCAAAATCGTTTTTTTTTTTCCTTGAATAATCAATTCTCAAAATATGGTAATCGGATCAGCCCTAATTACAACAAACTGTATTAGTAATTAATGTATGTCCATTTACTGTTTAACACTGAAAGCATTATACTGATTTTCAGCATGTCATTGTGTGCTTATACTTTTCCAGGGGGTGAATGTCCGGGAGAAAGCCAAACAGCTAGTGACACTGTTGAAAGATGAAGAGAGACTAAGAGAGGAGAGGATCCACGCCCTCAAAACCAAAGAGAAGATGGCACAGACCTCCAGTGGTGAGACGGCTGCTTTAACCAGTGTCCAAACGGATGTCGGCTCACAGCATCACGAAGCTCTGATTAGTTTATAACCTGAGACTGACTCTCATTTGCGTATATTCGTTTCTGTCCCAGCCTCCTCGGCTCCCTCGGCACCCAGTCTGGGAGGCAGCCTGTCATTGGGCTCTCAGTCTGGAGGGGCGGACCCTGAGCAGGCCTGGCCTCAGAGCTCTGGAGAGGAGGACCTGCAGCTCCAGCTGGCTCTGGCCATGAGTAAAGAAGAAGCTGAGCAGGTAACACAAAGAAGCTGATTGGAGGGAGGCTATAACACGGTTATGTGACTACTAACTGCAGGAGTGTAACTACATCTAACTTTGCAGTTTAAATCTGTTGCAGCACCTTTGCACACAGAGGGGTATTACTGATATTATTCAATACATACACCTAGCTTTGCTCTCACCATGTAACCCCTGACATCCCCCAGACAAGCGTGGACCCTCTGGAGGATGCGGATCTCCGCTATGCAATCACACTCAGCAAAGAGATGCTCCAAAAGGTCAGGGGCAGAGAGTGTGCCCAGCTGACTGGCCAGCCAGTCGTCAACTATCTATCCTTCTGTCAATTGGAATTTCTCAAACACACATCAAGTATTGATCAATCAAGAAAATGGATTTATGTTCATACTTGTCATGTGTCATTTTCCAAACAAATTTGCATCAAGCTGCAGTAATGCCGTTCAGATAATTTGGTTTGCTGCAGAGCGGCGCGTTCTTTTGTAGTGCTTGCACGAAAATAAAGAAAATAACAGGTGCTTTTCAAATCCTTGTCAATATGTATTCAGAATGCACAAAGTGAGCACCCAAGAAATTGATTAACTATAATTGAATTGTTGAATTTGCATGGCATTGGCAAATATTAATCACAATTGACTAAATTGAACTTTATAAACATTGATTATTGTTCTTTCTTCTGTGAGCCTCTTTGACAGCATGCGTTCAGCTGTAGTCTTTCCTTCCTGTACCTGTTACACCCATCTCTTCTTGTTATTTCTTTGTACTGTGACTTCACAGAGTGCATAACTCGGTTAGTTTTAAAATTAATGCAGGCTCTTTATAGCACAAAGCTGTTGTTATTTTGAGTTGGTGGCATTAAGAAAAGGACTGTTCTATAGCAGAAACCACATTTCACATTTCCTTAAGCATTAGTCAGTGACAGACGATCCCCTTCACAATGAGGCATGATAAAAGGTGATTTCTTTAATTCATTTGAATGCCTTTTGAGTAAACAAGCCAGGAGTCCCACAAACTGCCAGCAGTTTCCATGGAATATTCATAGTGACAACATATGTCGGCAAGCAAACCAACCACAGCTGCACAGCTGTACCACGCCTCTAAAGTGCTGCTGTTGGTTGAAACCAAATTTAAACTTCAGTATTCTGTTTATGTTGGGGAGACTCACATCCTATCCATGTCTGAAACGTCCTGCAACAACAGTTCTACAGTTGTTGATTTTATTTTAGGTAGTTTTTTTTAGCAGTTCTGAATAAAGAAAATACACAAGCATACTTTTTGCAGAAAAAAGTCTCACTTAAAGAGAACGGTCGTTTTGTTTGTTGACTGATCAAAGGTCACGTTGTCAGTCAACAAGACCACTGATTCCATTTTAATGATGGAATTGTAAACTTACACTGAACGTGTGCCTTTGGTGTGCTTCCAAAGGTTGTGTCTCAGGTTGCTGACATGTGATTTTTAGGAGGAACGACTGCGCAGAGGCGATGACCTGAGACTGCAAATGGCCCTTGAGGAGAGCAGGAGGGAGAAGCTGAAGCCAGAGGAGGTGTGTGTAAAATCTGACTATAGATTCTGCACTTCACCATTGTGTTGTCAATTTGAAATTCAATCATCAAGTTTAAAAAGTGTTAATAGAAACAGCATGTTCAGTTGAATAAATCAAATGCTGAATCTTTATTGGACCAGGAGTGAATGGTCCATACAAATTACTGATCCAGCCAGTTTGGAGAGAACAAATCACACAATTATTCTATTACCACTTGTCCCTATGTAAAAACCTGTGTGCCCAAATCCGCTATACTTAGATTTATATTTGTCTCATCAGGCTGAGCGTTTGGAATGCATTCATGCTCATGAATTCTGTAGGAAGTTTGTTTTAGATTACAATTGATAGTTGCAGATGTAATTAACATTTTATGCTAAATCAATCAATCAGCCCATCTTTATTCATTTGTGTGATCACTGTGTAATCAGGTCAGTGACAAAACTGCCATGTGCCTAAAAACTTGGCACCAGATAGTTGAACTCTTAAAAAAGTTCAAAAAAAAAAATTAAAAACACATGCTATCAACAGGTTTTATATTCTAGGTGGATTATATATTTAAATCGTGACTTTTGAAAAAAAAAATTAAAGAAATTGACTCTTAATTACAAAAACCAACATGAACGCACAATTTACATTTTGACCTGATGAATGCTTCATTTTCTCATCTTGGCAAACATTATTTGTCACTGAATTAATCGCATTGAAACATCTTCCCATCATTTTCTTCAATTATGCAAAAAAAGTAATAACCATTTAAATATAGAAAATTAAGTGAAAGTAAAAGATCATAGTAAAATTAAAAGAATTTTAATAATTCAAATGACTGCAAACATCTGCGTACATAATGCAGGTTATGTCACAGTAACTCACAGTTGTCATATATTAAGGATACATAATTATTTAAAGCAATTTTGTTTTTGTTTTATTTTTTTTTAAGTATTTGTCTGTTTCATTACTTTGCAGGGATAAGGAACTATGATTGAATGAATGACTTTGATGTTAGAGTTTGTTGATGTGTATTTCTATAGATTCGTGCCGCCTCATTTTTGTGCATTTCCTCTTTAAACATTATCTAATGTCAGCGTATGTGGCCGTTGTTTTATCATCTGTTAGTTGTTTCCTGTAACAATAAGCTGTAATAATAATATCGTCTGAATCAGAGTGCTCTGATGGAGCTGAGTGCCGTGGACCCCTGGGGGGCCCCCGCCGCTGCCTCTGCTGCCACCGTCGGCTCGGCCGGCCCCTCCCCTCCACCCACAGTCCCAGCTCCGGCCCCTGCCTCGGGCCCGTGGGGAACGACCTCCACGGACCCATGGGGGGTAGCGTCACCGACATCTCCCACAAGCTCTGACCCCTGGGGTGGGGGAGCCCCGCCCACTATAGCCCCTCCTCCAGACCCGTGGGGCGAGACGTCCAACAGAGTTAACAACATCGACCCCTGGGGAAGCTCAGGTAAGCAGCTGCTGCTCACCTCACATGTTGCCTTTCACTCTGGCCAAAGTGTCCTCGTGACCGAGAATCAAAAGAGCAGCAAGTTCTGCTCTGTGGATGAAAGAGGATGTGAAGACCTCTCGACTTTTACTCCTCTCCACTCTACCGTTCCATTTCCTGTCTACATAAAAGCCCTGTTACATTTTCTGTTTTGTTCCCATGCTGTCATATCTTCTCATCCCTTCACATGCTTTCAGTTTGTAATGAGGAAAGCAAGCATGCTAAATCCATGCTCCTTCTGTGTCTAAATCAGGGATTTTTATCCTCTTGTTTCTACTCAGGACTGACTGTGGCTGTGTCTCAACCAGAGCTCTCTGCCGTTGCCCATTTGTGCCTTTTAATAATGTGTAAAGTAGCATCTCGGTATCTCTCCTTTACCTCCACTGAGCTTCACATAGTGAAGAGGTGAAAGTAACATGGTGGACAGCCACATCAAATCTGCTTTCATGATACAGACACATGACGTTCAGAGTCCTCAGGTCGTTGTGCTGTTCACACTATACAACTCAACCAAAACAACGGTTTGCATTGAAAATTAACGCAAGAAATGACACTGGAAATGTGAATTCCAAATATGGATGCAGAAAAGAAAATAACCCTTTGGTTTGTGCACTGCTTTGCATTAAAAAAAACAAAGAAATAAATATTAGGTTTGGGACATTAACACGTTAATTACGATTAATTCATTACAAAGAAAATAATGTGTTAAAAATCTTAACAGGTTTTAACCACACCAAACAACGTGGATCGTTTGTCAGTCACCATGTGGTGGTTCATGACAGTTTTACTGATGCACACAGCTGCTGCTACAACAATAGGTGCTCAACACAGCGGACTACATTCAGGCTGCGTTTGAGCGTGTGCAGTGCATGTATGCAATGTATGGTCTGCTAACATGTATTCTAAATGAAAATGGACCTAAACTGTGCGCATTGGACATGCACAGCTTTGGTGTGAGTGCAGCCGTGCAGCATCCATGGTCTTTTGTGTTTTTTTGTTTGTTTTTTTATAAAAGAGACTCCGCGTTTATTTGTAACTGGCGGTTATTTATCAAAATATACACCTGCACATGAAAATTTAAAGGAGGCCCGGTGGCTATTGACGCCCTGTGTTTATTTGGTATTTTATGGTAAGTCAACATTGGAAACCCTGATAAATTTTCCAGTACTATAGACCACTATCATTGGTTACAGATAAGGGTGCTAGAGATAAAATTCATTTACATTAAATAAATGTTGCTTTTTTTGGCAAATATTATTTTGTGATTAATTCTGATTAATTAAATAATTACAAAACTTGTAATTTTTTTTTAATAAAGTCCCACCCCTAAAATATATATATCACGTCATCTTGGGGGTTTTGCTGCCCCCCTGTTGATCCTGGTGGCTTCTGTATCCAGTCTGAACCGGCCATGACCCCTATAGCTGCTCTTCTAACATCAGTGAGCCGGCAGAAAGTGTCTCACTCACATCTTTGATTTGTTCACACAAAGTGGACATCTGGCTCTATCAGGTTTGTAGGTCGTTGAGCGTCTGATCAAGGCTGAAGTTGTGTGGTGTGAACCAGGTGTTAATGGAGAGGTCAAGGAGAGAATCTCCTCTGTTGGAACCCAGCCCAGCTTCCTGTTCCCTCCTTGTTGTGGACTGTACCTGTACGGCGTTGTCTTAACCCTCCCCTCCCCTGCGTCTCCTCCCCTCCCCTGTAGCTGTGACCCCCCCAAGTGCCGACCCCTGGGGCCCCCCATTGCCTCCCAGCACTTCCTCTTCAGGGGGGCCAGTAGACCCCTGGGCACGGGACGGGCCTGTCCCTGCCTCTGACCCTATCACCTCCGACATCTGGAGTGGCACGGCCACACATACTAACGGCACAGGTACATCCACACAGAAAGTTACTGTCACAAACACTGAGGTGCTGCTGCTGCCAACGTTTTAAAGTTCTAGAGAATTTCCAAGTGCATGCTCACTGAACTGTTGTATTGTCCTACATTTCATCCTCCCCAAGTACTTGTGGTAGTGTTGTTTTATATTGTGGTTCATTAGGAAACATTTGTTTCTACAGTATCTGTGACTGACTTTGATTTTGTTCCCTTCAGGAGACCCAGAGCGACGAGGTTCCTCTGCAACAGGTGGTGACAGCACAGGCTCCCCGGTGCCCTTTGACCTTTCATCTCTTGGTTCCTCGCTTCCCATTCGTAAGACTCCCGAGTCTTTCCTTGGCCCCAATGCAGCACTGGTGGATCTTGATTCTTTGGTGTCGTCTAAACCTAAACCCAAACAGCCGCCGCCTCCTTCCATCTCCTCTTCATCAGCGCACAACCCCTTCCTCCAGAACACAGGTCAGCTCCAGCAGCCGGGTTAAAGAGGAGTCATCTGACAAGTGAAAGATGAGATTAGACTATTGTGTATTCTGTAGTTTCAGGTAGAGCCATGTACATGAGTGTACAATTCGTGACGTCATTATCAGCAATGTTCATATTTATAATTCAATATAGTAGAAAATAAGATGGTAAGACTTTCATTAAAAGATAATATTCTCTATACGTCTGATTGTCGACACATCTCAACACTCAAACACCAACGTGGAATTAATCAACAGGTTTTATACTTACAAGTGTCTCTGTTGTAGCCAAAGTCTGAAATATATCATTTGTCTTTGCTGTAATTCTCCAATGTTATCCACAAACTAATCAAATCAATGAGCCAAATTTGGTTGATATGCCCCTTTTATTATAATGAATGTGAGCACTGCAGGATATTCTAAATTAAAGTTGTACAGACCCTTCCAATAATTTAGAATATCAAATTTAGAATATACCCTTTGACTAAACTTCCCATTGATCTGCTTGGACACAGCCAGCCTCCTTAGCTATGAACTTTGGTGGTTTAACCATCTTTTAGACAATGGAAACAATTTAAGCAATTTAATGACACCTGAGGAAACCTGTGCAGATGATTTGTGTTTAGTAGATGATTAGTGTGTGACACTCAGCTTAAAACATTCATGTCCTGCAGAACTTGGGCTGTTTTCTTATAGTATTTACATTTTTTGAATTCCTGTTTTTATTGTTTTCTATGAGCTGGAAGCCCAAATTATGTAAAAATAAACAAATACTTGAAATTGTTTAAATTGTGGGCCCTGAATCTATCATCAGTGAAAGTTTAACTTTTTTAAATGTAATTATGGAAATGAATAAAGTTTTCAATAATATTCTATTTTTTGGGCCATACTGACTAAAGCACTAACAGTAGTGTATAAAATCACTACTGTAAACAATCCCCACCAAATTTCTGAAATAGCATCTCTTAGGGTCATTGATGAGACACATATCACACATAATATTTTGTCTTTTCATGAGAGTTTTTGACCCTCTAAGGCAGAATAAAACAGAAATGACATGTACTTACAGACTAATGTGCAAGTAAAGAAACTTCTTCTCAATGTGTGTGGTCCTCAGGCTCATCTCCTGCTCCTGGCATGGCCGTGACACCAGGCAGCACCATTTCCAGTAGGGGAGTTTCTCCAACACCCGCTTCCTCCAACCCGTTCGGCGTGGCCCCGCCCATGACCTCCATCTCACCTCAGCCCTCGTCACTCGGCCTGAGCGGCCTTCGCACCAGTCCCGTGCCTCCTAACCCCATGCTGAGCATGGTGCCGCCAGGAATGGGCATGGGGCCGATGAGCGTGGGCATGGGGGCTCCGGGAATGGGCCTGGGCATGATGCAGGCCAGCCCCATGGGCATGCCCTACAGCGGCCTCTCGCCGATGGCGCCCCCAGGCTCGACTCTGCTGGGTCCTGGAGGGGCAGCTCCTCAGCTGATTTTGGGTGGGTCCACTGGAACAGGCGGGGTGATGGGAGCAGGAGGACCAGTGGGAGGTGGAGGAACGGCAGGAGCGAGCACCAATCCTTTTCTTCTTTGAGGATGTGTCGCCACTACTTTGCTCACCAGTTTCCGCCTCCTGTCAAACCTGCTGCCCCCTTTCTTCATCCCCCTTCAACACAGTTTGTGTCCAAAAAGAAAAGAAATGTCTACATCTCTATATTTAAAGAAAAAAAATCAAAAATTATGTTTATTTCCTTTGAAATCATTACATTATTTGATTTGAGTATTTTTTTTCACATTTAGTTCCTTTCATTTCAGTATGGGTTATTTTTGGGTGGGAAATAGAGATCTATTTATTTTGTTTTAATCCTGTTTTGTTCTGTATTGTTCTTCATGTTGTGTTTTTTTCAGTCCTGTCTGAGATGAAGGTAAGTCTGTGAGAGCAGGAGGCATTTTCAGAAGAGTCACTCTACTATATTCTAATATTACTGCACTGAGAGAGATGGAGGGAGAGGGGAAATAGCCACTAACAAACTGAGCAGAGAAACTGTTGCACCTGCCTCTTCCTCCTTTCTCCCTCTGGGATGAAGACAAACACTGAATCACTGAAACGTAACGAGTGCATGAAGGATGATTTTTAATGAACTCCAGACTGAGAGATGGACTGAAAAACCTGCATAAACATTTCAGGCACAATGTGGTCAAATTGTTCATCAAACTTTCACTTTTAATATAATTTAATGTTAAATGTAATTTATTTTTTTCCAATTTTTGGGAACAAATAAACAAGGAGAAATCAAACTCGACGATGCCATTTAAATCAAATGCTTATTTTTTTGCTTCCTGATTTTATCGTAGAAAACTAAAGAGAGAGCGCTAATGTGGTCTGATGGGACAAATGCTGGGATGAATGTGTGTGTGTTTGTGTGTGTGTGGCAACGTGTGAATGATGACAGATGCTCATTTTGTGAGTGTGCAAGTATGGAATAGTGCAAATGCCCATTTCTGTGTATATGTATTGATATGTCTCCATTTTTCCTGTGTTCAATCTTATTTCAGTGACTCAGAAAGGAAGAAATGACATCCATTATTTTTGTTTTTCAAAATTGTCACTTGTATTAATACTATGTAATGTTGGGATTTCAAATGAGGTATTATAAGGGTCACGCATTTCTCTGCCAATCTAATTTCAAACTTCTTTTTTTTGTTTCTCAGAAGCATTAGATTTTTTCCAATCACTTTTCATACGGGATCCTCTGTGTACAGGTGTCCCACTGAGCACCACTGTCCTTGTGTTTCATCCCTCTTTCCTGCCGGGGGGAACTACTGATGCTTCTTAACAAATTCAAAAAAGACAATTATTTCAACAAATGACAGAAAAAAAGAAAAACAGGGACTTGATGACATGCTCCATGCTGTTCTTTTAATTTAGTTTGATGAATTTGTTATTTTATATCAACAAGAAAAAAAAATATCTTTTATTGGGTAAGGTTGAATTTTGTGTGGTGTTGACTGTGAACATTCACATTTGAAAAGTAAAATGGAAAAAAAAAATCTAAATTTATGGAATAAAAGAAAAACACAGGATGTGTGTTCGGCTTGTTTCATGCTGCCCGTGTATGAAATCTTAACAGAGTCCGATAATGTGACAAGAATAAATTTATATTTTTATTTTCATTGAACATGTTTATAAATCTACACCAGAACACGACACCCTGACAATTACCTGTAGAATATAAAGTAAAACAAAAAGCAAATACAGCATATGAATTTGTATGTGAAGGTGAAAAAAAAATGTTTAACCTCAAAATACAACATTCAGTCATGTGACAGACTCAATCCTAAACAGAAGCTTCAAGATGCACTAGAGTGAGGCAGCCTCTGCATAGAGTTTAGTGTAGACTGCTGTGAAGAGTCACATTTCTCTGAAAAGTTCTCATCTCTTTTCTCTGACGGACTCGAGGTCAAACAAGTAGAGAATCCCAGTCAAAGTCGTCCTGGATCTCCTCACTGTTGCTCTGCAGACTCTTTAATGGGGGACAGTGTCGTGGTGCCATAACCTGAGGCTGGATCCCAGCTGAGATAGAGAAAAAAACCATGTGTTCAGTGGACAGGAAACAGGAAGTGTGACAATATTAAAGGAGATGGCTTTCTATTTTTAAAAATGACTTCTGCTTTACAACAGCACGGCTGCAATTACCAACTTAGAAACTCAGGAGCCTTCCACAAAAAGCAGGATTCTGCTAAGTTCCGTACCGGTTGTGTTTGCAGGCTGTGTGAGCTGGGGCCTCAGCAGGTTTTGTCCCTGCATGTGCAGAGACCTGCGAGGCGGCTGCGCTCCGTTGGCAGGGGGCGCTACAGGAGAGTACGGGAGGGGGGAAGGGTGGGTGAGGCTGGCGAGGGTAGGGGGCGGGTTGGAGGAGAACGGCGGGACCTGTAAGGAGTGAGGAGCGTTGACGGCCAGAGGGGAGTTGTTCCCGGAAGTGATCATGCCTTTCTGAGTGAAGAAGCGGTTCAGGGAGTCACAGAGTGAAGTAAAGAGTGCCGGGTCCAGCGCCCAATCACAGAGCTCCGCCTGACGCATGCTCTCCAGCAGGTCTAGCAACAGAAAATAAGGGAAATGTGTAAATGCAGATGTAGATTGCAGCATGAAGGTTTCAGTCCAGAATGTTCTGTGGCCTTTTAGGGAAAAATGTAATCCTTTAATGTCTTGATGGCTCACAGCAGCGATAAACTCTGATTGAAAAAATGTAAATTTGACACCTATCTGTAGTCGGCCGATAGTTTTTGTTGAAGGTGACTGGAAATTAATTTCACAGCATTAAAAAAAAGGCAGCGAGTCATTTTATAAACGATGCCCTCATTAGGGCTAATTTTCATCGTTGATTGATCGGTCTGTCACAAAACAGCAAAAACATGCCCAATGTAATATTCCAGAGCCCATGATAACTTCCTAAATAGTTTCTGTATTTCACCATCAATCCAAAACAAAGATATTCATCAGATATCATGAAGGAAAATGTAGCATGTTAAGGAACTAAAATCAGACAGTGTTGCTTTGTTTTCTTTGGGGTAATTGACTTATGATTTATATAGTATAATGATTTATTTCTTATCAAAATAGCTGCAGATTGATTTTCTGATTACAGAACGATCTGTAGATTATAGAGAATTATAGAATTATAGAGAATAACACATTGCTACTGAATTTAATAAATTATTTCTCACTGTTCTGAGCACCACAACTGAAAATCAGGAAATTAAACGGACGAGTGTTGATGCTTAATTATGTGACAGGGTGAAGCAGGCGGCAGAGCAGATAAGACAAATCCTTGGAGAAAAAAAAAGTCCTTGAATGTCTGTTCTCATGTAAAACCTGCAACCAAACATAGCCAAGGAACATTTGAATATTTGGAGGTATTTATACAGATCCTCCTGCTCTTCCAGACCTCAGCACTAGCAGCTTAGTTACCTCGAACGTCATACAAAGAAGTTCTTTGTGCAGTTCTGAAGGTTATAGAACAGGTTTGAACAGGCTCACGCTCTGATGATGTGAGAATGTGTCTATCTGTATAAAAATAAACATCTGTAACATTACTGCTACAGCCGAGTTGATGGATTCATACATGTGTGCTTCAGAATAAAACAGCAGTTCGACTGCAGAATACAGCGTCTGATATTTACAGGCTGGCTGTTCGGTAGGAAAACTGTTGCTTTTTTTGACATTTTAGGTAAACTGACCCTTTAATAAAGGAGAGCGTGGTAAACAGCACAGACCTGGGTGACCGGTGAGGTCTATGTTGGCCCAGTCCAGGCTGCTGGCGATGCGGAAGCTCTCCTTCAGAGAATCAGGATTACTGAACCAGTCGGCTGGCACCGCTGAGGCAAGAGGGAGGAAGATGAAGTTACACTTCACAGTTAACACTCAACAGGCCTGACTCAATTCTACAGGGGTGAAAATCCCATTTCATTGATGGGGGGACAATAAACAGAACATTTTCAGAGAATCATTTCTGGAGGGGACATTGGAAAAAACACAGTGATCTGGCCCTATGTTCTACTCTCTCTTTAACGCTCCTTTGCAACTTGCCTTGCAGGTTTAAGCCCTCAGCACGTTCAAATGTTTAAACAATGGTATTAAAAAATAGTAATGATATAGTAGTGATAGCAGTTCCATATTTATTTATATTGTTTGATCTATTTGATTCATACATTATTTGAGCTTGTTAAGTATCATTAGGTCTGAGCTTAACTAGTTAAAAAAGAAGCAGATTTTGGGCAAATTTTAACAAAGAGGTGTGATAAATGACTTAATGACAAAATTAGCTGTTAGCTACTAGCCCCGCACACTGGAAAAACAGCATCTGGACCAAACCACTTTGGGCAATGGGGGGAGGCATTTTTCAACAATTAAGAAACGCATTGTTTTACATTTAGTGGTGCTTGTGTTGTGCATTGTAGATTTATTAAATTTTCACAATTATTTATTTTGTGTTTATAAGATTTTTGGAAGTCCCCCCTGGGAATTACACCTACGTAATTCAAGCATTCCTGTTCAGGAGAAGGTAATGTGAGACTCACTGTATTGTGAAAGTGCAGCTTGGGGGTGAGGAGACATCGGCAGCAGAGTCGGAGTGTGAAGTGGAGTAACGTCATTACTCGGCACAGCCAGGGGAGCAGCATCCGCTGGACAGAAAGGTCACTCATTCAAGTTTGTATCTATAAAGTACATTTAACCCTCTATTGCATAGTGTTGTCATATGACAACGATTACTTTATCTTCATAGTATACCTGTTTTTACAGCTAGATGTGAAAAGGGTGCTTTTATTTTGAAGGACACGTGATTAATGAGTATCCTGTTTGACGTGAGCATCACTGATGAATTTGGGAAATTGGGAATTTTTTTTCACCAAAAAATTAACTTGAATTTAATAACATTTTGTTGTTATAGTTTTTTTTCTAATAAGCTACAATAGATTTTTTGTGATATGTCAACAATATGCAAATATGAAAAATTCCAAGTACATACAACCTAATGGAGTCCCATTGACTTACATGGTATGAAACTATCCTGAAACTGTGGTTACAACTTTTTCTTATATTTCTTAAATATATCTATAATTTAGGCCATTTAAAATAATAAAAACATCCAAAACATTTATTTCTAACATTTATGTCTAAGTAATATTTCATGCAATAGAATGTTAATGCACAGAAAACACTTAGAAGATTTTAAGATTTCCTTAACTTTCTTCATTTACATCATGAGAAAGGCCTGAAAAAGTTTGCATTTGTCCTTTAACCAGTACTTACACTGCGAGCCCCCCCTCTCCCGCATAGTCTTGACTAGAGACTTGAAGGAGGCGTACAGGTCCGGCATGTTCATCTCGTCGAAGGTGAAACGGAGCGGGGGATCAGTGGAGGAGATCAGCGAGACGGCCGGGGCGGCGGCAGCAGATGAAGGGACGGCGGACGGGAGGGTGACGTGTTCCGACGCCGGGACAGACATCAGAGAACCAGAGAAAGAGGAAATAGACTCAGGCCCGGAATTAGCAGGAAAGGACAGGGTGGCAACAGAGTAGGGAGGAGCAGCTGGAGAAGCTGCAGATATGTTAATGGCAGGTAGAGGTGTAACAGAACCAGAGGGGATGGAATAAGCAGGACCAGGTGGATGTGGAGAAGGGAAGGAGTTGATGGAGGACAAGGAGGAGGCGGGCGGGGGGACGGAGACGGACGGATGATGGACGGGGAGAGACGAGTCGATGGAGGTCGACATGTAGGAGGGCTGCTGCTGTGAAGAGAAAAGACAGGATGTTATATTCAATCCCATTTCATTGATGGGGGGACAATAAACAGTCAGTTTTCAGAGAATCATTTCTGGGTGGGAGATGAAAAAAAACACTATACTAGCATATTATTATAATAATCTGGCCCTATCTGTTTCTATCTCTCCTCAACACTCCTTTGCAACTTGCAAGCATGTTCAAATGTTTTAAACAATAATATTAAATGTTATAATATTGTTATTAAAAGTAATAATCGTTTATAGCAGTTACAGCAATGTTCCATATTTAGTTATATTTATACATAAGGTAAATTAGACCATGAATCAATAAGGGAGAAACTATCTTGGGGGACTTTCATGGAGGACCCATGTTCCTTCTCCCTCCCCCATGGATGTATTATGAACCTGGATATGGTTCCTCCTCTCAGTCGCGCCCCCAGTGGTTACTCATGGTACTGCAACAAAAACATCCCATGCGACCCAAAAAGCAGTTTTCCCATAGACCAATAGTAACCAATAGTAAAAGAGAAGCCTGTCTCCAGGACACCCCCAGCTATAACCCTGTTAATTACTAATCTTTGTATTCTACATTTTTAAGTGATGGACTTTTTATCCGTCAAAACCTTTTGAACAGCCAGAAAAGGTCTGGAAATCAGTCAGAGATCAGTCAGAGATCAGTCTCTATATGAGTCACATAACGTGGAAATAATCCTGAAGTCATGCACCAGGTGAGCAACTTCCATTGAAATATTGCCAGCCATTTTTTAGTCCAGTTTTATGATACATCCTAGTCACTGTCACTACCATAACCGCTACTAACGATCATTAGGTCTGATGTTAACCAGCAAACTGGGAAAAAAGAGGCTAATTTTGGACAAATACTAAACAATTGGTGTGATAAATGACTTACTGCCTTCTACATATTAGTTCCATTGGTTTCTTCCATGTAGCTACTAGTTACTGTCAAAATCAGCCGTTAGAAAACATCTGGACCTTTGCGGAATGGGGGGGTCATAATTTTTCAACAATTAAGAAATGCATTGTTTTACATTTAGCAGCACTTGTGTTGTGAGTTTATTTAACATTTCTTTAATTTTCAAAATGATTTATTTGTGTTTACAAAGATTTTTGGGGGGGACAACTTTGTGGAAGGTCGGGGGTCACGTTCCCTGTTCCCCCCCAGATTTACGCCTATGGCTATATTGCTGTTTTTGTTTTGTTTTTTTTAAATAAAATGTTCAGAGAACTCTGCTGTGGAGGAAGTGACTTCACCTTGCAGGGAGGAGGGGAGATGGAGGCGGGACGGGGCGTTTGCTGCTGGACGCCACCCAGAGGCTCAGTGTTGAGCAGCTGGTGGTCTGACTGTGGGTGATGAGGGGAGGGTCCTCTCTCCTGTACTTGTGGAAACTGTAACAGGGCAATGTTGGAAAAAGTAAGTAGCCTAAATAATTCAAGTCAAGGTAAAAGCAGCAATAATAAATGCATAAACACGTCGCTGAACTCCCACATTAAAGGGAAAATCTGCCCTAATAAAAAAAAATGAAAAAAAGAAAACTGACATTTAAGTTGCTGCAACTTTCAGCGGTTTGCAGGATGCACAGCAATGATGTAGTGTGTTTATTTATGTAATAAAAACAGTAATATGCTCTATCCTCTTTATTTAAAATAAAAGTCTAGCAGTAGAGTTCTAAATAAGTTGAAAATTGTTCTATTGATTGTTTTGAAAGACAATAAAGATCATTGCAATAATCCATTTGAAATAAAAGCATGAAGAGGTTTAGACTTTGGAAATGTTTCTCAAGTGTTACAAAGCTGTTTTGGTCACCTTCTTCATGTGTAAATAAAATCTATCTGAATCTCACTCAGTGCCCAGGCATGTTGCTTCTGATTTAATCTCAGGACCCAGATGCCCAGGTTTGCATGAGGGTGGATCTCTTTTAACTTGAGGCACAAATGAGAGTAGTTCAGTTTAATCTTCATTTAGTTTCAAGAAGTTATTTCTTGTCCAATTTAAGATGCAGGGAACACAAGGCATCATCATCAGGCTCAAGTAAAGGATACAGCTGGGTGTTATTAGCATATAAAATTAAGTTTATGCCCCTGATTATATTACCTAAAGAGCATATAGATACACTTTTTTCCTGAAATCAGCATCTCTACATGTATTTCTACATGTGTCTGTTGAATTCCAACACATGCACACCTCAAGATGCATGAACGATGTGATTAAAAACAAGGGTTATTGCACCAAATGTTGATTTCTGAACTCTTCTTAAGTATAAACATTAGTACTATGTTGTTTTAAAAAATAATTTGATCTTGTTTATTTGCACTGTTTGAGGTCTTTTTTGTTATTTTAAACATTTGTCAACTTTCTGCAAATAAATGCTCTAAACGATTAGGTGTAAAATCTGAAAAAAATGATTTTTGCAGTGGTCTCTTATTTTTTTCCAGAGCTGTATAGTTAACAAATAGTGGACCAAGACAACTTCTATCAAAAGGGCAAATCTTATATTCCTGATACATGATCTCCAATTGAAACATGGTGAAAATGAAAATGTCCTCCCTGGAATGTAAGGTCAGAATCAGATTCAAAGAGTTGTGGAGAGCTTGGCCCACTTCTCAAAGCGATCCATTAGAATATCATGGTCAATTGTGTCAAAAACAGCGCTCAAATCCAGCAGAATCAGAACAGAGACCCTGTTGGCATCGCCGCTGAATCTGAGCTCACTGACAACTTTAACAAGGGCCGTCTGTGCTGAGGTTAGCCCTCAAACCTGATTTAAACCTTTCCAAAGTGTTCTTTTCGTCCAGAAAGCTATTCGTTCGGTTAGAAAACAACTTTTTCAGGGAACATGCTTAAAAAAGGAAAAAAATGTACAGGTCTATAATTAGTTAGAAATTTACTGTCTAGGTTTAGCTATTTTCAGTCAGGGGTTTTACACCAGGAGGAAAAAACACAGCATCAAGGGATGTGTCAATAATATCTGTGACAGAGTTAAAAGAGCAGATTCTGTGGATTATCCCGAGAAATGGGAACATTCTTTCTCCAAACATAAGTTTCTGTTGATTTATTTTTTATGATTATAACCTTAAAATGCTCACCTGATACAGAGATAGGTGTAGGTAACTGACCTGTTGGTGTCATATGTTGGCTCAGCCTTATTCTATATCATCAATAGAGGTTTTTGGCTATTTTATGAAGGTGACAATTCTCCATTTCTTAGTAAATTTAATTCAAAATAAGAAAAAATGACATTAAAAACGCTAAATAAAATAATCCCTGATTTGACGGACAATAGAGAAATGTAAAGCGTTGCAGCAGCAGAGCAGAGCAAGTGGAAAATGTAAATAAATAAATAAATAGGCTATATAATAAATAAGTCAAATATAAAAATATTATTATTAGTTGTAATTGTATTTGCATTAATTGCATTAATTACAATTTAATCTCTGTTCAGTTGACTGTGTAATTTACCAAGTAGAACAAAACAAATCCTAATAATCTGCTTGTATCCTTAAAACAAAATTCTGCTTTGGGCCCCAATGTGGCTTTAGGGTGTGAATAGAACCAGAACCTTTACCATATGCAATTCTTAGATTGATAGAACCTTTAAATCACACTGTGGCTCAACTCATCTTTTTGTAATTTGATCTTTTTGTAATCAGGGTTCATTTGGTGTAATTTAGGTGAATTGAATTTTTCTTTTTTCAGTGTATAAAACTGAACACATGTCAATTCAGTGCATTAAAAAGTTTAAATAAAGGTGAATGTTTAGTGAGTGCATGACATACGTCCAGCTTCTCCTCTTCAGGATAGGGACGTTTCGGTGCCCTCACTTGATTGACCTCTGCAGGTCCATCCATCGTCCAATAGGAACCCTGGATAGAGGACATCAGGGACGTCAGGGTTTTAGCTTCACATGCAACCAAACAATCATCTTTCTATCTCACATCATGAAAATGTATGAACACTACAGTTCAAAAGTTTTAGAACACACGTTTTTACATTTTGTGTTGAAATTGAATCAGTTTAATTCCAATGAATACCTTCTAGATCCCAATGACCCAAAAAAGCAGATATCAATTTTCAGGAATCAAGTAATAGTTAACAACTTAGACTTACAGCTTTTCTGCAGTAATGGACTTAAATAAAGTGTGTAAAGTTGATCCAACCAAGTTTCTCTGGTTAATTAACCCCCCGTCTGTATATCAGCATGGATGAAGCCTGATGTCTGGGTCTTTTCTAGAACTAGAGCTCTAGAGCTAAGCAGAACCCCATGATCTAGACCTAGTTAGTCAGGAGTTCATCCTACAGCAACATAATCCACATCAGACCTCTGGGCTGTCACATCATCACCTGTCAGACTTTAAACTTTGCAAATTTTAATAAAAACTGCAAAATCTATGTCTAAATCTATAATCATGTGTATGCATGAAAAAAACATTTCCACCTTTCCAGGGTCACTCTGCGGCCGAGGAACTTTCCTGAAGCATTTATTAAGGGACAGATTGTGCCGAATGGAGTTCTGTGAAGAACAGAAAGTGATATAACATTATAATCCAGACAATGAGACAAC
Organism: Lepturacanthus savala; assembly: GCA_030544235.1. Lineage (NCBI taxonomy): Eukaryota > Metazoa > Chordata > Actinopteri > Scombriformes > Trichiuridae > Lepturacanthus > Lepturacanthus savala. The sequence continues at coordinate 27,485,424 of CM060467.1, forward strand.
AGCACTATTTCTGCTGCTGAAATCATACTTTCATCCTTTGGGATGAAGTCTAAAACTATTCAAACTCACCTTCCATCCCCGGCCTGCTCGGCTGTAATAAGGGAAAGTGTCGCTGATCCAGGTGTAGATGTCATTCAGACTCAACTTCCTCTCAGGTGCAGCTGCTATCGCCATGGCGATGAGCGTGGCGTAGCTGTGAGGGGGTTTCCCTTTACAGTTGGAAGGGGAGGGGTCCGGCACAGGGGGTACGAAGTCACCCCTCTCCCTCCCTCTGTCTTTCTTCTTGTCCCTCTCCCCTCCTCCTCCTCCTCCTCCTCCTCCTCTCTCTTTACCCGAGCGCAGGCTGCTGATTCCCAGCTGGGGCAGCCAGTCGATGCTGGTGAGACTGGAGTCCAACTCTGAGGACATCGTCTCTCTATCCGTATGTCCAGGATCTGGGAGCATCAGAGGAGAAAGTGCTGGATTTTGTTTTTCTTTTTACTTTGTATAACAGTGTCCCATAAAAACACTTCCAAAGTGCTTCTCCTGTGCCTGTAATATATAAATCTGTCAACCATACTGCTCATGTACTTCCAGCCTGCATCAAATTACAAACCAGTTGGTTTAGACACAAGAAGACACAAGTAAAGGCATTCCATGAATATGTCAGAATGGGAGTGTTTGCCAATGTCCTCTACACTTTCTCATTTCTGAGGAAGAAGAGTGACTTACCTCTGTGCAGTCACTCGAGGCCCAAGGCCTTAAAAAGTGTTAATAATTGATGTGGTCATCAGTTGTGCACAACTGCTGACAAACCGGCGTCCGTCCTCCCCTTCAGATCTCTCTCTTCAGCACGTTGGTGTCCGTGAAGCTGCCGGTCATACCTTTGGTTTGAGTAACTTTGGAGAAATAAACACAAAAAAAACTTATCGGAGAGCTTCCTTTTTCTCTCCACCTCCCTCCCTCTCTCTCTCTCTCTCCTTCCCCTCCCTTTTTGTCTGAATGACGTCAGCCACTCCTCCCCCTCCATGACGTCACTGCCTGCTCCCGCCTCCCTGGGCTGGTCCCACCTCTCCAGCCTCTCTCGCTGTTTGAAGGAGAAGTTTCTGCAGCTGTGCAGGTATACTTTCACCTCCTGCTGCCTGCGTTCTTGTGTCATGACGAAACATGAGGGTAGGACACGGATACACAAACACAAACAGCAACAGTCGGGCACATTTAAAGCAGCAACGTTTTATTGAAGCATCAGAAATGGTGAGATTGTGTACAGTTTGTATAGAACACAGTGACAGACGCTGATCTCCCTACAGAGCGCTGAAGAAGGCGAGGAGGCCGGTGTCGGGGGATGGGTGGGCCAAAAGCTTCTGGATCTGCCAAAAAATGTTGAAAGAACACATGTTTGTCATTTGAAATTCTTAGATTGACTATATACTCAATGTGAAACCAATGTTGGCTGCTTCACAGCAGCCTGCTACAAAGTCATCAGCAACCAGTCGACAATGACAGTGATAACGGTGTATTTTTGGCTGCCCTCTCACTGCGGTGACATGCCACATTCGTTTCCTGTCAGGCTTATGTGTGTGACATAATACGTCTAAACAAACAAAGGGAGAGCAGCTGTAGGGAGCACCTCCTTGAAGTTGGGATGTTTGGCGTCTTGGACCAGCTGCAGCAGCACAGCCTCTGTGGTGGTGAGGAACGCTCCACTCTGCTTCAGCCGGGACAGAGCGAACAGACGGTCCGTCTGGCTGGGGAGGGCAAGCAGGACAGTCAGAAAACACACTCATCTCATAAAGAGGGATACATTTATATTTAAAGGTGACACTGAGTGTTGAAATGTTAGAAGTTGTGTGAAACATGATCAAAGTTGTAAAACTTACAGTTAACAGATACAGTGTCTATGGAAAATATTCAGACCCCCTTAAATTTTTAACTCTTTAACTGATTAGGAAATCCACACACCTGTCTATAGGTGAGACCTTACAGCTCACAGTGCAGGTCAGAGCAAATGAGAATCATGAGGTCAAAGGAACTACCTGAAGAACTCAGAGAGAGAATTGTGACAAGGCCCAGATCTGGCCAAGGTTACAAAAAACCCTGCTGCACTTATGGTTCCTAAGAGCAGATGCAGTCAGGAGATGAATGTTCTAGAAAGTCACCATCACTGCAGCCTCCACCAGTCAGGGCTTTATGACAGAGTGGTCCGACGGATGCCTCCTCAGTGTAAGACACATGAAAGCCTGCAGGGAGTTTGTTTAAAAAAATACCTGAAGCACTCCAAGATGGTGAGAAATAAGATTCTCTAGTCTGATGAGACCAAGATAGAACTTTTGGCCTTAATTCTTAGAGGTATGTGTGGAGAAAACCAGCCACTGTTCATCACCTGTCCAATACAACAGTGCAGCATGGTGGTGCAGCATCAGACTGTGGGATGTTTTTCAGCTGCACTGGTTGCAATCAAAGAAAAGATGAATGCAGTACAGGGATATCCTGGACCAAAACCTCCAAAACCTTCTCCGGGGTGCTCAGGACCTCAGACTGGGCCAAAGTTTCACCTTTCAACAAGACAATTACCCTAAGCACACAGCTAAAATAACAAAGGAGTGGCTTCAGAAAAACTGTGACCGCTCTTGAAGCCCAGCCAGAATCCTGACTTCCTCTCTGTAGAGACGTGACAATGTCTCCACCAGCGTTCACCTTCCAACCTGGAGACAGAACTGGAGAGGATCTGCATAGAGCAATGTTAGAGGAGCTTCAAATCCAGGTGTGAAAAACTCACATCATTTTAAAAAGACTCATGGCTGTGTGCTCAAGAGGATGCTTCTACTAAATACTGAGCAAAGGGTCCAAATACTTATGGCTGTGTGATATTTCAGTTTTTCTTTTTTAATAAATCTGCAAAATTTCAAAAATGTCATGTTTTTTTTGCCAATATGAGGTGCTGTCTTTCAATAATGAGGAAAAAAATGAACTTAAATGATAGACATCGCTGGCCAGTTTTATTTTTTCCTTTCAGACATAAGCTTGTTGCACATTCCCATAAATGACTGTCTATTCCATAGCATTTGTTGCTATATACTGTTAGCATTGTCTGCTCTCATAAGAAAACCATAGCTACCTTCTAGATGAGACAGCATCAGCCACGATATGAACCTCGATTCCTTTTTCCAGCAGGTCATACGCTGTACACTAAGAAACACACAAAGGGCAGGGGTCAACACGTTGGATGAAACATTTACACCAATTTCATCATTCATTTACTACAACTGTGGAACTCCCTAACACTAGAGTAGGGATGGGCAAACACAGGGCATAACACAATGTACTTATAACTGTTACACTGTTTAACCCGTTAAACACAGGAAATAATTTACTGCATTGACTCTTCTATAAACAATAAAACACAGTGGTTCTCTTCTACAGGACAGGTTATCAGCAATCAGCCTGATATATTACAGCTCAGTAGCAACAGACTGTAAATTACCAAATAATAGCTGGGGCCTTTATTTGTTTTAATTAACAGATTGGGTGTTTATTTTAGACCAGATGATTAATTCCTTTCTGACAAAAATCTTGCTCAGCAAAACTGGAGAAATATTAGTTTATTATTAAACCAGTATGACTACCGTGTAACTTACATTTTTCAAGTATGGTTTACAGTACCGTAGTTAAACATCTCACGGCTGCTTCTTTAGAGTTTTTTCTGTATATTTTACCACAGAAATCTTGAATTTAATGTTGTACTTTTTATATTTTTGCTGCACCGGACATTATGATCAACGATTAATCAATAATCAATATTACCCGAGACGGTGTTCTTTAACGTCATTTAAGCACCACAGTATATGAGATCAATTTGTCTCATTAATAGATGTAAAAGCGCAGAGAGTGATTTACAAATATGATTTTAGCTACACATGTGTTTTGGTGTCCGCAAATTAACATTTTTAATTTGTAAGTTGTATTTTGTTTTTTCCAAATACATATGCATTTGTAACTATAATTTAAAAACAAATTGTAAAAATGTGAAAATTCCGGTTTAAAATTAAAGTAACATCTTAAGATAGGCTAATATCTGTTGGCTAATCTACTAACAATCTCCTCTTCTTCATTTGTCCAGCTGCTGTAGCTAAGCTAACACTGCCCCCTACTGGTGAGGAGGGCGGCCATTTGTTAATCACAAGCCTTTTGTTTGCAGATCTGTGTGTGGATCTTGGCAAGAATGTCTCAAAAATGCGTTATTGAGAAATGAGAGTGTGTGTGTGTGTGTGTGTGTGTGTGTGTGTGTGTGTGTGTGTGTGTGTGTGTGTGTGTGTGTGTGTGTGTGTGTGTGATTGGTGATCCACAATGCAGTCACACTTAAACTTTTCAGTTTTGCATTTGGATTCGTGGATATCAAAACATATTTGCAACTAAAATCACATTTGTTGATCACCCCTATGCATTTAAAACTATGAGCAAATCTCCATACTGGTTTATCTTTTTGAAATCTCGTAATAACAAACCGTGAAAATTGAACATGACAGCAGGTGCAGTAAAACAAAGGACATGAAAAACACTGAGATTATTTATGGTTTAACGAATATTCGAAAATCATTACCCATCCCTACACCAGGGTACAAAACAATACCACATAATTATAATAATACAGCAGCACAGCTTCATCAGTTTTAACAGAAATCTTTGCAGGTAAGGAGCCTCCACTCATCTGCATGTTCTCTTTTATAGTGCAGATAAAGAAATGTGTCATTTAAACAGCTGAACTGACAAAATGACGATGTGTTCTTACTGCGATACATGCATGTGCCTCTATTCCGCACAGTATGGCCTGTTTGGGATTCCCCAGGGCCTGCAGCTCCTTCTCCACCTCCTCTATCATCATGGTGAATGAGGTTTTAGGATGAGCAGTCAGGTCTCCTGCTCCCAGCTCCGGTACTGTGGGTCCCAAACCTTTAGGGTACTGTTCTGTCAGGATGGGGGGGATGCCCAGAACACGGCTGGCCTACCAGCAGGAGGAACAGAGGTAGTCATATTCTATCCAAATAACAACAGATATGCAAATCCATGTGTAAGGCTCATAGCTGGTATGACAAATGTTTTTGTTTTTTTTGTTTTTTTCTAACCTGCAGCAATCTGGCTGCATTGCTGACAATATTGGTGAACTGAAAGATGTTGGGTCGGAACTTCTCCTGCATATCACACAGCAACAGCACTGCATCTTTGGTGGAGAGCCTGCCGATGCCTGCCACTGCAAGAGCAGGATGAAAAAAAAATTATTGATCAATTAACTGATGCAAGTTTCCAAAAATGCTCCACCATTACAAGCCTGTCAGGTGTCCAAATTAACATTAAACAGGTTTTTCTTGCTGTATCTCAGACTGCTGGCGCCTCATACGAGATTCAAATGAATGTATTTCTGCACATTACACAACACATTGAATAAATAGTAGATGTTGCTACCAAAGGTCACTCATAGATACTTGATACTAAGTTGACTTACTGTTGTGTAGTGTTCGGGTTATGAGCAGGAGGAGTGCAGCAACTTTATCTCTAAGGTCTAAGTTCTGTTACAGGAATTCAAAAGGAAATGCACATGTTTGAGAAATGTAACACACATTAAACATTCAGCTATCGGTATTATTACAAGCTTAATATTCGAAATGGTGTTAAATACAGTTCAATGTCCAAACTAAATAACTAACCTTGCATGTAACGAAGAACACACACAAGCACAAGACTCTCTGTAAACCCCGCCTCCCTAGAAGCGCTCTGACCAATAGAATCGCGTGTCGTCGTGATTGGCGTTTCTGTGAGCCAATAGGAGCGTTGCTAGCTCAGGTGGGCGGAAATAAGGAACTAACCTGACACTTGAAGATGTCTGACAACGCAGAATCTCCGACAGAAACGCAGAAAGAAGAGACGCAGACGCCACCAGACGACTCGACGGCGAGTGATGAGAAGAAAAAAAGTAGGGAAGTGTGATATATCGATATTATTTCACAGCTAGCGAGGAATAGCTGTCTGTTTACGAGGAGTGTTGCTAATGCTAAATGAACAGGAAGTTAACAGCACTTTTCGCCAATAGGGTGGTTGTATTTTCCTGTTTGGCCAATCAGCATTCAGCTTATTAACCTGCTGTTATGGGGAATGGCTAAAGCTAAAGCCAATGTTTATGAAGGCAAAATATCATCAGTTTGCTCAGTTTGCTCGTTCATAAGAATTATTTATTAATGCGAAAAAGTTTCAGTCCAGTTTGTTGGAAGTCCAAATGGAGCACTAAATGTGTTTTATTACTTATCTCATTAAATCTGTGTATTACCAACAAACAATCATTAGCGTACGAAGTAGTCATCCCTTCTACGTATTCCATTCAGGGTTAATATTATCATATACAGATATTAAATTCCAGTTATCAATACAGAGGTTCTTTTCAATTCAGGAGACACCGTATAATCTCAGAGGAGTTTGGAAATTTACTGTACAAAAAGCTAAAAAAGTAATGAAAAACAGATGTTTCCATGATTGGAGTTAAATTCTGGAATGACTATAACATTAATTTGTCATTCTCTTTTGGTTTTTAAGAAAATGGTGTGTAAAGCTATTTTTGAAGCTTATTTGCTTAAGTGCAACTGATTATCTGTTAAGATTTCATTGCAATTTTGCTGTTGATCTGCTTTTCTGTTGTTTTGTTATTGCTTATTTTTGTTTTTTGCTCTTTGTCGTTTCTTTGCTTTTCTGTTGGTTTTTTTTTTGCTTTTCTGGAAATTTGTAGCCATAAAAGTTGGACAAGTTGATAGTATATAATAGGCTTTTATAAGCATTCTGCTTCTGTCTATGCCTTTTTAGTCACTGTTCAGCACATGATCATTGGTTTTGTGTCAATTGTCAGTGCTATGCACAGTGTGCTGTGCTGTTGTTGTGTTTTTATGCTGTCACTGAATAAACTTCATTCATTCATATACAGTTAATAAACTTTTACAATTGTGACTGTTCAAAAACTGTAGCTTCACCTGTTAAAGGTATACATTTAGCATTTCTTTTTGGGACTAAGTTTATCCATGATGAAATAATTTATTTTTTTTTATTTAGATTTTATAACCTCATAAGAATAAAAGATTAAAGTAGGGTTGGGACTAACGATTGTTATTATCTTGATTAGGAGATTAGCTGTTTGTTCTATAATATGTAAGAAAATGCTGAAATATGTTGATTACTATTTCCCTAAGCCCAAAATGGTGAAATGTCAAATGTCTACTTTTGTCCTGCCAATATTCCACAAACTGAAGTTTTTCAGTTTACTATCACAAAAGACTAAAGATATAATGGTAAAACTCCACATGCATAAAAATCCAAGAATAAATCAATACATCGAGTAGTCATGAAATCTGTAAAGAAAATAAAAGGAGACATTGTAAATTTCCATAGGACTGCAGTATTCTCTCTAATTCTTTGGTGTAAGTCATCTCAGATGCTGTTTTTCCACTGTAGCAAAGTTATGCATCAATAAAAAAAATCCCCTAAAATGTTCAAGTTGAGCATTGTGTAACCAGTCTGGCAACGGTTTCACTTTTCATTTACGTCATTATTTATTTATTTATTTTTTATTTTTTTTACAGTTGATGTGCTGTTGAAAGCAGTAGGAGACACTCCAATAATGAAAACCAAGAAATGGGCAGTGGACAGGGGGAGAACAGTACAATCTCTGTCTCAGTTCATTGCTCGATTCCTCAAGTTTGATGCCAGTGAACAGCTTGTAAGTAATAAATTTGTGTACCGGCTTTTCCAATTCCTGCAATTATCTCTTGGAGGCGTCGAGAGCATTTTTAGCATTTTTGTTTTCTTCTGATCTCTCAGATTATTACATATATCCACATCTGTTTTTCTTTCAGTTCATCTATGTTAACCAGTCCTTTGCCCCGTCACCGGATCAAGAAGTAGGGATCCTCTTTGATGTGAGTACATAAACATCTCTTTTCTTTTCTGTATTTATCATATATTTTTCATCAATCTAAATCAGGTGTTATATATTTGGACAGTGATTGTTTCAAGCAGGAAAACAATGTTATTGTTTGTGAGATAATGAGATAAATACTAATAATGTCATAGAATTTCATTCCTGACATTGGGAACAGTCTTTGTGAGAGTAAATAATCTCAATTTAAAGGTCCATTCTATCTTTTACTGAGCTTTATCTCAAAGTTTATCACTTGTAAGTGACCAGCAGAGGGAGCAATAAGACGGATGCTCATTATCACACTGTCAAAGTCCCTAGCCAGTAATTAATGTTGATCAGTGACAATAAAGACCTCAAAATCCAGAAATCTGATGACGGTTGAAGGTCCCTCACTACTTGATGGGTTAGTATCTCATTAAAATATATCTATTTGTCTTGTCTTTCAGTGTTTTGGCAGTGATGGAAAGCTGGTTCTACACTACTGTAAATCTCAAGCCTGGGGTTAACTGCTTTCTTATTATGGAACTCCTCTTGTTAAACTCAACCTCCAAGCCTGCACACAATGATGTTTTTGCTGCTTCGCCATTTGTTTTCTTCAGATTTTTATGTAAATTCTTATTGTAAATAAATTATTGTGACTATATGAAGGACCTTCTTCTTCTTCTCTCTCTTTTTTTTTTTTTTTTTTTTTTAGGTGTCACATTTTGGCACCTCAACAAAAGCACTTAACTTAGTTTAATTAATTAGATTATTTGATTCTGCACAGCACTGGTGCTAATTAGAAGGGGGCGGGGGCATTTATATGGATAAATAAATTTGGTTTAATCCACTTTCTTAGTGTAACAATAAAATTTCAGTTAAAAGAAAAAAAGTAATGATATAGAACTTGGACAGGACACCTTGAGGCGTCTAAAGGTTGGAAAGAACCGCTACTAAAATGAATAGATGGAGGAAGAGAGGCGGCACCACGGCAACAGGAGGAATTGGAGGGATTACATGATCCAGGATGTGATTGTGGCATAAATTCCAAAGGAAAACAGAAAAGGAAGTTGAGTGGCAAGGAGACAGACACTCGGTCACGCTATCAGTCTTGTATCTCCATCTGAATATTCGCCAGGAGGATTAAAAGGCGGAGTGCAGCTGGAGAGGTAAAGGTCACTGTTGCGCATCCTGGAGGAGGAATAGCGGTGACAGATGCAGAGAGAAAAGATAAATGCGGTCGTGACACATTCAAGATGGAGCAACTCAAATCAAGCTCTTAAGGCTTTTTGATGAAGAAAGGGGAGAGCAGCGAGGATTGTAGGTCTAGAAGACTGCAAGGAAGTCCAGCTGGAAGTTGTGTTACTGTCATACTCACCTCGTGTTTTACCTGAAGTACGACAAGGGACAAGAAAATATCTTTGGTAGGTGATTAATATTGGTTATTCTACAATAACTGTGCTATTTAACACTTGCTCCTTTTTATTTAAGACTAGATGTGTTAGATATGTTACAAGTAAGTGCAGGTTCAATAAAGCAGAGGATCTGTTTTTCCTGTTTATCTAGAAAGATAAATCATTAGAAAGATAAATCATTAGAAAGATAAATATTGGTCTTAAGGGCTTTATCTCGCTTGATGATGATAATTTTAGCGTAACTCTTCAGTGAATTAGGCTGCATCTAACTTCCTAACATGTTGCCAACTTTTATTGATCATCATTCTGCATGTTTATTAGATATTAACACTGATTGAAAATAATTGGACAGATGTTTTCTTAATGTTTAACCATTTTAAGACACTTTTCAGAAATCTACAACAGCCTTATCCTTTTTGATATGGTAAAATATATTTGTTTATATTTATAAAATTCTACCATACAGAACTGTTTATATTTGTGCAGATTGTAGGGTGATATTATTTCCATGATTATGACATTTAATTTCTCATAGTATCAGTAAGATCTCCTGTAGATCAGTAATTGTTGATACTAAATCCAACGTGTTTCGTTGTATTTCAGGCGCTGACGGGGAGGCGTCACTTGACAGAGTCAGCAGAGATGGTCAGAGAATGCATTTCACATTGAAACACACCTAACACAATCAGATTAAAGATTAACAGGGATTACTTGCAAAAAGAATTCCATTTGGATCTGTGCTTCATCCATAATTTCCTCAAAAAAAAAAGTAATCTGTTGTTTTGCTCCTCTGTCTAATCTGTCCAGCAGCAGCGGTGTTCATAATGAGCAGCACGTCAGCTGCTTAAACCAGAAAGCAGCAGGATATTAGCCTGAGTCACGGGACAGAAAACATTACTCTTTCTTTTAAAAACAGCTGGGTGACTACATTTCATTGGCCTCCACTAGAATAATGACTTTTACTGCCTCCAGGAGCATCCAACACAGTTAGACATCACCACATAGACACCTCCGAAGCCTCCATTCAGCTCTTTCCTTTCACTTTCCCTTCACTTTCCTACCAGGTGATCGTTTGCCTTTGAGGATGTCCTGTAGGTCCACTTCAAATACACAGCATTTCATGATGAATTATCTGATTTTTAAATGACCGTGTGCTGTTTTAGTTTTAGTCCGGTCACTCTACTTTAGACATAATCATCTGCTGATGTATAGCTCTGAAGGTTGAAGATCAGAGATGTATGACCACATCACTCACCCCAGGGATCAATCCCAGGATGTGTCCTTGCGTCTCCCTGTTTTCTCCTAATGTGAACCGTCGTCCACATACTGTAAATCCCCTCTTGTTCACTTTTTCCTCCCATCTGTCCTTTCCCGTGTGTATCAACTTCAGAGCATCTTATCCTGCAGCCCCCCCCTCCATATTCTCTTTATCTTCCTCTCTTTTAATCACGCTGACTCATCCGTTATATCACATTTATCTTTGTTTTCTATTTAAAACTGGCAGCTCATCACCTCTTTAAACCATCCTGAGGAGTTTGTCCTACCTTCCTGGCTCCATCTGTGCCTCTAGTCCTGTTTTGCCTCATCTCCACATAGGGTATCCCCCATCTGCCCTCTGTTTGCCGGGCTTTCTCCCCTCTGTCTGACCTCCTCTCTCCTTCCCTGCGTGGCCATGCTGGAGCACATGTCCCGTCGCTCTCGCTCCCTGCTGTCCCTGAGCCTGACCTCTCTGGCCCTGGCCCTGTCCATCCTGGCTCTGTCCACTTCCTACTGGTGTGAGGGCACTCACAAGGTGGTGAAGCCGCTCTGCCTGTCGCCTGTCAAAATGAAGAACTGTGGTCAGAACAACAGCGAGCCGTACACCACAGGTACTGAGATGTCATGAACCCTCTGCTGCATGAAATATTACTTAGACATGGTAAAACACGTTTTGGATGTTTTTATTTTCACAGATTAGATTAGATAGGACTTTATTAATCATTTGGAAGGTTCCTCTGGGAAATTAAAGTTCCAACACGTCACATACACCACTGTTATAAAACTATAGACACATAAACACATAAACACATAAAGAGAAATATGTAAATATATAAATAATAAAACCCCCTAAATACCAACACAAACTGATAAAATAAATTAATAGTTAACAAGTAAAGTTAAAAGTAAATGCCTATACACACTTTGTTATTACTACATAGTTATTGTAAAGATCACATGGTCTGTGGTAGGTGAGTAGATAATTGCACATGGAATTATTGGAAAAATAGAAATAAATTACACATAGTTAGCTATTCTGTGTACATAATATACATTATGAATTATATAAATATATAAAGATTATTGTACAAATATAATAGATATAAGGTACAAGTCAAGATATTAAATAAATGGCCTAAACAAAAAAAGTCAATGAGACTCCATTAGGTTGTATGAAGTAAGAATTGTTCATATTTGCATATTGTTGACATATGGCAACAAATCCATCAAAATTAAATTAAATGTACCGTAATAAATAAAGTTTACTTACTCTACATAGGGAGTTAAATTTATTTATTTGGTGAAAAAAAAATGGTTCAAAATTCAGAATAAAAGACAATCTTTGGTTGTGAGACAATGGGTAAACAGGATATCCTGGTCATGTGACCTCATAAATTATGTCTTTCAAAATAAAAGCCCCCTTTTCACGTCCAACTGTAAAAACATAGATTTTGTATCACAGCCTTTTAGAAAAATGAAGATAAAGTAAAAACTGTCTTAAACTCGACACATCAGTGATGTTTTCTATTTCTTTGACATAAAAAGGAGAGAAATTTGTATGTGTGGTTATTTATACATTTATTTATAGTGGTCTGGCCAACTTTGGATCAGATTGCGCTGCATGTGGCCCATGAACTAAATAGTTTGATTTCCCTGCTTAGATTTACTGTATATGGCCTTTACATAAATCCACATTTGACTGTTCAATTGTTTTTAGGTTCACCTACAGTTTTTGCAAACTTCCTTTAGATTAGATGTAATTTATTCATCCCACAATGGGGGATTTTTTTAGATTAGAAATGAGATTTTTTTTTTAGATTATTTTGACCTTTTTGACAATGTGTCTTTCTTAAACTATGAAGCAAGTGAACTATTACACCAGATACACAGGTTCCTACATCTGATAAACTGCAGCAGGATTGAAGCTACACAGCACATGAACAGAAACTAATTTTGTTTTGATTTCTGATAAATGGAAAATCTCTGTTGCAACATACAGACATGTCTCAATTTGTTGTGCAGCAGCATTTCTTCCTACGTGATATGTCAATGGTTGCACGGTGTTTTCTTAGCTTTGGGCCTTTTTGTAATGATCAGGCATCATTAGATGTGAATTACCAGCTGTCACGTATCATAACCACCGGTGGCCTTTTCTTGGTAGAGGAGGACATTTTTTTGTTCTAATCAACGTGCTTCTAAGAAATCTGCACAACAGCCATGATTTGGCATTAACTCAAGAGGTTTCTCCTGGAGGTTTCCATGAGAAGTCATGACCCAAGTGTTTCTGAGGCTGGACTGAATTTATCTAATGCTGAATCCATCTTCTATGATCAGGCTCCTTAGACAATCTGATCTTATTTTGTATTAACAGTACATAGTTTACACAGTACAGCATGTTATGTGTTTATAGCCAGGCCTGATTACATAAGTATTGACTATAAAACAACCAATACCTACAACTAATCCAGATGGATTCTCCCCATTAAAAACTCAATGTCCTTGATTTTAATCCCTTTCCCCACCTCAGTCAGACCATGAATTTAATTGTGGCTTAGTTTTAATCTGAGGTGTGAGGGTGTTTCCCAAAGAGAGGTTTTACTCTGCCTGCTCCCTGCACTATATATTTTCAACAAATATGTTTAATCCACTCTGAGATTAACAGCCCTGACTGTGCAAAGGAATCAACTTTGATTACTATGCACTGTACAAAAAGAAGCTGTACCTTTACCATCTGCACACAAGTGGATTTAACTCTTGCTTATGCCCCAAACCTGATTTTCTAGTGCACACGTGGCTGCATGTGACTGTAAAACACAGAGGAGTGTTACTTTTGAAGCTATGGTGTGATTTGCATTATTGCACAAAATCCCCTCCCCTTCGTTCATGTTGTAGATTTTAGAGTTGATTACTCAGTCATGTTGGTATCACACAGGAAGAGGCTCCTGGGTTTGTTTCCTCACACTTTTATAAAGGAAAGTCTGGAAAGGTTTATAAGCCAAAAAGAAAGAGATGGTGTCTCCATTCAGTGTCCAACGCTATTACACGTCTCTCAAAATGTACATTTTGTGTTAATTTTGTTTAAAAGTCTGTTTGTATCATTTATTTTTACAAAAATCATGATTTTGTGGGATTTTTTGACATGAAGCAAATGGTGTAACCAAAAAAGAATGATGAATTTAAAATATATAAGCCCCCTAGAATATAAAACTTGTTGATAGAATGAGTTTTTAACCTTTTAAAGAGCGTTACACTATGGTACCGTGTTTTCTAGGGTTACACCACATCACAATCTTGTCACTGACCTGTATACTGTATATATTATAAAAATGTACAAAAAGAAGCTTACACTAAGCAGTTATTTTCTCAATATCATCCATCTCCTTGTGCTGTCACACAGAGAGCCCCACTCAGAACCCCTACGACCACACCCTGTCTCCAGCCAGGAAGGAAGAGCTGGCCAAGATCAAACAAAGACAGCTGGCCAACGCCGTTCTCTACATCTGGGAGACGGGGGAAGACAAGTTTGCGTTCCGATACTTCCACACTGGCTTCTGGGAGAGCTGTGAGGAATTCAACGATGGTGAGACCACGAAGCGCAACAAACATCTGCCTCACTTCCCCTCACCTGTCACAATATTAGGTCGCTGTTAGGGTTCCTTTTTTCATTTTGTTCATATCTGTGAAATATGTTGGCAGGGGAGATATGCCGAAGCTTTATTGAATTGACCCCTGGGGAAACACTAGGTAAGCTTTGTATCTGCTGAAAAAAAACATAAAATGATTCTTTTGGCTTGATATTAACTGTTTTGTGTGTGTGTTGTGCCGCAGGTGTGCTCTGGCTGTCAGTCGTTTCAGAGTTTACATACATCGGCCTGCTGGGGATGGGCTTCTTACTCATGTGGCTGGAATTCCTGTGCACACGTAAAGAGATTCACTCACTGAAAATCAATGCATATGCAGCGATCTGTACTGTGCTGTCAGGTGAGATCAACTCTCTTACTTTATAACCATCCTGTTCTTCCCATACAGTCAGTCATCCTGGATCTGCCCCTTCTTCTACAGTTAGTCATCTGCTGCTCCTGGACTCAGTTGTGTTTTTTGTTTGTTTCCTGTAGGTCTTCTTGGAATGGTGGCGCATATGATGTTCACCACTGTATTTCAGATGGCGGTCATTCAAGGCCCCAAAGACTGGAGGCCTCAGACCTGGGACTACGGCTGGTCATTTGCGTAGGTGGCCTGTGTTGTTCAGGCGTGTTCATACACTACTTGTTGTTTGCGTCAGTAACAAATAATATTTGGCAAGATGAGAAAGTCACAAACACTTCCTAAAGGAAGGTAAGCTGAAAAGAAAGAAATGGTGTCTCCACTCAGTGTCCAATGCTATAAAGTATAGTGGATTTGGGCACACAGGTTTTTACATAGGGACAAGTGGTAATAGAATAATTGTGTGATTTGTTCTCTCCAAACTGGCTGGATCAGTAATTTGTATGGACCATTCACTCACGGTCCAATAAAAATTCAGCATCTGATTATTTCAACTGAACATGCTGTTTCTATGACCACTTCTATGCTGATAATGCTGGCTGCTACTAATCTTCCTGTGTGAGTTTCCCTGCACATCTAACTAAAATCAACAAAACAGTATGCTGCTATCCATGTGTTATGAAAGCACGCATGTAAGCACTGTGGCTTTCCCAGCCACAGTGCTTACACTTTTTCTAAATTCCCATATTAGGAATTTTTATTAGGAATATTTATGATTTTTATTATTATAAAATCATGCAAATTATGTTTAAAGCTAAATCCAAAATGTGAGTTTTGTTAAATATGTTAAATAAAGTTAAATTGTGGAATGACACCAACATTTTGGTTTTTAAGAAAATGGTGTGTAAAGCTATTTTTGAAGCTTATAAATGTGATGATCTGTTAATGTTTCATTGTAATTTTCCTGTTACTGTGCTTTTTTGTTGTTCTCTTGACTTTTTAATGTTGTTTTTTTACTTTTTTGGAAATTTGTAGAAAGTTCATTTAGGATATGCTTTTATAAGCATTCTGCTTCTGCCTATGCCTTTTCAGTCACTGTTCAGCACATGATCATTGGTTTTGGGTTAAATCTCAATGCTGTGCACAATGATTTTCTCGTGTTGTGCTGTTTTTGTGCTGTCATGACTTCATTCATTCATTCATTCATAATTTAAACTTTTGATGATTGATTACCAAGTACCAAGTTTTTAGGGTTACACCACATCACATTTTTGTCACTGACCCGTTCTATTATGACGCGCCTCTCTTCCCTTCTAGTCTCGCCTGGCTGTCGTTCAGCTGCTGCATGGGGGCTGCTGTGGTCACCCTCAACTCCTACACTAAGACCATCGTCGAGCGCCATCACAAGCACAGGCTGCGAGTAGAGGAAGCCAGAGCCCTCGCTCATGCCCCGTCCTACGACGAGGTGGTTCCAGGCGGCGGGCTGTACTCCGTCAGCGGCCTGCTGCAGTGCCCGGACGGCATGATGGACGTGGCCTGGACCCAGAATGGCGGCGTGGTTGGAGTGGGAAACGGGGACGTGCCAACTCTGGTTTTAGTAGGAGGCTGCGGGTCAGAGGGGTGTGAGGACTGTGAGAGAGAGATGGACGAGATGGAGATGGAGGCGACCATGGAGCGAGCTGATTCCCCTTGTTGAGAGATCAGTTAATCAGCTGCAGCTAAAAGGGTTGAGAATCTGAAAAACTGTGAGCAGACATGCTGGTATTCTTCTCCTGCACTTTTAATGGACCTGGGAAGTATTTATTCCAGGGGTGGGACATTAATAAGTTAATTACAAATTAATTTATTACAAAGGAAATAATGCATAAAAATAATGCAATTTAATGCAGTTTGCACGCCAAACAACGCAGAACATTTGTCAGTCACCATGCAGTGGTTCATAACAGTTAACTGATGCACAGCTGCTGCTACAACAATAAAAGCTGCTGGACGGTGGATTTCTGAGGGTGTTGATGCATCAGGACTCAGGAGCTGAAGAAAAATAAAGATGACCGCACATGTGCGGGGCGGCAGTGTCTTCTTCATAATTTAAAAATTCTTTTTATTAAATTAGACTGTGTTTATTTGAAACCAACAGATTTTTGTCAAAATATAAACCTGCGTTTATAGGGGGCAACATGGGAGTCAACATGGGAAATCTGATGAATTTCCCAGGACTGTAGACCACTATCGGTGGTTGAAGATAAGGGTTTAGAAAATGTTCTACAAATGGCGGCTAAAATTCATTTACTAAAGCTTGCCTTTGGGGCAAATATTGTTATAGAATTGATTGCAAATATTTGTTAGTAAATAGAAAACTTGTAATTAATTTGATACATTTTTAATCAAGTCTCACCCCTAATTAATTTATTCTTTATATTTTCAGATGAAAGTAGAAATCTAATAATAATTCTGTTGTACTGCTTAGACAGAAAAGATATTTCTGCTCCTGCAACCAACAGAACAGCCTCTCCTGTAAATATGCAATTCAATCTCATTTATTCTGAGAGGGGCATTCAAATGTTTTTTGTGACTTATGGAGGAACAGTCTTTTACTACATTTGATTTTTTTAATTATTATTATTTTCATTGTGAACTCATTTTTGTTTTACATGGACTCTTTCATGTTTTTGTGTGTCAAACTTGTGACATGCAGTATTTTGATGCTATGCAGATGCTACAACAGACGCAGCCGTTCTGCCGATGCACAGACAAACCTATGAGATACACAAACAGATAGAAAGATTACAGAGATTTTGAAAAGTCTGCTTTCTGATGTTGAACAGAAGATTATGTGTAAACCAGTAATCCTGAGTGGGATGGAAAGGAGAATCGAAAAGAAAAGAAAAGAATGAGGCGAGATGGAAGGCATGTGAAAGGATGGTGAGGGAGGGGTCAGAATTAAAGTTGAAAAGAAATTCTGGCACACACACAAACACACACACACACACACACACACTTGAATAAAAACAGTAGTGCAATGTACACAGTGAAAACATCACACTTTCAGGGAAATTATATACATTTCACTCATCCTCTCCCTGTGACTACCTTAAAATCTTTTGTTCTTATGCTAAATAAATGTAGTTATACAATTGGGATAATCCTGGATTTACTGTCTGGGTTAAATACAAACTTAAGACCTAACGCACCATTTATATTAAACAGCAGCATTGTTACACTCCACAGTCTATTTCTAGGTCAAACATATCTTTTTTTTTGTTAACTGGGTTATATAAATAAATTGATTTTCAAGTAAAGATGTATGAGAAAAACTTTTATTTATTGTACAGATTATAGATTACAACACATCAGGGCTAAACCTCAGACATTTCCAATTCTGTAAAAAAAAAAAATAATAACCTGACAATCTGGTATGATACTGATATAATTTTCTTTAGCAATCAATCTGTCTAGAGCCAAAATATAATTTAAACCATTTATTATATTTACCATACATATTTTTATTTATATTTTTATACTGCATAATATAAAATATTACATTATTATAATAACCAATCACAAATCTGGACAAGATGTTCTTTGGCTGTACACATTTTAAAACACTATGCTGTTACTTGTCCCTAAAAGCCTCTATTTGATATAAATGCATTGACAAATAGTAAAACAATATAACGTATACTGTAAAGTATGATGAAATTTAGTTGCAACCAAGACACTGCAGAAGGGAATATTTACACAAAGAGGATGGATGAAAGAGGAGTGAGGATAAATTATCGCTGAGGGGGAGGAGATGAAGAAAAAAATAAAAGTTTAAAAACATGGACAGGATCTAATGACACTAAAGAGGGTCTGGGCGACTTTATTGTTTAAGTGGTTCGTAGTGGATAAGACGCATTGCATTTTCATTCTCAATCACTCCTTTGATGAACTCTCCTTCAGCCAGCCGCTCTGTGAGGAAGAGAAAGAGTGAGAAATATTATAGCGAGAGGAAAACAGTAAACAAGATGCAGTGTGCGTGTGTGTGTGTGTGTGAGAGACAGTAGCATGCGAGTGGAGTCACCTAAGGTTTCATGGTCTATGGCTGGTTTATAATAAAGCTCGCATGACACAAGTGATGCTGTAACTGGGGACCAGGTGGAATCATTTCTTGTATTGTTGTTAAGCCAAACAGCTGATTGTAAAATGTAATCTTCCGTACAGGATATAGGAACAGCTGTTGATGAAAGGTAGTAAGAGCTTAAACAGATTTCATCTCTCTTTCTAATGTAAGGACATCGTGATGAGAAAACAACAACCCGTCATGCACAGTGTGTGTATACACGTGTGTGTTATTTCTGTTGTTTCCATTACC
The DNA here is from genome assembly GCA_030544235.1 of Lepturacanthus savala. Lineage (NCBI taxonomy): Eukaryota > Metazoa > Chordata > Actinopteri > Scombriformes > Trichiuridae > Lepturacanthus > Lepturacanthus savala. Next base: position 27,504,346 of record CM060467.1, read on the forward strand.
GTTGTCTTTCTTTTCAAAGTATGACCACAGCTTGTTGGCTCTCTTCTCGGGTGTGTTCTCATCCTCTGGTAGCTTGTCCTGCTCCTCCTTGGGGATCAGCTTAAATATGGCCTGGGGGGGGGTTGGGTATAAGATGGGTGATAATGCTCCATCATCTCTCTCATACAAACAATGTGCAGAAAGTCAACACAGTGCATAAAACAAACGTCTGCAAGATAAGAAGCCTGTTGACTTTAGGCTCTGATGATCTACTCTTCATGACGTCCAGTGAAAAATCACCAGCCTGCATTGTTATTGTCAGCTGACACTATCATTTGTGTAATTTGGATAAATAAGGTAGCCAGCATTGACATCCTACATCCTATTTGAACAACTCAACTTTATTTATTTATCCCTGAAGGACAATTGAGTTCTCAGCCTGGCATGTGTTGTCCTGGAGGACTTGAGCATCTCAATCTACATGTAGACACACACACACACACACACATGTCATGTTAATGTGGGATGCTGTATTTGAGTGTGTGTGTGTATATATATATATATATATATATATATATATATATATATATATATATATATATATATATATATATATATATACACACACTCAAATACAGCATCCCACATTAACTTTATCACATGTGGTTCATCTTCTATGGGCCACTTAGAATCCAGAAGAATGTAAATGACTAAATGATTGTGCACTTCAGGTTCAGGCCACAGGCCCTTAAATGTGTGTTCCACTTAGAGAAGAAGCACTCATCTCCCACATTTAAGACACTTAGATTAACATGGATTAGTGCCAAGACTAAGGCCACAGGCCAAACACCAAGACTCTTTTCTCTCCCTGTCTCCCTCCATCTTGCCCCTCTGATCCTGTGGTCGGGTTAGTTCAGATTGTGAGCTCTTAGATGGCAAGTATTTACCGTTGAGTAATGAAATTAAAACCAAGATGTAGTATACACTCGAAAGTAAACTTGACTCTGTTTTCCTTCGCTTATTAACCATTCAGTGAAGTACTAGATGAATTAATATTGTCTCTTCCTGCCTTCCCTACATATGTTGACTGCTTTAAACCTATATCTATAAGAGATGAGGTTCTTTAGATTATTCTTAGTATTCTGTGCATATAGTAGATATGACTCTTTTACAAACTGGGTAAAATGTAATTTTCTTATATGTTTTTGATCACTTATCAGGGCTTTAAAATCTATATATTTTGCATAGGGGTTGTAAACATAATGCATATGGCCTCAGGCCAGTTGGCAAGGAATTAAATCCTATTACAATGCCAGCTGGATTCCAGGCTGATCTATCTAAACCCCTTATAATTCTGGATCAGAAGTTTGAAGTCAGAAGATAAGAAACATTGCAATCACCACCAGACCAAGTTTTGATTATATAAAAACAATGACTGCTATTTATTATACTGAGATTAAAAATAGTCCAAGGTGGCAGCCTCATGTTTAAAAGAAGCCTGGATTAGACTCAGGGATGATGAGGAGACTCTATTAGCAGTCCAATACGTGAATAGCCTTACTTAAAAGTAGGGCTGCCTACATTGTCTAAGAGCTAAACCTGTAATCACAGAGATTATAAGGAGTTTGGACTGAAACCTATATACCCTGAGAGGGATGGCTAATTTCCAACAATAGCAACACACCTTACATGGACTTTACAGGAAGTGGACATAACAGAAAGACCTGACATTATAATGCAGTCCAACAATAAGACTGCAAAGAGAGACCTCAAAATTAAAGCCAAGAAACTAAATCAAACCTTCTCTGACACAGCAAAAGGAATATTATATAGTATTCATGGCAGACTGAATAGCATTATGTCAAGCATCTTAAAATATATTTTTCATTAAGGACGATGAGTTTGGACTTCTGTTTATGGCACTGATAAAGATGAATATTATGGAAAACTGCTCTTCTGCTCAGAATAAAATGATTCTATTCTCTGCAACTGTGTCTTAAATATAGTTGTTTACAAATTAATCTGTATCTCAACATGTTAGGAACAGCAAACAACATGGCCTTGTCCGAATGTAGAGGATACCATCAGCAGTTATTTTGTGTGTGAAATTATACCATGAATATCTGTCCTCCTCTTGTTATTACCCCTAGTGTTTGCCTCACCAACTAATGCATCTCTTTACCTGGCAGATCTCTGTCACTTCTGTCTTGTTGATGTATCCGTTCTTATCGACATCAAACAGAGAGAAAGCCCACTCTAGTTTCCTGGTCGTCTTCCCGGTGGAGGTCATGTGCAGTGCAATGATGTACTCCTTGAAGTCCAACGTGCCGTCATCGTTGGTGTCGAAGGAGCGAAACACATGCCGTGCGTAGCTCTTGGCATCGCTGACGGGGAAGAAGCGTTCATAGATCTGCTCAAATTCTTCTGGCGTTATGCGTCCTGTCGGGCACTGCTTCTGAAAGTTCTCGTACCACTGGGAGATCTCTGTTTCACTGAATTTGGTGCTGAGCTTCAAGTCCTCCAGGATTTCCTTTGATAACGCGCTACTGGTAGCATTTCCCATTGTAGTCGATTGTCAGTTCTCTGTCACTTCCAACAGATACACGGCAAGTACTTGCCACTGGATTTCTTCTCCTGTGTCCAAAATATATTTTTGTCACAGACTTGTCCTCTTCTTTTGTTTCAGAGGCCAAACTGAAAAGTAATTGCAAAATACATGGAATTAACACAGGTGATATGACCCAGTGTACAAAGTGATAATTGATAATTATATAGATGAGAAATTTAAGACAGAATAACTATAAATGTAGGGAAACCTACCTGTGTATTGAGCGGGAAGACGGTGGCTGTAGAATTGAGTGTCTCAAAAGTGAGGCAGTGAGAGATAAGGAGGGCAGGGGGAAACACTCCTACTCTGACTGGGTTAATTCTGTTAATGCGGGATTTAAGGTGGCTGAGCTTTTGACCGACATGAACCCCCGGATCCTGATTTTCTCTTAAACTTCTGGAAGCCTGGAAAGATCTTCATTATAAGACTGTGCTCTGTTCATTCCTCTAATGGTCTGTTTAATAGCTATATGTATTTATTGGTAGGTTTTGTTTTATTGTATTCAACATTTAAAAATAATATTTACTAATACAATATTAATATATAAAAAGAATTGAAATATCTTCAATGCAGCTTTATAACTAGGACACCTTTGTGAAATTAAAAGGAATTTGATTTCACACTAAGCATTGCTTTGAAAAGTAAAATGGTAGATTAGCATAGATGTCCTTGTCTACTGGAAACTTGGCTCAGGTGGGTTTTCAAAGCTAGCTATGAGTGCTTCTTTAGCATTCCATCCTATTCCAGTAGTGGCCTTTCAAAGGGTTTAGCTGACCACTGACACCTAATTCTAGACCACCATCTGTCCAGGATGTTAAACTCCCTGGCTCCCAGGACCCCAGGAAGATTAGCTGCTACCATTGTAGCTGCAAATGGGGATCCGTAATAAAGTCAAATAAATTAACTAAACCACTCATCTCTACCTATCTACAATCCCACCTATGGCGACGAGCAGCTCTCACTGCCATTTCTGGCTGAGCTTGTTTTACTGAGCTAATATTCTTCCTCTTAGCCTATTTCGGTCTCAGGCTCAACTTGTGTTTCCTTTTTTACTCACACCAATTTATGCACTTTAGGCCTGTGCCCAGTTGCATAAAATCACTCAGGATAAGGTTCTCCTAAAATTTTCTTCTGAGGATGCCTTAGAAAATAATTGTTGTATAAAATCACCCTACAGATTTCCTTAGGATGTCGAAAGGGAAAACACTTTGATCTCTTCAATGATTTGCCTTTAGCTACTTCAATATTTCCTCATGTATTGATAGAAGATCTTTAGTAACCATTAGAGTAAAATCAGTTGTGGATGATGATAACAATGGCTGAAATTATGGTGATTAAAGAGGATGAGGAAATACCAAGACATGTTTAAAGCCCACTGGAAACAATGTGGAACATCATTTACGGTTTATTTTTCAGCAAGATTTCTTCCATTTATTTTAACAGTTAGACCTGATTCTTGGACATTTCTTATGGGCTAAGGTAGTTAAATTTTTTGTATTGTGTGATTCCATATTTTTTGGGGAGAACAACATTGTCTTCTTCTGGCAAGCTTGCTTTTCTTTTTTGTCCATTTTGGAGAAGCAAAGATAATACTGACAATAATGCTGAATGAATTGCAAACGTGGTTATAGAAGTACACGGCAATGTACTGTGTTATGACAGAAAGTATTAGTCTAAACACGTAGGCAAGGAGACAACCTAAGAGGCTTTATGGAACACTCCACAATGATTCCCTGAGCTGGGGTAATATTTAGCATAAGGGATAAACTTAACTTATTAAGGTAGTTTATGCAACCTGTTTTGCTCAATGATCGATACAAGCAGGTGCACTGACTTCCTTCTACAGGCCTTTCTCTGTATATGGCCTTTTTGTCAACACCCACCACCCTGCGGGGGCGGCGGCGGGTTCAGTGATAATCGTGGCCGTTCAGACACATTTACATCACCAGTCTGTTTTGTTTGTGTTGTTTTTCATAAGAAGACTGGCTGTGAGCAAAACCATACAAATAGACATTTTGTACAAGTTTAGATACTACTTGAGTCGGTCAATAACTTAGGTATTGAGTACCGATATCAAGCCCTAATCATCACCCACACCTTTTTTTTTCAGCAGGATTTACTTGCTCCATAAATATGCTCAGTGAGTCCATCTATTGGATTACTCATGCCCCGTCCCATCCCACCCAATCCAACACTTAGCCAATTAGCATCATCATCATCCTGTGAGTGCCATGGCCAATAGAATTATCCCCTCCTCTCCACAAAACAATCCCTGACATCTGACCTATACCCTATGGCTGGACTTATTGCCAGAGCTGGCACAAACAGGGATTTGAGGTCACTATGGAATGTTTTTCTTCTGGTGGAAAAAGTGAAGATTCATGTAATGTGGACAAACGGCATCCAAGTACAATAAGGACACTTGTTAATACAGTAGATATTTGACCCCAGGCCATTACTTATACTCTACAACACATAAAACACAGTGTAGTAACGGGTGAAAGTTAGTTAGTAGGAGTCAACACATCTATAATTATCTCCAATTAGTCTGGTACTCACCATTGGCAAGATCTCAGTTGGCTGGGTATACCTGCAGACTATTAACAGACTGTATCAAGCTTCACCGTGTTACAGCATCGACCTGTGAGACACCTCAACGTCAGCACTGACGAATACCACAAATCTTCCCCACTCAGTGGGTCATTAGTGCTCCTTGATGTTTGGTAAAACACTTATGAAACAAGCTAATTTTTATAATTTAAAAGTTTGTTTAAGCTTGCAATTCAAGGAGCATCTTTCCATATCGCATACCTTTCCAAAGGTTAATCTTCTATCTGATCAATCGCGCAAATTTTGTATATGCCCCAAAATTTGGTTTCGTCCATGGCAAATTCTACACCCTACCGCCAAGTTTCACGAATATTATCCCAGTAGTTTTTCTGTAATCCTGTTCACAGATAAACAGACAGACTTGGAAAGGTCATTAGAGCCTTAGTTTCAGAATGGTACAACTACTGACATGTGCTAAAGTGGGAAATGTTTTTAAAAAGAAAAACCCTTTCACGGCTAAAACAATGCCTTGGTGGAACAAAACTCAACTCTTAAGACTGAAAGAGAGAGGAACTGGGGAAGGGTGTAGTTCCAAGATAAATATCAGTTAATGGGTTATAATGACGCTTAATGACAGACGAGAGCTTCCTTCTGAACACAAGGAAAGAGAGGAACAAACAAACGATGACAACAATCTTGACAATTGTATCCAGCATCTTGTGGGTCCGCAGGTTGTGACGCATTAGATAAAGGCGACAGCGTTTGGCCCCCTGCTCCCATTTCTACATCCATTGTCCAAAGAGAAAATCCAAAGCACATTTAGGCTTTCACTGAAGTCACTCACACATCTGGAAACAGACATTTGCTTAATTTAATGACCTTCACGTCACATTATTTTCTGCTGATGTCTGAACTTCTGATTCAACACTGAGGTAAGAAATGCAATACCGTTTGGATCCTGGTATCCTGAGTTCATTTAGGGACAAGCTTTAGAGGACAATTGTGTTTACACAACCAGGTTGTATAATGATAGACCTGTTTGGACCCTTTGGATTGAAGAAACTAAGACTTCCATTTTGCAGTTTGCTGAATAATGCATTGAAGATACAGTCTTAATTGGTTCCAATGGGACAGACCAAAGAAACAAATTTGACATTGTACCTAAAATCTTATTAAACAGCTTTTTATCTAAGTAAAGTTCAGTTTAGAAATGCTCAGTTATTTGGGTGGATTGCCATTTAAGGAATGAATATTATCTGTCCAATATCATAGAAAGTGACATTTTAATTGATTTTTGACTATAAGAAAAGTGTGAATTTCCTATAAATACTGTATATATTACATATATCCAGCATTCACAGCCAGTAAGAGGAGAGGCTTGTTATATTAATGAGATAGCCAGAGGTCTAAGGAGAAGCTTGTGCTTCTGGTACATAAAATCACATCAAATATTCTTTTCTTATATTTATTTTACCCAGCTTTACAGTGTGTTACAAATTTGTTAACACTGATATATATTAAATTTGGACATCCCAAAGTTAAAAAGATACCAAGTATAGTATATGAGACTGTCTTTTTAGAAAATTTGATTAATGTTCATAATATTTTTAATCCAAGTCTTAAATGTGTATATTTAATTCTGTGTAAGTAAGATGATTTTTCCAACCTTAAGTTACATAAAGAATGTTAAGGGGTTGATCAGGATGCTGTGTTAAGTTTTAGGGGGAAGCAAGAAGAAGAAGCTGCATGCAAAATCATTGTTGGTCATCTACCAAGGGATAAAAACACGACAAGCAAGATGGAAACCCTCGATCCTTCTGCTTTATCAGCTGCAGCATCTACTGTCACCTACGATCCTAAATCTGAGACAGTGACCTTACCAGGAGGGGTCGTCTCAGTGGCCGGCATCACTGTGGTGACCGGGGGCGCTGAACTGTCCTGTGGATCATGTATGCTGGCCTTTGGTTTTTGGGGAACTCTCATTGGGATCAGTTGTGTAGCGGTGGGACTGTGGGACCAATTAAACCAGTCTGAAGGAAGAACCTCTCACTTGCTGATCCTGGGATTTGTGATTCTCAGCCTCAGTTTAGTGGTGGTGGGAAGTGTGGTGTCATTCTACTTCCTGACAAAGAAGAAGAGAGAGATGGCACGAGAGGAGAGGGAGGATGGAAAAGAGGTTCTTGTGGAAGAGAATGACAGGGTAATTAAAAAAGTCACAGTGTAATGAATGGTAGAATACAAGGAAAATGCATAAAAAACTACATACATTTCCAAATGGACTACACAGCCATGTTGGCCAAGAAATATCATCTGTGTTATGCTCTTATCTACAAAATATGTTTATTCGCTACCACTGTCCATTCTCACAACTGTCAATTTGGCATGTAGATAGAACATCTACTCTATAATGTTTAAATGATATTAGCTATATGTGTTCTGTATGTAAAATGTATATAATTGTGTCTGTGAAAGATGAAGAGAAAATGAAAATGGAAAAAAGAGACAGACCACAGGATGAATGCATAGACGAAGGAGTAAGCAGATAATAAAGGATAGAGAGGAACTGTTTTGTATTTGAGTTAAAAAACGGCATTTGGCATTTGAGAAACTCAACAGCAAGTTAAGTTACTGTAACAGGTATCACTGCATCTGTTAATAAAGTTGATTTTACATAGAGTCATTGACAGATTTTAAGATTATCATTTTATTGTTCATTATCATTTCATTGTATTGGTTTCAATCCTCTCCTGCCCTCACAGTGTGTGTAGGTGCACAACCATGCAACAAGTTCATCAGCCTTCTAGTAAAATCTGCATTACACACAGTAAATTCAACAATAACAGTTACAAGATTAAAAAAAAGATAAGATACTGTGAACACAATTTAGGCTAAAGATAGGTAAAAATTAATCATACCAAGAGTAAACAGGACTAAATGTCCTTATTGTCACATTGACCTTGTTGTGACAAGCTAAGCTAATTGGTCAAAATAGCTTTAGTTAGTGTATAAGTATCACCAGTGACATAACAATAAGTCCATATAACACAATAATTATCATTAAACATGCAGAGTAAATACTTAATAGTTAGCTTAATCAGCAATAATGTTAATGCTACATAAAATGTTGTATTAGCTAGCTCTATTTACCTAATTCAAGAAGATAACAAACACAGTAACACAATAACTAAAAGAATTAGCACTTACAATGCTCCAAGAAGAGGGTTTGTTGGGTATTTGTCAATAGCCTTTGTGTTTTGTCATTACATTAACAACTGTCTGTTAAACCGCTAATGCTACAGGACTGTTCCAGTAGGGAATGCTATAGACCTGTTTCACAGCAGCCATATTGACAAAAAAATAGTGGGTAAACACAGGTGTTACTAATGATGCTAATTAAGGCTCTATTTAGTGTAGCAGTCTCCAGTGAGGAACAGACACATCAGCATCCTGAGTCTGTCTGATGACAGGTTGCAACCAACTGAATACTTAAATGTGTAGGAAAACACAAATGGTAATGAAAACACAATTCTTAATTTGATTGAATTGTATAATAATCATTCCTCTTGTCCATACTGGCTTTATTAAAGTATAAAAAGATCCCCTTCAAATGCTTTTAATGTAAGTGATGGGGCCAAACTCCACTGTGTGTCCACACACAAGCTTATATAAGGTTTTACCAGTCTGATTCGGGCATATCAAGTGGACACCTGCCGCATTTACTGTCTTTTTAGCATAGATTTGCCTTTTTGTGTTTCCCTGTTGATCTACAGTGGAAGTAAAGTAATGAAGAGTTAGGTACAGAACAATGAAATCTACACTAAACATGAGGGGGCACACAAAAGAGGCTTGTGGATTTTTCCCCTTGTGATTTAAATTATAAGTCGATTATAAATGGATCTACTAAAGGTCAGATTATTACTACAAGAAAAAAAATGTTACAATGTAAATTTTGGACATGAGACTATTGTTTTAAGAGAAACTTTTAAGATGGAACAACAATGGCTACAAGTTTACGTGAAAATATCTGCTGTGCAAATGTAAAACCTCCATGCATAAAATGAAACCTGGCAGTTCCATTGCTCCATATAGCATGTGTTAAGTAAGACAAATAATACACAAAATTAAAGCAGAGTTTTAAAAGATCTTGGTGCCACCAACAATCACATAAATGAAGAGGGTGAAATAAAAGGATTGAGTGGACAGGGTAGAATAGGTCAAATGTGCTTGTGCACCTCCATCTACTGGAAGAACAAAGAACTGTACATTAATCACAAACAACATAAGTCACAAACAATACATAAGACAAAGACAGAAGATTAGATGGAGAATTATTCAATACAACAGAATATTGTCAAAACATTCACTCATTAACTAATTTTACAGCCTTCTTATAGTGTAATATTGAATAGCACCTAACTACTGCTCACATTGTTTATGAAAAACAAAAAAAGAAGAGACTTGTTTTTTCTTTCCAAGCTTAAACTTATGAATATGAAACTTAGCTAAGATATTTATAACATTAATGATGTGTGTTTACCATTCTATCTGTTGTAACTTAAAAACCCAAACACTTCATGTTCATACACAACACTTCTGTTATGTCACTGATCATCTCTTTTGTGAATGCACACCCACAAATATACAAAGGTATTCTGATTCTTTACCTATATAGGATATTAATAAAGTCATATATAAATACATATATAAATAATACATTACAAGTAAATGTCCTGCATGAAAAAGATCTACTTAATTAATGGCACCAAACTGTAGTATAAAAGTAAAAGTACTTCTTTCATCCCTCCAACATATATGTAAGTAGCATGTTACTGTTTGTAGCTTGAATTATATATATATATATATATATATATATATATATATATATATATATATATATATATATATATATATATATATATATATATATATATGAGGTCAGGCCCTCCAGCAGATTAATGTGAGGAGTCATGAGATGATTAATAGTAGAAGAAATCTTTTATTTTTGGTGAAATATTGAATCATTTGAACGTTTATTTAAATGTAAACACGTGTTGTAAAACACCAATAGATAAAAATGTCTGGAAATGTGTTGTATTTTTAAAAACTATATACTATATTATCTGTGTCAAATCTGCATCTGGAAAATTAACTAATCAATCAATCTTTATTTATAAAGCACTTTTCATACATAGAAAATGTAGCACAAAGTTCTAAGTTCTATACAAGCTAAAAGCACCCCAAGGACCCCTACCTTGTACTGTCAAATAAAGATAGAATAGAAAGTACAATATTTCCCTTTGAAAATAGTGCAGTGGAAGTATAAAATAGAATCAAATGGAAATACTCAAGTAAAGGACAAGTACCTAAAATTGTTTTAGTAAATGTGTTCCAGGGTATCACGTGTTCCTAAGTTTAAAGCTAGCTCTCAGGTATTTGAGGTATTTCGACAGGTACCAGGATTCGAACGGTCCACAGATCACCTGACAGCACGCTGCAACCTCCTTGGTCACGTGTAACCGTTCAAGTTTCAGAAAAGTTTTTTTTCCTCCTTCTGAAAACAAAACTGTCCATGTCCCGCCTCCACTTCCCTCCCATTGGCTGCATCCGCGAGCTACAGCGCTCTGATTGGCTACACGTAGGAGCCGTCTGCTTACGTCACAATCAAACAACTCCCCCTTCTTTAAACTTCTTTATGTGCCGATTTCTTCACCGAGGAGGGAAAAAAACCGCTGGAATTTCAGTGTTTTCGGGGCAGTGTAATGAACTTTTCTCCGCAGTCAGCAGTTCAGGTGAGTTTATTAAACGGCAGCACGACGACTCGCTTTTTGTTCTTTTGGCGAAGTCTCAACTTTGTGAAGTTGCAGCCAAAGAGCTCTCAAGGTGTCCACTGTCAGTCAAGTTACTTATTTATGCAGTTTGTCAACTCAAGTGTGGCGTTTCCAGTGATGTGTGTTCGTCTAAACCGGCTGATAAAACACATTAGGCTGCTTAAAGACTTGTGTAACTAACCCGACGCCGTTTAGTTATATGAATACATGTGTGCTATTTGTGGGGCTGTTTGACACACATACACACACAGGCGCTTGTCACTTTCTTCTAATGTTACACATTGCATCATTATGGAAGAAGCTTAAATATTTAACAGACAGAGACACAGTTTCTTTCATATTGTGCCTACAGGAGCTTTGGTGCACAACAGGAAAGTCTAAAGTATTGTAGAACCACTATTTACATGCAACTTTGAAATAACATCAGTTACACTTTGCCCCATATGTAAAACTATTGATCTCCTTGTCATTCTATTATCTATTGATAATAATTTGGTTCATAACATGGGAAGACATAGTGATAAAGGGAAATAGGAAAGAAAAGGGATGTCTTCAAAACTGAGTCACTGAAACTAGCGAATGTTTGGCATTTTTGCTTGAAAAATGACTTGACTTGATTTGCTGATTTTCCACTTTTCAGCATTTCGTTTATATTGCTGAAGTTGTATTGAATTTCTGTATCTTCAATCCACTGGACCTCTGATGTAAGAACAGCATGTATTTGACCTGAATATGTTGGCATTAGAGGGAGATCCATCCAACCAGGAATGTGTGCCTGATCTGAACCCTACGTCCGGAGACTTCCTTACACACTTAACAAGTTTCTGATCTTACATGATGTCTTTTTTTAATGTAAACATGGACTTATGACTGTTGGAATTTTAATTTGATCCAAACTGAGCAGATACTTTGTTTTTATGCTGTTAAACAAACCGTGTTAGTCGCACCACATGGCCTTGTTCCACCAATTTTAAGCTTACAAGAAATGGTTTGATAAAGAATGCATGTCTAAACTCGTATAAAGTTGCTCCTCCTTCTGCAATTGAATTTAGCTGCACCATAGGGAACAGATTCAGATTTATATATCTATTATTTTCAATTTCATTTAACCCTATGCGTCTATCTAAAACAACATGCATCAGAAAGCCCTTTCACATGTTGTTCCTAGTAATTTACTGCTTTTCTAGGCACCATGAGTGATTTTGACTATTCACACATGCAACTCCATTCCGGAACATTCACACATAACATTGCAATGCTGGGAATAGGTGGTGTGTGTGTAGCCAAGCATCAATAAAAACAGCAGTAACAAGAGAGTCCTGTCACATGGATGCAGCTGTTTAAATGCCCTTCCAGTAATGTTCCTGCTTGCTTTCACACAGGACCTTTCCTGCATATTCACTGTAATTTTACTAGTTTTTGATGTCAGAAATGTCCAGAACAGATTTCCCAGAAAATCTAATCTGGCTTGTTACCTCTTTCAGGAAAATTGCTGGAACACTTATGGGTATTGTATGTAGGAATAGGGCTTGAGAGGTAATATGACACAAGCAAGAAACTAGTCAGGCAGTGATAAGAACCCAAATTATTATTATTATTATTATAGTTATTATTGTTATTATTAGTTAATTATTTCAGTCCATCAAGTCAAATGCAGAGGTATTTACAAAAGAGTTGGATCTTTAGCCAAAGAGCTGGGTCTTTCTTAATTTATCAATATATCATTTATTTTCTCCTGTTCTTCTTTTTAGGATGGATTCTAAAATGCCTCCTGACATCAGATAAACTCTACAGTTTAAAGTCAGCTAATGTGGCTAAAGAGGATGCTGCTCCTGTCAAGTACAAATGGAACATAAACTTGTAGAGGATGGGTGCTACTGGTGTTAGCAAACATGTTAGAAAGCCTAATGAACTAGTTATAATAGTAAGGAAGTATAGTCAGGAGAACAACTCTTTGCCTTTATATTGGCTCGTAGAGTTGTAAAATCGTTTACATTTGGTGTTGAGTCAGGGAAAGTGTTTTGACACTTAATCAAGCAGATACAAACTAATCAGCTGATGGAGTACAGTGAGAGAGTTCTGTGCGGGTCAGGGGAGGTGGAGCTGGACCCCAACATCGTGAGTGAAGAGGCAGGAAAACTGTATTCAGAACTACAGGTAAAGAAGCTCCTGTTTTTTCTATTATTTTAACACTGTCCTTCTGAAAAACATAATATTATCTGTATATTATTGTTTAGATGTGGTCACACATAATGTACATGTTTCTAACTGGTGTTTTGCCTGATCACAGACAGTTATTGAGACCCATGGTGAAAGTGTGGTGGAGTCTCTGGTCCCCATATTTGTGTGGGTACTGGAGGGTCTGGCCAGCTGCAAATCCCAGCTCCGAGACCGGGAGGAGGAGGCAGAGAGAGAGAGAGCTGAACGAGAAGAGCTGCTGGAGAGATACCAGGCTGAGAAAATGCTGAGGAAAGAAAGTCAAGAGGTGGGAAATGATGGGTTTTTGAGTGTTGACGTAGTATGGTATAGCACGATTGCATGTGTTTGACTGCGCTCGCCGTTGTTAAATCATTTTGTTCCATTCAGCGATATCTGGAGCTGGACGACCAAACTGAACTAGAAAGGAGGGCGATGAGAGGGAGGGAGAAAGAGCGAGAGCGGCGAGAAAGAGACTTAGAAAAAAAAGCGAGAGAGCAAGCTGATCAATGTGAGTATTTGAATTTAGTGTGACAAACTTGTAATCATGTATTTTCAGCTATTATTGCGGTTTTATTACTTTATATGTGCATGTCACAACTATATCTGTAATTGTTTTCACTTAAAAAAAGTTGTATCCCTGGAGTCATTCTTATTTTGTCATTAGAGAGGGAGATGCTAACACTTGAAACTCTATTTGTTATATTTGTCTTGCAGTGGTGGCCTTGGAGGAGCAGAGGGTGAACCTGAGCAGGGAATTAAGCACACTGAGGCATACTCACAACAAGGTCAGATACTGCTGTTTATGCCCAACACGCACACAGTAACACCGTCTCATTCAGTATTTAGGTTTTTATGAGTGTTTTCCTTCCTTCATATCATTGCTTCTCCCCTTTAGCTGGCTCACACACACCGGGAACTGTTGGAGAAGAGAAAGGAGTCTGAAAGAGATTCACCTCTAAGGTTGATAATACTCAGTGCTCAAAGTCTCTTCTTACTGTCAACAAGTCCAATGAAAAGACCAAAAACAATAATTGTTCATATTCGTATATACTAAACATTATATATCTATTGTTTTGTAGCTAGTGCTAGATACATTTTATTTCTTTTTGCCATAGACCTCTATTGTTTTCCATTGTTTTATTTTACCATCCAAAACAGCACGAACAAATGCACTATGCGCTGTTTTATTTTGAATGAAAATGACTAAAGAAACCACAATGTTTAAGGAAATGACTTATGCATTCATGTCTTCAGTGCAAACCAATGAGTGTGTGTGTTTCTGTTATGATTGAGGAGTTAGAAACTATAGAGATGGACCAATTTCTTTTGGTTTGTCGGCTTTTTCATTTGATAGATATGATTAGATATGTGTGGAAAGGATTGGCTCATTATTCCGAAAACTTCAAGTGTTTATTTGAAAAAAAAAGTATTTAAATTGTATATTCAGCTTCTAGTTTTCAAAATAAAATAAGCAGTTGATGTTAATCATAGGTCACACATTGATGTTAAGAGTGTTACAGGAATGCTGCAAGTTGATATTGTTTATTCAAATACCCTGTGTTTACTATGTTACTCTGCATATGTTCACGTTTAGGAATCATGTACGTCCCAAGAATTCTGAATTTCCCTCCATCCAAGAATCCTCCTCAGAATCCATGGTAAATGATAAGGTCAACAGACTCTATATATCTGTATTTAGAACATGTTTAATGCAACGTTTTGACAGAGAAGTGGCTGTTGTGTCCTGTTTGGTTTTATCAGACTATCCAAAGACCACATTCACACTCTGGTCCCCCACGTTTGGAAGATCTAGTGGACAAGGAAGAAAAGGCGATTGACATTGAATTGAAGCCGACCTCAGATCCGTTTGTCAATGAAATCATAAGCTCCACACCTGAGCTGAGACAACTTCATGGCTGCGTGGATGAAAGGTGAACTTAATTTAGTGTGTAACATATACGATTTATGTAAAGTCATTAACTAAACCACA
Source organism: Lepturacanthus savala (assembly GCA_030544235.1). Classification (NCBI taxonomy): domain Eukaryota; kingdom Metazoa; phylum Chordata; class Actinopteri; order Scombriformes; family Trichiuridae; genus Lepturacanthus; species Lepturacanthus savala. The sequence goes on from CM060467.1 coordinate 27,519,500, forward strand.
TCACATTGAACATTCCTGTATTTTCTCATGTTTCTTACTCTCTTCTCACCACCATCAGCAGCCCAGTTAGACCCAACACTGAAGAGCCATCGATAGACGAGCTGGAGAGCAGCTTGGAGGTAGAAATGAGGGAGTTGGAGGAGGAGAAGGAGTGGAAACGAGATAAGGGGAAGGAAGAAGTCAAGGAGTGGAAAGGAGACGAGGGGAAGGAAGGAGAGATGCAGGACAAAGCTGAGGAGGAGGTAGAGGAAGATGACAGCATGGAGTGGGAACTCCGCAACACAGATTCAGTTTTCTCTGAACTGTCAGAGCTGAGCAGGGAGTATGTGGACAGTGTGGACCATGGGGCCAGCGTCAGAGGTAAATGCTTTTACAGAGCTGTTCCACAAACATGGTCGACACTCTTTCTGTCTATGGAAACTAGAGGCTTGATCAAGGATCAAAAACAATAACTGACCAGGAAGTGTGTTAATATATAATAAAAAAAATGATTGAAAAGATGAGAAAGTAAAAAAATAAAATACAGTTTTAAGAAGCATTCATCAGGTCTCTCAAAATAAACATTGTGTGTTCATGTTGGTTATTTAAAAGTAATTTTTTTTTTTTTTTTTTTTTACAAAAATCATGATTTTGTGTGATTTTATTTTTTTGACATGGAATGTCAATTGGTGTAACCGAAAAAGAATGAAAATTATAATCCACCTAGAATATAAACCTAGTTGATAGCATGTTTTTTATTATTATTTTTTTTTTAATCTTGTCAAGAGAGTTAAACTATCTGGTACCAAGTTTTTATGGTTACACCACATGACAGTTTTGTCACTGACCCACATACGTCTGACAGCAGAGACAAATACACGTTTGACAGTTTTGTGTTATAAGATTCATCAAAGGAAAAAAAGCAGTGTACAGACACAAAGTAAGTGATTGCAGAAATTGGAGATGGTGACCCGAGGTTTGAGTCTAAAAATATTTGGTAGGTTTCATGAAACTCTTATTTCCTATTTTGTAGCTTTGCAGCATTCCATGTAGAACCATTTGTTCTTGGATTTAAATGCAAACTAAAGAGTAATGGAAGGTGAACCCATATTCCTCTGAGTTGTATGTGAGTATGTGTGTTCAAGCATTTTCACCCTTTGTTTGTGTATAGGCAGTGCCGACCAGTTTGAGGAGATTCTTACTCAGTATGAGGAACTGAAAGTCAACCAGTGAGTCACATTTGAGTTCTCTACTTCATTATTGTTGTGATTATTTGTGTATTCGGTGGATTTTCCAAACACTGCTTGCTTCAGTAGACATACATGTCTAAGATATAAAAGAATTGTCACTCATTTGTTGGAACGTTTAGTCTAACACATCTGGGTAGTATTAAAAAAAGGGGTTTATTGAAAACACTGAATACGTAAACCCTGATATGAGGGAAACTCCAGGTTTTTAACTTACCACAATATCTGACTGTGAACCTAACCTGCTTTAACTGGCAGGATATCTTTAACTGACCCTGAGTTTCTCTTTGTCTTCTTCCACTTACACAGCCAGATATGCTGTTTCACTTCCCCATTCATTCAGCCCATATCAAAGGAAAATATAATAATAAACAGCGGTTACTGTCTGAATCAGAACAGAATTCTGCTTCATAGTTTGTTACACAATGACTATTCCTTGAGTAGCAAACTGTCATAAAATTCCATTTAATTTCTTTGACAGTGGTTTTTGCCTTCACATTTAAATCCTACACAGCTGGAATTCACCGTCAGCTCAGAATAAAATCTCTGCCTGTCCTCTTTGGAAGTGGAAATTCTCTTTTTATACAACACTGTGCACACAAGACAGCTGTCTGTTTACTGCAGGAGCTTCTGCACTGGAATGTTTAGTGCAGGTAATGTGTAACCTCGGTTTAAAGGTTCCATATCATGGCCTTTTTTGGCTTTTATTTGAAGTTTTGATATCCCTACCATGATATATTGTAGTTTAAATTATAGACCATTATAGTTTTACAGCTCAAGCTTCTCATGCTTTGGTCTGTCTCATTAATATTCATGAGCCTCTCATTGTGATTGGCTGATTTAAATGGCATGGGGTGTGGGCAGTGACTGTAAAGGTGTCACATTATAAATTTGATGCAACGCTACGTTCCAGAGGGTTAACTGTATTTTTCACCTTCGGTTGCCCCCATCCAATTAAAGCTGAACAAACATATATAAAATGTAATGAAGCCTGCAGCCTGACACATTCAGATTCACCACCTTACCATCATTAAGGAAATGAAGCCTGGTGAATTAATGGGCATCGCTGAATAAAACTTTGTGTTAACCTATTGACACTTTTCCCAGCTCTGACTCAGGCTCTTCTTTTTAAATATGTTCATAAGTGTTGGCACATATGCATTATTATCTCTATGTCCACTGGAATAAAATGGCGGCTCAGCCTTTTATATAGCTGTCGTCATGGTGAATCGTAGTACCGGAGCTCCTTTGATGATGGTTTATTTCTGTTCCCTATGAACACACTTTTCTGAGCTGTTCTGGAACCAACAACTCTGAGTTTCCCATCTCAGAATTCATCAACTCAGAGTTCAAAGTTGTTAAACCCGTTTTCTGACATTCCGCCCTGATCTTATCTCAAACCTAACCTAGATCCTATTATTTACTTCTTTATATCCCTAAACCTTCTGCACTGTGTTTTTTTGTGTTTTTCAGTGAGTTGGTAGAAGCTGCCCGAAAGGCTCTGGTAGCTCGGGTAGTGGAGCTGAGTGACGACCGTTCAGCTCTTAAACTGGAAGTGACGTCTCTTCAGGAAACAGTCTCTCGATTAGAGGGCCGGATGAAGGAGAAAGAAGAGGAAATTAAAAGGTATGCAAGATTGTTCCAGACATTTTTCTTATTTTAATCTTGTAAAATCATGTATTTATTTTGTTATAATACATAATAAGAATTATGTACTGTATATTCACCGTTTCTCATAGACTTCGTAAAGAACTGGAGACATTCCAAGCTGAGGATCCTGATGTAAGTAGAATTCATTATTTTTAAGCGTTAATCCATAGTATCTCTTAAAGATTTAGTAGCTGTAAACTGCAGGGGTGACACTTCATTAAATTCAGTCACTTCTCTGTGTTTATTAATAATGCTATATAAAACTCATGCATGTATGGCACTGAATATCATCAATCATTCCATTCAGGCCTCTCTACCCACATCCATGCGTCATTTCTCTCGTTCTGAAATGGCTCGTGTGGTGATGGAGAAGAACCAATATAAGCAGCGTCTGTTTGAGCTGCAGGAGGCCATCAGACGGAGTCAGACACTCAGGTAACTTTACTACTGAAGCAATATAGTCATGTACTTTCTTTCTTAGTTATGTTATTTACCATAAAGTTGATGTCTGTTCCAAAAGAAAGTTACAAATATAACAAGACAAGGTGTCTCCCTTCTCATTTGGTGTTTTTTCTTGTCTTCTTGCAGAGCAACAAAGGAGGAGAAGTTCAGTGAGGAGAAAAGGTCAAGTGTTTGGAGAAAGTAAGTGTTTGTCTCAAAGGGAGCATTTCGTCTACAAATAGAAGCACTGACACTATACCGTTTTCTCATTCTCTTGTTGATAAAAATAGCAGTGAAGATAGGTGACGTCATATCACACACATGTTGGCTGGTGGAACAGGTGGGCTGCTGTGTGCCAGAGAATAAAAGAGGCAGTGAAGCAGCATCAGAACACTGACATGTTATAAATACTGATAGTGTACCGTATAACATTAGAAATAATTAGTCACAAAGTTAACTATTGTTGTCTTGAGCTTCTGTTATCACAAACCTAAATGAATGTAAGTCTCCTCATTATAACACACCGTAGTGTATGGTTTATAAAATAATTACAAAAATAACTGCCATTCCATGCTCTATTTGCTTAGAAGAACTTGAATATGCAGTCAAGTTACAGTTAGATTAGATCAGATCAGATTTGATTCACTTTATTGATCCTGAAGCAAAACCTACAGCAGCAGCAACAACAACAACATAAGGTCAGAGAAAGAATCAAGATAAAAAATACAAACATGTATGTTAACATTACGTCCTTCCAGATCTCTGAAAGGAAATCTATGCATTGTAAGTCATGTTTTGAATAGATAAACCACGTTAACTGAGCAACGCCGGTCTGAAGAATCTTTCTAAAAGTTTGGAGAGTCATTTCGAGTTTGATAATACACTTCAGTTCAAAAGTTTTAATTTAAGCAGTTTAATTCCAATGAATACCCTATAGATTTATTAGACACCTACATATATTTTACTGTATATATGACAGGAGAGAGTGTATTAATACTGTCCCATGTTTAAAAAAACACTCAATCCACAGAGAAACATACACAGCCTGTATTCAGAAACTGAGCCTTAAAACAAGCAGAAAAGAAGTGTAAAACTATACTGAGATGATCTTTGCTACTTCAAATCTTGTTAGGGATGAAAAATTCACAATAAAAACAGGAAAGTGTAGAATATGGGACATTTAAATGGTACAAAAATAATCAGTTAACTACCCAACGACCCAAAAAAGACAGATATCAATTTTCAGGAATCAAGTAATAGTTAACAACTTAGACTTACAGCTTTTCTGCAGTAATGGACTTAAATAAAGTGTAAAGTTGATCCAACCAAGTTTCTCTGGTTAATTAACCTGATGTCTGGGTCTTTTCTAGGACTAGAGCTCTAGAGCTAAGCAGAACCCCATGATCTAGACCTAGTTAGTCAGGAGTTCATCCTACAGCAACATAATCCACATCAGACCTCTGGGCTGTCACATCATCATCTGTCACATGACACATTAAATTAGGACAATTTATAGAAAAACTGAAAAGTCATCGTGTTCTAAAACCTTTGACAGTGGTGTATGTGTTATAATCTGTGTAAAATATTGAATATTGTTCCTTTTATTAAAGGTTCCACCGCTTGTTTGGCCTGACAAAGGAACCGTTAATCCTGCGTCATGCTCCTGCGTTTCCTCTACCAACTTCTCCATCACTCACACGCTCTCCTCTGGGGTCCCAACAACTACAGGCTGCCAGTCAGACTCAGGCAGAGTAAGTCAACTATGTCACTCCGTACTTCCATATTTACCAAATAATTTCCAACTAAATTAAATCATAAATGTTTCCACTGAGCTGATTCACAGCAGAAGCGTTTTCTCTAGATCTGCTTCCCCTGCTGCTCTCTCACCACGTGTCAGGAGGAGGGAAATCTACAGAGAAATTCGCTCCCACATTTGGGGAACACTGGGAAAGCGTCAGTTACACGGCTGGAGCACGCCGCTGGCAAACACACAGGTAGGAGGAAGGCACACATGGGTACAAGGAAAGGTGGCGATCTATACAGGAAGAGAACATGCTGAATAGATCTGTACATAACAACATACTGGTGATTTAATGCCATTACTGTAGGAATCCCAGGAACCTGTCCCAGAGCCTAAAGACGTGCCTGTTTTAATGCAGCTCAGACTGTTGGATCAAAAAGACTCCACTGCCAAGGTAAATCATGTCTCTGTAGAACTCTTTGATAAGAACCTAGAAGACTTCAAACCTCTTGTGCATTTAAACATAGCTCCTGACTTATTTGTTCCTCTATAGCTGAACTGTGCCGTTGCAGTTCCACCTGAGATCTCGGGAGAGGCCACAGTAAGTCTGCAATTATCCTGTTTTAACAGCAACTGTGGTCACATGCTAATCACCACGTATGACACCATCCAACCATAACTAACACCGCCCTGGAACAGGTTGCTTCATGCCGCTCATCTGTCCACACTCCATATCTGTTCTTCTCTGCCAGTGTTCTGTGTGGGTAGTTTCTGGCCCTCCCTCCAGCAGTGATATCACAGTGATCGATCCGGCACGGTCCAACACGGTACTGGATCAGTTCAGCCTGCCCCCCACAGCCCCTGCCATCTGCATCTGTGCTGTGCCTCCCATAGGTCAGTGCCAGTACAACGGGCTGCAGCAGCCATTTTTGATGTTTTACTGGAAACACAGAAAAGTGTGTACTTCGCTTTTCCTTTGACACAATCTGTCTGGTTTTGTTGTGTCAGGTGACACTGCAGGAAGTGTGTGGATTGGAACTCAGGAAGGAAGGTAGGGTCTGCTGAATAAGCAGCTCACTTCAATAAGTAAGATTATGTGGGGAAAATCCTGGCTGGTAAAGCCCTCTCACTGACCTCCTCTCTATTTATTATCCCCTTTTCCTTCTCCCACTGTTTCACTTACAGTATACTGGTACATTCAGCCTCTGCGGGCAGGAGGCGCTGTCTGCAGTCTGTTTCCCTTTCAGAGGGTGTTCATTCACTCATGTAAGTCCTTTCCTCTTTATGTTTTAAACCATATATACATACTCTACCGGCCAAAAGTTTAACAACACCTTGATTTTTCTTTTAAATTTGTATAGTTTAATGTCTGATCTGATAGGTACGATGTGGATTATCTTGCTTTAGGATAAACTCCCGACTAACTTGGTCTACATTCAGGGTCCACATAGCTCTAGCCCTAGAAAAGACCCACACATCAGGCTTCTGATTATATGACCCTGATTATATACAGACGGGGAGTTAGTTAACCAGCAAAAACTGTGCCACTTGTAGGAAATGTTGGGATCAACTTTCAGGACTTCATTTATGTCCATTACTGCAGAAAAGCTGTAAGTCTAAGTTGTTAACTATTATGTCTTTTTTGGGTCGTTGGGTAGTGAACTGATTATTTTTGTACCATTTAAATGTCCCATATTCTACACTTTCCTGCCTTTTGACATCCCTAACAAGATTTGAAGTAGCAAAGATCATCTCCTTATAGTTTTACACTTCCTTTCTCAAGCTTCTTTCTGAGCCTCTCCTCTGATTGGCTGATTTGAATGACTGCGAATGTGGGTGTTGGTGGCGACTGTATAGTAGTGACATCACAACTCTATGTAAGTCATGACTGCTTGTTTTAAAGCACAGTTTCTGAATACAGGCTGTGTATGTTTCTCTGTGGATTGAGCGTTTTTTTAAACATGGGACAGTATTAATACACTCTTTCCTGTCATGAAACATATAGAGTAATATATATATATATATAGGGGTCTAATGAATTCTTTAAGGTACTCATTGGACTTAAACTGCTTAAATTTCAACAAAGTATGTGAGAATAAGCTACTTCCTGTAAACTCACTTCCACAGGTATTCCCAGGGTCATGTGATAGCTGGTTTAGCTGATGGGACTTTAGCTTTTTTCTCACACAGCTCAGGTAATAGCTTTCTGTTTCATCTTTTATAGTCATATCTGACGTTCACAGCTAATTATCTCTCAATCTTTGCACAAATTTGTGACATAAGTAATGAAGTGCTGTGATTGACAGGAGGCTGGAACCTGCAGTCACACACAGTGATGCCGCTGGGATCGAACCCTCTGCAGCCGATCCGCTGCTGCCTTGCAAAGGCTGGCCGCTTATGGGTGGGATACTGGAACAAGATCCATGTGGTTGACATTGAGAGCAAGAAAGTTGAGGTAATAAATAGAGGAGGAACTGCATGTACTCTGTTGATGTGTTCAGCCTCACATTCTCACTGTCTTTGGATTCATCATTACTTCTCATTACTTTACAGCAAATATTCTCCGTCTCGGAGCGCAGTGAGCAGCAGGTCCGTTTCCTCTGTGCTGGTGGAAGTGGAGTTTGGACGTCCTGCCGACTCGACCCCATCCTCAGGTTGTTTGACTGGTCAACTGGTCGGCCGCTGCAGGAAGTGGATTTTACTGCTTTGGTCACTAAAACATTAGGTGCTAATTTTAATTTTTAATTTTTTTTTTATTATGTAGCAATTCTGTGTGTTAATTAGGGGCCTTCATAAACTAAGGGTTTGTTTGTGGACAATTTGTATACATTTTTTCATGCTCAGTTAAATATAAGCACATGTCCTGTACGCACTAAATTTGAAGAGGCTCTTCTGCAATAGTGCATGTGGACAACTCAAATTTTACAGATTAGTTGATGAAGTCAACTTATCGATTAGTCAAAAATTAGTGGAATAGTCAGTACGTCAAATGGATATTAGTCAACTAAGAATTTCTTTAGATGAGGAGCCCTAGCGTAAATCTGGGTTAAAGATTAATTTGCTAAATTAATCTCTTTCCAACAGCTCAGCTAACACGTCTCTGTCTGTCTATGTAGGCCCAGCCTTCCTGACGATCTCACCGCTCCAGATCTCTGCTCTGGCAGTCATCGCTAGCCGTCTGTGGGTGGGCACAGGAGGTGGCGCTATCTTCTCCATCCCATTATCTATAAGTGAGTCCTATGCAGACTAAGACTCTTGATACTTCAATTTCATATGGTTATAAAAGCACCGATCTAGTGTTAACTATATTAATGACTGTTCACAGCATCAGAGGCAGTTTCTATCCCATACTGCTCCACTGCCTCAGCCCAGCTGTGTTACCATGGACACAGACAAGCTGTCAGATTTGTCATCGGTGCACCTGGTATGGCTCAAAACGTCTTATCTCAGGAAGGTCTCGCAAAGTATGTTTGCATGCTGCATTTGTCTATTAGTGATTATAATCACCTTTCCCCCCAGGCTGTTTGATCACCTGCCCTGGCAGCAGCAGTGTCGTTACCTCTCAGCTCATCCTCAGTGGAGGAGAGGGCTATATCAACTTCCGCATTGGTGAGTTGAAGGACTGGAACATATAATAGTGGTGTAATGTTTAAATGTCTAAAAATAATGTTTGTCAAGATGAGAAAGTCAAAAACTTTTTAAAATATAGTTTTATGAAGCATAAGGTCTCTCAAAATTTACATTTTTTGTTCATGTTGGTTTCTTGATATTTAGTTTTTTTTAAATCTATTACATGGGTGTCCAATCCTGGTCCTGGAGGGCCGGTGTGGGTGCAGGTTTTTGTTCCAACCAAGCAGTTACACACCTGATTCTAATAATGAAGGTCCTTAGCAGGGCTCCTGATTAGTAGAATCAGGTGTGTAACTGCTTGGTTGGAACAAAAACCTGCACCCACACCCACACCGGCCCTCCAGGACCAGGATTGGACACCCATGACATATACCCTGATAGCATGTTGTTTTTTTTAAACCTTGATCCATATACCAAATAGCTTTTCAGTTTAGGTAGGTTTTATTTATTTATTATTTTTATTTTTTTATTACTTACTGACCCACCTTCTCCTACAGGAGACGATGCAAGTGATGAATTAGAGTCATCCCAGGCCGCACCTCAGCGTTCTGAACGCAGTCACATGATTGTCTGGCAGAATCCAAGCCCTCCTGTTCCCAGCCCTTCCCTCTGACAGCATTTGTGTTCTGGATCTGCCTTTTTGGAATGAAATGAAGATTCAGCCAACGACCTGCTGAGACAGCTTTTGGAAATTGTGCTTTCATCGAAGTGAATCAACAAACTTTTCAATGTGACAGCAATAAAAGTATCCTCTCATAGATGTATATGATACAAACTGGTTCATTTTTGTTTACCTCATTCATTTTGTTCCTCTGTCTTTTGACTGGATTCATCCCATATTATTGTGTACCTTCATCTGACATGGTCAGTAAATCAAATGTTAAGCTCTTATCCTAAGGTAATAGCCAATTTCTTCGTTTGCACTAAGAGTGCATTGTGTTTCACTGACAATCATACTCTGACGTTTTCTGCCAGAAACTTGTTGCTACTCGTTGAGTATCCATTAACATTCTGATTCCATCAACATTTGTTCTAAATATTTTGATCATGAAGATTAATCATTAATATAGCTGCTCTTTAAGCTGCTGTGTTCATAACTCGATGTTACTGTGAACTGGAAGAAAGTGTCCCTCTTTTCTCGGCTTACCTAACATCCTTTATTGCTTTATTTTTTCAGTTTGAGAGTATTGACTCAATTTCAACCTTTTCACATCACACATGGTGTAATTACAAGTAACTGCACATTTTAAATGTGTGTTTGTATAAAAATGTGTGATGTCTCATCTTAGAGAGCAATTGCAGTGCTTGAAAAAAGCAAGTGTGTGCAAGAAATTATTTATTTTTCTTTGCTTGATGTCATTCTTTGGATGTCATGAAATGTTTTGAGTTCCTTGATTTGTTTTATGTTACATTTTGACTTCAGAATATTTTGTAAAATAAAGGGAGATAATTTCATACAGTTGTCCTATGGTATATTTAAATGCAATTAAAAGTTGGTGCACATTTATGTTGAGTCATAGCTGCTACAAAAGGCTCTGACTCCACCTTACATGACTTGTATGGTCTTGAATCTTGAATGATTCATGTAGTTACTTGTGTATTGTAATAATGTGGAGTAGCAGCACCACTGCATTTTTAATACAGTTTATTTTATATATATATATATATATATATAGGTAACTTGGCTGCTTCCAGATTTACAACTCATGATGCATTTGTAAATAAAATGTTAATCAAACAAAGGAAGAGAAAAGGAAAAAAGATGGAGCTATCACATGACAACCTACACACAGATGTGTGTATGAACATCTGAGTGTACATGCTTGTTAGTGAAAGTTGTCAGAGACATAGTTGTGTGTCTGTTCTGCTACATGTTTATGATGTAGTTGTAAGTTTCCATCATGTGGAGTCTAATTTTCCTCAGACACATCTTCCATATTCATTATTTTCTCCAGTTGCAGTTTAATACACACACAGTTAAATCAACAGAAGAATAAATACGTCTTAGAAAATCACAGAATTTAGCAGATGAATTTCTTTCATTTTATGTATGCATATGTAATATATAGATTACATTACATATACTATGGGACGATGCAAAATCTTTTAATGAAAACATGACACATGAAACCAGCAATGACACTCCTTTTCCTGGTGCGTTTAGATCTGCAGGCTGGTTGAGAACAGCCCTTGTTGTGTAACAGTCTCTAGTATCTTTGGGCACAGCTTCCTATGTTGGGCTGCTGCGAGTCCTGGGGATCCGTATCCTACGGCTCAGGGAGTGGGCCAGGCGGTCCACAGCTCCACCTACCATACCCAGCTCCTTCTTGGTAATCAGACCCTCAATGTTGCCGCTGTACCACATGACCCAGCCTGCCAGGGACATCAGCATCAGCAGAGCTCCGCTGTACACCAGCAGGTCCCCAAAGTCTTGGCCTTGGATCTCCAGTGGAGCGAAGACCCCCAGCAGCAGAGATGTCACACCCAGCAGGTCCATCAGCACAGCAAAAACCAGAGCCAGCTTACAGTGGGACAGGCCGTCATACTTGGGGGCCATGGCTGCACAGAGGAGAGGGTGTCATCATTATCATGTCTTATTTGATTTATTAGACATGTCATAAAAATCTGCTTTTATGTTAAGCATGTTGTGTTGCATTTTATGTATGAATTGTGATATATATATATAGCATAATATTAGTAATTATATGCTATATATAATATATATTATATGTTAATTTATGCTAATATGCTACATATGCATAATTATATGCTATATATAAGGGTCTGACAAAACTCATGTGGTGCAACAATAATACCTTGGTTTAACTCTCTTTTTTTAGATTTTCTTTATTATTAATTATTATTTATTATTAATTAAAATACATGTTATCAACAAGTTATGTATTCTAGGTGGATTATATATTTAAAATGTATAGACCTGTTAAATGCTTCTTAGAACTGTAATTTTACTTTGTCATGTGGGTCATTTGACCCATAAATAACTAAAATACATATATAGCATATTATTATTAATATGTAATTGTGTCTAACATATTTAAGTTCATGTCTGAAGTATCTTCTGATTTAGTGGTTTAAAAAAGTTCATTTATTATAAACCAATTCGTTGTATTAATAATTAATACAAAATAATAATTACGTGTCTTTCTTTTTTAAATAAAAACAGCATGAAATGCATGTGAATTTCTAAAACTACTGGTGTTTGTTTTCTTTTTTGTTTAGTATGAGTACAGGTGCCAGAGCCACACCTGCTGGAACAGACTATAGTCACCTACACGGCAGCGAAGTCTAATTTAGACTAATTTACTAAAACTTTTAGCGAACACGCTCGAGAACTTACCTTTACAACACCAGATTTGCGTAGTGTTAAAATAGTAAAGGTTTTATAGTGAAAATTGTCCCATTGAATGTTTCCTGCTCGGATCCGTGAAGCCACCAGACAAGTGAAACCTGACACCTCGTCACCACCTGATTAACCTGTCCTGCTGTTTACTCAAAACTGTTCCCTCTCTACATAATAATACTCTATTATAAATGAATAATTCATATTCCTAAATATTAACAGTTAATTCATTCAGACATATATTAATAAATCCCCCCCAAAAAATATTAATGACATAAAATGTTATTTTGTATATATTAAAAAAAACAAATTTAAGATTCAAAATGTAGAAATAGTTTCTCTGTACAATGAAATTCTTACTTGCTGTCCACAAGAATGTCGTCAATAAGAATAAACCAATAAGAATAAAATAACAATAATGTATTTTAAAGTTAAGTTAAGATAAAATAGAATAAAATAACACACAAGTAATATACGATATATAAATATAAACTATAAGTAGGCAGATTATGTACAGATATTTACAAGTAATGTACAAGGATAAATAAAAAATAATTAATAAATAATTAAATTAAATAACGGTATTAATAAATTAGTATAAAAAACACCACCACCAACAATACTTTTGGAGAAATATAGTTAATAAATGTCTCTGCAGTACTTTTTTTTTCTCTTTCTAATCTAGACAATGAACTGTACCCGGAAGTGACGTACGAGAGTGTTGAAAAAAACAAAAAAAAGAGCCCCAATTGTTATTGTTAGCTTGTTAGCTAGCGAGGGAACTCGTGAAATGGAGATATGACAGAGTAATAACGTCTTATTACATGTGCACGATTAAGTTATAACAACCGCAAAGTGGTATGTACCAATTTCTGCACAATATATCCGTAGCACGGGGATTCTGGTGAATGTCTGCACGACGGCATGAAACACTGAAATGTAACCTTAGATTAAAGAATGGGATTGTAGTGTTATATTCACAGTTTACACCGTGCTAGCGTTATACCAGGCTAGCAGGCCGGTACAAACTCATATTTGAGTTGCACATCCAGCTTTGCTGTTTCAGTTCATACGTGCATGACATAAAGAGAGATAATTAATGTTTGGTTTAATGTCTGTCTTCATTATGGAACCTGGGCTGTGAACTATGAACGTTCACTGTAAAAAAAAAAAAAGACTGCAAAGTCGTCTTTTGTGCAGTGCATCGCTGTGTAATGTCTCAGTTAGTTAATAAATAAAGCAGGGTGATGTTTATTTGAAGTCACTGACTGATCCAATGTTCTTGTCTGGAGTGTAGAGATGGAGGACGGAAACAGGTCAGATGCTGCCTCCACATCCAAGAGCCACGCAGGCTCACTCCACCTGCAGAGTAAGATTATGAAAGAAAAAGATTTTTCAGCCTTTATGTTAGATATAATTAATTCATGACTGTGCACATGTTCTGTTCAGCTCCTAAAAACGAGGACACCTATGAAATCGCCATCCCGTATGAGGAGAGCAACTTTGAGCAGCAAGGATTTTTCAACCAGAGTGATCAAAATTTTGATGGTGAATGTCAAAATTTGTAAACAATAGTACCAATAATAAGTTTTTCCTTTACACAAAATACTGATAGTTTCCCAAACGATACCATCTGTCCTCCTCAGAGTCGCCCACATCTGCTGGCCCGCCTCCAGTCAACAACTCATATATGGTGATCACTAACCTGCGGACCCAGCTCCAGATCTCGCTGGAGAAAAACTCTTGGCTTCAGAAAAGAATCGAGGACCTGGAAGAGGAGAGGGACTTCCTGCGTTGCCAGCTGGACCGCTTCATCTTTTCCACAAAAAGCCAGGGACAAGATCAGAGTCAGAGCCAGTACAGCAACGGTGAGGACACGGGTATGAGGGCACAACCTGTCAAACAAAACAAATCCTTACAAATTCTTGAAATTTCTTTTCTTGTAGGTTATGAGTCTCGACGGTTCCACTGGAGGGGAAGAAGAGAGGAAGAGCGTCCCGCTGCTGGTACTACAAAATTTAGTTTATTTAAATGTTTAGATGTAGCTGCATAAATGCTGCCTGGTAATTGTTAATGCAACTCCTCTCAGATCTCAGAATGTCATTTATAATTCTCCTTACAGAGATGCAGAAGACAGACACACAGCATTTCTCCTCTCGCCAGTTTATCCAACGAAGACCCGGTCCTCCAACTATGGTGCCTTCCAAAAACCACGTTTCCAATCCCATTTCCAATCAGCTTGCCTCTATGACTGCGTTGTTCAACACTACACAATCCCAGAGCCTCTTGCAAGGCCACAGCCATAACACTCAAGGCTCTTCAGTCAGTGGCAGCAGCAACAGCGCTTCAAGGTCATCGCTGAATGAAATGAGTGGGCATAGCAACGCAGGTCCAGGTAAGTAACACCAATCAAACGGCATAAAGCTTTGCATCCTAAAAAATACACACAACACATGATGTTTTCTATGGCTTTTATTTTGTGAGTTTTGTTAAGGAGAATATTTACTGTCTCATCAGATTCTCTTTCACTCCTGGGAGAATCTGAAGATTACTTGGATCACGGCAGCTACTTAGAGGAGGAGGAATTGATAACAGGTGAAGATGTCATGCCAGATACCATTAACAACAACAGAAACCCATTAAAGAGGAGACGGGTCTTCCGAGCACCTAGAGAGCGACAAAGAGGTAAAGGATAGAATTTTGTGACAAACATCAACATTTCATGTCTAAAACTTGTGTCTGACATTAGACTGCTGTAGCTAACACTCTTGTAATCCTTGTTCTTTAGTAAAAGATGCTGCTGGGGTGCTGTTTCGCTACAAGAAGATCCTACTCACATATCAGCGCCTGAAAAACATGTCTAAAGCCTTTCAGATTCACGGTGTTGATCGCAACACGGTGGCTTCCACCACGCCCATCGCCGAGCTGCTGTTAGTGGCCCCGGAGAAGGTGGCGGAGGTGGGCGAGTTTGATCCGTCCAAGGAGAAGCTGCTGGACTACGCCCGCCGCTGTTACACTGCCCTGGATGAGGAGACGCTCAGCAGAGTGCAGGCCCTGAAGAAGAACAACTTGCTCCTGCCGATCTCCTACAGGTTCAGACACTGAGAGGAGAAACAAGTAGAGGCAGTCGGGTGCTGCTCACCTCTGAGGCACAGAGAGGAGTTCTTTTTGCTCTCTTGGCGCCTGGGATATGGCCATGTTAACTATGGTTGAGATCCTTTGTTTTTCCAGAAAAATAAACTTTTAACATCTCCCTTTTTTATTCAATATGATGTACAGGTACGCAAGTCTCTTCAACAAACCCTCACCGTCGATAACACAGAGGATGTGGGAGTGCCTGCTGAGACAAACACACGCATCTCGTCGCTCAAAAAGCAAAGTGGCATGTTTTTGTGATTCAGATTTTTTTGGTTAAGGATCTGTGAGCTAGAATGTGTCTCTTCCATTAGCATTTCAGAGGAGATTTTTTCCTCGGTACATAAATGAGTGTAACCAGCTTGGCTCATTATATGTTTCAGCTGTACGGTTTCCTGGAGTTCAGTAATTGATTGTCTATCAGATCAGTTCCTGACAGCCTTTATAATTTATAAACATAGCAATTTGTGTCACTTTATTTGTGTGAAGTCCTAAAATTACGGTAGCTTTCAATCACAATGTTTGTCAAAATTATACTGCACTGTATTGATTTTGTCGTATTATGCCATTCTTTTAAGAAATCATGATACTTTCTATGTATTTAAACTGTGTATTTGTTGTATTTTTGGGCAATGCCATTATACCTTCAACCATATTCAGTTGCCTTAAAATATTCCTGTGATTGCCTGGCACAAGAAACGCCACTGAAAACTCACTGATAGTAATTTTGCTTTCTCCCTTTCAATTTCTCCAATTTTAAAGGAGGGGAAAACAGACACAATCAAGAGATGACAATAGGAAAGATTTCCTACATTATTATAATAAACTTTATTTATAGAGCACTTTTCATGCAAGAGACAAAGTTCTTTAAGATGAATTAAATTGACATAAGGGCAGAAAGACAAAAGACTAGATCATAAAATATATAGGTGGAAGTAAAAACAGACAAAAGAATTAAGTACAAAGAAAAAGAACAACATTATTAAAAGGATAAATTATATAAAGGTTTTCTGCTGTCATTTAAAATGTTCAGAGAGCCACATCTCTTAGTAGGTATTCCAGAATTTTTGAGTATAGTTTAAAAAAAGAAGATCTAAGTTTGTGAAGTATTATAAAGCAACATTTTAAATGTAGGCTGGTTCCAAACCTTTTAGAGCTTTAAAAACAAGTAAAATAACCTCAACATGTATTCTAAAGGATACTAAAATGAGTCAGTTATAACATTGTATACCCGCTCTTCCTTATTTTGGTTAAAAGTATAAGCATCTTCTGAATAAGATGAAATTTTTGATTGACTCCTTTGGAAGTCCAGTAAAAATAGCATTGCAATAATCGTCTTTTTTGAAATAAAAGCATGAATAAATTAATACTTTGGCAATGTTTCGTAAATTATAAACGGTTGTTTGTGACGTAAAATTTATCTCTGAATTTAGAACAATTCACAGGCTTCTCACTTGCTAGATGCCAAAGTTTGTAAGAGGGTGGATCTCTTTTAGATTGGGGGCCAACTGAGAGTCCTTCACTTTTATCTTCATTTAGTTCCAAAAAATGATCGCTCATCCAATTTCTTACTGCTGCCATCCCAGTAGTCAGGGAACAGAGATGTCATTGTTTAGCTTGAGCAAAATATACAGCTGCATGTCATCAGCGTATAAACTTACGTTCATATGACTGATGATATTACCTAATGGAAACATGTAGTGAAAACATAGTGGACCAAGACAACTTTCCTGAGCAACTCCAAAGGGCAAATCATATTTTCCTGATACATGATCTCCAATAGAAAACAAAAAATGTTCTCAATTCCAACAGTTATGGAGACCTTGCCACAATGCGATTAATTATTATGCCCCGAACAGCAATTAGATTTAAAAGAATCAGAACAGACCCTGTGGACATCACCGCTGATTCTGAAGTCACTGACAACTTTAACAAGGGCTGTTTGTGCTGTGGTTGGTTCTGAAACCTGAATTAAATGTTCAAAATGTTGGTTTCATCAAAAGAAGAAAAAATTATACAGGTCTATACAAGGTCAGGCTTTTTCAGTGGAGGTTTTACAGCAGCAGTTTCAAGGGCCTTGGGAAAAAATACAGTGTCAAGGATGTGTCAATAATAGTTTTGACAACAAATAAGCAATTACATTTAAAAAAAAAAAAAAAGGATTTACTTTCTGACACACTCTTGCAGAGTTCAGGGTATGAAATCATGAATTTTGACACAACTGCCCTTTTTTGACGCTAGTTGGTTGATCATGTGAAAATTTGTGACAATTTCAGCTCTGATGGAAGACATTTTGCAGGAGATGACTGATTGAGAAAGTCAAAGACTAATCATTATTATTATTATTTATTATGTGGGGCGAATGCCTTTTTCTTAGTAAGATACTTATGGCAATACAAGACACAGCTGTTTATAGTTCACTACAGATTAAATACAGCCTCAGACATGTTGGTGACATTGTATGTTTGACTTATAATAGAAGTGCCACCTGTTGGTTTTGGGCCAAGTTTTAACAACACTACTGCTGCAGCATTACTGTTCCACTAAAGGTTCTAACAAACCTTTTGAATCGTCTGCACTAAAATACAGTATGTCACTTCTTATGCTTCTGGTATCGAAGCCCTGGTAATGATTTTGTGACAATAATACATTTTGTAAAATATGGTAGGGAGCCTTTACAATGATAAACTGTTCTGGTTATTTGTAACATTGTGTAACTTTTGGTTTTGTGTGAAAAATTGTGGACGTTAATCACACAAGCAATTTTACAGCAACAACTTCAGCAAAGTAAAAGGGAGGATCTGTTATTGCTTCTTAATAATACAACTGCATGTGAAAAGAGTTCTTTGATGGTCTGTAGTTTATAGAGGTGTTGTCGAAATTCATATTCATTCAAAGCAGCAGACATGTTGATTATATTATACAATAATGTGTTTATACTGGCTTAGTGAAATTATACAATCCCTTATATTAAAACATACGGTCAGAGTGGTATCCAGTGACTCTTGGTTTAAATGAACCTATTTTCATAAAAGTTAAAAAGATAGAAAATCCATTTTTAATGTCTGTTTCTGAGGATAAAAAGCAAGCATTGTAAGTTGAAGTGCAACTGCTAAGCAGACAAAATCACAAGTTAAAACTAGACACAAATGTTTGTCTAATTTCTTATTAGATGAGGAAAATGTCTTTCTCCCTGAAGCCATCTAACTGCTTATTAAGAGATGAAGTAATTGCTTATTAAGAATGAAATGGCATTCAGGCATATGATTTCTTACAAAAACTTAGATTTCTGAATCTGTAAAATCCAACATCAACATTCACTGAAAACTGTTTATGATTAAAGAGCTGTATTGTTGATACAGAAATGTATTAAAACGTTTGATTTCCTACAAATAATGCTCATTCTCTTCTATCCACAGCCACACAGCTCATTGTAGAAAGATATATTGCTGAAATTGACTGGGATTTTTTCAGGTTTTACCCAGTCTATGGTGACGAATTACTGAGCTTGTTCAGTCATCAACTCTATATAAAAAATCGCATCTGAACCTAACAACTGGATTTATTTATTTTTATTTTTCCAATTCAAATAATGTTGCCAGATCATTTGAAAAAAAACACTGTAATGGATTTTAGGACATAAAAAGATGAATAATAATAACACTCATCATTGTGACCTCTATGCCAGAGCCGAGTGGTCGTCTCTGAGTGTGTGAAGGTTCAGTCATTGGATGACCTTGGTTTACAAGGCTCTGCTTGGCCTGCTACACATATATATCTGCTGCCTTCTACAAAGATCCACCAGCCATTACACGTTGGGCTCCCAGGACATCTACCAGTTACATGTTCCTCATGTTAGATCTGAATTTGGGAAACAAGTTTTTATTGTTTCTTTCCCTGCTGCACGGAACACTTTCAGAACTAAAAATGGCTGAACTTGTCCCACTCAGAACTTCATTTTATTGAACAGACATAAACAGTCAAACACAATGCCTGTGTTTTTAATTTTTATTGTCACCTGCTGTATCTTGCTTTTTTAAACATATTAATTTTTATTGTTACCAAATTTTGTTTTAATTTTTATTATATATATATATATATATATATATATATATATATCTTATTAATATCTTATTAATCTATTTGTATTGCTACCACATGTGTTTTAAATGTTAATGCATATTGCACTTTACTTACCAAATTTTTCTGCTGCGCTTTAGTTTTAAGTTATTAAGTATTGTTTGCTGCTGACCTCTTGGCCAGGTCACCCTTATAAAAGAGAACTTGATCTAAATGGGTTTATTATCGGGTTAAATAAATTATAATGGAATAAAATACAAATAATAATGAAACTCTAATAATAGTTTAATTATTATTCATTATCATTGTTTTTGAATAATAATTAATTTAGCGAAAGAGAGAAATTAAAGACGCTTTTTTGTAATAGGGGGAAAAAAAGCTTTGGTGATCTTTTTTCACTCACCGGAAACCGGTCATGCATCAACTTCCGGTGTCACGGGGTACCTGGGAGACGGAGCAAAAAAAGCGGGCATACCGTGTCTTCTTTATTAATTCGTTGGCATTAAAGGAATCGAACACGTATACATTTGTCTTTAAAAGTCAAACGAACCGCGCCGTGTGGGCCACTGACCCGCCGGGGTTCGTTTTGTCCGGAGAAACACTCTCATTCATTCGGTTTTTGGAAGCTGCAGGACGCCGCGCGAGCGTCGCGAGCTGCAAGGCCTATTCTTCTAGCTGCTAGCTCGGAGCTAACGCTAGCAGGCTAACGCTAGCAGGCTAACACAGGCGAACACGTTTTCTGTCCCAATGACTCTGCTTTTACGTTGTGATTAAACAGCACACTGCTGATGTGTAACAGGTTTGAGTAATTCCGTCGCTACGCGGGCTGCCGGTTAAAGAGAGTTTACTCCAGCTACATTAGGAAGCCACTTGTGTGTTTTTTTTAAGAAGTGTTGTCCACTTTGCTGCTAGCCGTCGCTAGCCACCGCCAGCTGAATAACGCAGTAGCCTCAACTCACAGAGATGTCGGACTTCGACGAATTTGAAAGGCAGCTGTCCGAAAACAAACAAGGTAAATGAGCTGGTTTCACGTCAACAATTTGAAAAACGTCATTAAATACTATCGATGGATTTAAGCTGCCGCCTCCATGTTACTACCACTACAACTAGCAATGGATGCGTCTATTTACTGGAACGCTATTAGCCAGAGTCTGGTTGTGTCTTTTTATGTTGCACTCATGGCTAACGTAGTATGAAGTTCGGCTAAGGTATTATGATTGGATTCGGTTAGGTTTTTGGTGTGTATCGATATGTGAAAGGCAGTTACTACGAAAGTAAATCGCATTGTTTCTGAATGCAGGGTCGGGCTATAATATGGTACGTTCCTGCCAATGCCAACTGACCGATTTGGACAGTTAGCATTCATTCTTTGCAGCTGTTATGTTTAGTTGCCATTTAGAACCCATTTCGTTCCGATTTCCTGCATTTTACATATATACTTCATGAACGTTATACTGATTTGCATATTGCATTTCTGCTTAATGTGAGTTGGACAAATTACACATTGAAATCTGAGCCAAAAGTCTAAACTACACACATCTTTTATGTGGATACGTTGCATTGATTAGTATCTAGTCAAGTTACTTTTATTTGTATAGCACTTTTCATATAGTATGGTAAAACTAATTGACCAGGGTTCTAAAATAACTTTAAAGCAACAAAAGAAAACAAATAAAAATTAACATTCAAATTTCACACAAAATTTGAAGGGGACAATTTTATTAAATGGTTGAGACAATGCCTGAGACAACATTTTCTGAACATGTAAAGAATCGTTCATTTTGTAGTTCATGACCAAAGCAATTACAACTGTGTGAAGACTTGGATGTTAAACTGGACTCATGTTCAGTGGAGTAGGTCACTGTTCTAGTTTCATTCAGAGATCTGCTACTTTATTGGAGTCTTAAAGACGAAAGTATGCAGATGGTTTTAATGGCAGTTATTTTGATCTCCAGATTCCGAATATTTTCATTGTTCCTCTGCCTACTTGCAGATGTCGTTCCTTTTTGATGTAACACTCTTGAGTTTAATAATCCCTATTTTTTCATTTTCCAGCTGAAAGGGACAAAGAGAACCGCCATCACCGCCGCTCTTCTTCCCGCAGCCGTAGCAGAGAGAGGAAAAGGAGGAGCAGGGACAGGGATAGACGCAGCAGGGACCGCCGTGGGGACAGTAAGGAGCGCAGACACAGACGCAGGTTAGTACCTTCATACACCTGTCTAAAAAAAAAAAAAAAAACGGGGGAAAAAATGAATAAATATCACACGCATCAAGAGTTGACATCATTCGACAATTAGTCAAATGTCAGGAAATGCATTTCTAACTAATTTTCAATATTTTATGGCTTTTTTAATTAAAGTCAGTGATTTAAAAAAATAATGGTTAGCCATATCCTGCCCCACTGGCCTGCAGTTCCTGTACTAACCACTGGTAATGGATCGTTTTAGTCAAGCATGTTCAACGGCTGAGAATGGTGTTGACCGTATTAATTTAAAGAAGCTTTTCTTTGGGTCTAGGGCTATTTCATATGCAGTTTAACAGGCATACATACACACACACCTTTCGGACTTAAGCAACCATGCTGTGTCGACACATGGATGCGTTCTGGTCTTCTCTACACTTTCCTATTCCACTCCTGGCATCAAACCAGTCGCCTACTGCGCTGTAGGTGGTTGCAAATTCCAAATTCAAGCAATTGCACTCGGAAAATGACATTTAAAATCCATTGACATGAAGCCCACTCCTGGCGTCCTTTCAAAATTTTGGGTGTAGATTTTGTCAGTAACGCAGGCAGATGCTACTGTGGGCTTTTGTGCAACGTGACAAAGACAACCTGTCTATGGGAAGAAGAAATGTTTGCCTGAAATGTAGCAGAAGATCGCAACCCTTAATTTTGATAATCTGTAGATGAGCTAGTTGTCTGCAATAGACTAGTGTGTAAACTATTCCATCTGTACTATGACTAATCATCTAGTTATCACAATCTCACATATACATATTTACAAACAGTGGAGTGCCCTTATGTTTCCATGAATAATAAATAATATTTCGTTAACAGCTTGACTCTTTGTTTTTATGTTCTGTCCCTAAAGCCTGTGTCACAGGTGCTTATGACATTGTAGTAATTTTGCCATAAGCTTGTAGGACAATCTTTTAGACATACGAACAGCAGCTGCTGCAGCCTCTTACATTCTTGATTGTATCTCCTTGGAAACAAGGAAGGAAACATCTGATGTAGCATAACATCAGATGTTTTTGACACTGGACATGCAGTGTGTGTTTGTGTGTGTGACTCGCTCATGGTGGATCTCAGCTGCCGTGTTTGAATCTCTTTAGGCCTGTTGTGAGAACATTTTCATACAGGTGCAAGTTCTACACAGAATACTGTTAACCATTATGATAACTACCTACAATAGCAGGCATGTCCTATACCCACGGACTCATGCACATCCTCTTGGACAAGATTAAGAAAGTCAGTAATTTCTAAATATCCACAAAACCAAGGTTGTTGGTATTTGATTATGGTGCAGCATATTAGGAGCTGAAATAGACACTTGTGTCAACAGACAACACATTACACACAACAGACTGATGCAGTTCTATGACCATTTTATAAAAAGGAGATTTAATTGGAGGCTACATCAGTGTCTGCCTCTCCTGTAAATTTGGGCTTTAATGGTTACTCATGGAACATGGTTGGACCAAAATGCTTTTCATCAACATGAAGTGCATCTATACAGACATCTCCATAGTGGCTGCTTCAATACATTTGCTTGTTGGGTGTGACCTCTGCCAGCCATCCTTTTTGCTCCCTTTTCTTAATACATTACTGATGAATACTACTTCTCATTGTAACAGCCTGTGTCAGCACATGGTCAGAAGATGCAAAATTTGACCCCTCCCCCACTTGCAGCTGCCCTGTTTTTTTTTTGTTTTTTTTTGCAGATATAACTTCTTCTCTCATTGCACCATTAGTGGCTCACGGATGGCCTTGCTTGTCAGCAAAGAGTCTCACTGAATGTGCTGCGTTGTCATTGAAACTCTGGAGGTTTCTGTGCTTCTAGAAGTATACAGAGGCCGACAGCTCCTGATAGGTGTTTTTGTCTTTGAGGTGGAAGGAATTAAGGGTCTAATTTTGTGAAGTGGAATTGTTGGTGAATGTCATGATTGATCTGAGAGAAATGTGAAACCCTTCCAATGTCATTTCAGCTCACCAGCCAGCTACCCCCAGGACAATGCTGGAAGGTAATAAAGCAAACTAACACAAAGCTGGTTTGTGCATTAGTGCAACAACTGCAATTTAATGACCTGCCTCTGATTCTAAGTATTATTTTCTTATTGTGTAAATGTCTGGATGTGGTTTGGTATCCCTTCTATTCCCGTTTGCCATCATTTTTACAAGTTTTACAAAGTTTCGATCAATGCAATTCCCCTAAAAACCTTTTCTAGATTTTATGTATACCTTTGAAGACATGACCCAATCATCAACTCCAGTAGTTTAGTGCAGAGGTAATTCGAGATTTCTGTCCATGTGTTGGTGGTTCTTCTTTTATTTCATCCCTCCTCTCTTTGTCCTACAGCCGCTCTCCACATCGTGAGAAGAAGAAGAAGGTGAAGAAGTACTGGGATGTTCCCCCGCCTGGTTTTGAACACATCACTCCCATGCAGTACAAAGCCATGCAAGGTAACATCATAGTTTTTGTTTTTATGTTTTAATAGGCTGCATAGTTAGAGTTGGAATTTTGTTTTGCTGTCACTAAGATGTAAGACGTACATAGTATTTAGTGCAGCTCTACGTTACTGCATCATGCCAGTGATATGCACATGAAACCACTCTGTGCTTAGAGTAGAAAAATATTATTTAAATTACTGAATGTTTCTTTTGTTTGGCTTTGTGCCGTAGCTGCTGGCCAGATCCCAGCCACAGCTCTACTGCCGACCATGACTCCAGATGGCCTGGCTGTTACTCCTACCCCTGTACCTGTTGTGGGCAGCCAGATGACCCGGCAGGCCCGCCGGCTCTATGTGGGAAACATCCCCTTTGGTATCACAGAGGTGAGGAAAACACAGCACTCAGCTTTTGAAGTTATAGACATGTTAGATTACCTAAAGTATCAGTTTTGTGTAGTTAATAATTTCTACATTAATTGAAATATGTTGAAGTTTTTCTTTTCTTTGCCTTCTCTAGGAGTCTATGATGGACTTCTTCAATGCCCAGATGCGTTTGGGTGGTCTTACTCAGGCCCCTGGAAACCCTGTCCTTGCAGTACAGATCAACCAGGATAAGAATTTTGCCTTCCTTGAGGTGAGATAAACATGTCTGTTGTTCATGAACGTGGGTGCTCTGTGAATCCACCCTATTCAGCTATTTCTGAAAAAGTTGTTTTAGGCAAATGACCTGTATTTTCATGTGTACAGTTCCGCTCAGTGGATGAAACAACACAGGCAATGGCTTTTGATGGCATCATCTTTCAAGGCCAGAGCCTTAAAATTCGCCGTCCCCATGATTACCAGCCACTGCCCGGCATGAGCGAGAACCCCAGTGTCTATGTGCCTGGTACACAGACAATTAATGGTTTTTAAACTCTACGTACTGTTGGCATAATTCACAAATATTTTCAATATATACACACAAGAGCTTGCTCTTGTTGCTGCTCTGATCCTGTTTTTTACTGCCATCTTTGTCTCATGTAGGTGTGGTGTCAACAGTGGTGCCTGACTCAGCTCACAAGCTCTTCATCGGTGGCCTGCCCAACTACCTAAATGATGATCAGGTCAGTGTTTGGGCCTTACTGGGATTCAGCTAATGTTCCAGGCACACCCATTTTTCACGCTAAGCAGTATTAGCTGCTCTAACCGTGGAAATGAATAGTTTGACAGTTTCGCTAAAAGCCCACTCTAGTTTGAGGTATCTATACTTCCATTTGATTCAAGTGTTTTACAGTATTAACTTCCTTTGACCTTGATTTATGAGACTACAACCTTTAAAGGGTGTAAACATTCTTTGGGTTTGAGTCTCATTCTCTGACAAAACAACTTGTGGTACTTTTTAACATGCTGTGAACATTTGGAAGTGACTGAACCTGAAGTGCCTCTTGTGCAGGTGAAGGAACTGCTGACGTCATTTGGCCCCCTGAAGGCCTTTAACCTGGTGAAGGACAGCGCCACAGGCCTATCTAAAGGATACGCTTTCTGTGAATATGTTGATGTCAACCTTAATGATCAGGTAACCAGTGCAATGATAAAATAGACTTACATGGTGACACATAACCCTTCCCCTTTTTATTGATTTGGCAATTTTAATATATTTTTTAAAGTCAGACTTGCACAGTTGTTTAGGCTCTCAATTAAAGTCATATTGAAAACCTTGAAATCATTACAGGCTATTGCTGGGCTGAATGGCATGCAGCTAGGAGACAAGAAGCTTCTGGTACAGAGAGCCAGTGTGGGATCCAAGAACGCCACGCTGGTAAGTATCCAGAGGCTGGACTGATGACAGCAGGGTGGTGGGAGGGAGGTATTAGATCCACTTTAGCACCACTATCTGCTACCAATGCCAAAAATGGCATTTTTTTGTTTTTGTGTTTACATTTTAGCAGAAGAAAGATATTGCAAACACATTAGCTGATGGAAACTGAAAACAGTTTGCATTTGTCTGAATTTCAGTCCGCCAGTGACATTCATAGAATGTAAAATCCACCTGACTCAGTGACTTTGAAACTCTTTGTTTCATAATGATTTTAATTGAATTAACTTAACAATCATGATTTAAAACATCCATCCATTTATTTTCAGATGAAGTAAGAAAACTATCATTAACAAGAACAATGAAGCTGGATACAAAATCAGTATAAAATTCACGAGTTTGGTTATGTAATTTAAATTCCCATTCCCTTTTCCTCACATTTCTCATACTCAGTCATAAATAAAACCAATGAAGACATGAGAAAATGTTTTGTGGGAGGGCAACCAAACCATTAAGTTAGACAAAAATAATTTTTTACCAGCAAGTCTTGTGAGATAAATTCTCTTCAAAGAGTGACATGAGGATAAAAGGCAGTAATTACTAATTATTAGTAGGCTAAACAGATTCACAGTATACACAATAACAGAACGTGAGGGGCAACAGTAACTGTAATGTTAAATGCTGTGACCTTTGTTCTAACTTTTCTGTCTGTCCTTCTAGACAAGTATAAACCAG
Organism: Lepturacanthus savala; assembly: GCA_030544235.1. Taxonomy (NCBI): domain Eukaryota; kingdom Metazoa; phylum Chordata; class Actinopteri; order Scombriformes; family Trichiuridae; genus Lepturacanthus; species Lepturacanthus savala. The sequence continues at coordinate 27,545,965 of CM060467.1, forward strand.
ACCCCGGTGACGCTGCAGGTGCCAGGTCTGAACAGCTCAGTGACTCAGATGGGTGGTCTGCCCACCGAGGTGCTGTGTCTGATGAACATGGTGGCACCGGAGGAGCTGCTGGACGACGACGAGTATGAGGAGATCGTCGAGGATGTGAGGGACGAATGCAGCAAATACGGTCAAGTGAAGAGCATCGAGATACCTCGACCTGTGGACGGCCTGGAAGTGCCTGGGACCGGCAAGGTACCAACACTTTATATTTGACTTAATAATCCAAAGTAGATATCATAACATGATCTGACCATATACTCTGTCATCATCTAAATGTTTCCTCTGCTTTTCTGCAGATTTTCGTGGAGTTCATGTCCGTTTTCGACTCCCAGAAAGCCATGCAGGGGCTGACAGGAAGGAAGTTTGCCAACAGGGTGGTGGTGACCAAATACTGCGATCCAGACGCATATCACCGCCGGGACTTCTGGTAGAGGAGGCATGAAGAAACGAGGGGGTGGGGGTGGGTGGGGAGGGGTTTACTTCCCATTTCCAGATCATCCCTTTGAGTGATTTGGTAGAGCAACATTTCAGGTAGATCTGAGAGTATTAATCATTTGGCAAATGGCTTTGGTAATATCCAATTTATCATTTGGGATCTACAAAATGTCTAGCAGTTAAAAAACACAGATTTGGACTTGGAGGAATGGGAAGGGTTTATATTCAGTCCGTAACCAAGAGGGGCTAGGTTTGGGTGGGGGGAGGGCATCAATGATTTTTGAGAAATGTGTGTAATAGGTTATGGTAGGGGTCAACAATTTTTATACTTTGTGAGACAGGGATGTTGTTTTTGGGTGGGAGGGGGGTGCCACACTTTAAGGTTTGTATTTAAATGGAGTTAGCCTGTTTTAAGTACATTAGGAAGGAGTTGCAGATGGAAACTAACTGGACTATTCTGGTTGAAAAGAGGGATGGAAAAAAACAGGATTGTATTTGTGAAGGGGAGATGGAGAGGAAGATGAGGGCATTTTTGTTTGACCATCTTATGTAGGTATACAGTAGCTGTAACATCCACTTGGTTTCGCCATCATCAATAGAAAGACGAGAGGAGACTCCTCATTTTTTGGATTTTTTTCTCCTATGTTTGGACTTGATAATTTCTTCATGTTCCTTCATTTTTGTCAGACTACTGCCCCCCTCAGGACGATTGTTAGATAATCTGTTGTCTAATTGGACTCTATCTGAATGTCAACTGTTATTGTTCCAATACTGTGTGTAGCTTCACTGATTTGAGCTGTAATATCACCTTGTATTCAGGCCGCAGAAAACATGAACTGCAGAAAAGAACGTTTGATTATTCCAGTTTTATTTTCTTTCTTTTTTCATTTTTTTGTCCTTTTCTTTTACATCTATCTTTTGTGTACAGCTTTTAATGGATTGTAATGTCTCAGCAGTTCAGTCCTGGAATATTCAGAGAAAACCAACAAATGGAAGATTGGGAGAGGCAACAGATTGGTTATAGGGGATTTATTTCTTCCTTACCAAAAAGCCTTAAATGTTATTCCATGTCAATTCGCTTAAGAAATAAATTTGGCTTGCCCCTCTATCAATGTCTGTATGTTCATAGCTGTCACTATCTTGTGCTTTAGCCTTGCATTACGAGTTAATTTTACCCTGATTCCCTTCAGATTTGGGACATGAGATGTGTTGGACCCAGTTGTTTTTTGTGCAACGTCTCACCTCTTTGACAAGACCAAATAAACATGACTAATACCTACGACTCATGTTTTACAAATGTCTGTTGATGGGCACTAGGCTAACAGAGTGAAACCAAAACCACCACTCTTCTCTGTTCTGTCAACTTCCAACCTGATTTTATATGGAAAAAAAGATCAATTAATCGGTGGCTTGTCAACACAAAAGGAGGACAACTAAAATGCTACGGCGGCTTTTAAATGAATCAAAGCCTGGAGAAAAAAGACTTATTTAAATTTCAGTAAACCATGTCATCTCATGATTAAAAATACTTGTTGGTCTGTTGAAGTGTTCATATGTACTTAGACAAAATCTGTTTTTCTCTCATCTCCCTCCTCCGCCCTTGATTCTGAGGACCACATGTTCACACTGTACGGGCTTGAGACGATGCTTGATTGATATTTGGATTGCTTAAGACAGAGCTGAAGAGAGGTCGTGTCAGTGATAACACTTTTGAGATGTTCCTCCTTTCTTTCTGAAATATTGCTTTTTTCAGTCACTGTGTCTGTCATTTAATTTTCTTTCTTCTGAAAAAAATGTGATTTCTTAAACAAATTAAAACAAGTTAAAACCTTAAAACCACGTTTAGTTTATAAAAGCTGGAAGTCTTTCATTTGTCCAATTTGTTTTCGGATGTTGATTAAAAACTGAATTTACATGATGCCGTTTGTGTTCTTATCTCTGATGCACTTCACACCCGCAGCAGCACAGCTTTATTTAACTACTGAGTGATGACATTCACTGTTAATTATGACGATGGAGTCATGTCCAGTCTCTTTCATTCAGTTGATGACTTAATTCATTAAGTCAGGTAGTTAATAGTAATGTCCAAGTGATGGCGCCATTTTACAAAAGTTAAATGGTTACTTTTTATACCATGGCAAAATGAGTATATCATAACTCTTCCTAAATGTTTTCTTTGTATTTAGAATTGCAATGTGCTGAAATCCTTGTGTCCTATTGGCTCCTTTATTTCTAGAAACTCAACTTATTCCAATGTTTTCCAAACACAATTCAAACAGGAAGATCTTACAGATCATTACATGATTCTACTCATTTTATTTATAAAACAAATGCAGAGATTATTTGGTTAAACAGACAAGATCAGTTTTCAATATCTATTATTTTTTCCTTTGTCAACTTACCTGTAGACTATATATAATGTGCTTTTTATTGAATGCCATTTGTTTGATTTTAACCTGTGCAAATAAAATTCATGTTTACACCCCATAGCATGTAAAATTATATAAGCATGAATTGTTAGAGAAGCATCATGATATCTTTCTGTGTCAAAACGCACCCAGATGTCAAGTTGCAGTGGCTTTTTTACATTTTTTTTTTTTATTTTCAATCAGTCCTCATGAATTCACAGTCCGGGTCAGCAGTGATAAATGCCGTAAAGGTTGCGTCCACCTGGGACTTATTTCAACAGGGAATTCCTATAAAACAGTTGCAGGAAAATAACAAATCTCTGACATGAAATAATGTCCGGTGTCAGCTCTATACTACCCATTACCATCTGCATCGCTGCACCCCACTGCACAAGACCCAGCAGCAGGGCCACTGATGCAACACTCTACCCTGTTCCCAGAGGGTGTGGATAAAACAGCAGCTCTGCCAGGCTGCTGGAGCCATATCCACCAGAGGAATCATGTATTACTGATCCATAAGAGGAATCTTCTCCTATAGATCAGGAGGCTCAGGCTGTCTATCATCATTATGAGACCTATTCAACGTTATTAGCAGCCTCCCCGGGCCTGATGCTGCAGTAGAGATAGCAAATACATTATCTCCCTCTAGTGGTGAATGTAAAACTCTGATGGTCATTGTCATTCTGAGCAGTGCTCCCCCATTGATCTTCATTCAGAAAGATAGAACACTGCAGTAGAGGGAACACTGAAGTAGGAGGGATGCAGTACACTGTGTACATGGGCCAGTTTGCATTAAACTTACAGGAGTTGAGATAAGGTAAATGCCTACATGTGAATAATAATGTGTCTACAATATAAAGAACTCCAAAACACCAGTACAAACAGAGTCAGGTTGACTGCTCATAGACATTTGGACAAGTTGCAACAGAAAAAAGCACATGGGTCTTATGACCTCTGCTGTGGAGGTGCTAACGCCAGAGCTAAAAGGCCTCGGACCACTGGGATCCTGGAGGAGATCGCTGTTTGGGACTCCTGTGCCTCTTTTTTCCTAAGGGTGATCTGTCCTATTGTATTTTTACTTTCTTATTACAATTATTGTTTTTTAATACTGTGATTTTTAATGTTTTGTGAGAAGCATGTTGAATTGCCCTGTTTGACACATGCTCAATAAATAAACTGCCTTGCATTGTGAATGAATGAAAAACAGCCCCCCAACTGATACACTGCACATGTGGAAGTAATAATGATGTGACAATAAAAAAGGGTACATATTCTAACAGGTATTCCTGGTCTACAAGGTGGCTACAATCACCTATGACCTACTGAGCAGCAATCTACATAATTTTAGAATAGGTGCCCTACATAAAGCTTATTTGTTCCCACTAAATACGTACCTTTAAATACAGGTTACACATAGTTTTCAAAAAAAGCCAAATAATATCCTAAAACAGCTGCTCATTGTAGTTTTGGGTGATGTTTACTTGAGGAGAAGTAACTACTACTGTGCCTGTATTATATAGTCATGAAAGGAAATATTAACCAGTGTAACAGTGTGTTTAGATGTTTCTGGACAACAATGGAGGTCAATGGCTCAGAGGAATGAGCTTCATGAGGCTTTGGCTGCACAGACAATAACCCTTAATATCACTGGATAATCTCCTTTAATCAGGGCAACATTCTCACTCAGCACTTTACCACATTCAATTTAAGAAATATATGCAGTTATAATATGTGGGCAGCGTGTGCATGGACGCATGCATGAGCATAGGCCTACATGTGTGTATTTCAGTGTGTTCAAGCATAATTCAGCACCGCTGACAGGGGCACTTGAGTGGTGAGGAGAAAAGGATGTTCACATCAGCATACTGTGGATTATTGATGGCCTCGGACTTTCTGTGGACTTTTTTTTTATCAGTCTCATACGGTGGAGTGGGAGGAGGAGAGTCGGGCTGCATAATTAGAAGCAAGGTCATTTTGAAGAATGGATACACATACAGGCGCTAGTCATATAATTAGAATATCATGAAAAAGGAGATTTATTATAGTAATTCCTTTCTATTCATTCAATTCCATTCACATGTATAATGTATACATTCATTGCACACAGACTGACATGTTTCAAGTGTTTATTTTTTTAATATTGATGAACTAATGAAAAGCCCAAATTCAGTATCTTAAAAAAATTGAATATTGTGGAAAGGTTCAATATCAAAGACACCTGTTGCCACATTCTAATCAGCTAATTAACTCAAACACAAAGGCCTGTAAATGATCTCTAAGTCTAGTTTTTGTAGGCTACACAATCATAAGGAAGACTGCTGACCTGAGAGTTGACTAAAAGGAGGAAAAAATACAAATGGTCATTTCTAAAGAGGCTGGCTGTTCACTGTCTCCAAGTATATTAATAGAGAGGCAAAGGTAAAAGTGTACAAGCAATAGGGATAACCACACCCTGGAGAGGATTGTGAAACAACACCTATTAAAAATGGTGAGTGGACTGCAGCTGGAGTCAGTGCCTCAAGAACCACCCCACACAGACATATGAATGACATGGGTTTCAGCTGTTACATTCCTTATGTCAAGCCACTCTTGAACAAGAAACAGCATCAGAAGTGTCTCGTCTGGGCTAAAGACAAAAATGTCTGGACTGCTGCTGAGTCCAAAGTTATGTTCTCTGAGGAAAGTACATTTTGCAGGTGCCTTGGATGTCAGTGATGGTTTGTGGTGCCATGTCATCTGCTGGTGTTGGTCCACTGTGTTTTCTTGAGTCTAAGGTCAATGCAGCCATCTACCAGGAGGTTTTAGAGCTCTTCATACTTCCTGCTGCTGACCAACTTTATGGAGATGCAGATTTTATTTTCCAACAGGACTTGGCACCTGTACACACTGTTAAAGCTACCAGGACCTGGTTTAAAGACCATGGTATCCCTATTCTTATTTGACCAGAAAACTCAGAGCAACACCTGAGCCAAAGACTGATGGACTCCATGTCACGCCACATTGCTGCAGTAACTCAGGCAAAAGGAGCTTCAACTAAGTATTGAATGTTGTACATGACCAAACTTTTCATGTTCATCCTTTGTAGTTGGCCAGCATTTCTAGACATCTTTTTTTGGATCAGTCTTAAGTAATATATTTTAATTTTCTGAGATATTTAATTATGTGATATTAAGTAGGTGTCAGTTATAATCATCAACATTAAAAGAAACATCTGTGTGTCAGTCTGTGTGTAATGAATGCACAAGTTTTACTTTTTGAATGGCATTACTGAAATAAATCAACTTTTTCATGATATTCTCATTATATGACCAGCACCTGTATGCGATATAAGGACAGTTGTCCTCCAGTGAATCATCACAGCTATCATGTGCCCAATGCGTTTCCCAGTGTTTTCCCAATAAGAAAGTCCATGTACAATCTGCACCGGCTGCACTGAAATCTCTCCCAAAAAAGGGCTGGATTGTTTAGGAGAGTGTAGGTGTTTATTTTCCTGTCACAGCCTACAGCCTGTTTTGTCCCTTTTCTCCGATTCTCTCCTGTTCTGTCTCTCTGTCCCTGGCTCACTCTCAGTTTGCATCAGTCCCTTTCGTCCCCCTCCTCTCTCTTCCCATCCCCCCTCCCTGCCCTCCCAGAGTGTAGCTGGCCGCTGGGGTTGGCCTCTCTTTCGCTGTGCCACGTATGTAACCTAAACTGTGGAAGAGCCTAGCAGGGCTGGGCCATGAGAAAAAAAAGAAAAAAAAAGCTTTCCACAAAACTAGGCTGAGTCGCTGAAATCTCCCCCAGACCTTGTTTACTGAGGAAAGAAATAGGGCTGCACATTCTCATTTTTCTGCCCCCAAACATCTTCATTTTCCAGATGGTGTTAGACCAGCTCTGCGTCTACTGTACCCCAGATATTACCGTCACCGTTTCACCCCTCTTTCATCTTCTTTTTTCCCCCATTTTTCTTCCATTTTATGTCACTGTCTCCACATGCGTGCCTCCCTGTTGCTTTTTTCCGTCTCCCCTTTTTCACTTAAACTCTCTCTGTCATATTTCCACCTTCCTCACACTGTATTGTGTTGCTGTAAAACGCTACCCTGGCTCCTCTCGTATAAACACAGGCTCCTCCTTCCCCTCACTTAATGTCATTAACAGGTGTCTGTCTAAAATAGACGCGCACGGACGCACGCAAACACACAAACAAGCGAGGGTTGTCAGAGCTACAAACATGTTTTTAATCGCACTGGCAGAGCTGTCATCATGTGAGCAGGCCGCCCTGCAGCACTGCTGCTGCTGATTTAAGATCTCCAACATGTAGGGAGAGAACGGATAGGGCGCCGCTGAGCTTCAACAGGAGTTGCAGGCTCAGTCTGGGGGCCGACACACACACACACACACACACACACACACACACACACACACACACACACACACACACACACACACACACACACACACACACACACAAACACACACACACACACACACACACACACACACACACACACACACACACACACACACACAGACACAGACTCATTTGATCATGCACCGTATTAACCAACCAGGCTGCAGCCCCCTCCCCTGTTACACTCACTTTCCATAACTCTTACATACCTCCCTCCCACTCCTTCCTCACTCTCTCTCTCTCTCTCTCTCTCTCTCTCTCTCTCTCTCTCACTAACTCTCCCATCACCACTAACTCTGCCCCTCTATTAAGTTTCATGCGTCTCTTCCTCCTGAACTGAACAACACACACCAAACAGGTCAGACTTATTCCTCTTTTAAGTGCATTTGTTGCTTTCTCGTGCCCACATGTTACACAGGTGTTGGTGTGTGTCGAAGCCGGAGTGACAGGAGGGTGTTTCTCATCTCCACAAACGTTCACCACACAAAACGCACCCGTGTGTCCAGGCTTCTCCTCAGCTCAGCTGTTAAACAACTTATGTCAGTGCACTCTATAGTTGGTGTGGCGTTGTCAACCTCTAAAACATGCATGTAAGCATGCTTCGAATGGTCTGTCCTTACAAAGTAAGTGTGTGTTATCCCGTCTGCAGAGTAGCCGGGCATGTCTGACCCCCTCCGACCATCCTGTGGTTAATGTGGATGTAATGTGATCAAAATTTGTAATTCTATGACTAATAACACAACGGTCAGCAGCTGCAGTCTTGATATTCGTTATGATAGTTAATGCTGGTGGGATGTTCTAATCACTAGAATGCATGACTGCTATTCTAAACCTTTGGTTCCTTAGAGACATGCATGTATCTGCTTTTACTTAGCGCTTGATATGAGATGATTATGTACTGCACTGTGTCCTCACAACACTGCTCTCAGCAAGTGCTGAATGACTAATTGATATTATTTATCACCTGTTGGCAAAAATCATATCATGATGACATAATTTCATCATGTTCTACAGTTTCTACAAGTTTCTTAATTAATGATTCCTAAAAAGGTTAAGAGAGAGTTTGTTTTACTCATATAAAGGTGACATATATATATATATATATATATATATATATATATATATATATATATATATATATATATATATATAGCATGTTGCACTTTATATTAATATCATGCTAAATACTGTATCACTATAGACACACACACAAAGCCTTGTATTTAGTGGCTCATGTGGTGTGTTGCCTATATAAAACCTCTGATGCTGTCAGCACAAAGCTCTGTATTAAGTGACCCACCAACTGTGTGTGGCTGCTGCTGCTGCTGCCTTCCTCCCTACAGTAACTGGCCAGGCCCGTGGCCTCTCTATGTGACCTGTTGGACTGCACAGCAGAGTTAATTACCGCCCCCCCACCCCACCCCACCCCCGTCTGTCAAAGGGTTCAGGCTTGAATTATCACCACCCATGCACCCAGTGCAGTGCACCCGCACCATTGTGTCATTCATGCTGTTTAAACTGCTCCGAGGGCCCCATCACTCACAGTTAGAATAGCAGAAACAACTTTATAATCCGGGAGACAGTAACAGTGACCAGTAAAACACACACAGACACTAAAAAAGTCAGGCTGCAGATTCCCAGTGTTTGCTGGTACAAGTAATGCAGGATGAGAGGTATTTGTGGCAACCCATTATCCCCTCAGATCAGAGGGGATCTGTGTCTAAGCCAGAGATAGTGTACTTGCTCGGGGGGGAGCTCTGCTGTCAACTCCGCTGGGAAAATAGAAGATGGGTGGTCTAGTCTGGCGCTGTGGTGTTATCTGTTACCTTGACCCGGCACCAACCAACTCCACTAACTCGTCCAGCCCAATTGTTTCTTCATCTGAAGCAAAATCTGCCTTTCAGGGAAACACCATATGGCTTATCTATTGTTGGCTGAGAGCATGTCATATGGCTTTTAGGAGGGAATACTGTAGATGCTGATAAAGCTGTTGGAAATTAAATATTATGCTGGTGATGAAAGGATTGTGCTCTTGTGAAGCATATGCCGGCTTGCTCTTTCATCTTTTTTTTTGTTTCATCTCTCTGTTTCAGAGGACTGGATGGAAACCAGACACTGGCTCTCCTGGTCCTTGCCTCCATCTCTCACCGTTTTATCATTACCTCACTTTATCCACCCCCTACTTCACTGTGGCTTTATCTACACCTTTTTAAGTCCAATTTCAGTGTCCAGCCCACTTATTTTGACTTGATGCTCTGCTTGTTCTGACTATTACAAAATAGCACCCTAAACACCCATCTCCCCATTTCCCTCTATCTGAACCCTTCTTACATTTTCTTGTCTTTTCATCTCTTATCTGCCCCTGCCGTCTTTAATCTAAGTGCCCTGTCCCTTCCCCTGCTCTCCCGCGGACATCTCTAGGTGAGATCAGTATGTGGTCCAACTTCCTTGTGCAGCAGGATGAGGAAGGTCGCCTTGGGGTGGCCGGTGCTAACCAAGGTGGCACTCTGGGCGGCGTGAAAGTTGTGAGGGGACAGAGGCGACCCCACAAGATGAGCGACAGCCTGGAGGGGAAGATCAAGCTGGCGTTCTTCGTGTGTATCGTTGGCGTGGTCCTGACGGTGTTGGGCATGGGGACAGAGTTTTGGGTGGAGCTGGCCCAACCGAAGGATCTCAACAGCAACCAGACCTGCCAGATGGCCCATTATGGCCTGTGGAAGGGCTGCATCCGCACCCTATGGGTGGCTGACATAGACCCAGAGAGGACAAGCTGTGGCCCCGCTGAACTACCTGGAGGTGAGACTCTGGGTGTGTGAGTCAGTGTTCAGCTGTCTGTGTGTGTGTGTGTGTGTGTGTGTGTGTGTGTGTGTGTGTGTGTGTGTGTGTGTGTGTGTGTGTGTGCTGTCTAGGAGGCGAGCAGGTGAGCTTTCTGTCTGTTTTGTTTCTCTACGAATGTCTGCTTTTCTGCAGCTGAATCCCCGTCTGTAAGTCCTAACCTTAAGGTTGCCTCCGTGCTACAGTATGAAAGCAAATTAATAGAAAAAAGGGCCAAAAGATGTTTTTGCGAGTTGTTGACATCATTGAGGGACAAAATGTGTGCGTTTAATCCCCACGATTATTCTCCGCCATCACCACTGATGTGAAAACGGAGAGAGCAGGCATAACTAATACGATGTCTGCCCTCTGGGGATTCGCATACATCTGTAGGTCTTTTATTTGAGCCAGTAAGGGGTAGAGGAAATGCCATTAAAAGATCACACATCCCACTTAAGATTCTGAGCGTCATATTTATTATTTTCTATACATTTTTCCTTGTGCAAACATAAATATCCACTGTAACCTTGTAAAAGAACAGAGGGCAGTTATGTATGTGATGCTTCCTGCATGCATATGTATCTAGGTCATCCTACAGATAATGTGCAAATCGAATCATTAAATAAATACCATGCTCAGAAACGGAACGAGATGTTGCAAGCGTTGCACATGGTAAAGATGTTTTTAATGAGCATCTCCATAAAGCTCCATAAAGCGGTGCACAGGTACATGTAACATACAATAGTATCTCTGTGGTTCACAACATTGGCAGTGTAATGAAGCATTATTAATTTCAAGGTTTTCCCTTGACTGGGCGCCTAATCGTCTCCTGTTGTACACACAGTAACAGACAAGTGATAAAGGTGCAGACCACAGGTTTAGCATGTTGATGAACGTCCATGTTTAGGGTTGTGACAGCTCCCTTTAAAAGCTCTTTATTCATCTTGACCGCGGCTAGGTTCTCCAGGGTGTGTCGATTATACATGTAATGACCTATTTCTGTCTGAAAAGCGAATCCAGGATGAGGAGAGAGGCAGGTGGAGGAGCTCAGATAGAGATAGGCAGGGCAGGCTTAGCGGGAATCACTGCCTATCTCTGGGAATCTGCTGAGACACGGCAAAACTCTGAAGAAACTCTTGACAACAGGACAAAATCTCTCCTCATATAGCAGAGATGCAGGATTGTGGATCACACAAGGACTATTCACGTGCATCACTCCGACCGATGTGATTGTTTTTCTTTTTTTCAAAGACTAATTCATCTTTCCTGTCAAAATTTTCATCGGCTGCTTCTGGCACACAGATACACTACCGTTCAAATGTTTAGGGTCACTTAGAAATTTCCTTATTTTTGAAAGAAAAGCACTGTTTTTTTGAATGAGGGTAACTTTAAACTAGTCAGAAATTCACTCTATATATTGATAATGTGGTAAATTCTGGCTGCAAATGTCTGTTTTTTGGTGGAGTATCTACATAGGTGTATAGAGGCCCATTGATACTAACATGTTAGCACAGCTGAAAACAGTTTAGCTGCTTAGAGAAGCTAGAAAACTGACCTTCCTTTGAGCAGGTTGGGTATCACATTTGTGGGCTTGATTCTAATCATGTCAATGTCTTGAATATATTTTCTATTCGTTTTACAACTTGTGGTGGTATAAAAGTGTGACTTTTCATAGAAAGCACAAAATTGTCTGGGTGACCCCAAACTGAATGATAGTGTAAATGGTTGATGTATGGCTCTGAGATGGTTTGTTGGTGTGTGAGGAGAGCTGCCAGTCTGCTTCTGACAATCTTTCTCACACATTTCTAACAGTGTTGGCCCACTGCGCCTGTCACAGATGGCCGTGGGCCCGTCACGTTTGGAGGAAAAACAACTGTTTTGCCCGTCTCTGCCTTTCTCTTTTTTTTTTTTCACGGGGGGCCAGCGGCTGTTTACATGCGTCTGGCTCCCGTCCCGAGCAAAGTGCGGCCTGCCGATGCCGCGCCTGTCATGTCAACACCGGCGATCCATCTTCTCTGCCTGCTGGAAAGGGGCATGACGGCTCAATAATCACAGGCTCAGCAGGGGTAGCGAGAGCAAAAAAAAAAACGTCTGAGCGTGATGTGTTAAAAAAAAATCCTGTAGGCTGATAAATGGCGCGTCTCCGTAAAAAAACAATTTGCAAAAACTTGTTCGGGCACAAACATGTTTGTGTGTGAACGAGACGTGTGAGAATGTGCGTGAGTGGGCTGACATGTGGTCATCTTGAGTGGGTGAAAGTCATCACTATGCGCTTGGGAAGCCAAGTGGAATCTGACTACTTCACAGTTTTTGTCTAAATATAGAGAAGGGGAAATGAGGGAGAGGGACGGACAGGGACTGAGGGAGAGTGTATGTCTAATGCAGTATTAACCAAGCCCTCCATGTTCCTCCCCCTCTTGACATCTTCTGCTCCCTTCACCTCCTTCTCCATCTGTGGCTCCCCCCCTTCCCCCTGCACTCACCACCCCTCCATCTGCCCCCGACTCCTTTTCCCCTCTATCTCATCCTCTGAGCCTCTACCCACATTTATATTCTTTCGCATCCCCCTTCATCGCTCACTCAACCCACAGATCCTCTTCTCCTTCTCCTTGTTCTTCTACAGTCACTTCTCTCCATTTCTATCCTCCCTTCATCCTCTCTCTCTCCATCTACCTCTCTACTCCCCCTCCTCTGCCATCCACTTTCAGCGTTTTGCCGTCTCTCACTTTCTCTGGCGGCACCATATGTGCAGCACTGGGCAGTGTCTGTGTGTCTCTGGATATTCCAGCTAATGCTCGACACTTGGATATAAATAGGAATGATGCCTGGAAGGACCGAGTGCATGGATGCATAGTAGGCACATCACAGAGGACCAGCAGCCATCCATGGGAGTGTGTGTGTGTGTGTCTGATCTCCCTGTCTGATCTTTTCCCTTTACTTACAGTATCCAACTGCACCTACTTCAAATTCTTCACCTCTGGGGAGAACGCAGTCATATTCAAGAAGACGACTAACAAGAGTGAGACACTGTACTTTTCACACTCCCTCCTCAGTTCCCCCGCAATTTTTTGTGACACATTCAGATAAAGTCAGCATTACACTACAGCCACTATAAATGAAGATGTTCACTGGGGTGCTCAAAGGAGCATGCTGTTTTTTGTTGCATGTTTTAGCCCATTAACCTCTGCAGCCACCCATTTCCAACAGCAAACTGTAAGCCATCAGACTGATGAATGTGTTTACCCTGCTGCCCAGGCGGCCCACTGGCTGCACATTTAAGATTAGCTGGCTGAGACTTGAAACATCTTGTAAAGTTTTTGGAAACGTCCTTGTTGTCACATTCCAGGAAGCTGCTGTAAATGACAGCTAAGCCTGTACATCATCACACAGATAATGGGATCTGGTAGTTTAAACCATGGATGACAACGGCCAATTGATCTTTCAGCCACAAATCAACAGCTTTTGCCATGAGATTTTGTTCAAACCAGCATTGTTGCCAAAATAAATACCAGACTTTGATGATCCTCTGACCTTTCTTATCACCAGGTGAATTGTTTTAGCAATCCAATATTTTGGTTTATGACCAAATACCTAATAAAAAAAGCAATAATGACATTCCTAATCTTAATCTACCTGGTTGCTGTTTAGCATTTATCTGAATTTCTATGAAGCACTTGAAGGCACCAACAAGGAACACTCTTCAAAATACTAGACCTGCTGACAAGCTTATCACACAACACAGTAATTTAATTTCAACAGAGCGTAAAGTTGAATAAACATTCTCTGTGATGATTAATTCACAGTTTTAAGTCTCTGTAGATTCATTTTAAAATCAAACAGGCATGAACGTAAATCAACAGCTGCCATGAGAAATCAGAACAATGCATGCATCCCTATGAAGTATAACTATGAAGTGTTGCTGGCAAAAAACAAATCTACAAATGTAATGATTGTTTTATATTGTTTTTATATAGTTGTTTTTGTCACCTAGTTTTTGGCTGCTTCTGCCTTCCACCAACAACACTCGTTCCTAAAGCTTGTATCTGTTGTGCTTCAATTAATACATTAATTAAATATACAAAACTGGCACCGGCTTTTGTGAAATGTTGAGCAGCTATTCTGGGATGCACCTTCACAGGTTTCCAATGACAATAATATTTGTTTTAACCAGAGCCAGTAGGGGAGGTGGCACAATTCAAACCATGTTTGTATTGTTGAAGCATCAAAATCAAATTGAATCAACTATCAGCCCAGAGCTTCAAGTGCTGATTTTAATTAATGGCTGGTTGATTTTCAGCTCACAATACCTCTGTTGTCTTTGCTGCAGTTTTTTGTTTTTGCTTCAGGAGACAATATGCATAAATCTACAGATTTCCACTTCTCCACAAACTCCTTTGTACATATTTTTGCATCCATTTTTACATTGCTAATCTCCTCCTCCTTTCATTCCTAGACCTTAATCTAGCATCAGCTGTCATGGCCCTGATGAGTCTGACCATGATGATAATGGGCTCCATCTGTATCGCCATGTCCCTCAGCAAAGGGGTTCTCTTCTTTCTCAAGCCAGCCGCCTTCTGTTTCATCCTGTCAGGTGGGATCAGGGTCACCTCACTGACTGATGACTTTAAGTTATGACCAATGATCAATGATCAATGTTTCACAGCTTAAACATTGTATTAGGGTGATATCAGGAAAAATGGGCCATTTAAGGTTTAGGGGTCCCAGCCCCCCTGGAAATTAGAGCAAATGGTTTCTATGGTGGGTGAGAGAAATCTAACTAAACCTATTTTACCTGATGAAATGGCCCATTTTACCTAAAACTCATGCAAAAAAAGTAGCAAAGGCAATATTTCAAGATTTATATGACCTAAATAATTATATTTTATCACATAATTCCAACACAAACTGATCAGAAACAGCCATTATTAATCATAAATATACACAGAAAAGGTAGATTTAGTGTTGTATTAGTGTCCTAAGCGATTTACCAAAAAGTGGCCCAATTTACCTGATATCACCCTAAATGATTTTTATTCTAATCTCTGCAATCCCTCCATTCCTTCTCTCCACCTGTGCAGGTGTACTGGTCCTTCTCTCTATCCTGATATTCCACCAGTCAGTGGTGGCCCTGCTGTCCAGTGACCACTCCACGCCTGTACACCACGAGCTGTCCTGGTCCGTGGTGTGTGTGGGCTCAGCGGGAGCCGTCCTTATTTTCGGGGGTCTCCTTTTTGTCCTCCTCTCGCTTCCTTTCAGCCCCTGGCAGAAATGCCTGCCGCACAAGAACAGTGCCGCTTAGCACTTGAATGCTTCATTATGCATACAGTAATATCGATGTCTAGTTTGAGATCCAAGTGTAAAAGTCTATTTCCTGAGGCATGCAATTTTGAGCTTGCATTTGGCAATTAATTTGTCAGAGCACTCATACAAGGTCTTAATTACTTATATGAAGGGAAGTAACACATGAGGAAGCCGTCCTGATTTAGTTTTTGCAAACATTTGTTCTATATTTTTTTTTTGACAAGGCCACTGTTAACACTTTAGTACGTAGTTCTCAATGTGTTTACTTAAACAAGTGTCACAAATAGGCTTGTTAGCCTGTCTGTAGCTGCACAACCACACATATGTCTCTGCTAGAATAAGGAAGATGGATGTATGGATTTTTAAACATTCAGCTACTTTTCTATTTTTTTGTAGTGTGTTTATTATGGAAGCCCATTTCCTGACAGGAAATAAAATAAAGTTAAAAAACACAACAGAAAAATCTCTATAAAAAATAATAAGAAATAAATCTGCTAATAAATAGATTTGCTGTGGAGAAAGAAATAAAATATGACTAGAATATGAATAGAATCATAATAGTTGTGAAATGGGATACAAAACTTGAAATATAATAGAAATTGTTTCTCTTGTTTTTGCATGATGGAAACATTTTTCCACATTTTGGAAATTTCCCAAATCAGCGTTAGAATGTATCAGCAGCATCATGCAGCAACAAATATGTTTTTGATCATACTCACGTCCTGCTCGTTACAGCTGACTGCTCATTTTTACTACATGTTGCCTTGGGGTATGGATAGAGTCAATACTTAATATTCTAGAAGTAAGTCCAGCTTTTCACACTTAATACTTGATAAACAGGAGCTCTAGTTGTCATTATTTATTACTTAGAGTATGTGTGTTTTACAACTATTGAGTGAATGCTGCTTAAATTTATCACATGAATGTACGTTGAATTAAATCAGAGGAATTTTGTATATCAGAGAATTGTATGGACTCACTTTATACGCTCAACTCTGTACATAACATGTTTATATTCTATGAATGGTCACTTTTGTAGTGTTGTCTCAAGTCATTTTATTTGCAATATATGAACACTAGATAGACTTCATTTGTATCATAGGATGCTCACCTTATCTTCCTGCCAGGAAATATTATTTTATAGAAATATATGCTGTGCTCATTTCTACTCGTGTAAATGTACAGTTTGTGGCACCAGTTTTGCTCATCATTAAAGAGATTTGACATAATGTCTTCTTTTGTTTGCTGGCATGACACCTGCTCTGCCCTCAAATTTGACATTCACCCATTTTCACCCCACCAACGGTGTGACTCCCTTACCTCTCTGCCAAACATAACCCTCCCCCCCAAAACCAGCTCCTCTATAATTAGGCCAGAGCTCATCGCAATGCATTTCACTGCAGAGGTTGGGAAACCTTATCCTTGAATTTGAACTATGTACCCTCTGGCCTATCCTCTGTGCCCTCTCGTCTCTCTCGTCTCCACCCCTGACCCTTGTCTCCAGGGCCTGGTGGTCACTCCCCAGCACCCACGGCTCTGCACACACACTGATCAGATCAGAGATGTCTCGATAACCGCTCTCACACCCAACCCACAGGGGAGTGGAGCCACATGTTCACAGGCTTACCTGCATGTACACACATTTTAACACACGTCCACTTTTATCACCCAGTGGGCAGAAACTGAATCCACATGACACACTATCCATGTTGTATATATAGCTGTTAATAGTTCTACTGAGAATGTGTGACAAGTGGTGCACGTGCATGAGTTTCATGTTTGAAAGTAGAAATGAGCTTCATAGAAAGACCTGAACAGTAGATTGTCGATAGTCTAGATAGAAGCACATAGAGGACAGTTATTTTTCTTGGAATAATCATTCCTTTTGTTCATATTGACCATCAGAAGTTCCTTTATGGTGCACTTACAATATTAGTGATGACAGCACTTATTTATTTAAACATTTATCTGAAGCTAATATGATGCCACAGTCATCCTATTTAGTCAAATCACATTTATAGTTTCCTACAGTCTTTTTGTTACTATACATCCACTGCAACAGGAACATTGTCCATAAAGAGAGAATTTCATGCTTAAACATCTGTAAATATTGTAGATATCCACTTGATATGATTAACTTGAACTGTGGAAGTGTCGGATTAACCTTCTGAATGCATGTTTTTCACAAAATGGACTTTGCTTACCATTACTCACACTGACAACACGTTTGAGGGGATCTTTTAATAATTGGTTACACAGATTGCACCTGTTTGGGCATATATTCGGGCACCTGACTGTGAAAGTTTGTGAAACTATCCTTTAAACACGAGTGTTCCTATACCGTGAGATGTAAGAGTGCCAGTACAGTAGATGAAAGAGTTTGCTTTGGCAGCCTCTCGTCGGTGCATCACCATGACTGTAGAAAGATTGCAGTAGGTATGATAATAGCAGGGAAAGACGCTCCAGAGAACTAATCCTCAAGACCCAGTGGCACAGCTAAGGAATCTCAGGCCCGCTGTCAAGACATGACACAGCTGCCTTCCCCCTGCCCTAATGCATTTGAAGTATCATCTCTTGTCTTTGAAGGGGCTCCTCCAGCCTGAAATGCTCTGGAATTGCTCCCACTTTCCTTCTTCCTGCCAGAGATGATCCCTCCGAGGTCAAGAGAAACCTGCTTCATAGGCTGGAGGGAACAAAGCAAGACCTTGACTCGTTTCTTTAATCGTTCATGCAAAATCATGCATGAGGTACCAGCTGGGTCCATCAGAAAAAAAAGATGATGTGCTCACATAGGGCAGCGGTAACTTAAAAGTACACTCAATTAACTTTCAGTTGCTTTCGCACTATCCTATTTAGCAAATACCACCCATCTGGCACTATCCATATATTTGCAAGTAATATTTGCCCCAGTATGACAAAGAAGGTCAAAGTCTTTTTAGGATCACAACACGTCAAAAGATTAACTGAGCATGCTTGTGTCACTAATGAGAAAAAGGCTGTAGATTCCCCATACTGTTCTTAAAGTCCCTGTGAACTTAAAAAAATCTCTTTTTAATTCTTTAAGATCACATCCCTGGTCATATTGTTCCAACATTTAAGTATATTTGCCCCCAAAATACCTAAATCCTGTTTGTCAAGACAGGCACAGCACAGCACACACACACACACATACACACACACACACACACACACACACACACACACACACACACACACACACACACACACACACACACACACACACACATACACTCACACACACACACACATTAGTTTAGATTGTTTATTGCGTGTTTTAATTGTATTTCTTTATGAATAAAAGCTTTTGAGTAATACATGCTGCCCCTTTAATGTATAATAATGAATGATGGGGGATCTGTGAGGTAGAGGATGTGTGTAACACCTCAGTGTGGGAGTTGGCAGGATCAATGACTCTCACCTTTGCTGTGGGAGGGAAACAGGCTTCACAAGCCACCTGTGTCAACTTCCTGATCTCGTGCATGGAGGATTTATCCTTGCGAGTGCCAAGTGTGACCGTAAAGCGTATGCTTGCATGTAAATTCTGAAAAAAACAGCGATTTGAAGATAGAGTTTTCTCTTAAACCTGGTGCATTCATACCCTGGGAGTATGCATGCCCGAAATATCTGTAATAATCCATGGGATTCTCAATATGAGAGTGTTTAATTTGGGAGGCTGCAGGATATAATCTCATTAGTCGTAGAAGAGTATTCTTCTATCAGTGCCTGACAGAGCTGGTTGTAGTCATTTCTGACCCTGGAAGGTAGTATTTGAATAAACTTCTGGGCAACCTTTGAGCAGGTCTTCATCACATGTTTAGCTTTCTCTCTTTAGGTTGCATGGGTGAAGTCAATTAGGTTGTTGTCTAATTTGGCAAAATAATCCTCAATTTGATGATCACAGGTGTCTGTAACAAAATGTTCAATGTCTGTAGCTATAAGCTCAAGCACTTCTAGGCCGGGACCCTGTGGAGTCCATCCTGGTGAAGATGAGACTAAGCTATCCCTGGTCTGGCTGCATGCACTGTGTGTTACAGTTGTCTCTGGTAGTGAGTCAAAGGCTGAAGAGTCTAATGGAGTGATGCTCCCCCCTCAACTATGAAGGTGTCACACATCTCTGATTGAGAATAACATGAGGGAGAATGTGGAATAGGAGAATACACTCTAGGGGGTGGACTGCCTGTGTCTTCACTGCCTGAAGAACTAAAGTCTGAACTCAAACTGTTAGTTCTGTGTGTAGTTCAGGAGCTGACTCTGTTCCCAGGAACCTAAGGTTGGTTGGAAACATTGGACACTTTTATAACTGGATTAACATTCAGGGCGGAGTGTAAATCAGAGGAGCCACATTGGCTGAGTGACTGTATTAGGAAAAGATGTTCAGATCTGTGAGCAGAGGACTGACTGCTGAATACAGGTCTTCTAAGTACCACATGGCTGTCCTACTGGTTGTCTGAAGTTCCTGGGAAAGACAGGGATTGTGCACTCTAAGAGACTCAATCTGCTTTTCCATAATTGCTTTGTTCTGAACAGCAAGGTTTATTTGCCTGTGGAAGTTCAGAAGTAAGCATCTTTACAATGGGCCTTTGGATGCAGTCTTCACATCACACCTTATTTCAGTAGGGACTCTACTTCTTTCCTGCACTCATTGGAATTCATCTTGTTGATTAATTCAATGTGTCCTCTATAATAGAGGCAGCACCAGCAAACTCTTAATGTACCGCTATGGGCTTAGAGTGGTAGCTATCAATAACCTCTGGGTTCTGGCTTATTGGATTATAACTCACTTTAGCTATCTTTATAAATATCCGTTTTCAACACAATGGACTAGTTTATAACTGGTTGTCTACTCCTGTAGAGGACTAGGTGTTGAATGTGAAATCGTTTAGTTAGTTTTAAAATTCATCAGAATTTTGATTGTCAAAATTATTCTGGTTTTAATGTTGTACAATTATGAATTACAGCCAACAGTACTTTGCTGCTACAGAGATAGAAACACAATGTTGTGCCTGCCTCATTTTTGGGACCAATAAAATGTAGTGTCTTGCACTAATTGTTCTGATGACATTGGCTATTAATAATTATTGAAAATAATTTTTGATTCATTAAATATGGAGCTCAATTATTAAGTTCTAGATTCGGGGGAACCTGTGATGTGAGGAAAACAGAATTCTCTGTTTCAGTCTTATATATCATACTAAACTATCAATTTAGAGGTCTAATTAACAATTAACTTAATATTACAAATAAGTAAATTCTTATAAATAGGTAGTAAAGGTTAAAGGATTCTGAGTTCTCAAGAATTAATTACAACATTGTACAACATTAAAGGGACAGCAAATATTTATTCCTAAAAACACAAAGGTAAATACACAACACAATAAACAATCTAAACTAAATGGATCTATATACATGTGGGTGTGTATGCATGGGTGTGTGTGTCTGTGTGTGGAGGTGTAAAAGAACTACAAAGATGGCTGCCGTGGTGGCTGTTCTCTGTTCTCAAGCTGTGTGTGGCTCCTTGTCTACACAGTCTATGGCTGATTGACCAAGCAAATGTGTCTCTCTGTGTGTGTGTGTGTGTGTGTGTGTGTGTGTGTGTGTGTAGGCTTAATGTCACGTCGTGTGTATTGAAGGTGTCATTAACTAGAGGTTAGTATCACACAGGGTTGGGACACTAACATCAGACATAAACGTCTCACAAACTCAACACAATGATCTGTAGCCTAAATCTTAACACATTAACAAAGTTTAACTGGCTGTTTTGCTGTGTTTCTTCATGTTCTGTTCTGGTCCATGGAACGTAAGGAGAAGAGTGGAAAAGATGAGTCGTGTAGACCATTTTGCTTCTTGTTGCTCCTTGTTGATGGTTGGAAGAACCAGGCCTGAGTTGCTTCAGTGATGCTCACTTCCAGGTCCTTGAGATGCTGAAGGTTTCTGCTTCTGATAGATGGCTTGAGAGCAGGGAAGCTGCTGAAGGCTTCTGGTCTGCAGCTTCTCCTGCTGTGAGGAGCAGAAGAACAAAGCTGTGCTGCTGCTGTACCACTGAGGGAATCAGGAGAAGACTACAAAGAAAGAGAGGGAGAGAGAGAGAGAGAGAGAGAGAGAGAGAGAGAGGGAGAGAGAGAGAGGGAGTCTTCCAAAAAGAAAAAGAGCAACAAGGAGAAGAGTCTCCCAGAAAGAGAGTGACCTGGTGAAGGTGTGACAAAGGGGTTTTCCTGAGGTCACAAGGTCCAGCCTCAGCCAGACAGAGCTGAGCAGACTTTGTCACACAAAGCATAATGTCAAATAGTCCATATGTATGATCTCTGTTGGCACAACAGTTTTTATTTGTAAATGGTTTGTAAAGCAGGAGATAACTCTACCTGCTGCTGAAAAACTAGATATGATTCAGTGAGTAAATGTTTTGAATTGAAATGCAGCAGTAGACAGATTGAAAATAGAATTACTGAGACATCATATTGCTGAAATTTCCCTCATCTCTCCTGAAATTGAAGGTTAGTTAATTGTATAGATATTTATAATGTATTTCTTTACACACTTGAGATTAAATTGTGCTGAATGTGGCCCAAGAACTGAATTGAGTTTGATCCCCTGGTATGGACCCTATTAGCATGAGCATGAGTATTTCAATAAAGTTTGTTTGTGTGTCTTGATTGTGGCAAAAATTAAAAAGTCAGACTCAGACCTCCGTTGTTGATTCCTCCCCTTAGAACCCTTTAAATATGTTATAGTGGTTAAATCAGTAATAATGCATCTTTGTTATAAGCTCATTACAAGTTATGAACATAAAATCTTAATTTGTCATGTTGATTGTTACATCTTGCATATAAATGCAGGGTAATAGAGTAAAAACAATACTTCGCAATGGATTTTAAATCAGTAGAAAATAAAAAAGTAAGCTATAACACATGAAATGGAAATAAATTGTACATGAATTCAGTACTATATAGTTATATACTTACCTACATTAATTCTCTAGAAGCTATTGAAAAATATTCTTAAATATATTCAAAGCACAAAATAAACATCTGCAGTAACTTTCTTTTTCGTAAGAGAGTCAGCCTCTTTCTCAGAAAAAAATCATCTCAATAAAAGACAGCAGTCTGTGAGTATGTATGTTATTGTTTTTTTTATAAACTTCGTGCAATACAGTGTTTAAGTTTATCACACATTTAGATAAACCATAATCATTTTTCTAGATATATCTATTCTCAACTACATACTATTCATATTGCCCACATAAATGCTATCTGTGTGCAGTTTTATCACATTGTTCTTTTTTTTCTGAAATGAAATCAAAGAAATTAAAATGTATAGAATCTGGAAGCGTCTGGTTGTTTTCTTTCTTTGTTATATCATGTAGTAGGGGGGTGTCCATGGTGTCCAAACCCGGATCGGCAGTCACTCAGAACAGTTTCAAAGAGTGAGGGTGTGTGTGAATGTCTGTTTTGGAGTTGGGTGGGGGGTGGGGGGGGGTTGTTTACATGTGTTTACATTCTCATCAACATAAACAGAAGGGGTCAGAGTTCAGCCTCAGGAGTCAGCGGTCACAGGGGAAGCACAGTGAAAAGAATCTTTGGGGAAGTTAAGGGGTCGTCTCTTGTGTGGATTCTGTTATCGGCCATGTGACAAAGAACAGGAATATTAGTCATGTGACCAATCATGGAGAGGGGAGGGGGAGGAGAGGGGCTGAGAATGGTGAACGCAGAGCGGGGGAAGAGGAAACCACTTAACAAGAGTCCAGGGAGGGACAGAACACTTCAGTCAAAACCCGCCCTACCCAAAATGCATACCCAGTTAGAACAGTGGTCCCGAAAAACATATCTATAGACTTTACAAATATATGTATGCGTAAATTACAATGTACATGTATCTTTTCAAAAGGTTTTCTCTATAGTGTTTTTTAAACCCCCTGATCCCACATATACATATTGTATTTTTTTGCCACTGAAAGTGATGAGTTGCATGTGTCACTTTGGGACTCTTCATAGAAAAGGTTTTTTTTTTATTTTTCTGCTCAGGCAGCAACCTTTACCTGATTCTGTACAAATGTATTCTATGTCTCTTTTTTTTCTGCTTCCTCCAGTCGGAGGTTTCTGTTAATGCCCAAGAACAAACATCTTCAACACGACTATAGCTACAAGTTACTACTGTTAACACTGATTAGAATGAAATAAGACTAACAGAGGCCCATAGAAAACTCAGACTCATAATAACAATGAAGTTGGTCAGTTGTCTCAGTCACTCACATTATTGTTGCATTTCTTTCGGTATCAATATTGGAAGACAATTTACAGTATTCACATCTGACTTCATGTTAGAAATGAAAATCATATCATTATGGGGGTTAAAAAATAATAATAATAATAATAATAATAATACAGGCTCTGATTCTCCCACATGTTGTGCACACTCATGCTTGACATTTGACACAGTTACACACAGCTCACTGACTATCCCAGTGGCTCTGCATGGAAGAAATTCACAGTAAAAGTCGTCAAGATCTAAAATTAGAGTGAAAAAAAAAATAAGAACCCCAAAACATGAAAATTTAATTTTCATTCCAAACTATAGTGTTTGCAAATACAGCTAGCCTGTAATAACGCTAAGAATAATCACAACAACAATTTACATTTAATGATGATCTGGTTAAATTAGCATTAATATTGCACAAAAAAAATATGTGAAACATTTTCATAATAGCCCAAGGTTAATTGCGTTTGATCATTAACAAAATAAATCATTTCTAGCACATTAAAATATCAAAATAGTTTTATTGTGAAAGTTCATTGTTGTTGTTATTATCGCTCTGTTATTACTCTTCTTTTTGTTCTCAGTGAGATTGAGTAGCAGACTAAATAACAGTGAACATGGAGGGAGAGATATAACATTTCACCTGCATGTCTGTCTTTCTATCACCTCCTGTTAAGCCACACAGGAGCGTGCTCCTCTCTATGCTCCCTCTATTACTACTACCCATCCTCCTCCTGATCCTCTCTCTTCCTCCTTGCCTCCCCCTCTTATATTTCTACACAGGCGTTGTCTTCCTATTGAGGGTGTTAGAGTTGCTCTCCCTGTCTCCCTTCAGCCTGTCCAGAGTCCCCATCCCTCGCTCCCTGTCTACCGTGGACGAGGTGAAGGGTGGGGGGCCGGAGCCCACCGAGTTGGGCATAGGTGCGTTGGAGTTGGAAGAATTGGAAGGGTTGTGGGACTTAAGCGAGGGAAGTGTACCGCTCATCATCACGCCCCCTCCACCTCCATCCTTGGGGAAGCAGTTGTGGAGCTGGTAGAGCGTGGCCCTGTCCACCGTTCCGTACATGGGTGGCAAACCCCCGAGTTTGGGGTCGCGGGACAGCGTGTAGAGGGAGATGTCGCCTCCGGCCAGGGCCGTGTGGGAGCGGGAATGGGGGTTGGGTAACGTGGACACCGAGATGGGGCCCTGGGAGAGCAGCGCGGACGGGGGCAGGCCAAAGTTCTTGCCCCCGCCCCCCCCGACAGGTGAAGGGTCTCGAGAGCGGGAGGGGTCGGTGGAGCGGGACGAGGAGCGGGAGCGGCGGCGGAAGCGGTAGCTGGGCAGGCGGAGCATGGCGTGTGTGGTGCTCTTGAAAATGTCGGTGCGGGAGCGGCAGCGCAGCTCCTTGTTCTTCTCGATGTAGATGTTGACAGCCAGCACCCCCACCATCTCCGCCATGATGAAGGACAGACCCCCAAAGTAAAAGGACCAACCGTAGGAGTACTGCCACTTCTTATCCTCGTCCTTCTTGGGAGAGATGTCCCCCAGTGCAGCCGAGATGTACACGATCACGCCAATTATGTTGCTCAGACCTGAGAGAGAGTGCAGAAATACTGTATTTACCCAAGAGCATAACAAACTCAGACAGACCAACTTACTATTCTAATAAACACATTTCTAAAACCTCCATTAAACTGACACAATAGCTTAAACACGACTTGACTCTCCCAAACAATTCAAACTGTTATGGCAAGTAATGTTCTCCAGACCACTACTCACACATACAAGCAAGCACACAGTATCTATATCTACCCAAAGATGCACATACAGTCGTGTTAAGTTACCTGCAGCCACGAAGAGAATCCCTGCCCCTAGGATGATGTTCCTTTTGCTCTTATAGAAACGACTAGCAGCAATGCACACCCCTCCCATTAGCAGCAGGATGGCACTGAGGATAGGGAAGATGTTGGAAGCCCTGACTACCCCTGCACCAAGGAGAGAATAATGGTTAACACATAAAACTAGAGAGAGAATTGTCTTCATAAAACCAAGCCCATCTGTTAACTGTAAATCACATAAACAAAGGAACCAACACAAAATCACCAACAGTACTTAACCCATGTTTGGATGGATTCAGAATGATAGGCGTAAGGAAAATACAAATGTTGCTCTATTAAAAATATACACAGAAATTCTTGGTGGGGAAATTAATTACTGAGTTCTTGGCGTACAATTGAATCAAAGCCTTCCCATGTGGCCTTCAGTGCTTTCAGGAGGTCTGCCAGCCATGCAAACACACACTCACGCATTAACACTCCTCTCTCATCTAGGACAACTAGGCCACGGGAGAGAAAATGCCACCTAAATGCCAGCAAAATGCCTCTGCAGCATTGTAAAAAGGAACACAAGCTTTTCTTTATGTATGCAAGGGCACACATGTAGCATATCATGGAGCAGGAAGATATCACTGCAGGGCACCGAGTGCAAACTAGGGCACCCCATCTCTCCTGACTTTCAGTACACGGTGGCACGTGTTTTTTTTTTCTTGCTGAGATAATCTGTTGAGGAATAAGCAATAAAAAGCAAACTTAATATTTATTTTGCAGTTGTAGGCTTTTTTTCTCTTTTTTTTCAGACATATCAAGACTTCCCCTCCCCCTCATAATCCACACCAAGGAACGTCGCTATTGACTTACGTAGGACGTACTCTGCCCCATCATGGTCAAAGTCTGCATCCTCTGGGAAGTGGTTGATCTGAGAACACACTCCTCTCTTCACTCCTGAGATGTAACAGGAGAAACAGGGTGACCAGACACAAGAAAAGAACAAAAGAAGAATTCAGTAGAATCCAATGTCCTCATGGGGAGACAAACTGAATGAATCCTAAACAGTCGTTTCATATCAGTCAGAAAAAAAATCGTTGTTTTAACCTTCACCTTGTGTTGGTTTGCTGTTTCCATCTCTTATGTTAAGGTCGGTTTTGTCCCATTAAACCATTATTTTTCAACCAATTCATCTCTTGGTTACCTTGTTAATCAGCAAAAGGTCACACAGCAAAAGGTTGCTGTGTGATCTGAGGAATATTGGAACATGTCTCTTGAATAAATTAGTTTTATTTATTTTTTCATTTTAATATTATTATATGTAATAACATCTATGGTGTTATGGGTCAATTTGGACCCATATTTATTTACTTCAATAAAAAAGATAAAAATATTTCTTTTCAGTCAATTGGCTGTCAGTGCACTTATGATTTCAGTTTTGGCTCTAATTATTACTTTTTATTCTTACTTTTATAACAATCATCAAAACCGACCCTAAAACACAAAGGTCATAATTTCAACCAGAGCATTTTATAATTTAGTTTTTTGTTTAATTTTTTTTAACTAGAGGTACCTGACAAAGTCAAAAAACCTTGATGTAAAAAAATAATAATAATTGAAGCAGTACTTTTATGCATTTAAAATCTAAAATGGGTCAGTCCAACCCTAAAACAAGAGGAAGGTTAAACGTTAACAGATAAAGAACATCACAAAGGATAATGGCTCCTCTTGGAAATGCATGTTAGTAACGTGCAAGTCTCCACACACATTTGGTACATGTACACGTGTTAAATACATACAAGTATGCAGACACACTGGCAGACAGGTAAGAACCCGCCGGGGTCTGGCATGTAGACAGACAGACGGATGGAGGGACGCACGATGATGACAGCACACCACGGTTGCTGATGGATGGATTGTGAGAAAGATGGAGTGATGGGATGAAGAGACACAGACGGAGGGAGAGACGGACAGATGCAGGGGTGAGTTGGTCTCTTGCTCATTGCTCTTATATTTTCCACAGGCTTGTCTGTAAAGAAACAGATGAAGGTACAAAGGGGCGGCACGTCAGTTGAGCTGCACCAATCACTGTGATCTCCTATAGTCACCAGTGTTGGGAGTAACAACTTGCAGTGTGTGCTGTAACACAGTAATGTAAGGCATTACAGGAAAAAATGGTAATATTTTACTCGGTACAAATGTCAGTAATGCACATTTTATTTTTGTTTTTTCTTCATACAAATTCGCTAAAATCCCTGCAAGATCCTTTTGGCTCGTCAGACAGAAGATGAGTGAACCTGCAGAAATGTTGGTTAGCACATTCTACTGATGGACACATGCTCATTACTTTATGTTTGTGAAAAATAAGGATTTGAAGAACTTTGTAGTCAAATGCACTCTGTGATCTACACCTAAAGAACTGTCTACTTCCTGAAATAGCAGCAGTAATTTAACATTACCTAGGTGCCATAGTAACATGAAGTTAGAATAGAAAGGAAGAAAGTGGAGCATGAGAGTGAAGATAAAACCACAAAACAAAATTAACCTTCTCCTGCTCTGGAGACTTGTTGAAGACATGAAAATCACTTTCAACAGTGGAATCACCAGCTTTTTGAAAACTTGCCAGCAACAGCCCTGTTGTGAGTAACAGCAATAATGGCAAAGGTGCCATTTAGATTTAGATGCTGAATCCATATTTCTAGTTATTTTGGTGAGAGTAACCAACCGTTACAGTTTCAAAGTAACTTGCCCAACACTGGTCAACACAGGCTCAGCACTGTTTCAGGTGGTGATCACACACATTCAAAGCCTAACGAGACAGTAGAGAGTAGGAGCATGTTCCCTAAATGACTAACTGCACCTAAACTACCAGCATCTTCACCAGCAACTCACAACATGACATGAAAGTAAGTGGGTTCCCACAACTTCATATGCTAGATGAGCATAAATCCTGCAGATCTAACAAAGAAATCACTGACAGGTTATTCAGTGCCACCCCACATTCTGTAAAACCTGCACAAGAGCCAGAGTGAAGGACACATCTCTATCCACAGCATAATGTGCCACCCACCCATGGGCATAAATCTTTCAGAGCTAGCATGTCCTGCATTTCTACTCCAGCTACACCTCACTGCATCACTGCATGACTACAGAGCATCTATCTCGGCTGAATACTCCACACACATCAAGGATACTTGACCTCTAAGCCGATGCCAAGACACTGTCAGCTTTACTGCACCACGATGTGAGAGGGAAAAAGACCGAAAGAGCGGCGAAAGATGAGGAAAAACCAGTGAGAGATGAAATACAACGTTTGGGGGGAGTGAAACAGAGGGATAGCAAGAATGAGGCAATGGAGGGAGTGGGTGGGGGTGCACTGCAGCAGTGCTGCAAGGGCTAGCGCTTATCTCTAATTGGCTGCTTCGCTATCAGGAAGCTCAGAGATGAGGACAAATTAGCTTTGTACAATGACCAAGCCCAGCATGGGGCAGGGACGCTTTATTAGGAGAGCCAAGGGGTTTTCCTGGAGACGGACCAACCTCTACCGCAAACGCTAACCGCTAACTCCCACCACCCGTTTGGTTGTAGCTGCTTCACTGTTCACTCTGCCCCAGCCTCTGCTAGCCTTTGAGTGTCAGCCAGCCGGCGTAGCCTGGACTGAATTAGTAGCTTGTGTTGCAGTGACAAACTGAAGATTGAAGGATGCCATTTTCTGCATCCTCCGCCACCTCCAATAAGAGGTCGATGGGCGGCGGGGCGAACACAGGCCTTTGTTTCAACGCTTGGAATTAAATTCCAGCAGCCTGAATCAAAGACAACAATTAATGGATTATTTTGAGGGAATTTTACGCTTCAGTATCATGTAATTATGCTGCAATTATGCAAAATTGTTTTCTTGTCACTGTAGCACGGTCTAACAAATACCAGTGGAATGTGTGTGCTGAGGCTAATAATGATTACTTAAGTTTCCTGAGGTCAGGCGAAAGGCTGACACAGCTGAACTGCAGCTGGTCAATATATTTGTACTCAAAGCTTCAAGTACAAGGTTTTCCTTCCACCGCAATGGGTTCAGTTCAGAGGGATTCAACATCACCAATTATATTTAGTTGAGTCTTTGTCACAGAGGCAAAAAGAGACGAGCATCCGATTACAACAAAGTCTAAATACAGAACTCTTCATCTTTATTATGATGTGATGAACAAAGCCATATTTAGATGAGCGGCACTGTGTATGTAGTTTCTCTGTAAATCCATCTGCTTCCTACATAGCAGCACATAAAGGGCCCAGATTCTGCCGTCCTCCCCTGACTCCACACTGGGCAACGCTTCAAGTTACACAAATCCCAAACCCTCACAGTCTGAATTATTCCACTGAGAAAATACCTCCCATTCCTTCTAGTCTGAGATAAGAATATGAAGATTAGAATGAATGTAGGACAATTTTGACATTTTGGCAAATATCTTTATTTGCCTTCTTGTTGAGTGATAGATGAAAAGGTGGATACTTATCTAAATATGATGCTGGACTAGTTCAAGCGTGAGATAAAGACTGGCAACATGGGGAAACAGTCACAATGATAAAGTGACTAGACTCAGCCAAGAAGTCATCATAAATAAAACTCCATGTAGTTTAACACAAAATAAACATAGTTGACGGGTGTTTGTAGTCAGATTGTATTACCTTTAGCCAGGCTAGCCAGTTCCCCATGTTTGCAATCTTTGTGCTAAGATAAGCCAATAGCATCTGTACTCTAGCATCATATTTACTGTGGTAACTATCTTCTCATCTAACTCTGCAAGCATCAAGCTATTCCTTGAACTGTATCAGCCACATTGAATCCTCTGCACACTCTGCTTTATTCATCTCCTCCTCAACCTTAGATAACAAATCCTGGGAACAAGAAGATCCAATATGACTGGATTAAAATAAATGACTAAATAGCATCCAAAGCTGCACCCTTCTAAATAAAATGAACAACCAAAGCACACAGATATCTTCATAAACTCAAATCCCACACAGACCCAAGACATCTCCCACAACATCTTCACTACCTTCCAGGCAGCATATCCTCCACAGTCCAGAGTGGGTGAGCGCCCCAGGGTCCTTCTTGTCCTTGTTATGGGGGTCGTCATGGGTGACATTGGCTGTGCTGTTGCAGATCAGGGCCCGGGAGTACAGCCAGTAGTCCGTCCCTATCGCCACCGTCATCAGGCCGAAGGCAGCGAAGGCCCCCACGGTGGTGAGAAGGATCTGGATCCCCTTCTCACACACCATGCCTTGACAGAGAAAGAAAGAAAGAAAGAAAAAAAGGAAGAAAGAAAGAAAGAAAGAAAAAGAAAGAAAGAAAGAAAGAAAGAAGGATGGAGATAGAAGAGGAAAAAGGCAGACATTAGTAGTGCAAAAGAGAAAGAAGAAGGGAATTAAGAAGAATTGTAGTGTTTATAATCATCATAATAATTATAGACAAAGTGCACTTTATTAACCCTCATGTTGTGTTTGTTTCATAATCCCGGGCAAATTTGACCGTTCTATTAAGATCCATCATAAAAACTTTATTATCACCTCTTGTCGTGTTAGATTTTTTTAATCAACATAACTTCTTTGTTAACATTACAAGTTTTGAACTTCTACTTGTTATTTATGCTCTGCTCGTCTCATTGATTCTGGATTATTTTGACTATAAGAAATTATCAGATGAAACATCGTCTACTGTTTATCACAGAACACTTTGGGTCAAAGTTACCAAGGACATTTGTTTTGAAACCATGTAAAATGGTTGTGTGTGTGTGTGTGTGTGTGTGTGTCCATCTGACAAATGTAGATGCAGTTCAATTTCTTGCATTAATTCTGGTCTCCCCCATTCATTTCTAATGATCGGACCAGAAACACCAAAAGTTAATTAAAAAAGAAATTGTATGTAAATTAATACAATTTATTTTGTGTGCTGAAATCTTTTTTGTAGACAAAGTCATGGAATCTTAGGTGAATCTGTTCAAATTAGCCACACATTTCAGAAACCAAAACTTTGAAACGGTCAGATTTGACCTGAAAAACAACATAAGAGTTAAAAAACAGATGTCAAACATGCAGCTGAGATGACGAGGGGCCTCGGGTGGAGGGAGAGAAGGAGGTGATGGGGGGAGGGTTCAGGAGGTGCACAAGTGCCTCTATGATGTGTCCTTGGAGGAGAGTTGGACGACTTCGCTGACTCCACTTAACAAGTCAGAATTGATGTGAAACACAACAGATCACACCCTCCCAATCTCAGCCTGCTTCATATTCATGACCCCAACACCGCTCTCCACCGCCGAATCAGCAGGGTTGAGAATGAATGCATAAACACACAACACACACACGCGCACACACACACAGCTATCATGAGATCACCTTGTATCTGTGAAAGTCTTTATTAGGGTGATGCAGATGTATCTTTCTACATCAACATGCATGGACACTGCTGTAAACTATATATCACAAGTTTCCTTTTAACCCTCATGTTGTGTCCGTTTCATGTTCATAAATCTGGTGTTCCCGGTCAAATTTGACCATTCCATTAAGACTCATCATAAAAACTGTAACAATACATATATTATCCCCTCTTATTGTGTTAGATTTTTTTCATCAACATAACATCTTGTGAAAATTACAAGTTTTGGACTGGATTTGTTATTAATGTATGTTTTATTGATCTGAACATATACATTTTGAATTCAAGGTCTAAAAAAACACAATTTCTGGATTATTTTGACTATAAGAAATAATCAAATGAAACAGAGTCTACTGTTTATAACAGAATGCTCTGAGTCAAAGTTACCAAGGACATTTGTTTTGAAACTATTTAAAATGTGGTATATGTGTGTGTGTGTGTGTGTGTGTGTGTGTGTGTGTGTGTGTGTGTGCCCATGTAGCTGTACCAAACAAATGTAGCTGTACCTGAGTTCAATTTCTTACATTAATTCTGATCATTCACTCTTGACCTGGACCGCCAAGAGTGTACACAAATTGAATGAAACACATAAATGT
Source organism: Lepturacanthus savala (assembly GCA_030544235.1). NCBI lineage: Eukaryota > Metazoa > Chordata > Actinopteri > Scombriformes > Trichiuridae > Lepturacanthus > Lepturacanthus savala. The sequence goes on from CM060467.1 coordinate 27,578,452, forward strand.
GTATGTAAATGAATACAGCTCATTGCTGAGCTGAAATCTTCTTTGTGGACAAAGTCATTGAATCTGAGGTGAATCTGATCAAATTAACCACTTTTTTCAGAGACTTTGAAACAATCAGATTTGAGCAGGAACACAACATGAGGGTGAACACTGATCAAACTGATAACGATAAGTCATTTCTATGCAAAGTGCGACCAACAAAGACTTTTACCTGACGGCGAGTTTCTATCCTTCGACTCAATTTTGAAATCTTTCTTTTCCTCGTCAGTGAAGAACGTGCTGTCCCCTCAATCCGGACAGCATCCATCGACTGTTTTCACCCGCTCCCTTCTCTCCTTCTTGCTCTTCTGCCTCTTTTTATCTCTCGTTCTGTCTTCCTTTCTTAATGGAAAGCTGATGCCGGTGGAGGTTTGTGGCTTGGACGGTTGTCCCGCTCTCCTTCCCGTCCTCTGTTTGTAGAGAGCTCACACCAGAGAAGCCATGGTCACTGCTCTGCTGCTGCTGCTGCTGCAGAGGATAGGAATTTGTTAATTTGTTAATTCATTCATTCAGTAATATATTAACCCTGAAGTTGTGGATGGATACAGAAGAGGCAGGATTTCAAATTAAATGGAAAACCATTGTCTACGTGTTCTCTGCAACATAGTCTCTTAGATGAATGTATTTACAGTAAAGCTGACAAATCTGCTGACAGGCCTCAGCATAAAGCTTCCTCACAGCGTGCATGACAGCTGTGAGCTGTCTGTTTCATAAAGGACAAAATAAAGGCTGCAACTCACAATTATTTTTATTCTCTTCTTTTTAATCGATTCATTATTTCGTCTATAAAATGTCAGAAAGTATAGGAAATGACATTTCCTCAGCTCAGCGTGATATCTTCAAATGTCTCATTTTATCTGATCAACAGTCCAAAGTCCAAGAATAGTCAGTTGACTATCATCTATCACTAGACAAATGCTGAAGATTCTCACATTTTAAAGGTGCAATAATTGAATATTTGGTATTTTGGTTAAAAAACATGACCATCAAAATAGTGATTAATCAGCTTGTTTTGATCAATTATTGCAGCTCTAAAATATACATCATCTAATAAATGATTCTTTTTGTTAATTTTTAATAATCAACTGCTGCACTTTTTCCTGACTTTCTTATGAGAAATGTAGTCACCACATTTCTTTGATAAACAACCACCTTAATTTCAGAGCAGGACAAGCACAATTATTTCCTCTCATCAACAAACTAGAAAACCATATAAAGTTGGGACCTATTATTTTCCCTTATTGATTAATGTGCAGATTAGTTTCTCATTTAATCATCATGTCAAACAGTCTATAAAACATCTGGAAATAGTGAAAAATGGCCATAACAATTTCTTTAAAATGTTTTTTTTATTTGACTGACAGTGATTTCTCCACATTCAAAGAAACTGCACTTATTATGGGTGCAGCTTCTCTATGTATCTGAACGTTCTATAAATGAAATGTATTAAATGTGTTAGAATGTAAGTTTTTTCACTCTATAAAAAATAACAATAATTATAATAGTTGCCAGGTTGTTAATTAACTGAGCTATTATCTTTGCTTTGCCAATAGTTTCAGCTCTAAAACCAAATGATCTAGGCTATTTCTTTATTTCAAACAGGCCAAACATAATTAAAAGTACTATCATACGACAGATGCGTCTGTTTTTAATGTTGCAGAGCCGTACTGTTCCTGAGTTAGAGCAGACTGAGTAATTATAGTAGTGACGGTATTACAGGCTAAAGACAGAATGACTCAAGAGCGAGTTGTACTGCATCTAGTCTGTATAAGCGGAGCAAGAGGGGGAGGCTGAGAGGACCAACCCGACATTGTTACCATAGCAACATTGAATTCCAAAGTCTGGATCAGCATAGAGCGAGGGGGGGGAGAGGGGCAGGCGATAGATAGAGGGAGAAGAGGCAGAGAGAGCAAAGCAGAGAGAGCAGAGATGGGGAAAAGAGGCAGAAATGAGGGAATATTTTAAGTACTAGTGAGAGTGATGACTCTAAAACACAGACAGACATAGGACAGACCAGTGCACTAATGCTCTATCAATAGATGTGTGTACATGTGTGTGTGTGTGTGTGCGTGTGAGACCACTGCGACACAGATGCTCCAGGACACACACACACACACATGCTCACACAAATACACATGACCACGCCATCACTTACTGATGAGGGAAGTTAACCTCTCTGCCAGCGTTTTTTGCTCAATAAACGAAGAAGAAAACACGAGGACATGATGCAGCGGCACACACGTTATTCTACAAACATGATTTAGCAGACATAATGCAGTGCAGTCAAGTCTGTTAATATTTGATAATGCAATATGGCACTGCGATCAAAATAGGTTACATCCTGTTTGCATTGTGAGACCCAAAACAGAGCCGCCTCAGAGACAGAAGGGGAGATGGAAGGAGAGATGCTCTGTTTTTATGTGTGTGTGTGTGTGTGTGTGTGTGTGTGTGCACTTTTCCTCCTCGGTGCATCTGAGGATGGGTCTAGTCCAATCTTACTGACTCCCAGGAATGTTCCCCTCAGCTCCCCTTTAGACGGTCAGCCTTGTATCTGTGCTCAGGCTCCATGTTATGTAAACTGTCAAACGACACCACCACAGCGTGGCTTATTTATACATTGTGGGTGCATATGTGCAAGTAAACAAGAGTATGTGATGTACATGTGTGTGTTTGTGCATTGTATGACCTTCCAACCCTATCAACATACTGCCTCTCCCCAAGGAAAATACATGTCTAGAATGGATTACGCTATCTCCGAGGCCTGAAACGCAGTGTGTGTATGCGTGTGGTCTTTGACTCCGGTATTTAATGAGTGACCTTAACAATAACGTACTAAGTTATTCCCCTTAGCAAAAACTCCCCTGTGTATCATGTGAGACCGTAATTGCCATTTAATTATCATTAATTTCCGCAAATAATTAAGGAAGAGGGGAATGAGGAACAAGCGCAAGAGAGTGTGAAAGAGCAAAAGGACAAGAAAGGACAGAGAGTGTGATGTTAACTAAAGTGATTTGAGTCATAGTAACAAATGTGGTCAGTCTGGAGAGCATTTTGGGTAATATGGGATTCAGAATATAGATGGATTTGAAAATTAGAAGTACATGTTGGCCTTTTCCATAATGCTGAGCTGAACTTATCCTCTTACGTGTTTATCACTCAGAAGAACTCGAGGCCAGCCGGAGGCGAGTTAGCTTCAGGATGTACTGAAGCAACAAAGGCCAACAATTTGGCTTTGGGAGCTGCAGCCGCTGCAGGGACCATTATGGGACCCGGCCCTCACTTGTCAGAAAACGTCAGATGTAATCAGATCTACCTGCGTGACTCATTCCCAGCGTGACGGAATACCTCGCTCATCTAAAATACATGCACGCCCAGTGAGTTGTGGCTCCAATAATGCAGCCATAAATCAGACAGGAGATTTACATTTTGTAGCAGCTGCGCCTAGCCGAGCCTGTCCTCCCAAGAAAAACGACACAATAGGTCTCAATGTCAGTCAACGAGAAAAAAAAACGACTTATAGTTCCGTTTGAGTGACAGATGCCATCTAGCGGCTGTGGTAATTATAAGAAGAGGCAGAGTTTAGACGACATCTATGAGATGACACATTTCGTATTCAAAGGTGGCAGGTCTGGAGGCTGATTAAAGCCTAACTTGCAAAAAGTGGACTGAAAAAATATTCATTATGATTGTCGTGGTGTTTACTGTTGCCATAACGACAAAGGCTGCCCAACTCACAGCGTAAAACAGAATTATTTTTAACAATGATTTGACAAATGATGTTGTCCTGCAGATTACTGCTGACAGAGGGGCCTGATTATAAAACCAGGAGTGCACTGTGTGGTCGTTTCATTTAGTGCACTCGTTGGCTCTTCATTGCAATAAATCAACTTCCAAACTGCTTGATGAATAAATGATAACATCTTTATGTTTTTTTTCCCATAATTGTGAATGGCATTGGTCCTGTGTGGGTGTTTGAGAATGTTTTTCGGTGTAGAACAAGTCACACCATCTCGACGCATCGCCAGGAAATACGTCTGCGTGCCAAAGAAGCAAAACAAGGACTGTTTGGGAGAAGAAGAAAAAAAATCAAGACTGCAATGTAGTTAAAATGAAATGAGCTTAAAGTGATTGCTTGACCAAAAGAGAAAAAAAAATGCACTAGGCCTACTTATGATGACAGCTCTAAAAATACAAGCAGCATATTCTATTCTGAGTGCTTGATGGCAGCAGTGAACATTAGGAAAACATGGCTAAATATTCAGAGCAGTGGCTCTTCTGTTGGTAGCTGAGGTGATTTTTTTTCTTCTTAATCATGAGAAAAAGCTACACACCTGAGCTCAATGCTGAGATCCCACAGCTGACACACACGCAGGTGCATAGAAAAAGATCAACAACACTTAGTATGGAAGCACATATGCAGCCTCAACACTCCTCAACTTACTATTGTCAAAATTATAACAATAAAATCATAAAATAGGTCATCTTCAAAAAAGGCACTTCAAAGCAAAGCCAAATTTTCATTAATCTGGTGTGAAGAGTCCATCAAGATCCTTAGCCGCTGCCTGTTTGAGCAGAACAACCGAGGAGGCAATGACAGTGACACCTTGGACTAAGAGGCTCCTAAAATAAAGTGTCTCTGGATGACCGGACACACACTCATGAACCCATGAACATGCGCCTAAACACATGTGCACGTTGCAAGCATCCACATGCATAAAAATATCCATAATCACTGAGAAAAAAGGGTTTGAGTGCAAATCTGAAACAATGGAAGCTCTTGAAAGATTTTTTTATACAGAAAGAAGTGTCTTAATTTATTATCCTGCCATATAAGTGTGGCAGAGGAGAAAGAAATGAAGTGAATACTTGCTCTTATCGCAGCTACTTGAAAAAGAAGTGGCCCTTAATAAAGTCAGTAAGACTTCTCCTTGATATACTGGGGATTGTCTCTCGTATCTGTGTTGCTTATTTCGGACAGAAAATGTAAAAGTAAACTAATGATTATTTTCATTTTAATCTATACAAATGTCTGAAAATTAAGCCAAAGAGAAAAGCGGGACAATTTCCCATCTAGGAAGCCAGGACCTGCAAATATTTAATATTTTTGTGTGATAAATGTTCATAAGGATTACTATATTTGTCAAAATTGTTGTCCATTCCTTTTCTCTTAATTAATTAGTCAACTAGATGGCGGTGAAGTGAACATGTGTTTTCTTAGAAGAGACTCAAATGCAAGATTTAAGCAAACTCTTTAACTCTTTGGTTGCCTTTTTTATTTTTCAACACATTAAATTGAATGTATGTTGAATGTAATATGTATGTTTATTTGCTTCAACAGCAACAGATTGCGTCGGTCTTTGCAGGTGTAAGTGTAGAGTTAATTTGACACTTTACAGTGATTCACAATCAAAAAACACAAGTGTAGTATATTGATGTTCATTGTATTTCTATCCTGTCATCTCATGGCCTCTCAGATTTATCTTGTGGAAATCATTGACTGACTGCTGAATCCTGTTAAAAATGCTGCTAAAGTCGAGACTCCATCAAATCTGAGACTCCCACCTGTACACATCCTGTTTTTAATGAGTGAACAGGTTTAAGTTACAGGTCTCATGGTGTGTCTCCAGTCCACTGAGCATGGCTGCCTGTCAAACACTGCATGCTGTGTGTTTTACGCTGCGTTCCGCTGCACACAATATATCACTGACACCATACGGTTCAATCAGAGGCTCTTACTACCCTGCTCTCAAAGGCTGCTGCTAACTTGTGTGAAGCACTTAAAAAACACCAAAGCTGAGGGTTAATTGATGATCGGGACACAGCCAGTGAGACAGGAGTCAATTAGAAAAGTCTGGAACGAACGCTTGTGCTCACCGGAATTATAAACTATGTTCAGCAGGATCCGCAAATAAATCTGTCTGATCTGCACTCAGGTACAATTATATGTTCAGATTTAAACTGAGGTATCTGTTCTGTCTGAAGAGAGGACGAACACTGTAAAGTCTCAGACCATCAGGAAAATTGCAGCAAAGGCATTGATCCTCTGAACAATAGCTACATAACAGATGTGATGATCATTGCAGAATTGCTTCTCCTCAGAGACAGAAACAGAGAAACAGACCTGACCACCAACCTAACCGCATACAGTAAAACAGCAGAAGGCAAAACAAGCAGAAAAGACAGAAGTTACAGAGATTTGTTTTTTCCCATTGCTGATATCTGTGGGCCACTCGTGCATTAGATGATAATGATTTGGCTGCTGCTAGAAAACAACCAGAGCCTGTGTGGGCTACGCTACCGATATTGACTGCAACGAGTCCTAACAGCGTAAACAGCAGATCGTGGAGCTGGCTGAGAGGTTTTGAAAGTAATCCAAAACCCACAGAGACAATCATTAAGGTCACACACACATCACACACGTAGTGCAGGCGGTTTACCACGTGGGAAGCAGAGGGGGTGTGACCAGCAGACGGCTGGAGCCTACCACACCTCAAAGATACAGCCCCTGGTCACTGACAGACGACAATAACAATAAAAAAAGATAGACATTTGATTTATTGTGGTTCATAAATTAAACTTATAGGCCATATTTAAGGTCATGAAAAGCCATGATCCTGCAGTTATTGTTCAGAACAAATGCTTTATGTGAACTCCACATGTATGATGCATGTTCTGAGTTGCACAGAATGGAAATTATGCAATCAACCGCTCTTATCTCCTGTTATAGTCACATTTCAGCTCACAGATTCTAACACCAGCATGTTACTGATAAGAAAGATTATTTAAATATTCAAGTTAAAACTTCATCCCTGTGTCACACGGATTGGATCTTCATTAAAAACCTTAAAAGATGTGAGTGTTGATGCTTTCTCTGGAAGGAAAAAATAAGCCGTGCACCCCCCAAAAGTGGAGAGAGCACCGACATTCACGGCTCAGCAGGTGAAAAGCATGTGTTACTAAAAACCACCAGTGGCCAGCGACTGATCCAGCATCAGATTATCATTAAAAACCAATAAAACATCATCCAGAGTTGTACCTGACACAGGCTGCAGGCTGCTGAGTGATGACAGGTGTAGCTCACTACCTTGTTTTTGACTCCTGAGTGCTGCAGTGCTCATCCTCACTGTGCACCTTCAGCCCAGATGTGATCCGAGCTGTGATGGGGACATGAATGATTGATAAGGTGCCAGATGTTTGATGCCTCTTTTTTAATGCATTTATTCATTTTTTAATTGAAACACCTTATCCTGGATCTGATCTGTCCGAGCTCAGAGCTCAAGTCGGTCAGTGAGGAGACTGATCCACATCTTAACGTGGCCCAGGTCCAGCAACATGATGCTAAGATGTTGTGCTGCAGAAGTTCTGTTCAGAACCAGCGATCAGACACACGCACGGCTCCGAAGGGGCCGAGGAGACGCGTAAAGCCCCGGTACAGTGATGCGGACTGCGGTGCATTCATTAATAGAGGAAGCTCCACACATCACCCTGCTGCCTGCAGAGGCTGCACGGTGGAAAATGGACGCCTGAGCATCAAGCGGCCGGTACATAGAGAGAGAAAGTCAGCGGTCTGGGACAAAAATCACACACCAACACACACACGGACTGAAATAACTCCAGATTGTCGGATAAGTAGCCGGACATTTCAGCTACAACACAGAAAATAGTCCCAGCTGCTGCGGCGCGGATGCAGAGAGCGCTTCAAACGAGCTATTATAAGGGTGTCATTTGCATAATAGACGTCGCTAATTATAGGCCCGAGCAAAAAAGAAAAAGTAGGAAATTATAATTCAGCATTTAATCAGCGAGGTGGAAGCAGAATGCGAGTTATTATCAGCGAATTCCTGTCTATCTACACTAGTGGGCTAAGTTACAGGCAACGTGAGACAAATCAATGTGGCGTGTAAATTACACCGGATGAACAGTGATCCATTAAGGCTGCAAAGTGAAAACAACAGTGACACGGTGTAATTAAAATCATTAAAGAAGCTCGGAGAGGTCTTACCTGCAGGCTTCTTCTCCTCCCCTCCTCCTCCTTCTCCTTCTTCTTCTTCTTCTTCTTCTTCTTCTTATTTCTCTTTCTTTCTTGTTTTTTTAATTCCAGGGATTTCGCAGCGCGTCGCACTCCCAAAGAGAAGGAGATGGAGGGAAAAAAGAAGAGAGGGGGTGGACGGTGGATGGGCTAAATAACGGGTCTATCGAGGCAAATAAATAAATAAATAAATAAATAGAAGGGGAGGAGGAGGAAGAGGAGGAGGAGGTGGTGGAGGAGGAGGAGGAGGTGGTGGGGCTGATGAGACAAATAAGAAAGCGCACGCGAGGCGAGCGGATTCCAAAATTTCTGATCAAATGTAAAAAAAAAAAATAAAAAACACCAAACAAAAAAAACAGTCGGTGTTGGAACAAAAAAAAGCTGGGATATGCCTTTCTCTTTCTTTAGTTTTTCTTTTTTCCTCTTTTTCTTTCTTTTTTAAGGCTTATACAAAAAACACGTCACTGAACACGGATTTGTCTACAGTGGATGTGGCCGCTGCTTGTGTGTGTGTGTGTGTGTGTGTGTGCGTGTGTGTGTGTGTGTGTGTGTGTGTGTGTGTGTGTGTGTGTACTCGGGGAGAATGCGCTCCCCCTCCCCTCCGGTTGGCCGAGCGCTCTCCTGCCTGTCTGCTCCGCCGTTTCTCCCGCACTCAGCCCGCACGCACGCAACTTGTCGCATCCCACCAAAAAAAAAACCAAAAAAACTCCTTAATAAGGACAATGTCAGAATCGACATAAGATGTAATCTGCTGCAAGGTCAAGGTTGCAAAGGTTCACCCCCCTCGCCCCCTCCCTCCCTCCCTCAGCCTCATATTGAGAGAATTGGTCTGGATGTGCTTATTGGAGCGTGCGCCCCGCCGCGCAGGGGTGTGCAAGTAGCCTATTAGTCATAACATGACCAGGTTATCTGTGTGTCTTATTGATGTGGGCTTTTTTTTTTTGATGGAGAGCGACTCGATGGAGCGCCAGTGGGACACTCTTCCTCTGTGGTGATGATGATGAGATGATGATGAGGAGGAGGAGGGCCGCGCTGGTAGTTCTGGGAAATGCAGCACGAGTGCAGCCCTGCAGAGAGAGAGAGAGAGAGAGAGAGAGAGAGAGAGAGAGAGAGAGAGAGAGAGAGAGAGAGAGAGACATTAAATCATGGAGTCAAATATCTACAGGTCAATATGAGTGTATCGATGTAGACAGACGTTCAGCAGCAGCTGTGATTAATGGGAAAACTGATTATTCTATCATCGCCATCATTATTTAGTCAAATGACTTTACTGATGAGGGATCTTGCTTTTCGTAATATACATAATGTCATCCACTGATCTGTGAAAATGCAGCCAGTCTGTGAGCTGCAGCTGGACACACACACACACACACACACACACACACACACACACACACACACACACACACACACACACACACACACACACACAGGGCAGTTAGGATGTACAAAACTGAGCGAACGATGACCTTCAATTGCTTTAAAATGGCTTTAGTGCCCAGTTCACCCCTCTCTCTCTCTCTCTCTCTCCCTTGTTCACACACTCAGACTCACACACACACACACACACACACACACACACACACACAAACACGTACACAGAAAAGGGAGAGGGAGAGCTGGAGAGAGCTAATACAGAGTGACAGGTCTTTCATGCAGTAATGGTGATGGTGAAAAGAGAGATCCACTCAACCCACACTGCACACACGCACACATACACAGTCAAACACACACTAGCACACATACATGCATAGACAAAGAAGAGTGCACACACACACACACACACACACACACACACACACACACACACACACACACACACACACACACACACACACACACACACACATATTGGGTGAAAAAAATACATTATTACAGGAAAACAACCACGAGTCACAATTTAATCTCAATTGTTTACTCCAGCAGTCACAGTTCATTCATCAGGAGAGACACTCACACACAGAAACATCAGACCGCAGAGTGCTCTCGCTTTCTAGTTTTATTGACTGGTGGATGTTTGATGTTTGACTTACTAATGTAACACCTCTGTCTCTCTCTCTCTCTCTCTCTCTCTCTCTCTCTCTCTCTCTCTCTCTCTCTCAATGACACACGCACACATTGTACTTACTATGTGCCAGTGGTAAAAGAAATCAGGTCCTTTATTTACTGAGTAAAAGCACCAATACAGCACTGTAAAAACAGTCAAGTAACATGTTTACAAGTAAAAGTCCTGCATGAAAAATCCTACTTATGTACCAACAACAAAACATAATTAATGTAATTAAAGGTCAGCAGATCATATCAGAAGTTTAGAGGGAAAAACATCAGTATTTGGTGGAGCTGTCAACAACTCAGAGACATCTGAAATATGAGCTGGTTGCTTGTTATAAAAGACAAAAGGGTTGGAAACCACTGGTTTCATATTTAACAGCGTGTTTTGTTTTAAAAGTTTAATATAATATCTATTGTGTCAAATCTGCATCTGAAAAGTTAATAAAGCCATCAAATAAATGTAGTGGAGAAGAAAGAAGTGTATTTCCCTCTGAAATGGAGTATAAAGTATCATCAAATCAATCATAGTGAAATACAGTATTTGAGTAAATGTACTTTCCACCATTCCACCAATATCTATTTACGTCTTACATTCATATTCTTGTTTATTTTCTGGGATGAATTTCAGATTGATTTCTCTTTAAGTTTTTTTTATTATTATTAGTGAGAAAACACACATTATTGCTCTTTTAGTCATATTAGTCAGCCTACCCAGTGACCTTGACCAACTGAGTAAAACTTATAGATCAGGGGTTATTTAATTTGACATTGAAGTTTAACTGAAGGAATTTTCACTTCACTTTTAGTAGAGGTAATTGGAAATTCTGATTTGTTTTAATATTCATGGGTGTGTTTTAGTCACAGGCTGGTGCTGATGAACTTTTACTATAACCTTCACGCATATGCAAACACATATTCCAACAAAAGCAGACACGCACAAGCGCACGCACACACACACACTGATCAATTGTTGCCCTGAGGCTGTGGTGGCTTGCCGTGACTGAGGAGGGAGGCTGGGAGGCACCCAGTGGTTCACTGCAGTGCAGTCTGCATTCACTTACTATGGCTCCCTCCATCACACACCACAGCACTCTTTATATATCATATTGATTTCAGTGGAGGCTGGATTCATATCACTACAGTTCAGTATAGTAATTTCATTTTTAAGGATTACCTTGCTATACAAATAAAACATAATCTTGACAATATCTGAAAACATAAATCCAACAGTTAAAGATAAAGGTAATCAGAGGAGGGGAAGAAGAGTGAAATCAACCCATGTTCAAAGTTTTATTCATGTTTAGAAGAGGAAAGTGAGCGACAGATGTCGACACTTTTGAGAACAGTGATCTTATCACAATTGCTATTTAATTATGTAACTCAGGATTATACAGCATCAGTTCCATTGAAGCATTGAAAAGCGTTTGTTTTGCCCATTTTTTTTTTTTCGGCTTAACAAAAATGGTCATATGCAAGAAGACTAGGCTCTATGCAGAAGCAAGCGTGGCTACACCCTTTTATGTAATCATGTAGAGGCAAAGGAAAAGGCTGGGGGTAGAGAGGGAAAAACAAAGAGGTACAGAGAGCTCTGCCGCAGTTTAAGAGGCACTGAATTATTATCAACTGGTTTTAGTTTGACTTAAAAAGGGAAATGGATGATGTAAAGGAAGAAACAGAAAGAATGCATCCGCCTCATAAAGGTCATGATGGGGACAGCAGTACGATAAGAGACTTTTGACCAGAAGGTTTAGCAAAAATCTCCAAAGAAAGAAAGAAAAGGGAAATACGTTGATCTTTCCCAACAGCTACTGCAGAGGTGCCATTGGGCAAGGCACTTAACCCCTAACAGTAAGAGCAGAATCAACAGTAGAAGGCTGCAGTCACACTGGGCTTCTACTTTATAATGCAAATGTGTGCAACTGTATGAATAAAGATCAGAGCAACACTGTAAAAACACATCTATGCCTGAATAAAGGTGAAAATCTGTTGATAACTCCATGATGTCCCCGTTGTCTTTATTACCTCCATCCTACATGTCTTCTGCAGGACATCAGTGTGTTTCCCTCTCCAGCGTCACAGTGATAATGAAAACCAGCATCACACAATGACATGTTGGTTTAACTCCCATTACAGAGACATTTCATACTGACATATTCATATGCATGATGTGCCTTAAAACAATCAAAGAAAAATAACTTTTCTAAATTAAAGTACTTGTGTTTTTTGATGTGCAGGTCCTTCTTTTCTTGAGATGAGTTAATATAATATAATAGGGTTTATTATTCTGCATCTTTGAGATATTGAGCAGTATTTAAGAGCAACTTGATCAGAGTTTTACACTTCAGGAACATCTGAAAATGTTTCTTAAATATGACATATCCCTCCCTCTGGTTTTTGCAATTACACAATGTCAATGTAGTTTTAAAACAATCCAAATTGTTATATAAGGACAAAGCTAGTCTGACCCAAGTGGTTGTTGACAGAACCTCCAATACCTGCAGTAACATGGAGGTCGATCAAATGAAAGTGAATTAGCAACTATTCTGATAATCAGGTAATTGTTTTGTTGGCTACAGCTCCTCAAATGGGAAGATTTAATGTTTTCTTTGTGATATTTGGCAGGAAGAAGCAGAAATTTGCATGAGAATGTGCCACATTTTTTTATACAATTTTCCTGACTTTTCATAGACAAAATGATTAATTGAAAAACATCTTAGTTTTAGACCTAAACTTATCACATTTTCATCAAAGCAAAAACGACCAGGCATTAGAAACATATGGCAATGATGCACAGTAGCAAATGGCTGCCAAATATGCTTCAAACTAATAATGCATAAAACTCGCATTGTGTCTCTGTAATGTCAAAAACAAAAAAGACCTGCATGTCACAAACAGTAGTATTGTTATTTAAGTAATAAGTGCAAATGTAACTAATACTTTCATCATATGACTTTTTCAGATATATAAAAAGTTAATACGCATAAAAATGATTCTAACATGTCTTTAAAGCGTATATCTTGATCCTTTTTTTGTATTCAGTACTGCATTCTGTCCATCCTATAGACAGACAGCAGCTACAGTCTGACTCATCTTTTAGTTTTTTTTTTTTTTTTTTTTTGGATCGTTTATTCTGCCATGAAGGTCCCATTGAGATACAGCATCTCTTCTTCCAGAGAGTCCGGGTCAAAACGGCAGCATAAGCAGTTTCTCATAATAAATTAAAAAAATGTGTTGTTTCACATCTGTGCTGCAACATCGACTGACAAACAGTGCAGGTCAGTGATGAAGGAAGTGTGCACAAAAAGGTAGTGAACTAGGCCCAAAGCTGGTCCAGGTTAGTGCAGGAAATGTCCAGTAGAGGGCGTTACAGCCCTGTACCAGTATCCGGATGGTTCCTCCTGACCAGCTTGCACTGCATCCAGAGAGGATGTTGTTGGTTGTAGCGCGCCTGATGCAGTCTTCAAAAGCAAGAATGAGTCAGACATTTTCTTGATGTGACTTGGTCAAATTGTGCCAAAGCGTCATTCATAATTTACAACAGCTATAGAGAAGTCCTCATGTGCAATTTTATCTACAAGAAGTTAGAAATTTAGATCTTAAACAAATATGTAAAACATAAAATTGATTTCTCTTTTTGATATTTTAGAACATCATCCACTTGCATCTGGATTTTTTTTTTTTTTTTTTACAAATGTTAACAACATTCACATACATTGTTCTCATTTCAGAATTATTCTATTGTCAGCTAATAGTTTTTGTTACTAAATATTTAATAATACTAGGGGTGAGTATTGCTAAAGTGGGACAATTAAGCTTTGTGATGAATATCTTTTCATTAAATACAGAAAGTAACCCAAATGCAATGCTTATGCATTGCAAAGATGCTCTGGCATTGCTAAAAAAAAGATAGGAAAAGCAAAAAAAGGAACTGGCATCATTTTTTTCAAACATGTTTTTTTATGATCAAAAAACAAAAGCTGTTTTGAGAAAAATAAATGTTTCATATGGGATCATATATAATTTCTTTTAAATATGTTATTGTCTAATTTGCTGGAACAAAGAGTTTAAACTAGTCTACTTCAGAAAAGGTTGTATTAGCTAACTATTCCAAGCTATTTCAATTGTTCTTCTAATATATTATATTTTAAATAAATATTAAATACATAAATGTTTTAAATAATAAATAGTGATACATAAATAGCTTATGACACAAAAAATAATTGAAGCAAAGGAGGTAACAAGTAAAAGTAAAAAAGTGGTCTCAGGACATATTGTGTTTGAGGTGTATTTATCAATTCTGTGTTGATTATTATTATTTATAACTTCTGTATATTGTAGTAAATGGGGGTTTATGTTTGTAGAATGGCATCATGTTGGGAGGTAAAGGCATTGGGACGATGCAGTAAATAGTTCCTTAAATGCACAATTTTAGAAAGCGTCCCATTTTAACAATACTCGCCCTACTTTGAGTCTGGATTGATGATGTAAGAAATTCAGTCAATAGTATATTTAACCACATTACCGTTTCATAAAAATGTAAATAGTCCATGTATTGGCATGAATTACATATCTATAAAACTATGTGCATCCTCAGTCTGTGATCTGTGTTTTGCATTGTACATTTCCAAGTGCATACTAAATTTCCCGCAGCACTGCAGTATCTTGGTCTTATACTGCAGCCTCTTGCTTTCTCTCTCTCTCCCTGCGTCTCTCTCTCTCCTGCATCTCCGCTGTCGCTCACCTAACCTCGTGTCTAAAGTCTTTCTAGGAAATGCTTTTTTGCTCTCTTTCCTTTCCAGTAATGTGTCATTTTCGTCTGTTCCTCTTCTCCTGTTTCCATTCCCTTGCTGTCGTTGCAGTTCCTGTAAAAAGCTTCTTCCCACGTCCTTTTGTCCTTTTGTTCATATTGTTCCAAAGCTACATTTCTTATATTTGGTCGCCTCGCCCTTCACTACATGTCATATGATCTGTGCTCCATGTCAGCCTCTGATCTGAGTTCAGTGTTTGATCTGATCCGCTCACAAACGTATAGCTGTTTGATGATGGGGAGTCACGGTCCTTCCCCCCCGGTGCTCCCTCTTTCTAACAGGGGGAGGCGCTCATGTGCATGTGTGTGTGATAGTGAGGAGGCGATGGAGGCATGGCCATGGGAAGGACCTGGCCCTGGGGATGTGAGGAGTGCAACCTGGGTAGGGTTTGTGTGGAGGGGTATCCAGCGGACTGTGGCGGCATTTGGTAGCTCCCTGCAGATGAGGACCCTGAGGGCGGGCTGCCCTGGCCGCCTGTCTGAAGGTTGCTCTTGGGCGGCGCCGGAGGCGTCTGATTGAGCTGAATGGAGATGTCGCTGGAGGCGTCGGAGGTGCTGCGGCCCCGCTTTGGTGGCGGCCAGGAGGACTCCGGGTGGAGGAACTGGCCGCTGTAGTCGCTGCTCTCCGACAGGCGAGGGCGGTAGAGCGCCGGGTGGGGGCGGTACATCTCCTCCTCAGCGTAGCGCTTCATAAAAAGATAGACTGACATCACCCCGGCCCCCTGAGACAGCAGGAAGAGGGGAGGAAGATAAGGAGATAAGATGCCACAGGGAGAGAGGGATTTAGTTACATAAATAAATCGGGACAAACTAAAACTTCAAAGAAATAGTAACCGGGGCTGAGGAAATTTGATTAAAAGTGACTGATAGGAAGAAGTCTAAAAATGATCAAGGGCTCTGCTGATTGTGCTTTTGATTGACAGAGATGAAGGTGTGCTTCATGTTCTTGTTAACTCATACAACATGGAAAATACAATAAGAAAATTGAGTGGACATGAATGTGGAAAAAAGAGAAGATGGTGATGAAGGAGTGGTAGGAGGGGAGGAGGAGGCTAGTTCACACTGAACTGTCCACTGCAGCACATTAAGAGCAGTGCTGCTGATGATGGGAAAGAGGCAGAAGGAGAAGGGGGGAAGGGAGAAGGCGGGAGGGGAGGTGGTGGTGGGGGGATGAGCGGAGGAGTCACATGAAACTGCAGCATGCATGGATGCACACATGAACTCACGCAAGCCCTGCAGTCCTGCACATAACCGCTGATACCTCGCATTCACGCCTGAATATTAAAGGGGCCTATTTTTTCAGTTTTTGAAGTTGAACGTTGTGATTTTCATGGACTATTTATGAAAAATACCAATCTTCCATCATCCAAAATCACTTAGACCTGTAGAAGCAATGCAGTCTGCCTTCCTACACGCTCGCTCTGAAAAACCCTGTTTCCCCCCTCCCCTCCCTAGCGACACACCCACTTTGCTGTAATTGGCTTAGCACTGTGGGAAATGTCTCTGCCCCTCAGAGAGCTGGGAAACAGAAATCAAGTACAAGGACTCTGGAAACAGAGGGTGGCTACATGGATCTTGGTGCACTTAATATAAACTTAAATAAAAAAATATAAAACTATAAATCACAACAGGAGCTTGCGTTCAGCCAGGTTTCAACAACTCCACAGAATGAGTGGGTGGTCTTATTTACAGTTTCTGTGTTAGTAGGAGCACCAAAGATAAATATGTATGACAACCACTGTATGTTGTTTTCATATATAATAGTCTTACCTACTTCCAGGAAACATCTCTTGTCCCATATAAATAAAAATACATTCTCTGTGTTGTGTAAATACACCAACAGGCTTTTCTAACCCAGTTTTTTTTTTAGTTTATTATTTTTGCACCACTCAGTTCCACACAGAGCACAGACTGACCTCCTTGAGCAAGAAGGAAGAGGCAGCGAAGGCGAAGGACCAGCCGTAGTGGTAGTTGAAGAACTGCTCAGGCTCCCTGGGCCGGTTCATCACCTCGTCATTAATACTGGAGATGTAGAGCACCAGGCCCACCACCAGACTGAGGCCTGCACGCAGCACATTAACAGTGACAGAGTCAGCGAGGGAAAGGCAGTCGGATGCAGGGAGCACGGAGGTCATTACATAACAATCCAGACAGCTGTACCGACGTGGCGAGGGCTTAACAGCAAGACCAAAAGAGAGAGAGACGGGATGTAAAGTGACCACACCAACCAATTAGCTTCCAAAAGGCTAACATTAATAAAGGAATGGGAGAGAGACCAGAGATAGATAGGGAGAGTCTCTGCAAATCAGGAGACACAAGGAGAAATTATTAACACTGATTAAAGCACAAATAAAGATGAATTATTTCAGGAAATGAAAAATCTTCACTTAATCTTTAGCCCATTCATGGCAAAAAGTGTAGCAGTGCTGCAGTGTCCTGGTAGCTTTGTATTAGAAAACGATACGTCTTCTGAACATGGATACTGAGAGGACTGGATGACCTTCTGTATCAAATGTCTGGATTATCCTTTTTATCACAACTTCTTTGTAAGCCTCTCATCTTATTTTCTGCCTTATACCATACACACATATCCTTCTATTTCTTCCATTCTTCTATCAACAAGTTTTATATTCTCGGTGGATTATATATTTTAATTTATCATTCTTTTTTGGTTACACCATTTGACATTTTGTGTCAAAAAATCACACAAAATCATTATTTTTGTAAAACAAAAAAAGTTTACTTTACTATGGATTTTGAAACAGTTGTTTGAACTAATTAAACATTCACCTGTAAACCCCAGAATAGTGATGGGCTTTATTTACTATTTTCAGATATTATAATGTCATATTGTAATATTGTCTGGACGAAGATTATTATGTAAACCATAAACTTGGTCAGGACTTTTAAATTATATTAATTCTTGAAAATTTTGACGCTTATAGCTTGACACACTTTTCAAAATGCATCATCCTGTGAAAACACTGATGTGTTAAATTAAACACTGTGTTAAATCAATGTATAGAAAACCAGATTTGACTTCACAGACATCACATACAACATTAATACCCCACTTCGAGGAACATTCACAGGCTGTCTCTTCCTTGCCTTGGAAAATGTTAAATGCATGAGGTACAACATATGGCCAATGTTGAAGAATCAATATTCGAAGAAAGCTGCATGCTGTAAGCACCAAATACGAATATTTTTAGCTTTCACTGCAATATTCAAATGCACCACAGAGTTGTCAAGCTGTTTTTACCTTTCACATAAATGTCTAGTTTAAGTGCTTGTGTTGTCAATTTAAAATGGAAAAGCACGGAAAATGGAGAAACCATGCTGCTGTCAATCCTGCGATGACACTACATTTTTATCTAAATAAGTAACATCAGAACAGAGGGAAACACACACACCTGCATGCATATAAGAGAGCGTTAAAAGAAGTGTGTTGTATATGCATGTGTGTGTGTGTGTGAGTGAAAAAAGAAAAAAAAAACATTGAAATAGATTTAGTATCTGCAAGCAAGCATAAGCAATATTTGTTTGTGGTATGTGTGTATTCTTCTTAATATTATTATATATAAGACACAAAAGTCAAAGAAATAGGAAAAGAACAAAAAAACGTTAAACTGCTGTGGTCACATGCTGTTTTTCTTCCCTGCTCTGAAATCTGTAATATTAACCAACATGGTGTCACATCGCCCACCCTGCCTGCCCAAACTATAATATTTACTAGACCACCTTGTCAGAACAGGTTCATACCACGTTATAGCCCACACACACTCACACACACAAACACACACCACAGCGACTCAGAATACTGAAAGAATACACCCTGAATGAAGGAGTGAGAATGAAAGAGAAGGAGCCAGAAAAGGAAACGGCAGAGAACACGATGAACGAGACAGAGGAGGAGTTCGTGGAGGAGGAAGAGAGAGTCTTAGAGCAGGAGAATATAACTGCTGTAAAGCAATTTGATACACTTGCCCCTTTATAATCCCCCGATTATCGAAATACGTCATAAAGTGAAACACTATGACACTTGCAGCACAGGCTATACGTTACATAAGACCTATTACTCTGCTACATGGTTTATCAGTGAGGCCTGGGCCTTGGCAGCAGGCTGCTGTTGGAGCACTGCAGTGCTGCTTCCTTCTCTAACACGTCAAGTGAAGCAGCCCTCAGAGAACATGAGCTCCAGTTTGGCTGCTTTCCTCCAAGTCAGAAATGGGAACATTACAGCCACCTGCTGTTCAAGGAGGGTAACTACACCAATGCAGTATATTCACAGCAAACTGATACAATGGGAGAATTGCCTGAACTGTCTTTTCACAGTTTTTCATAATCTCTAGGTATAACATAATCAAGGTTATGTTTTTGTCATAATATAATAGAAATGTGAGGGAGCCCCAAGCCTAAACGGAGAAGTAATGCAAAGTCAAAAGGACAGATGAGCACTCACCCTGCGGGAGTCTTGAAAACTATTCGAATCACCTTTTCTGGCGACCACTTACACACCTGCCTGCATCACACACTAAAAATAGAGCAGTGATGGAGTGTCTCCACATGTGACACAGGACGCAGCAGACTGCGGTGATCCATCACAGACTGAAGGAGTGGTGACAGCGGGACGTGTTCCCACCTGAGAGGATGAAGAAGATGCCGGAGACGAAGGCCAGGATGGTGCGCTGGGGCCGGATGTGGCCGATGTTACTGATGACGAAGGCCGTGAAGACGAAGAGCAGCGACACCATGGGGAAGGGCGTGGCTGTCCGCACCATCTCTACAGGAGGACACATCATAGTCATCATTATAGTCATAGGTCACAGTGTTAAACTGGGCGAGTGTTCTTAAAGTGTCCGAAGAGGTGGATCTTAGTAGATCTGGGTACTAAAAACTTTTAGATGTACAATGTACAATATTAAGAATGGCTTACTGGTGCCAAAATATTACTGGAATGGGAAACTATATTACTTTATGTATATATATATATGGTTTTGGAAAACCTTTGCAGCCTAAAACACCCCAGTCAGTATTTTTTTTTAAATGACTTCTTGTTAAAAATGATAAATCAGTTGTAAGATAAGTCTGTTAAGTTAGGTAGTTAAGTAGGCAGAAAGGTTTTCCAAAACATAAACTAAACCTCTTTTGCACAATTTGTGCATAAAAAACAAACCACTTTTTAAAATGCTGATTTTCTTATTTAATATAACATTTATTAAACCAGGAAAATAATTTCTAAGTCTATACATATAGTATATATATATAGTAATATAAGTCTAATTCATCTAGTTCATATCATTACTAATAGAAGAAAATGTGATAATATATGGAGCTGCAACTAACATTTATTTTCTTATTTTGATTTGTTGGTTATTTCTCAGTTAATTAATCTATAAAACATCAGAAAGCTCAGTTAAGTAAAAAATATTCATCACAGGTTTTGGAATGCAAAGTGAGATCTTTAAATGTTTTATTGACCACCAGACCAAACATAGAAGTATAATATATTCAATATATATATATATATATATATATATATATATATATATATATAATATATATATATATATATATATATATATATATATATATATATATATATATATATATATATATATATATATATACATACATATATATATATATATATATATATATATATATATATATATATATAGAGAGAGAGAGAGAGAGAGAGAGAGAGAGAGAGAGACAGAGACAGAGACAGAGACAGAGAGGGATATAAAATGACCTTTCTTCCCTTAAAAACAGGCCTAATAATAAATTATCCAAATAGCTGCAGAATACTTTTCTGTTGATTCATTAATGGACTACACTTTGCAGCTCTAGTATTGGAGTCAAATGTCAGTACCTCCAGTCAATCAGCAGGGGGACTCTGCATTGCTCAGAACTGCAGGTTGTCACAGCTGCTGCTGAATGTCACTGGTCTGTTCCATGTTCTACTCACTGAGGATGTTGGCCGTGTTCTCCGTGGTGATCTCTATATCGGGTTCAGTGAAGTACTCAGAAGCAACACATCTCCCATTTTCTGATCCTGAGAAAAAAACACAGGAAATGGAAAATGTTGGGAATTTGATTTTAGGATCAAAGTCAGTGATGCCTCCCCAAAATAAATAAGTAAATAAGAATAAAAAAGCATGTGTGCCTCTGTGGCTCACAGGTAATACTCTTGTTTTGTGACAGCTGTTTTTCTGGAGGCTACAACCTCACTATCTCTCTTTCCTCACCTTCCTGATCTCTCACTCTGCTTATCTGTTTTCTCTCTTTCTGTATAATTGCCATGATGTGATGACGTGTACACATGCGCAGACACATCACTGTGTGAGTGTGTGTGACGTCTCTTGACGTCATCGTTTAACTTGTAAAACATGTGTTTTGAATGTGTCTGAGGATGAGTCGTCTTCCTACCGGCCACAAAGCAGACTCTCCAGAGGCCTGAGTGCAGAGCCATCTTCACTTCCATGCTCTGGTTCTGCTGCAGGATGATGCCTTCCACCATGATGAGCCAGTAGTCCGTGGACACGGCCACCCCCACCAGCAGCAGCCCGCAGGCTCCGAACACCGTGGACAGGATGGTCAACGCACGGCTGCTGCATGAACTCATCTGGAAGGCAGAGGGAGGGGAGAGGAGAGGCACTGTGTGTCAAAACTGCAGACACAAAAGCTGTAGGAAGATTTGGGAGGGTCATGGAGGGGAGGTCGTTGGAGACGGGAAACACTGAGACAGACTCAAACCGCTGCCGGCTGTCTTCCTGTCTGGCCTCGTTATCACTAAACACATCTGATCACGACCAATCCTGTTAAAGGTCAGTGCAACAGATGATGACTTCACAGTGAACCAGTGAATTTAGGCAAGGACTTAAAAAAACTGAGATAGATAATCTCTCTCTCACACACACACACACACACTCCGTTCCTGCTGTGACTCACACATGGTCTTTCTGTGCCTTAGTTCTGGTTGACTGGGAAAGACTCCACTGTGAATCCTTTGAGCTCACAGAATGACTATATATACACACTATATACATATATATATGGGTCAGTGACAAAAATATCATGTGGTGTAACCCTAAAAACTTGGTAGCAGATAGATTAACTCGCTTAAAAAAATTTAAAAAACATGCTGTCAACAAGTTTATATTCTAGTGGATTATATATTTAAAATGTATCATTCGTTTTCTGGGTTATCCCCATTGAAATTTCATGTCAAAAATTGTACAAAATTGTGATTTTTGTAAAAGAAATGACACAAATGGACTTTTAAATAACAAGAGACCAACATGAACACAAAATGTACATTTTAAGAGACCTAAATAATGCTTCTTAAAACTGTATTTTAAAAAGTTTTGACTTCCTCATATTGCCAACCATTTTTTCTCATATATATTTCGATTCTACATGTTTGTGTGCGCATGTGTGTGTCACCTCTGCTTAATCGGACCACTACTCAGTATCAGCAGCTTGTAATGGAGAGTAAATGCATATGGGAAACATCGAGCGTGTTTATTGTAATCGCCCTCATTGCGTTGAATTATAGAGCATATTATGCTGCAATGGGAGGACCATCATGTCATTTTACCTCATATCGTTCTATTGTGAGGAATTAGTTTCACTTATGCTTTGAATATTTAAAGATCTTGTGTTTGTATCTATTACCCTGTGCTGATTTACAGACATTATCCTCATAATAATGACAATTTGTCTAATTAGCTTTTCACTTTCACCAGATTTATGCACCTTTTGCCCATTTAATTAAGCACCACTACTGTAACTGCAGGACCTTTATTTATTTCTGCAGGAGTTTTTTGCCCATTAAGACTTGATAGTGTCTCTTAGTGGCTGTACATTCTTCACTGGTGCATGCATACTGTGGTTTTTACATCACATCTCTCTGACTGTGCAGGCAAATAAAGAACTGAAAGTACACTAAAGTCACTTAAAATGAAATGCGACAGTGCATTACTCCTGGAAGATTGTGGCCGTGAAGCACCTGCTCCGTGCTCATACATTCGTTCACTCATTCAAAACTACTAGTGTGACAATTTCCACATAATTACACACACTGTGCTGTCTGCAGACTGAGATTCTCATTTGTCCAGTTTTGGCCATATAACTAGTGAAGCTTCATCCTGGTGTTCTTACAGTAGCTGACAGGAGTGAAGTCAGGCATGTTCCTCTGCTGACGTAACGCAGCTGCTTCAAGGTTTTGATAAGACGTGTGTTTGAGGCTCCTCTCTGCAGACCACTGTTGTGCTGAGCTGTTATTTGCATACTTTGTGGCCTGTTTCACTATTACTATGGAAAATCTTCATGTCGCTGCAGCTCATCTTTTTTTTCTACTTTCTTGCAGCATTCTGTGTAAATCTTGACCCCTGCACACAAACAAAAACAAAAAAAACTATCACATGCTGGTCAATGATTCAGTCACAACTTTCACACATTTCTTCCATTTAACACGTCTGCATCTGCAGGCTTTGAATAAGCCACCGCCTTTAGGGGTAGGCAGCATAAAAAACATGTAATAAAGTAAATCATCTTTAGCCTGACAGTAATTAATAAAAGAACATTTATCAGGCACTTACGAAGGCTTTGAAAATTAAAAATTAATGTGAAAAAATATCAAATTACGACTTAAGACCCACTTTATTCATTTTCTCATCTGTCTTTGTCTAAGATATCTCCGTCTTTGAAGAGCAGAGTTATAACAGATGCAGTGATTCTTGTGGGGGAATAAACTCTAAAAGAGTAAGTCTGGCCCCATCTTATCTGGACGGAGATGTGGCCACTGTAGAAGCAACTTCAATTTCTGTGCAGTGGGAGGGATGAACAGAGCTTCTTTTTGTAAGAAAGGGACAAGAATCATGTGTAAGATTGTTGATCAAGGATAAGCATCAGAGAACTGACAAGTTTGTTTTTTGGTTCCAACTGAAGGAAGCAGATTAAATACAGAGAGTTACTGATGGGGCAGACGGGTATGAGGGAAATGAAAGACATAAAATCAGCATAAGACAAAGTTATCTGATTTACATATGGTAGTATACAAATCTAAGACATGAGAAGGCATTTTTGCTGCTCTGTCTTTAACCAGAGGTTCAGAATTCGTACAGCAGACTCAGAAGTGGCCACCACTGCTGCTG
Source organism: Lepturacanthus savala (assembly GCA_030544235.1). Lineage (NCBI taxonomy): Eukaryota > Metazoa > Chordata > Actinopteri > Scombriformes > Trichiuridae > Lepturacanthus > Lepturacanthus savala. The sequence continues at coordinate 27,602,540 of CM060467.1, forward strand.
ACACTTGGGAGCTAGTGAAGGGATGACAGGGGTATGAGGCCAGAGGTTGGACACGCAGTTTCAATTTTATTGTGTGATTTAAAACAGAAAAAAAAATGATGAAATGACATGAGAAGAAGCTACAAGCATGAGGAGATGTAAAGATCGGCAGTGAGCAGCAGAGTGAGGCGGCACGAACAAACCATCACACCTTCCAGCAGTTGGCTGATGTGCCAAAGTGCTCAGGAATGAGTGTGAATCAATCTGAGTTGCAACACTGCAGAAACGAGCGGCCGTGCCTGAGCAGCTGCTCCAGACGTGTCCAGCACCACGGACAGCACCCTCATCTCTACAGAGACCGCCAGTTAAAGCAGCCAACGGATGAAACTTCATCAAACATGTTCATCCCACTACAAAACCCACGTTTGGAGGAAACGGCCACTGTAGATTTGAGATTGAGATGAAGTTTGTCTCCCTGTTAGATTCGTGATAACAATCCCATTTAGTGCTTGGAGACAGGCCCCTCAGCTCCCAGACCCAGAAAGTAATGAGCCAATTGAACTGGTTAGATAGGAGCCACAGGGGGACAAAAGGTTTAATTCTCTCTAATCTGTCACAATCTACAGACTGACATCACCTCCAAGCCTCCCAGGGAAGAGAGAGAGACACCAGGACAAAGAAAGAAAGAAAGAAAGAAAGAAAGAGAGGGTGTGATGGATAAGAGGAGAGAGAGGAGATGGAGATGCAGAAACAGGAGGAAACACAAGTGTTTCCAGCAGCAGCAGCAGCAGGAGGAGGAGAATATGGAGCAGATACAGGCCTGCTGTAGGTTAACACAGGGGAAAAAAGACCTTGGCCCAAAAAAAAGAAAAAAAAAACAGAAGTAGCAACGAACATGGACACTTGTGTTAAACTAACCGAGCCTGACAGTCTCAGCGCTGCGAACGGAGCACGATGCAATCACTCAGGAGAATAAATGACTTCATAACGACTGAGCGAAGATATCGTGACTCAATGGGCGGGTTTGCTCAGGATTTCTCAAAAAAGCAGATTTCAGCTGCGCAGCCCCACTCCGACAATAAACTCGCACCGATTTTTTTCTCACGGAGACGAGCGGATTACTAGTTCCCAACATTTTCACGCGCAGTATTTCGTTACGCGTTTTCCTAGGCGGGATGTTGCGGGATGAGGCGGTGATGTGCGCATTTAGGATTGTTTAGGAACCCCCTCCTCTTCCCCCCCGATTTACTGTCACACACGCTCGCACGCGGAGTTTGGAGATGATAAACAGAGCAGGGAACATGTGAAACTCCAGACAGAACATCAGGGGGAAAGGGAGGAAGAAAAGAAGAAGTAGAAGAAGAAAAAGAAGAAGACAGTCGGTGTTTAAGGACTTGGCGGCTCAGGTAACTGAGGTTTGGTCGCGCGCTCCTCTCGGATGGAGACGAGCGTTCGGGTCGTTACGCTAAAACACGACATGAGCACGCGGATCCTATCACATAACATTCTGCAACGAGCCCGGGTGGAAAAGGCGTCATCATCATCATCTTCATCATTAACGTCAATTACTGCCATAAAAGCACAAGTGTAGTTGTTTAAAGGGAAGAGATACTCACCCTGCCACGAGAGTCGTGCGCACACGTCAGTAACCAAGAAACCTCACACCAGGGAGGCTTGGTGGATTTTGGTCTCTCTCTCTCTCTCTCTCTCTCTCTCTCTCTCTCTCTCTCTCTCTCTCTCTCTCTCTCTCTTCCTCCGTTTCTCTCCCTCCTCTCTGTGTGTTTTCCCTTAAGCCCCCTTACCCTTACCCATCCTGTAAATCCCTCACTCAATCTGTCCCAGGCACTGCGGTGAATCGGTTCAGCGAGCTACTTTGGCTACAGAGGAGGTACATGAGCAGGAGGGAGAAGTGTTGGAGAGAGAGAGAGAGAGAGAGAGAGAGAGAGAGAGAGAGAGAGAGAGAGAGAGAGAGAGAGAGAGAGAGAGAGAGTGAGTTAAAGAGAGGGAGTGTGTTTGTTGTTGAAACAGAGAGGGGGATTGATATCCTTTCTTTTTTATGCAGTAATGTTGCATGATGTAGTATAATTATAATTAATGTTGTCTGTTTTATATCTATGTATATATGTTTTATTGTTATACATTATCAATTGTACTCAATTCTAATTATGCCAATTAGGAAATATTTATTATTGTGAGACTGAAAGAAAGATGGATGTAGCAATGGGTTTGATGGGGAAGGGAGGAGATGCATGAAAGTACAGTTGCCTTAATATTAATATGAATAAATAATAAAAATATATACACAACCTGTCCTGCAGTGCAAGATAGTTAATATATGACAGATTGAAGGACTTTTATTTAATCCCACATAATTACTGAATAGAAGAAATAGGACAGTTGGGAAATTCTTTCTTTCTCTCTTTCGCTCTCATATTTGCTTTATTGGCATAAATAAAGCATCAGGAATAAAAAAAAACTAAACCAATACATTTCAGAAGAAAATAGAAGCCCAGTATATATATATATTTATATATATATATATATTACAGTAAAACCTTCCGTGTATCTTATATTGCTGTACTTGTGTGAGATTTTGTTTGAAGTAAGAAACAATCATATATACCAATTACATAAGATAATACAACAGTATTATCAAGTATTATTATTATTATTATAGTATATAATAAAACAGGAACTTCTCATTCTCTCTTTCTCATCATCCCTCTCTTCCTCTTCCTCTTGCCCCCTCCTCCTTTGTCTCCTGTGGTCCATGTCCCTTGGTCTATTTTTAGACGGCTGGTGGAGGAATCCTATATTTTTAGTAACGATATCAATAGTCTACAGCACACTCTGACCTGAGGGCATGAGCGACAGAGAGAGAGAGAGAGGGAGAGAGAGAGGGAGGGAGGACAGAGAAGAGGAGAGTGAGAATGTGAGAATGAGAGATGTCGGAGAGATAGAGGAAGAAGACACAGCAGTGAGGAAGAGTGATGATGTGGTGTCATAGTGACAGTGAGTGATGGACTGACTGCACTCACAACTCTGTCCAGGCAGAGATGGAGATTCAGTTACACAAAGGCAGATGCTGCCAATATGATACTACTCATTACTGTATCATAGGTTGCATATATAGAATATAGAAAAAAGAGCCTCAGCCTCATCTGCCACTTAAAAAAAAGATAAGTTTGTCAATATTGCTATGAATGAAAAATGAATTTAAACATGAAAGTCACACATCCTGATGTAAACAGTTCCGAAGTATAGCATAATAAAAATCATTGATAAAATGTTTTAAAATGCTAATACGTTATATCATACATCATATTTAAAACTGTAATGCAAGCAAAGTTTAGTTAGTTTAGTTTCCTCCACATGCACCTCACATATCAGTGGCTGGACACCATCGGAAGCAACTAAATATAAAACAGATCACGCTGATGCAAAAGCCCTGATAAGACAAGATATCTACACACCTAGCGGGGGGTATTTGAAAGAGATAATAGCGACAATGACACATTTTGACAGTATGATTTATAGCGATTGGTGTAAAACAAAGCGGTAAAGCATCTGCACAGTGCTGCACTGACACACAAGACAAACAGCGAAGAAGAGAGATGAAGGGCAGATAGGAAGAGAAGGAGCAGAGGAAGGAGGTGGGGAGGGAGATGGGAGGTTGATGAGATTTTAATGTGAAGGTCAACTTGTTATAACTCAGATCTCTAAGGGGATATTAGTCCCATCATGATGCTGGGGGGGTTGTGTTGGGTGGGGAGGGGGCTGAGGCTGCTTCAGAGGAGGAGGAGAGAGTGAAAGTGAGATGCCTGAGAGGTGGTTTTGCTGGTTCGACAACTACAGTACCACAGTAAACAGAGGGGTCAGCATCTTCTATGTGTGCGTGCGTGCATGTGTGTGAGTGTGTGTGTATGTGTGTGTGTGTGCACGCACATATGCTTGAGATTGCACTTTTGTGAGTATGTGTGAGAGAGGGAGTGAGCGTGACAGAGTGAGAGAAGCACATGGCCGGAGACAACGTGAGAGGCTATTCCAGCATATTTGTTACTCAGCTTCACACAGAATGAAACACGTCGCTCTCATTCTTTTATTCAGCATGTTTATTTAGATTTTTTTGTTGTTTTTTATTAGCACATAGACACAAAAGATAACTAACAGATACATATATGCATAAATTATCTATTGTATTATCTATTACTGATTGCTTTATTTATCGTTTTGATATCATGTGTTGTGATATTTGACCTCAACTCACTGCTCTGACCTCTTACAGTTGACCACAATTAAAGGAGTACACACATCTGTATTCCCACACACACACACATGCGCACAGAAGAAGAACAAATCATGATGTAGGCTTCAAAGAAAATCAAACATATTTCTGTGTAAAACGACCAGCTGGTTTGTGAGATAAGAGTGCCGGGACTGGATTAATAAACTACATTTTGCAGCCACCTGCCCTGCTCAGATACTGTTTAATGACAGTGCTGCTGTTATTTTTTCCATGTATTGAACAGTCCCAGTGCGCCTCACTTTTAATTACAACTAATCAATGCTGTGAGGACGTCATTACACAGCAAAAAAAAAAAAAAGCTTTATGATGTGTAGCACAAAAATAATAAAGTGCCTGTACCTGTGCAAGCTAATAAGCCGCTCGCTTCAGCTGGAGGAAACGCTCTCGAGAGGTGTATTTTCAGAGGCTGTGAAAGAACATTTCAATGCGGTTGTAGGATGTCCTTAAGGAGCGCAATTACTGCAAATTGCAATGTGGATTGGGCTGTTTCCGCAGCGTGCTCAAGAATATTAGATAACAATTCTATGTGAATTACAAATGATGCAAAGTGTGAAGTGGTGCAGCGAGGACTTCCTCCCCCCAGTGAGAAAGGGCAGTGCTACATTTACTGTCACATCGCTGTTGGTTCAGCGTCTCAGTCGGTCAGCTCAGGTCACTGCTGTGACGTTAAACCGGGAGGTCGAGCTGGGCCAGAGGAACCTGACTGAGCGCTTCCACTGGATGACGAAAAAAAAAAAAGGTCTACACGCTCATCTTACGTCATCATCAGAGTGTCATTCAGCCCGCGTGATGCTTTCACACACGGGAACAGAGTGAGATAGATTTATCTAAGGAGACATTAAAGTGCATTTAATGCTGCACACAATGTTGAACTGGAACACACCTTCTAAGAAACATCTTTTCTTTTACAACATGTTCAGCAAAATTGTTTAAAATTATTCTTTGCCTATAATATGTTCTGTACTGTATACCACAGCTTTATGAAAAAGGTTGACTAGTAAAACTGGTGAGATGTGGCTTCTCACAACACAAGATGATGGTAGTAAAAGAAATACGTGGAGAAAATGAATGTAAAGCTACATATATATATATATATATATATATATATATATATATATATATATATATATATATATATATATATATATATATATATATATATATATATATATATATATATATATATATATATATATAAAGAATATTCTAGTACTATAGAAAATTTTGTAACAAAGATACTGATTCTAAAACCACAGCATGCATATAGGGATGAAGTATATGAAGTATCAGATTCAAACTACAGTACTCATATCAAGAAACAGCAAGTCTTATATGTCTTACTGTACACAATCACTCTGGTGTGGTAATCTATCATATGGGTGCTGTCTGCGCTGCTGCGACATATTTCAACCTGTGACTAGCAGGCTATAGTACACACTGTACATCATAGAGAACGCGTGGATATAAAGGTGTCTTGGCATTTTCATGTAAACGTCAGAATTTGTTTATGAGAGATTTCTTTAATACTCACTGGTAGTGCTCATGTTCAAATTCTCTTACAGTATAAAACTACTCTTATAGGGGGGCAAATGGGGCAGTTTGGAGCTTTTGGGGGGAATTTGGGCCATTTTCAAACGGCGGTGAGAGGGGAGGGGGCAAAGTCTGGGTTGAGGAAGGTGAAGCCCTGGAAGTCCTCCTGGTTGATGGCCGCCAGCACGTCCGGGTCGGAGGGGGTCAGCGCTGACGAAGCCGCCGTGAAGAACTTGTCGAAGTTTTCTCCCTTTTTCCCGCCCTGATGGAAACGAAGAGACGGTTAGTGTTCACATCTGCATGTCTGTTTAATTCTGATTGTACGCACGCCATCTGTCACAATATAAGAGCAAATCATAAAAAATAAATCCACCTCTGTTTCTTTTTCCTATCTACACCTTCCTCTCTTTACCAAACCTAGAAATTACGCTGCTCATGTTCCCTTCTCCAGCTTCTTAACAGCATGTGACGGCCGTTCTGCTGGATGATATGAATCTCATTTGGATAATGGGCCTGGCCTCTAACCCCTGAACAGACTTGGCTCGCTCCAGGCACACCTCGCTGTTGGCCAGCAGGCTCACAGACCGCCACATGGCGGGATAATGATGACATACATTTGCATGTGGCAGGAGTAGGAAGGACCCCGAGGTCAGAGGCTCCTGTCTGTTATGACCGGACTGTCTGATCCATGGCACTCAGAGCTGAACTCTAGGAGCCAGCAGAGGTGATGAACAAGAGAGAGGGAGGGAGCAGCTAAATGACCAACACAATGTGGATGGCTGAGAAAGAGAGAGAGCAAGAGAGAGAGGGAGAGAAACGCAGGGAAATGAGGGGATAGCATGGGAGTCAGAGAGAACATGGACAGATGGAAGAAAGTGACAGCTCCAATTCCCTAAAAATGTCCTCGGAGAAACAGAGCAGACACCGGTAGAAAGAAAGAGAGGGAGAGAGAAGAGAATGAGGAGAGAGAAAAGAAACACAGAGAGGGTCTGTAGTCCATCTGTTCAACTGACAGATCTGGGGATGAAGGGCGGCTGGATCTCCAGTCGTTCCAGACGGTCCCAGTCAAGCCAGCGGAAGAACGGGTGCTCCCTGATCTCCCTTTCTGCCTCCTCTCCTCCGCCCAGGCGCTTGGCGGGATGCTTTGTCAGGAGCTTGGGTAAGAGTGAAGAAAAAGGAGGGAAAAAGTGTGAAAAAGGGAGAGGGAGGGAAAAAGATCTATTGTGATTGTGGGATACATGTGTAGGACTTCTGTTTATGTTTATGCGGACTATAATGTGCATGGTAGCAGTATTTTTTATATATGATGGAAATGTTACTAAAATCGTGTCATTTGATTCCATATATGTGATGTACATATTCATTTATCTGAACTGTGTGCACTTTAAAGTTTGATATTTTCAGAAATGTTCACTTTTTGATGAGACCACTTTCATATGTAAAAGTGACATAAATCTTCTCACCTAACTTGAAAAAATAAAAGTCCCCAGAATGTTAAACTATGTCTGCAAGTAGTGATTAATAGGGGTGGGGAAAAAATGTAAATTACATTATATAATTATACAATATGGATACATGACAATTATTGTTTTTTTCCCATAAATAAACACGTAACATATGTACATTATAATTATGTACATAATAAATAATAAATAATTGCTGTTTTTTGCCTTTTGAGGTCACAGATATAGTGCTAAATCGTACATGAAAGTTCTTACAATATATTTATCATTACATTATTGTATCAGGAGGTCTTTACTGATACAATTGTAATGAATAATAATATATGATGATAATTACATGATATGTCAACTATCATAATACCATCTTATTGTGATACTACTGTGTCATAGGGCCTCTAGTGGTTAACCTAATGGTTATACTAAGCTGACATCTTTAAATATTATATGCATTCTTTAAATGTGATTGAATAGAATTTCTTTACATTCATGAGATTTCTTATGCACCTACCACACCTTGATTATGTATGAGGAAGAAGTAAACGATGCTTACGCCTTTGCAAATGGCGACAGCTTCACGACTCAGACTTTTGGGGTATGAGACGCTCTGTTCCATGATGGACTGGAACAGCTCGTCCTCATCAATACCATCAAATGGAGGCTGGAAGAGTGGGGCAGACAGAAGTAGTCCAGTTAAAAAAATAAGAAGAAAGAAGCCATGAGGACCCACGGGCTAATTGAAAGCAAATATATTGAATTTAAAGTTCTTTGAATCTCTTTTGGTGTGATTACAAAGGGCAAGTACCAGAGGCTTAAGAGTCTGTGCACACAGCTCTCTTGTAAGGATTAAGCTGAATGTTACCTGTCCTGCCAGCATTTCATACAGCAGCACTCCATAAGACCACCAATCCACTGCTTTATCATACGGCTGGTATGCCACAATCTGAAAATGATGGAAAAGTAAAAGTGGAGAGGAGACAAATAGGAAGAATGACAGTGGAGAGATAAGGAAGGGGGAAAAAAAGAGAAAGCATAGTAATAGCAAGTCGGCTGCTGGGATAATAGACAGCTGGAGTGAAGAGGAGAGAGAGAGAGAGAGAGAGAGAGAGAAAGGGGGACAAAGGGAGAGAAAGAAGAAGTATCATATTAGGGAAGAGTAAATGTATGAGTGAGCTTAGAAATAATCAACAGATGAATTTGGATTGGTCTGTTTGTTTGTCAGCTGTGTGTAATTTGCTTGTTTCCCCACTGTGGGGTTGTGTGTGTGTGCGTTTGTGTGTGTGCATGTGTGTGTGCGTGTGTGTGTGGAGCATGAGTGAACAATTCCCAGCCCCTGGGGAAATATATTGTATCCCTTCTATAATGGCAGATGCAGGAGAATCAATGTGTGTTTACATAAGAGAGTCAATACCCAGGGGTTCCATAGCAAGGTTTACAATATCAAAGATGGACACCCAGTCACTCTTTCTCCCTCTCTCTGCATTTTATGCTACTTTATCCTTCTATTTCACTTAGTTACAGAGGGACATATAAACTCTTACTCTTACATTTACTGGACAGTTTTAGTTACTAGTTGATTTTCAGATTAAAAGTTTGCAAAGCCTCTATAGATTTATTAAACACGTTGTTCCTCTGTGTCTTGTGAGCTCTGCTGCATCTTTGTACAGACTGAAGGCAAATGTGATTTGTTTCCCAAATCCAATATATCAAATCAGATCTCAAACTGTCCACACTGTTATGTGTAAGTGGTCAATCTGTGTGTTTGGACATCATTAACCCTCTATTGCAGAGTGATGACATGTGAGCATCATTGTCTCATAACCCACAGTTGTCTTTTATTCTGAATTTTAGAAAATTTTCACCAATTAAAAACTGAACTCCCTATCTCTATTTTTTTTGTTTTTACATTTAATTCAAATTTGATGTTATATATTTTTTCTAATATGCTAAAACTTTGGATTTGTTGCCATATAGCCACAATATGCAAATCTGGAAAATTCCTACTGCACAAAACCTAATGGAGTCCCACTGACTTACCTGAGACTGAGACTATGTTTAGAACTAACTAATAAAATATTCAAAACATTATTTACCATGTCTAAGCTATATTTTTAATGCAATACAGTGTTTATCTATCTGCATGGGAAGTTGATGTGGTTTTCCAGCAAGAAGTAAATACTCAAACATGATATTTCAGTGTCAAAAATGATCAGAAATCAAATTGAAATCATATTTCAAACCACCTCCAAATGTAGCTTTACTGGTCTGACTTTTTATAAATCTCTCTGCATACCATCTGGATATTCAATGGGCTCATGTTTCAGATTTATTAGCAGTTCCACCAAAAAGACATTTCTCCTCTAAATGTCCCACACGGTTTCAAAGTAATTGTTTGAGTAAAACTGTCCAATATTTTCCAAAAAAAGTAGAGAAAATCTGAAAAATCAATCCAAATTTATAGTGGAACTTATTTTTTACTTCTCTCCTCCACCATTAATCTTCTGACAACCCCTCATCTCGGGATCCTCTGGAGGACACATCGGGCTTACACATTGAATCATCATTATTAATAATGTACTTTATCAAACATGTTTAATATATAATAAAACATTTTAAGTAAATTTATCAGACAATAGTTTTGTACTTTGTCTTTAGTAGGATTTTAAATCTTTTTTCAACAAGTGTACACTTCTCAATTGCAGACAGACAAAGGCAAAACTGGTATCGGTACAAGGTCACGATTTCTCCATGCACAACCACACACCAGTGCTAATTGAATCATGAGAAGTTAATTATTCAAAAATGCTGACAAGGTCACAGAGGACTGAGGAGATGAGCGGAGTTGCAGCACAGCAGCGAAAAAACAGGTCAGGAAAACTATAGGGGGGAGACAGAGGTGAACTGAGGGGAGTTGAGGAGTGAGCATGGACCGTGGAGAGGGTGGGGGGCCGGCCTGTACCTCGGGGGCGATGTAGTCCGGGGTGCCGCAGAAGGTGCGTGTGGTGTCGCCTTCCATCATGCCCTCCCTGCACATCCCGAAGTCCGCTATCTTTATGTGGCCCTGGCTGTCGAGCAGCACGTTGTCCAGCTTCAGATCCCTGCGAAAGATGGAGATGGATCACTGAATCATTGTGATATTATGATAGATATAAAACAGCAGGGAAGAAAATCCTATTTCATTGATGGGGGGGCAATAAGCAGTAGATTTTCAGAGAATAATTTCTGGCGGGGCACGGAAAAATAAATATGTAATACTAGTACTAAATAAATAATAAATTAACTACTATACTACTATACTACCATAATAATCTGTCCCTGTCTTCTTCTCTCTCTCTTATATGCAACTTGTCTTGCAGGTTTATACCCTCAGCCTTTTAATGCCATTTAAACAATGGCATTAAAAGTAAGAATAGCAGTTATAGCAGTGTTCCATATTTATTTATATTTATACATAAGGAAAATGAGATCTTTAATCTGTGAGGGAAAAACTATGAAAATCCACGTCCTCCTCCCTCCCTCCTAGTCTCTGTAGCTATGATAACTTACATCATTAGAGCTCGTTAACGATCATTAAGTCTGATGTTAACCAGTAGACTGTTAAAAAAAGAGGCTAATTTTGTACAAGTTTCGAACAAGTGGTGTGATAAATGACTTACTGGCTTCTACATGTTAGTTGGATTGGTTTCTTCCACGTAGCTAGCTGCTAGCTGCTAGCTGACTGTTGGCCGTTAGGCCCGTTTGAAAACAGCATCTGGGCGAATTTTTCGAACAATTAGGAAACAAATTGTTTTACATTTAGCAGTGTTTGTGTTGAATATTTAATTTAACATTTTTCAGTATTTAAAATATTCTTTTGTGTTTACAAAGACTTATGGGCCGGTCAGCTATGTGGAATGGGGGGGTCAAGTCCCCTGTCCCCCCCTGGGATTTCTGTCTATGTAAAACAGTCATTAGCAGCAAAGACGCGATGAATCTGTGCCATGTGTCTTTGTGCTGCACTGCGGAGCGATGGCTGCACCAAACCAGGCCAATGTTAGACAAGCAGCCCCACTTCTTTACCTGTAGATGATGCCTTTGCTGTGGAGGAAGAAGAGGCCGACCGCGATCTCTGCTGCATAAAACCTGGAGGAGAGAGGAGAGGAGAAGGGGGGTGGGGGGGCATCACTTCTAGCTGCTTTATCTTTTAGAACATTGGCCAAGGTTTTCAGCTAATTCAAAAGAGGATGATGACAAGAAGAGATGTAAGAGGGGAATGGAGATGGAGAGGATGATGAAAGGCAGCGTAACGAAACAGATGAAAGGCAGGGGCGATGGAGAAAGAAAGCTGGAAATGAGCAACAGGGTACGAATTAGTTTTAGATGATTGATCAAAGATTATTGATTAGAAGAACAGCCAGGGGGAGGGAAAATGTAGATGAAAAGATGAGATTAGTGGGAGGAGAAAGTCGGAAGAGAGAAAGGAGGAGGCCGGTGCTGGAGTTGATGACTTTTTATGAGTCACTGGGTATAATGAACAAAGTGAGGAGATGAGTCCATGTAAAGGAAGAGAGAATAAAAGAAATGCAGGAGATGAGACACTAGATGTGATTAAAGGTAAAAAAAAAAAAAAAAAAAAGCTTTGTGACTACATACGCTGCATGAGCCTCTTTGAACTTTCCAACTATCTGAATGTGAAACATCAGGTCTCCCCCGTTGACATATTCCATCACATAATACAAACGGTCCTGTGGAAACAAAACAGACATCACACACACACACACACACACACACACACACACACACACACACACACACACACACACACACACACACACAGATACGGTCTGAGTACATGATCACTTCTTGTCCAAATTAAAAAGCAATCTGTTGAAATCCCTCCTCCAGGACCATGGACCTTGTTAAAGAAAGCAAGCTAATTATTTCATTTATTAAACGACATTCTCAGCTAATCTGAAGTGAAATAACTCCTGGGAGGGACATGCACAGCCAAAATGTCAGGCAGGTTTATGGACAACTTAATGAAAGATACGTGGTTCATTTGTTACACACACACACACACACACACACACACACACACACACACACACACACACACACACACACACACACACACACACACACACACACACACACACAAACCTCAGTTTGGAAGGCGCAGTAGAGCGATGTGAGGAAGTGAGGGCGGGAGGAGAGAGCCAGAACCCTCCTCTCCACCAGGGCACTCTCCGTATCCTCATCCTGGAAGAGAACGTCCTTCTTCAGCACCTTCACAGCAAACAGACGCTCGCTGCCCCGCTCCTCTGCCAGCAGCACCTGCAACAGAATATGACAAAGAGAGGCCCATAAGATAAATGTTCATAGACACTACACTGCCTGAAAAAAAGGGGTTTGAAGGCCCTATGAGGAGTTTTGAGAAGTATAAGTGTTTTCTGGCCAAAAAGACCACATTTCCCATGAGCATCCCTGTGCCAGGTGTCTGGAGCCAGGCCTCACAATAAACCAGTTGTTTCACTCTATGAACAAGCAGTAAAAATAATGGATTGAAAAGAGTTGAAATGACACCACTGTGTAATTCTTAGAAAATATAACATGCTCAGTCCTCATCAAATTTATTTTTAAATGCGTTACTGATCTTGCCTCAGCTGTACTGTAGGTGAAAGGGACATTAGTGATAGAATCACACAGGGACCAGTGAGGGGAAACCCCAGAGTAGCAAAGTGAAACACCACTTTTGGTCAGTTGTCTTCCTCAGTAAAAGAGCTCACCTTGTGAAATGCTCCACCAACTGAAATAAAACAAAAATCTTCTCTTCTATACCTGTTTATTCCTTATTAGGATTGCAGGGGTCTACTGGAGCCAATCCCCTAGATACCCTAGATGGTTGCCAGCCTATCATGGGGCACACACTCACACCTATGGGCAATTTAGAGTTGCCAATTGAGTTGAGCATGTTTTTGGACTGTGGGAGGAAGCCGGAGTACCCGGTGAAAACCCACGCAGACACGGGGAGAACATGCAAACTCCACACAGAAAGGTCCCGGACCAAGGACCAAGGAGGTCTTGAACCTGCGACCTTCTTGCTGTGAGGCAACAGCGCTAACCCCTGCGCCACCGTGGAGCTTTTTTGTAATTTATACAATTTTAACTTTGGGTAGATAAGTGTATAAAATAAAAAGGCCTAACCAGGGACAGGAGTTGTGAACTAGCTTCTGTTATAAACCCCATATACAAGACAACAATATCATGTTTCTGCAACTTGGTGCATTTTTGTATTGCCCTGACAAATGAACATAAATAAATAAAATAAATGAGGTAATTCAGTTTTTTTTTGTTTTTTCTTTCACTTGCTGCCTGCTGCTCGCTGTCGCTTGCTGGTGGTGAAGGCTACTGCAGTAAATCATTTCATCCTTCCAAGCAAGTTGACCCAACCAGTAATCATCTAAAAATAAACTACACAAAACAATCAATATTTGTGAAAAATGACACATAAACGAGTGTGTATAATGTAGATTCACCAACATTATAATAAGTCTGTTTCACACCTGAAAATAACCTCCTTAGGATGACTTTAAATTCCAACGGTCAACAGTGTTCGAACCTCTTGAACGCAACTCTGTCTTACAGCTCCAGATAGAAGTGAGCATGTGCTGCCAGCAGAGTGAGAGGGTGCTGCTCCAGTTGGAGAAAACTAGTTCTGCTGTTTTAATAAAACAACAACGTGCTTTTGAGGCACATTTTTACTGCGGCAAATTACCGAAAGTTTGGGTTTGGGTGTATTTGACGCATGTCATCATTTTTTTTTTGTTTTGCCTGGGCAAGTTCATCCCTGTTACTGAGAATAACATTTAATTAAAGCTGCTTTGTGCTTGAACATTTTTAAGACACGTTCAAAAGCAAAGCTGCTCCCGCATTTTTTTTTTATTAGACATTAAAAACACATTCAACAGCTATTTTCTCTCTTGGATGAAATTGGTTTCCAGCTGATTGCTGTGGAATCTAATGACACAATAATTTTCTATGATAAGAGCCATGTGTGAAGTGCTGACAACAACACTGTTTCAAACAGGCTGAACCTGCAGTGTTGAGTTGTAATGGTCACTGGCCAGTGGGGATGGAGGAGCTTGTTTTACTTTCAAATAGTGGAGAACAGAACAGAAAATTACAGATTCATTTTTCAGAAATCGATGCAACTACTCAAAGGTGTGTGTGTGTGTGTCTGTGTGTGTGCAATTGATGAAGGAGTCACTGAGTCACTGAGAGAAATCCTGCCATCCTCTGTGATCATGTCTCCTGTTCTTCCCGTCAGTCTCAAACTAACTCACACACGAATAGGATCCATCGCCCTTTAGAATATTACAAATCTTGATAAGACAGCTGTGTGGAACTCTGTTCCCACTCTTGTTATCCAATTTACTTTTGGCCGTTTTGACTCTCTTTGCAGCCAAGTGATCCTTCCCTCACTATTTTTCTATCTCTATCTGCCTCTTTGTCACTTCCCCTCACACAGCAGCCCCGGGGTCTGTCTCTCCTTTCTTGGGTGATTTTTTTTTTTCTCATCTTACGTAAGTAGAGTCTATTTCTCTTGTCCTCTGTAGACTCTCCTCTGGTAGTTATGAAACAGCACAGGGGGATTTCAGAGGAGGAAGGAGGACTCAAAACTTCATTCTCTTCATTATGGCTCATCTACTGGGGAATTAAAAGAGAAAATGGAGAGCGGAGGAAATGAACACCTCCAGGAGGACCGGCTGCCTGGGTGGCATGTAGGAAGCCAGCCAGCCACAGCTCACGACTGCTGACGGAACAAAAGAAGCTATGGGTTAAATGACTCATTTGGCCGTGGATGGAGAGACAATGAGTGTAAAGAACGGTGATTTTTCAAAGAAATCCTGCCTTTGCTGTGCCCAGGAGCTCCTTCAAGTAGACAAAATGTCACTAGAAGGTCAAGTCCATCAATAGAAGAAATTATTTAAAGCCAGGAATAATCTTTGTTGTTTCCGCTCGAATAGCCTCTTTGATATCACTTACAGCTGCTGGATCAGAGCAGGTGATTGTGTGCAGAAACAATGGTGTGTGCTCTCTGCTGTGTTTACCTTGCCGAAGCTGCCTTTACCCAGCACCATGAGGAAGTTGAAGTCGTGGATTCCCACTTTGACCTTGCTCGGCCCCGGGCTGTGGACGGGGACCGGGGACAGCACAGGGGTCGGGGACAGGGCGGCGGGGAAGGGCTCAGAGAGCGGAGCGGGCATGATGGCAGGCAGAGAGGGTGTTGCAACGTCTGGCTGAGGCTCCTGGAGGAGAAGGGTGGAGAGATGAATGGTTGGATGCAGTCCATTTACACACAGAGATCATAATCATAGAATCATAGAAAGGCGGCCATCTTGCTACAGGCAGCTCACTCACCCATAGCAATGTATTTAAATGGTGCATGTTCTTTTAAATGACCAAAACCTGCTCAATTTTTAACCGATTTTCAGTTTGGTTTGTTATATAAGTCAGAGATGCAGTTATGACACTGCAAACTTATAGTTTTTCAAGTACAAATATTATATACACTACTGTTCAAAATCAGAAATACACTCTATACATTCTTAATGTGGTAAATGACTATTCTAGATGCAAATGTCTGGTTTTTGGTGCAACAATATCTACATAGGTGTATAGAGGCCCATTTCCAGCAACTATCACTCCAGTGTTCTAATGGTACAATGTGTTTGCTCATTGCATCAGAAGGTTAATGGATGAATAGAAAACCCTTGATGCTATCATGTTAGCACAGCTGAAAACAGTTTAGCTGTGTAGAGAAGCTATAAAACTGACCTTCCTTTGATGAAAGCAAAGTTTGAAAGAAAAAAAAACTATTATTTCAAATACAAATTATTATTTCTAACCTTGGTGATGTCTTGGCTATATTTTTTATTCATTTTACAATTCATGGTGGTAAATAAAAGTATGACTTTTCATGGAAAACGCACAATTGTGTGGGTCACCCCAAACCTTTGAAGGGTAGTGTAGTTATATAATTATAGCTATGTTGAAAACATTTGTGAGAAACCAAATCATGTGTAAATCCGTCTTCAGCAAGATCATTTGAGTTTTTGAGTTTGCTCAGATCACTCACTTTCCCTTATGTTTATTACATCAAGTCAAACTGACCTGATCTAAAGTTTTTTTTATATATATCTCTGTTCCTACCCCCCAGTTCTTTTGGATCACAGTCAGGCAGAACATTCCTGCACCCTGGTGGAGACAGGGTGTAACAGGGAAAGGAGGGGACTTTGTATAATTTATTATCTCATTATTCAACTACAACACCACATACATCTTCTGATTTTTTTCTCTCGATAAAGTTCTAAGTGAGTTCAAGACCCTGACCCAGTGTGAGCAGTGGCAGCTGCTGTTTATTAGAAGTAGCTGATAAAGGGCTTTGCCAAGGCCTATTAATAAATGGTCATGCACACAGTAAAAATAAAGGCCACTCCATTCTCTGGTGAATACAGGTATAAATACCCACACTGGAGCTTTTTGTTCATCATGAGCAGCGATGAGCCTTAATGCTGCTTCCTACCTGCAGGTCTGGGTCGGGTACAGGGATGTTGTAGTACTCCCCCTCATCCTGGGCCAGCAGCTTGAACCAGCCGCTGATGGGACGCCTGAAGATCTCGCTCACGCCGAACGACAGCGCTCCCATGAAGTCGTTCCTAGACGTGCGGTCCCAGTCCCACACCTCCACAGACAGGCGCCGGTCCCACTGGTGACCACGCACTGAGCTGGAGAGACCGACACGAAAAACTTAAAGTCACTAGGGGGAGTCAGCTCAGCATGGAAAGTTTATTGCTGCTATTTTTCAACTTCATGCATTTTTTCAGGTTTTCATAGTATCTCCTAACATCTTAATTCTACTGGATATTGTTATAAAAACCTTATTATGTACAATAAGATATGTAAATTCAGGAAACAGGATATATTGTGTCCTCTGATATTTCTTTGACCTTTGACCTTGTCATTTCATCACATGTATAGGCTTCCTGTAAATGTCCCATCTTGGATTCAAGTTCACATGTGCTCACAAGGTGAAACTCTCTGTCCAGATGGGGTTGAGTGTTGAGCGGATGGTCTTGGTCTTCTGTTTGCTGTGGCTCTTTGGGTCCGGGATCAGTTTCAGTTTAACATACGGGTCTGACAGGCCGTTTGGATCCATGGGCATCAGGTTACGAGCCTCCCGCACTGAAAATAGTGTGATAAAGAGAGTAGATGAAAGAAATCCTTCATTTCCTGTGTAATTCTATAACCTGTCATGACCCCCCTCACCTGTGACGAAGATGTCCTCCTTCTCTCCTCTGATGGTCAGGTGGATCCTGCCTCTCTTCTCCGTGTGGTCCTGGCCACAGAGGCTGGGAACACTGGTCTCACACCGCCGATGGACGTTCATATCACAGCCTCAAAGAACAAAGATACACATACGGGTCAGTGACAAATAATGTTTTGCAAGATGTAAAGTGAGTAAAAAAAAAATTGAAATACAGTTTTAAGAAGCATTTATCAGATCTCTCAAAATGTACATTGTGTGTTCATGTAGGTTTCTTGTTATTTGAAAGTTCTTTTGTGTAACGTCAAATGGTGTAACTGGAAAAGAATGATACATTTTAAATATATAATCTACCTAGAATATAAAACTTGATTTTATTTTTTAAAACCTTTTAAGAGAGTTAAACCTTCTGGTACCAAGTTTTTAGGGTTACACCACATGGTAGTTTTGTTACTGATCCATTCCAGGCTGATACATGAGCTGATATTTGCTCATCTGAGCTATGTTGGCTTCAGTGACTGTATCAGCCACAACCAACACTACAAAATGCCAAAGATTAGTTTGATGTAATGACATAGTTTTTCCAGCAGAGAGCACTATAGAGATCATTTGTCAAATGGAAAATATTAAGTAAGAGGCTCTTGACACAAGACGACTGCAGGAAGCGTTTCCAGCAACGGGAGAAGCACCAGGGTAAGTGTACATATACACTGACAGGGTTAAGAAAGGTGCCTTATTGTTGTTTAAACCAAACTGTCTTTTTAGCAAAAAGATAAACATCCACATGGTAAAGTCACTCACATGCCCTAAAAGTCAGGTTATGTTTGGACAAATTGTTCTAACATGACAAAATAAAATAAAAATTGCTCTTGTGCACATCTACATTTGTTTAGTCACTTAGGAAGACATTAAGTTGTCTTACATCCCTCCCCTCACCTGACCTCCATTAAGCCAGCCATAAATGTTGGCACTTAACCTTGTGGTGACCAGTTGTTTTTTTTCTCCAGATGAAAGGCAAGCCCTTCTAATGCCCCTAATATGTTACCATTAGTACAAGTACACACACACACACACACACACACACACACACACACACACACACACACACACACACATGTGGGGGAACTCACAGGTACATTTCATGCCCTGGTGTATGAGGCCGTACAGCAGTGAGCCGCAGTGGTCACAGAAGGTGGGACTGGAGTAAGTTGTGATCTTGAATGTGTGTCGACTCTTCAGGTCCTGAAACACGACAGAAACAATCTGCACTGAGTACTCACACAGGCACAGTGACCACAGGAGATAATGTAGACACACACACACACACACACACACACACACACACACACACACACACACACACACACACACACACACATGCAAATGCAGGGTATGATTAGTGGAGAACTGTTCAGTAGGGTATTCATGGACAACCCAATTAAATTTCTCCACTGGGAAAGGACATATGAATGAGAGTGCATCTAGACGAGGCTCACTGTGTGTGTGTTTGTGAGTGTGTGTGTGTGTGTGTGTGTGTGTGGATGCTGTGCAGAGGGATGAATCATTTTTATCTCTCTTCAGCTCCCTGTTTTCCCTCCCTCATTGAGTTGGTAGTTAAAAAACACTGTCACCCTGTTTCTCCTCTTTCACTCACCCTCCTTTTTCACTCAAACACTCAGTCACAGACACATGCACACACACACACACACACACACACACACACACACACACACACACGCGCACATACACACACTTTCCCCTTGACCTCATTTCTGATGCAGTTTATTTAGCTGGCAGAAAAAAAACGTGAAGAAAAGACAAATCTCCCTGAAATCCTCAAAATGCCACAGAGAGGAAGACTGAGCAGTCTGCTGCTCTCTCCCCTCTAATACTCCTTCTTATCAGTCAGTCCCACCCTCCACCTGCATCTCCTCCGCTCTCTATCTCCGACTCCCTGCATCTACGAGGCCTCGTACGATGACATGACATGAGCGCACACGTCATAGACGGGACAAGGCAGCGCGATGAGAACGATGGAGGGATTGACGGATGAGTCACATGCACGTGTTACTGGTAGCGAGCGGATGGCTAAATATGATGATGCCCGCATAAATCTTGACAAAAAAACCCCCAAGGAAAAACAAGAGGCAAGTAAGTGAGTGACAAAACTGTGATGGATACGGTGACATATCTGCTCACATCTGGTGTGGGGGCCGCCACGGAGCCGGGACAGGTGAAGGTCACGAACTCGTGACATCTTTTGTGGACCACGAAACTGCAAACTAAAGAAAAGAGAGAGAGAAAGAAAAAATATGCTTTTAAAATTTACACATAGAAAACCATCTGAGAAGATTAAATTGTGAACACTGAGTTTATCTCTACCTTGACATTGGTATCCCTGTTTGCCGATGCCCCTGAATAAGAAATGCACATAGATTAAGACACGAAAACAATCTCTCAATTCTCTGCTCTTCTTTGAGGTGAAATATTTAGCTTTCTCAGCCAAAAGAACATAGATAATACTGCCAAGACAGAGCCACTCCTGTTGCATTATTCCATGCTGTAGTAAGACCAACAGAAATGCAGGCACAAGTTGAAAGAAAAAGTCTATATGATAAAACAAATAAACAGCAGGAGCTGCAGACCATGTCAAGTAGCAGCGTCAATTATTGTCACACAATTCTCCTGCTTCCAGGACTGCGGTGTTGGCATGTTCCCAGTGTCTCCTCAAAGCTTTAATTGAATAATTAAAAGCATTGATTGACTAAAGAGTCCACTCAGCAGCACGCCTGCTGTGAATCAAGTTTTGATTAAGAGCTTTAGAAAAGCAAACAAGAAAAGAGCTCTTTTAAAGTCTTATAGGAGAGGCCCAGGGAGGTGGGGGGGTCATAGGACACTGACCATAATCACAGATCTACAATCAGTTCACCATCTGGCTGAGTAATAATTAAAGCTGGGGTTGCAGAGGGTAATCTGATCCTTGATCAGCATTCAAAAGAAGTCTCTTGTCTGCAGCATTGAGCACACAAGGCCGATTCCACTGATTGGCCAGCAGAGAGCATTAGAGAGCCAGGTATGGATTTGGAAAAGGCTCAGTGGTGCTGCTACTTGACCAGATATCACAGGGAATTCAGTGTAGAGGATAAGTGCATTTTAAATTTAATGATGCGCTGAAAAAAGCTCTCTAAAGCATGAAATTAACTAAAATGCTTCCATAAATAATCATGATAGTAGCCCTAACAAACTGACTAGAATACCTGAAAACCTTCTGGATGATGCGTTTATTGCAAATTACAAACTAATTAATTACAAATCACATAATAAATACGGGGGGAAAAAACCTGGATGTTGTTGTAATTGTCATTTTTATTTTTATTTTTTTGCCAGATAGGAAAAAACAGATGTACTACTGAGCCATCGTTATTCTGTTAATTAACACCTGTGCTGTGTTTCCGACTATGAAAATATCTGCTGTGAAAACATCCTGCAGGATCTATCTCCTTATATGGGTTTCCGTGGTCTTATTTTGTGATTTTTTTTAGTGTGAGAACCAGCGTTTTTAATTTACAAACCTTAAAAAACATCAGGTTACAGATTCCAACCACGTACAAGATAAAATGACTGTGATGAGGCAATGTCACATTTTCTTTTTTAATCCTTATCAGATAATTTCACTGGGTGATGGAAGGCTGTAGGCCTACAAGATGCAAATGCTCGTTCCCTTTCAGAGTCAGAATTAATAAACAAGATATTTACATCTGCATATTAGAACAATCTTTTTCTTCGTCTGTAATTAATCTGACAATCCCCCTCCGGGGCTGGAACACCCAGGTTGAGAGCTGCTGCTGTGACACCCTGCACGAAGGAAAGAGTTTTCACCCTGAACTAAATGCTGCTTCTGTGGCCAAGACAGCAACCAGCTGGAGAAATGTCCTGAAAGCTTCCCAGAGGCTGCTGGCACATGCACTGCCCTGTATCCGACATACACCCCACCATATGCCCAACACACACGCACACACACACCACACACACACACACACACACACACACACACACACACACACACACACACACACACACACACACACACACACACACACACACAGCTTCTCTGGACAGAAACAAGCTTGCTGCATCCTAACTAAAATCTATGTGCATGCATGTCAGTGGTTTGCAGTAATAAAATAAATAGTAAACAAGCAAGTCAATACTATAGTATTGTACTCATGAACAATTCTGACACAGTGATGTCTTGCTTACTACTTTAAATATTAAGTTCTTCCTCTCTAGTCGTCCACCACGTTCCACTATATTCATTTGCCAGTAAAATACATCATTGTGTGAAAGCCACATAATATTAAGTTTTTACCAACTAAGAAAACAGACATGTTTTCAGCTTTGTAACAGTTTATAATAAGCTACTGTAGTATAGTGTAGTAAGCTACTGTATAAGGGGTAGGTAACCCTGGTCCGAGAGAGCTGCAGTGGGTGCAGGTTTTTGTTCCATCCAAGCCTTTACACATGTGATTCTACTAAACAACCATTAGAGTCCTTGATTAGGACCTTCATTAGTAGAATCAGGTGTGTTAGTGCTTGGTTGGAACAGAAACCTGCACCCACTGCAGCTCTCTGGGACCAAGGTTGCCTACCCTTGATCTAGACTCACATGGAGTAAACTCCATAATTTAATTTTTTGGGTATTTTACAGCTTCGACTTCATTTAAAGCTTCAGGGTGGAGCTTTTGTCTCCCACTGCTGGACTTGAGAAGGTATTGACACAAACACTTTCTACACTTCCTTACATCATAGACTCCACTGTAGCCAACTCTGTTATTGTTGCAGCTGTAAAATGGTGCACAACTGGTTTAGAGCATCACACAGCTGCTCTGTGAAACAACTATGATTTAAATCTATTTGTTCTGATAACACACACCAAGTCACAAGGAAAGTCTAGAAGAGCTCTTTGTTTAAATTATTTTGTCCAAATTCCAGTTTCTGGTATGCAGATATTTACTAAACAGTGATAGGCTGATTCAGCATTGCGTGAACTCAAGCAGCAAGGACTGGAATGGATCGGACATTCATTTATATGTAAAAAGTTCTGCACTGCAGATTTTAAATCTGCAAGTTGAGGATATTTTTGAATGCAGGACATTCTAATAATTCTAATGAAGTAGTTTTTATGTTGTGAAATTGCTACACCACTTTGAACTGATTTTACACCTTAAATTCAGCTTACGGCCAGTGAAAATTGTTCTGTATAAGTATCTGTTTTATTAGCTATAGAGAAGCTTTTATAATTTCTATAAAATAACCCCAAGGAGGTCATCAGGATTCATTTGATTATTATTATATATATATTTTTAACAGAGCTTGCATTGTATGGTATGGTGATTTAGGAAGTATTGGGTGGGATGGGGTGGCTGGAGATGCATTATGAGAATCACAGGATCCAGTATCTTTGGAGCTTGTAACTACAGACTTGAAATCAGCATGTCCTGACCTCTGCTTCATTTTTTGGCCATTCTTCTATTCCATCCTACTAGAATGAACCTTGTGGTTTTAAGTTGTTGTATGTGTAGCATATACATGTTAAAGTCTGTGTATGAGCATGTTTTGCTACAGTAACTCCTGTATTGTGTGTGTGGGCTGCAGTGTGGAGGAAAGGTTATGTGACCAGATCAGGTCAGTGTGATGGCTACAGAGTGTGGGCAGCTGCTACTGGTGGAAGAAAAAAACATAACAAAAGTGCATATAAAGTCAGAGTCAGATAGAGTGGTGGGATGCCTGAGGAGGCGGCTTATGGTCTCTGTGTGTACAGTTGTGTGTTTCAGTGTGTGTGTGTGTGTGTGTTACCAGATGAAGTCTGTGCAGTGGCTGCAGAAGGTGGGCTGTTTGAAGAAGCGGGCTGTGAACTGGTGGTCTTTCACCTCAACGATCCTCTTGTGTTTGAGCGCTCCCTTCCTCTGGAACACAGGCACCCTGGGCGGAGGGGAGAGGGGCGACGGCAGGGGGGAGGCACCGGGGGAGGTCGCTGATGTAGGGGAGGCCAATGTCAGCGGGGAGAGGGAGGGGGAAGGGGAGATAGGGGTAGACATGATGCCTGGAGGTATAGAGCAGCGAGAGGGGAGGAAGGTCAGGACAGAATGGATGACGAGTGTCAGCGAGGAGGGTAAAGAGTTGTGCCGGCGGAAGACCTTGAATGTGGGAGAGAGGGAGGAGAGGAGGACACAAGGACACAGGGAGGAAGGAGGAGCAGGAGGAGGAGGAGGGATGGAAAGTGTAATGGGTCACAGCAGCGATGGGAGTTGTATTAATGGCACATGGGACGCGGAGGAAGGAATCAGTGAAGGAGTGACACAGAGAGAAAGATCCAGAATGAGGATGAATGGACCAGAAGTGCAGGAGAAGGAAAGCGACAGGTTTTCGGAAAGGAAACGAGAAGAAGGAAAAGGTGAAGTGAAGGAGAAGGCAAGGTTAATTCACACACAGACAAAACTCTCCTAAGAGACTCTGAGATGCTAAACGATTGGTGCAACTAACACTGTGTCCCACATACCACTGGTCTGGTCCATTCTATACAGTACAGCACGCACTACCCCCCGCCCCCCACCCCCCTGGCCCCTGGTTGTCAACCGCACCTCCTGTTGCCATGTCAACAACACCCCCCACCACCTGCTTCACTATTTCAGCCTGTATCCTCTCCAGACTCCTTGTCTGCCCTTATTAGCAATTAGTTCCATTTTTAAAAGAAAAGTTTGGACCAGAATAATATGTATACGCCTATAGGGAGTGCGATGTGCTGGAAAAAAGTGCAAAGCGGCAAATATTAGCCTGGAGAGATTGTGGAGCAAGTGTTGCACACTACTAAATGATGAATGAAACAGCAACAGAGATTTAATGAATAAATAAATATGCCCAAAGCAAAAAAAAAACATGCCAGAAAAGAATTTTGATGAAATGATGGTGCCTCAGCAAAGAAGTAAGAGCAAATCAATCAAAAGGGCGAAAAGGCGAATGTTGGGAAAAATGGGAGAGTTCTCTGAAATAAGTAAAATAATGATGAGAAGGAATATATTATAAGATATGTTGTTTAAAAATGTGCATAGACCCATCCAGCGAAAACAATAAAAAGTCAGTACCTGAATTTGTGGAGATTTTAGAGGAAAAGCTTGCCTGAAGGACAGCTTTCTTCTCTTCCTCCGCCTCTTCTCTTTGTCCTGCTCACTTTACAAGAAAGGCTAAGGTGCCACACCTGTAGCTGGACGCCTGAAATCAAAAATAATAAAAAATAGAAAAAAAGACAGAAGAAAACAAGAGGAGCAGTGCTGTAGAAAGTAGAAAAGGAAAGTATCAGCCAAAACTCAAAAAAGGGGGAAGGAAAACCTATTTTGGAAAAGCAACAGGCAGGATTCAAGCTTTCTAGGAACCAAAGATAGAAGAAGAGTGGTGGTAAATATCCGTTAACCCAGAGGCAGGGTGAGGAGGAGGACGAGATAGAGAGGTGGTATTCTCTTTCCAAGATTGATTCTGTTTTTTACTAAGAAGAGGACAAGAGATGGAGAGAGAACACGAGAGAGAGAGGAAGAGAGAAAGAGAGAGAGAGAGAGATATTGAGGGGAATAGGCGGCGATTAATTTTGAAATCTGGGTTACTTCTCTCAGGAGAGCGAGAGGGAGGTAGAGGAAGGAGGACGGATGAGACAGAAGCTGCCATTTTGCCACCACCACTACAGTATGGACAAGAGAGAGCCAACTGTCCCTCACTTCCTAGTGCCAGAAGGAGGGAGGAAAAAGGAGAGGAGGAGGAGGAAGATCCAGTCTGGAAGAAAAGAGCTTCAGCAGCTCTAAGATAGCTAGTTAGGCTTAGACCAGCTAAAATCAGAATTAAACAGTCTTAAGTCACAGAGTTTGCAGCAGATCCAGGTGACTGAAGGACCAACCTGTAAAATAAAACAAAACTGTTCATGTCATCTATAACACTACACCTGGCAGCATCTTCACCGCACTTTTAAATTTCACTGTGAGATCAGAGCAAGTGGTGGCACTTTAACACAGTGATCCGCCGTGTGCACTGAAACCAGGTCAGCTAAGCCTGATGGGAAGAGTAGTTTCCAGGAGAGAGACTGTTTGTCCATGACAGCGGACTATAATGTGCAGCACGTGTGTGTTCTTTGTGGCAAGACCATTGATTACCCTCATGCTGTCAAGGGCATCCGCATGCAATAACCTTTATATACACACACACACAGACACATACACACACACACACCAACACACACATGCCTGGTCTACTGTACGGACGATCCTGGGAGGAGAGAGCAGGGACGCAGCAGGCGGGGGACGAAGGGGCGGATTGGTATGGGACGGAGAGACTGAGAGAGGGAGCGAGGGGTTGAAGGTCTAATTAATGGAAATGTAGGTTATTAGTCTCCTGATGAGGACACTGGCAGAGAATTAATTAACAATTATAATTAGCAAGATTGTTAGAGAGCAAAATGGTGTCAGCCGGCGAGATAAGAGTGAGCCGGCGTGCACGGCGCGTGTGTGTGTCATCATTATGCATGTCTTTATTTGAAAAAAAAAAAAAAAACAGCTCCGTGTACGTCCTATCTGACAGTGATAGATGTGGGTTCAGCATTAGTCATGCAGAAGCAGCAGCTGATTGGGAGATGATAGGGTCTCATTCGCTCAGGCCATCACCGGACCTTCCTCTGTAGAGCATATAGAAACACCATCTTCATTTTCTGCCTCATAAAGCTCTTCATTGGTCTTATCTCAAATGAGTCACGTCCTTGGTCTGTTGTCACAAATAAACGAGGAAGTCACATACTGTAGTAAAAGAGAGAGAGAGAGAGAGATAGAGTGTTGGGAAACAAAGCACATAAAGGGCTCACAATGCATCTCCTCCACACTGTGTGATGAGTAAGCACTTGTTGCTTCTAAAGTGTCCATATCAGTGTGCGTTTGCATGCCTATCAGAGCGTGCTTTACAGTGTTTGATGCCGGGATACAAGGAGGGACCTGGTGTGCAGCCACACAATGATACATTAAGGCTGTAAACCACATACACATTCACCACACACACACACACACGCACACACACACACACACATACACAAATGGATACACACAGGTACACGATTCAGAGCAGAGCAGACTATCAAACAGACAGAATAGAAGATGAAAGGAAATATAAAGATCTGACATCAACAGAAAATGAGAAAAATGAGAATAAATGAATCATTTACTTTCCTCCTGTGTTAGTTTGCTGTTTCCATCCCTTATGTTAACAGGTCAGTTTTGACCCATGTCTTAAATCAGATACACTTAATGTGTTTCTCATCCTTGTTTACTTTAATCTTCCTTGACCATGAACATTTGGGTTTTAATATTTTTAGTGTGGGTCTCGTTTTTGTCAGTATACCCCTTGATTTTAATTTTTTAAAAATGGTCAAATGAACCTCAAGAGAAATATATATAGAAATAAAAGGATGTTGTGTGATCTGACTATTTCTGAGGGGTATTTGAACATGTCTCTTGAAGAGTTTTTTTTTTCATTTTAATATTATTATATTTAAAAATATCTATGGTGTTACGGGTCAATTTCGACCAATATTTATTTACTTCAATAAAAAAGCTAAAAATATAACTGATACCAAGACTAAATGAAGATCAGAACAAGTCAGTTGGCTGTCAGTGCACTTATGATTTCAGTTTTGGCTCTGATTATTGCTTTATATTTTATTTTCAGAACTCAAAACAGGACCCTAACAAGACAAAGGTCATAATTTCAACATGAAGATTTTAGAATTTAATGAAAACACAGTTTTTGTTTTATTTAGTTGAAGTAGAGGTACCTGACAAAGTTCAAAAACCTTGATGCAAATAAAAAAATTGAAGGCATACAGTTATTTTATTTAAAATCTAAAAGGGGTCGGTGCCGACCCAAACACAAGAGTAAGGTTAAGACAATAAAGTCTCATTTTGGTTCATCAGCCTCACCTAAAACTATAACCTGCCTACTCGTTATCAGCATCTGCAGCCCTGTTCTATGACAGCAGTGGAAGCTGCTGCTGTACTGACGGTGCACCGAGCCCTTCTCTCTTTCTCTCTGTCAGTCTACAGATGGCTATCTTATTATTTCTGACCATGGCTTAATGAAATAGAAAATTCTCCTCCGACGGAATCCTTTTTTTTTCTGGGGAGCAATCAGCACTTCACCAATTACATGCGTTCCATTATCGTCTCACAAGTGCTCACTCGCATCGAGCACCGGCTTCAACCCCGGCTGGCTTGGCTCGCCGGCTGGCTTTCTCCTCCAATGAAATTAAGGTAAATTGATTTGCCTAACTGTTGTTTGTGGAATCGGAGGAGAAGTGATGTCTGAGGTAATCATATCTGCCCGTTAAATTCGTCTCTTCAGAACTGATTGGCTCTGTTTGTCCGTATTGGTTTTCTGTTGCTTCTATTTGTTTTTTATTTCATAATGAAGAGCGGTCCACTCTGTTTTTTGGAAGAGAGCAACAAACCTGCACGCCAGTCAGCCGAGACATTTGGCAGGCGATTAGGCCTCGTCAACATGGCCTAAAAACTCTCAGTGCTCAAGCAAATAAGTACTCTCTCCATGTTTATTTTACTGTTGACCTGCCTCTCATTCCAACAACAAATACTGCTAAAATAGAAAAAAAATATACTATATAGTTGTGAAAATAAAATCAGACTTCTGGATTTTATCTCCTGGATGGGCAAGGACAGATGGAAATGATATTTAACTATTTATTATAAAGTTCTTTTACAGCCCATGATGCAGCCACAACTTTTTACACACTGCATAATTTAACTCTCAGGAATTATCTGTATTTCTCACGAGATGATAACCAACTATTCTGGTACTGTAGATGTATTTATGTACATACTGAATTTCATGATTTGTACATGTCAATATAAATAACTTTTCAGTTTTTAAAAAAATATATTGATGAATAAGTATTTGTCTCTTCATTGAGAAGAGGTTGAGTTTGTGGCCTTGAATAAGTTTTGAGTTTTTGAGCGTGCCCATCCAACACTGGCACGTGAGCTGAAGCACATTAATATTCACAGTATGTGCATCATACTAACAAGAACTCAAAGCCTCAGCTGTGGGCTGCAGAACCTTCTCACTGCTGCAGGGAGGAAGAGACGGCTGTGAACAAAATGTGCTCGAGGGGAAGGATGAAAGCAAGAGGGCAGGAGATTCAGGATAAGAGGGGCGATTGGATAATGAGACGATGGGTGAACAAGGTAAAGTCTGAGGATATCTTAATCTTCATCCCAGTTTTCTAGGATGAATTACCTTCAGGCAGGTGGCACGCACACACACACATGCACACACACTCACCTATGGAGGCAAACAAGAATGTAGTATGAATAATTATTGTGTCCTGGATGTGGTGATGATGTTGCTCCAACCAGATTGGCTGCAGCACACAGCAGACCTCTCTATGTTATGGATTGTTTGCATAGACAGCCATTAACCCTCTAGTGCATAGTGTTGCATATAGCAACAATTACTTTATCCTCATTTTTCTTAAAAGCTGTGATATAAAATCGTATGTTTTTACAATTAAGTGTGAAATAAAAATTTGAACTCACTATCTGGGGTACATAAACTTTATTTTATTAGTTTTTTAATTCATTTAGTTCAATTTTGATGTTATATATTTTTTTCTAATATGCTAAAATAGATTTGTTGCCATATGGCTACAATATGGAAAATTCCTAGTGCATACAACCTAATGGAATCCCATACATAGCATGAAACTATCCTGAGACTATGTTTACAACTTTTTCTTATATATTTATTTTTAAACATATCCATTATTAAGGCCATTTTAAGTAATAAAAACATTCAAAACAGTTATTACACAGTTTTTACAGCTCTTCCCACTTTACACCCTAACAACAGTACAATCGAGTAAATAAATCTAAAGTCAGTATCAAAAATAATGATTTGACCTGCAAATAAAATACAAACAATATATATCTAAATAGATATCTAAAATATCTAAATAGGGCTCAAATAATTGCTTAATTAATCATATTGTTAATCCACAGAAAATGCAACTCCAATAATTGATTTATTTAAAAATAAGAAACATTCTCTGATCTCAGCTTCTCTGAGTGCAAATAGTATATTCATACTTTTTGTATTGCTGGTTGGACTGCAGAAGCATTTTAAAAATGCACAACCTTGAGCTCTGGATGATTGTAAAGTAATTTTCCGCATTTTTTGTCAGTGAAAATGAGAAATAATTGACAATGAAAATAACTATTAGATGTAGCTGGTACATGCATATTTTTTACTATCTAAAAAGGGAAAAAAGGAATATTGATAAGCAGCATACAAAGTGAGTCATAATGGTCAACATTTTGAGGTTTTTGGACAGATCACCCCATTGCAGTACCAAATATTTGGGATGATAAAAAAATGCAAACGTGGTGCTAACACAATACAGTTGTCCCATAGTCGTGGGGCAGTGTAGCTCGGGTGAAAACGGAGAAAGACTTTCTGTGTTGATGGAGAAAAAAAGATAAGAGATGAAAGGATGTTGGGTGTTTTTTCCCCCCAACTTTCAGAAATCAAGCCAAAGAGTTGTAGAACCTCACAGCACCACTTACATGATTAAACTGAAAACAGCACTAGAGATAGATAGATAGATAGATAGATAGATAGATAGATAGATAGATAGATAGATAGATAGATAGATAGATAGGTTTAGTTTTAAAGTGAGAACACTACATTAACACTAAATGGGAGTAGAAAAGAAGATCCAGTGGGAGGACCTCAAGGACAGAGTGGAGCTGTGCATCAATAAGATGACAAAGCCAGTCAAAGCAAACAGAATTGAAAGAAAATCAAAACAGAAAGACAAAGGGAACCAGTTGGTGGAATACTGAGAAAGATGGAGGGTGAGAGGTGCAGGAGCATCAGGGCACCACACTGCAAAGTAAGAGATGGCGTCAGTGTCAGTAGTCAGAGAGAGAGAGAGAGAGAGAGAGAGAGAGAGAGAGAGAGAGAGAGAGAGAGAGAGAGAGAGAGAGAGAGAAAATCATAGACAGAGAAATACAGAGAAAAAGAGGGTAAGAGAAAGTGTTAAGCCCTGCATCACAGACATGCGTTACAAATCCTCAGGCAGCTGGTGGCAGATCAGTACAGGATCAATCTGCTGCACCTCAGCAGGGACGCAGCACACTCCTTCCATTCCCACACACCACTCATGAGTGTGTGTCACTGCACTGGTATGTGTGGTGTGACCATGAAGTCAGAACAGAAGTGACTGGGGATAGGGAGGTGGAGAAAATGGCAGATCAGTTGGGAGAAGGCAGGAGTCGGGTTTCAGAAGACTGATCCAAACCATACACTGTGTGTTTTACAACTTCAAGATTAAAGCATTGTCAAGCGGTATACTCTGGAGATAGTGTATTTTTAATCCAATATAACTGTATGCCTTCATGTGAAATCCTTTACAGCCCTAAAAAGCAAACTGCTGGTATCTAACTGTACCCAGCTAAACGATAAATGATGGAAGCGAGGGTTAGAACTCCCACAAGGGAGATAAAGGATCAGTTTATCCCTCTCCACTCTGCCATCATAGCCATTAGAGAGAAAAGCATAACACTGACCTTAGATCAGTGTTTGGGGACACCATGATCCAACTGCCTGTAACTCAATCTTATTAGAGCGTTAAGTCATTACTGCATGTACACACAGAGGCCTCACAATGCAATTAGCCATTAGCCCATCACACTGACAAAGCATGGCTAATTAGCAGATCGCAGATGCACAGGGAGCAGAACAAAACATATTTAATAACCCCATCAACACTCTTGCAGACTATCATGTGTCAGATGCTGTTTAGATGTTTTTTCATGCTTGGTTGAGCACGGATTTAAAGAAACAAGTTTGTGTTTGTGAACACTTTTAAAGCCAGGAACCAGATGAGAGATTTTATACAAAGGAAAATGAAAGTTAAAGTCAGTTTTATATACAGCTCTGGAAAACAATAAGAGACCACTGCATTGTTTTTCTGAAATTAGCATCTCTACATGTATTCCAGCCATTCAATTCCAGTGTCTGTTGAATTTTTACATATGCTCACCTCATTCTGCCTAAAGAGGTACTAATTAGGTGAAACCTGAACCAAGAACAATGGTAAAGACTTGTAAAGAGCATTCCAAGATGCATGAAAGATGTGATAATTGTTATTGCACCAAATATTGATTTCTGAACTCTTCTTAAGTGTAAACATTAATATTATGTTGTTTTAAATGAATTTGATATTGTTTCTTTGCATAGTTTGAGGTCTAAAACATTGCATCTTTTTTATTATTATTATATTGACCATTTTTCATTTCATCTCATCTTCTATACCTGCTTATTCCTCATTAGAGTCACATGGTCTGCTGGAGCCTATCCCAGCGTGTTACGGCGAGAGGCAGGGATACACCCCAGATGGTCGCCAGCCAGTCTCCAATTAACCTGAGCATGTTTTTG
The DNA here is from genome assembly GCA_030544235.1 of Lepturacanthus savala. NCBI lineage: Eukaryota > Metazoa > Chordata > Actinopteri > Scombriformes > Trichiuridae > Lepturacanthus > Lepturacanthus savala. The sequence continues at coordinate 27,634,656 of CM060467.1, forward strand.
GACTGTGGGAGGAAGCTGGAGTACCCGGTGAAAACCCACACAGACACGGGGAGAACATGCAAACTCCACACAGAAAGGTCCCAGACCCAGGACCAAGGAGGTCTTGAACCTGCGACCTTCTTGCTGTGAGGCAACAGCGCTAACCCCCTAACCCTAATTTGTCATTTCTGCAAATAAAATCTCTGAATGATAATATTTTTATTTGGAATTTGGGAGAAATGTTGTCAGTAGTTTATAGACTCAAAAAATGTTCCTTTTTCCCAAACACATACCTATAAGTAGTAAAGTCAGAAAAACAAAAATAATTTTGCAATGGTTATTTTTTTCCAGAGCTGTATCTTTCTGTGTTGGACTCTATCTGTTCCTTGTATAATGAATTATATCAATGAAAGGTAAAGAAAAAAACAAAGCAAAACTAAAAACTTAAAAATAACACACACACACAAAACAAATGCAGCAATAAATAAATACATGTTATCAATGCAAATGTCATCCTACACAGGTATGAGGAAAACTTCACAGAAAAATACATCGTTAAAATTCTGTTCTGATCAGGAAACGCACATCTGTTTGTTACAGTCTAATAGGAGCCGGTCAGGTGGCTTTGACTTGGCTGCTGTTGGCTGGAGTCGAGAGTTGAGGCAGTGTTGCTCTCTTTGAGGGTGAAAGGAGTGGATTATGTTAGGTCAGCTCTGGCCAGATCAAAGCAAAAACTCTGACAAGAACCGAGAAACCGCTATGAAATATGTTCAAGCAAGCATGCATCCAGAAACACACAAAAAACTCACACACACACACTTTGGCAGAGGGCTGCCTGTCAGAATGCAAAAGGAACTCTGCTTTGAGTTCTCCAAAAGGAGTTCTGATGGGAAATACTGTCATAAGTGGGAATACATACACACATACACACACTCGCCCACACTACACAAACACAATCTCAAAGCCCCTTATTTATAATCGCATTGGTGAAAGGAATTGGAAGGAAACACAGCACCACTGACATTAATTAAAGAGAATCATATTTTATGAAGCAATTCTCAGGAAGTAAGTGCAGCACTGACCCTCCAGCCCCACCCCAGACAGACAATGTCAAATAAACTAACACATTAAATTAGGGCATAGACCAGACCAGTCTGGGCTAGGAGCAACATCACCCTACTAGCAACCCGCCTTAGCAACCCGTAAGTAGGCCTATAATGTTGGAGAGGTTACTAGAGCAGAACTGGGCCTTGTACAATGCTGGAAACACACACACTGGTTTCTGTGGGTATACGTGTCCTGTCACTGTGGTAAATAAGCGTCTCATTCATGGTGCAACATGCAGACCCTAGACCTGCTGAGTACAACGCGTGGCACTCCTGTATTTCCTTGATATAATTCATGGCCGATTCAGCCAATGAGGACCCTGTTTGAATTCTGGAGCACCACTCGATTTGCTTCTCAGGTCACGGGCCAATAGAGAGAGGAGGGGGGAAGGGGGACGAGCTTGAGGCTGCACCAGGATCTGTTTCAAACTCAGGAACTAGACAGGTCTGGAGCACGCTGTGCTAGACTGGACTGGACTGTTCAATGCATACACAATTTGACCAAACATAAAAATCTGATAAATCAAAGCAGATTAGGACAACGGGGTGAATCAAAAGAGGAGCAAGTCAACAAAGAAAAACAAACTGAACCTGACACTCTAAACAGAAAGTGATGGATCAGAGCAGGGAGGACAGTGCAAAGCTGTTCAGGACTATAGTTCAACACAGGGGTCAGATAAAAACAAGCAGAAAGCTGTGAATGTACTTAATCTCCGCAGCAGTAGAGTAACACGTTACAAATGTAATCAATTACTGTAATGCATTGATTTTTGCTGTAATGCAGTAATGTAAGGCATTAAAAAAACAAAAAAAATTGGGAATATTTTACTCTGTACGAATGTCGATAACACACTTTACAATGCTTTTTAACCTGGATTAAAGTGGTCGTTTTTTTGTTTTTCTTCATACAATGTTTCACTCCTTTTCCTTCTGGCTCATCACACAGAAGATGGAGATGAGTGAACCTGCAGAAATGTTGGATATCACATTCTCCAGATGGACACAGACTCATTACTTTATGTTGAAACAAGGATTTAAAGAACATCGTAGTCAAATGCACTCTGTGACCACACCTGTAATTTAACATTTACAGAGGTGTCATAGTAACATGAAGTTAGCAAGGAAGCACATTTCCAGTTATTTTGGTGAGAGTAACTAAAAAGTAATGCAATAATAGTGTAGTGCCTTACATTTTAAATGCAGTAATATTGTAATGTAATAAATTACTTTGAAATAACAGTAACAAGTAATAAATAATGCATTAGAGCTTTGAAGTAACTTACCCAACACTACTCTGAACCAAATTTTACACAAAAATATATGTTTTCAAGAAATTTAAGCATAACTACAATACGTGTGTGTTTGAGGTCACACGTGTGTGCCTGTGTAGGAGGATCAGACAACTTGAGGCGATGCATTACAATAAGGAAGATGAGGATCATTGGCAGAGTGATGTACGCATTGTGTGTTAAATATGCATGCACAGCAAAGTGTGTGTGTGTGTGTGTATGTGGGAGAGTGGAGGAGAGAACTACAGAATCATGCTGCAGTGCTCTTTTACACATGGTTACTGCACATGCAATACACACACATGACACGTGCCTTCACAACATAAAACACACTACTGTCTTTGACCGGTTTCAGGCTGTTAGTGATATACAGCTTTTGGGATGACATGCAAACAAAGTTGTAAAGATTATGCAGTCAACATGATAGATAGACTTTATCCGAGCCACTCCAAACCAATCCAGTCCAGTCTAGACTAGCATGGACAGCAGACATGTCACCACCCTGCTGCCCCTCAGCTTCTAAATATCCACCTCCCATTGATTAAGGTCAGGACCGAGCAGAGGGGAGCATAGCAGATCTTTGACCAGTGTTTTGAGGAAAGTGAAGGACATTATGCTATATTACCCAGCAGGCACCAGGTGGTGGCGGTGCAGAGGACACCATGGCAACGCCATGAAAAATGCCATGGCAACACCATAGCAACTGTGGCCTCATTTGCTCGCTGGTGGTGTGGTACAGCCCAGACTTGCTACAGTGGCGTGGTCGTCAGATACACACTTCAGTCACATCATTAATAGTAACATTGTTCATTAATTATTTCATCAATCAATTAATTGATCATCATCATCATCAACAATCAGTCAAAAGGAGCAAGAACACAGTATCTACTGGTCTCTGTTTTTTGCTAAGTGAGAGACAGACAGAGGAATGAGCTGATTTAAAAAAGAAAGTGATCAAAAGAAAAAAGCAAAGGTCAATGGATGGGTTAATTAACAAAGAGATGAGATCACCGTATGATCAAACTTCAGGCAGAAAAAAAGAAAAAAGAAGTGTGGAGAATGTTAATAGCTTGTAAATGAAAACCAGGAGAAAAAAAACTGCAGAGCAGAGCAGGAAAATGCAAAAGAGACAGCAGACGTGTGTGAGCCAAACATCCTGATGTGTAAAAGCAGCGAGTGTCAAAAAGTAATGTTAGGTAGTACGAGAGGAGTGACAGACTGATAGCTATAGTAGATACAGATGAATAGAGAGTTTTGACTTTTACTTGTCTTTTTTGTCACAGGCACTAATGTCTTCACAGTCATATAGGAGGAATCGAAATTCAAAAATGATTTCAGTGTCTAGAATCGCTACAAAGCTAAAACATTTAAAACTATTTCATCTAACACTTCCTCCAAATATACCAAACTTAACTAATATATATATATACCTGTATGTATATATATGTATATATTTATTTGTACATATATATTTCTTCATAGATAAATGATAGAATTCAAATGATAGTTGAATACAATAAAATATCTCAGTTAAATCACAGTATAACATGGTACATTCTCAAAAACATAGTATATTTTAATATATTCTTTTTTTCTCAGCATAAAAGAAAATAAATGAAACAAAATAAGCAAGAGGGTTTTTAAGAATCACTTCTGTTCATGCAGTCACAGACTTAAGTATTAGCGCCTCAATATAAATCAATAATGCTCAATGACATACCAGGTTTAAGCCCTGTTGATTGGTTGAAAATGACTGTGTTCTACTACACAGGAAGCAATCAAACTGTTGCTGTGGTTTCCACTGTTGGGGTGGAGAGTAGAGCGAGCTTACTACCTCATGGAAAAAGGTGGCTGCCCTGGGTCCTAAGCATTTGCAACAATTGAACTACACAACCCTCCCACGACAAATCTTTGAGATTTCATTCAGTTAAACATGCAATGATTCTGGGGCTTTCCAAAGGGATGGGGAAACGGCAAAAAGCATTTCTCTAAAAACAAAGACAGGTTGTTTTAAAAATTGCCCCACGCAGACCTAGAAAAAAACGATCCATGTGCAGATAAAAGGTACAGTCTGCTCTCACTGAAAAGGCAAAGGAGTCAAAAGGGGAATTGAGAAGGTCGACTAACCCTTCGATCTGTGACGACATGCACAAACACAACGCACAGCCCCTCACATAGCAGGTCAACCCCCCCACTCCCCCCCTCCTTCTAGCCATTACCAACAGCATCCCAAAGCTACAAAGTCTAAAAGTAGATGTTTTTTTTGTTTTTTTTTTTGCTACATCATGTCAAAGCTACATTCAACTACAAGAGAAGAAGAGCTGGACTGTGGCTGGTCTTAGTGTGAGAGATGAGGTGGATATGTTGACCTTATGAAGATGGAGTGTATGCATTGCAATGTTGGCAACACTGGCACAGTTTACACAGTAGATGGCTTTTGGCACAGCTCACAGAAGATGCAACGCTACAGTTCACTACTCTCTGAACACATAGCATTCGTATTCATATCAGACAGCCAGAGCCAGGTGCTGTGGACTCTAACTCATAAAATCATAATCACATCTGACCAAAGAGATTAAACCAATCCAACATGTAAGAAAATGTGTAACATCTGACTCCGGCTGAAACAAACGTTCTCATTTTAAAAGACGAAAACACAAAATAAAACAATTACAATGTCTCAGATGCAAACAGTTGTGCCATTGCATCCCTGTCACATTGAAGGTGGGAATATTGCTCAAAGTCAAACAGTCATCTGATAATCTTGAGAACAGGAGTTATATTTACTGACTGCATTCAGTGAAGTCTCAGCTATTGTATGTGCACCTCAAATTGGAACTCAAAACATTCACAGTATTTCGTTCAGTCTTATTTGCTGAAAATAAATAGTCAAAGTACAAGATTATTTCCTCAGCACATGTGTCTGTAGTACTTTGTTATTTGAACCTTGGTTACAGTGAATTTTATTGTCCATAATAGCAACATGAGTTAACATCAATTTTTTTTCTTTTTTTTTTTTTTTTTTTACATGTCAGCAAAATATGTGACCTGTAGATTGTGCAGTTACAACTGTGGCACACATGTCTGAAAAATACAAAGAGGAATTGTGCTTCATGTAATCCATCATCTCCAAACTCTGCTAAGGTACAGTATAGTAGTGAAATACAATAATATCCTCGGAGAGCTTTTACAATGCGCTGAACTCATTTCAATTTCCCTTTCTCCCTCTGAATCCTCTGCATATATCCGAGCCACTTTCATAAAAGCAATAAAGTTCATAGCTGCACACCCTTTGCTATGTATTATGCAGCTACAATTATACAATTCACCAGTAGCCTCTTGCACAATTGTCTCCAAAGCTTATTTGAATATTATACAGCCATCTAGTGCCAATTACAGATATTGCACCAATCATCCCCTTGATCCATTTATATGATATGGTGAATTATGCGTTGTTCAAATGTGGAGGGAAAAAGATGGGTCTTTCTCTATGAAAACAAATTACTTGAAAACTAATCTTGCTTTAAAGCTCCTAAATTTGGTGCTGCTATTGAATTATCCCCACTTCCAACACTAGCCACATCCAGCCTCCTCTTTATTAAAACACTAACACAGTGAGAGAAATATATTGATAGAATAAAAAAGAGGGGCGGGGAGAAAAGTCCGAGTAAGAAAGTAAAGAAAAGACAGACAGAAAAAGAAAATCTGCTACATGTCTTTTTTGTTGTTATTGTTATTTATCTTTTAAAGTTCAGTTTTTGTTCAAATACTTTTGATACTGTGTGTTCCAGTTCTGGTTGGACCAGAGGTGACATGACAAGCTCCGACAGGGAGGAGGAGAAGTGGTTCCTGTTCCATCTGATTGGTTAAAAGGGTCTCTAGTAAAACGTGACATCTTGTAGATGGTCCTGGGGTAGAGCTAGATGGGTCTGATGGTGTCATGAGGTCAAAGGGCAAATGAACAGCACTGTCTTCACTGCCCAGTGAAAGGTGATCAGGCAGACAGAGTGCATGAAAGAGGTGACTGCATTGCTTTTCATAACAACTGATTTACAAAAGGGAAGAAGAGGGAACAGTCTCTCCAACACCATGAAGCAGTCCACCAATCCAGTTCAAAAGCCAACAGCCAATGGGGACAGAGAGCCAGAATCTGTGGACCAAACACTGGCATCTTTCAGAGAGGGTGGGTCTCTCTACATCCCACCGAGGGGTGTTCTCAAAGCCAGAGGGAGGGAGACGTTTTGAGCATATATCTGTATGTGTGCGCTCGTGCATGTGTGTGTGTCTGTGTGTACAAATATGACATCATTACTCACAAGTTGGAGACTACTCTTATCCATAGTTGTGACTTGGGGAGGGGAGAAGAACCGAAGATGACATCACAAAGCTCAGTTCTGAGCGGAGGAGGAGTTCTGGGGCTGCTGTCCCTGGTGATGCAGCCTCGCCTTCACTCAAGTCGTCATGGGAACCATCCAAACGGATGTAGCTCACCCTGGTGTGGCGCCTCACTGTCGCCTTCACAAGAACGCGTACAAAGGAGCGGGTGGCGGTAGTGTTGCTCTCACACAGAGTAGTGTTGGCAATAAGACTACTGTCCAAATCAGTTCCCGCAGTGATGGTCGCTAATTGATTACCTATGGTCACCAAGGCAGCCATATCTCTGCTGTCATCGCTGGCTCCAGCTGCCATGGCACCACGGTTCTCAGTAGCAGTGGTGTTAGCTTCTACGTCTCCCTCTCTCCTTTCCCCCTGTCATACCTCACTCTCCAGGCTGGAGAAGTGGGCCGACCCTCGGCGTGAGCACAGACTCTTGGCTTTGAGTGGCAGGTGAGGGGAATAGAACCTCCTTGGCTGTGGCACAGAGCGCAGTCTCTGATACTGGAGTTTGGCGCTTGCCGAAGCCTGAGCCTGGCCCTGGCCGGCCATCCCTACCCCTGCTGGTGGTGAGACGGAGGACGAGGAGGGCGGTGGCGGGATGGCCATAGGGAGGGAAATGGGAGACATGGACGACTGCTGGGGCGGCGACGGTGAGGGCAGAGGCGGATGGTCTGTGGGCTGTGTGCTGAGGCTGAGGTTAGATTGGCTGCCTGATTTGGCCTGACTGGGGTCTGATTTGGGGGGGATAGGCTTGGGGCGAGAGGCCCCGCTGAAGCTGTGGCAGTGGGGGAGAAGCTCTTCCTGGCTGTGCGAAAGCGCAGTAGGTCCTCTTTTGGAGTGGGAGGTGTGCGATCGGCTGTGGGGGTGTGGGTACGGATGGGGTTGGGGGTAAAGGCTACAGGAGCACATGGTGGCCCGTCCTGCGTCCTCCCCTCTGTCCCTAGCTCTACCTTTGCTCTTCACTCCTCCACTCTTCCACTTCTTCTCTCCTTTCACAGGGATCTTGTCCATAGACCAGTATCTCCTAGGCGGGGGGAAGGCTGCTGGAGGTGGTGGCCAATGTGAGCCCAGGCCCCCACTACCTCCCCCTGATCCCCAACCTACACCTGGCCCTGAACCCCAGAAATCGGTCCCAATCCAACCCTCTGCCCTTGTTCCCAGTAAAGAATCATCCCGACTGTTGATACTTCCGCCTTTCTCCCTGGAGGGGTAGGTACCAAAGAACCAGCCTCCTCCACCTATGCCCCCTATTCCACTGCTGCTTCCCCCTGCACCTCCCTCCCAATACCGCTCAAAGCGGCCGAACTCGCCTGATGAGCCTTCATCTGAGTAACTGTCCTCTGCCCTGGTCCTGTCCCTCTCTGATTCAGACACTGCCCCTCTACCTACCCTCCGTCCCCTGCTCTCCCCCCTCTCTCTCACTCTTTCCCTCTCGTCCTCGTCTTCCTCATCATCATCTTCCTCATCTTCAGAGTCCCACTCGTGGAAGGACAGCCCTTCTCTTGTCTGTGCTTTCTCTTTTTCATAATGCATTAACAAAGGACGCCGCTCTCCAACCCTACCACTCTCATCTCTGTCCACCCCTCCACTTCTTCGCCGCTTGTAAGATGGAAGGACTGGGTGGATGGATGTTGAAGGAGTATTGTCAACCCCTCTCCCATTCACCCAAAATTTGACCGATGCAGGGAGTTTGTTGAGGTTGGGGTAGCGTTTGCTGAGGGTACGATGTCTGGAATGCGAGCGTGAAGATTTGGGACGCCTTTCCCTACTTCTGCTGCTGTCCTCCTCCTCCCTGTCATTACCCTCCTCTCCTCCCTCTCTCCTGCCTCTGTCCCTCTCTCCCTCCCACGAATCCCGTCCCTTGTCCCCAAATGTGCTCCGATACTGAGTGGAAAAGGAAGAGTAGTCTTGCAATCCTCCTTCCCTCTCTCCCTCCATGTCTCCTTCCCTGTCTGGCTCTACATCTCCGTCTTCTGGCTCAGAACGCTTTCCCCCGAGAGATTTCTTCCTTTTCTTTGTCTTCAGTGCCTTCTTCTTCTTCTTTTTCACCTTTCGCCTCTTTCTTTCTCTCTCCCGCTCCCTTTCCCTTTCTTCCCTCTTTTTCCTCTTTTTGTTCTTTTTCTTTTTCTTCTTTTCTTTCTCTTTCTCTTTTCTCCTCTGCTTTTCCCTTTTTTGCCTCTCAGGATCTCCACCCGCTCCACTCCTTTCTCGCTCACTCCAGCTCGCCCACCAATCTTGAAGTTGCGAGAGCTGGCTCCCTCCTCTCTCCCTCCCCCTTTCCCTTTCTCTGTCACCCCAGGGTGTGCGTGGTTTCCTGGGAGGTATGGGTGGCGGCAAGCGCCCGTGGCTGAGGGAACGAGGCCTGATGATTGAGCGTTCCCTTTCCCTGCCCCTCCCGAGGAGGAGGCTGGACTCTTCTGTCAGCTCCTCGTCATCATCATCGTCCTCTCCATCTATTCCTCCAGTCCTGTCTCGTGTGCTCCTGGAGGAGCTGTAAGAGTAGGTGGGAGAAGTGGAGCGAGAAGATGAGGCCGATGAGGACGTGGATGTGGATGAGGTGGTTGACGAAGAGGACGAGGAAGTATAGTGCAAGGATGCGGAAGGGGAAGGTGGTGTGTAGGAGGGGCTGAGGGGTACTGGCACAGGAAGTGAGAGCGGGGGAGAAAGGGGGCGTGCCCTCCTCCCTCCTCCCTCCCTCACTCCGTCTCGTGCTCCTCCCCTCCGCCCCAGGGGCAGAATGTTCTCGTACAGTGGCCCTCCAGGCTCTTTGGGCTTCTTGGGCCTCCGCTTCCTCCAGAAGGATGAGGGGAGAGGGGGAGAGGGGTGTGGCAGCGGGGGTGTAGGAGGCAGAGGGGCCTGACTCTTAGGAGGCAGTCTGGGAGTTCCCAGAGGTTTAGCGGCCCCTTTCCCCTGACCTCCGCTGCCACTTCCCACCACCCTCTTCCCCACCCCATGGTCCATGCCCTTCTCTGAGTAGAAGGCCACACTGGCTGGAGGGGGCTGGGGGTGGCCCCTGGGCATAGTCTTGGGGGTCTGGGACCCTGCCTGCTGCTCCATGCAGGGCCCCAGTCCCTCAGGGTCAATGGGACCATAGTATCTCTTATAGCCATCAAGTCCCCCACCCCCTCCAGCAGTTGAAGCCCAGTTCGGTGGGACTTTCTGAGCAAAGGGTCCCATGTCAGTGATGGCCCCCCGTACAGCCATAGGGTTAGTGGCTGCAGCAGATTTGGGCAGCCTCCAGCGATCCACCACAGCCAGTCTGCGGTCTGGCCGGGGTAGGAAGGTGGAGCAAGGGAGGGGTGCACCAGCAATGGGGGTGTTGGAGGGACCCAGTGCTGTCCCAGAATGCACCACGGTGGGAGGAGAGCCCGGTAGAGGTGTCTTGTAGACGGGCTGCGGTTGCTGCTGTTGCGGCTGCTGCTGCTGTTGCGCCATGGAAATGACTGGGTTGGTCATAGACGTTGAGACAACATGTGGCTGGGATGGGACTGTGATCATTGCAGTGTGGTGATGTGTAGACAAAGCTTTAGGTCCACCTGGCGCTGTTTCATCCTCAAAGCTACAGCAGCTATACATGGCCTGAGAAAAAAAGAAGAAGAAGAAAAATTAGTAACAGTATTATTTAGAGTAGCATGAAAGTAAACATAATATAAGAAAATAAGAATAAGAAGATATTGTATTATACAAGAGGGGGAGAGGATGAAAAGTGGAGGAAAATGGAAATCATAAAACAATCCAAAGAAGTTCCACTTTTCAAAAGATATGCAAGATTGCTCTTTTTCAGATAAACATCCATTACTATTTATAGTACAGTTGTGCATTGTTTGGTTAATGAAATGCCACACATAAATGCATAAATTACAAGCACAGTGGTGGAATTGGATAAATTATTGTTAGTGAAGCCACAATAATTATATGTATTCGGTGTGTGTGGGCAGGTTCTGTCAAGGTCACTGTCAAAAGGAAGAGGATATCCAGGGTTTGAGCAGAATTGAATTTCAATTAATCTCCTGAATGTAGTGGAATGGAATTAACCCCAGAAACTAATGCTTTCTTTTTCTTTTTTTCCTCACATTTGGTAAGGGCACAGATAAGGGCGTACCCAGGCACATGCTTACACATATGTGTGCCTGTGGTTACGTGCACAGCATTTGGTTCCCTACAGGTTGGCCTATATTTTTATTGGAATAAAAAATACCATGTTTAATAGTACGAATAGACATAATGATGTGATTTTTAAGCATTAGCAGTCAGTGGGACTTTGGATTTGAAATTTGGAGAAATACAGTTTTCAGAATATCTGCAAAAAAAGGAAGACACAAAGGGCCTGATCGACTAAAGGTCTGCATGTGAAAAAACGTGCACAAACTCATAGAATGCGTAAATAAATGTACAAACTGACCTACTAATGCTGCACACTGAGGATTTCTTTCAAATGTGAAAAATAACACGCCTTATCCAGTAACTACTTTTCCCTCAATGAATATGCAAGAGGAGGCATTAACAGGCTAGTGTGCAAAATACTGTGAAGGGGAAAATGTAAATAGATTAATGTAGCACACACACCATTATCTACCAAGCCTTAAACGCAACTTCTGTGATGGATACTGCATCTGTATTTAGTATGTTTCAAGGGAAGGTGCAAACAGCCATGCAATATGCACATAATTAATGTGCAAAGCAGGAAAGTCAGTAAATAAGTCTACATTGATCTATAAATGAATATGGGTATTCTTACTCTATCTGCTGTCCACAGCTGCTTTATATTGTATAGAAAGCTTATTTTGTATAGTGCAGTGCTGTTGCACATAGTTGTTCACTCTTTTTACCTTCATCAAATAACTTGTAAATGACTCCAGGGTGCTACAGTATAAGCACACACTTCTAGAAACATCAGTCTAGTCAGTTATAGCTACAGATGTCAGGCGCTCATCTATCATTTTTAGCTTTTTAACAAAAGTAGCGTCACCTTATTCTTGAAACACATTGCAATGCAAACACTGTCGTGTAATATTTTCTTCATGAAACCATGTGGTCATGCAAGAGGTGAGATACATTATAATTATTTCTGAAATAGCATCAGCTTGATATGATCATAAAAGGTCCATCAACTGCAATCTGTTAGAAGGCACATGCAATTTAGTGGTCTTTATATGGGATCTTAGTCGATCAGGTCCATAGTGTTAAAAAAAAAACCAACACTGCACACACACAGACAAAAGCACTTACCCTGCTGATTGCCAAGAGAAAGTCCAATTTGCCAGAGCTGGTGGCCATGCAGTGGCGCAGCTTCCAGTAGACCAAGTGTTCCCAAGCAAACACCAACAGACTGAGGCCCATAGCCACCAGCAGCATGTAGAAGACCCCGGCCATGTTGTCAATATCTAGTTTACTGCTCATCACCTCAATTTTGTCATTATGGCAGATACCTGACAGCCAGAGGCGCTCCAGCATCTCAATCTCATCTGGAAAAAGGATGGGTGGGGATGGGCAAGGATGAGGAAGAGAAGCGGGAAAAGGGAAATGGATAAGGTTAAAAGCATGCACAAGGAAAGAAGGGCAACAAAAATGCAGGAATATAGGGAGAGAAGAAGGGGATTCAAATTTGCAAAAAAAAAAGAAAATAAAAGCAAGACAAGCCCTAAAGGGGTTAGGTCTTAAGGTTATTTCAAGGTTGGAGATAGATAAATAGATAGATACAGAGACAGAAAGGATAATATTAAACACTAAAGTACAGTTCTACACTACTGCTTGCTGTTTGCCAATTATTCAAGATGACTCCTCAAGGTCAGAGGTCAATAACAAAAAGCAGCACTATTTCCAAAGTAACAAAGAAACGGAAGACTGGGAAAGAGAGGGAGGGAGAGTCCAAAACAATGAAACAGCTCTGAGAAGTAAAATGGCATCGACAACCTAATCTCAACATTGTAACCAAGAGTTAATGAGGAGGCCAGGAGCAGGAGGGCTGGATAGGTTGAACAACCATGGAATAGAAGGAGAGGTGTAATGAGAGAGAGTCGGGAAGAATTTTGTATATAGGGCGAGAGAGTGCAGCATTCTTTCTCTGTCCACGAACGCATCAGGGGAAATGAAACAGACAGAGAGAGTTAGAGCGAGCTGGAACAAGGGAAGCACAGATGGAGGACGAGAGGTTGAGATTGTGTCATTATGACAAACAGCAGGAACACTCCTCATCTTGAAGAGGATGAGAGGAGAGAAAAAGAGGAAGAATGTGGAGAGAGAGAAAGAGAAAGAGAGAGAGAGAACTGATAGGAAGAGACAGAGACAGAGGGAGAGGGAGAAGATCATAATCATTTAATTGTGCTGGAGGGATGGTCAGAATCTCCATCAAGGTGGTAAAGCTCTGGGGGTTTCAAGATTCCCATCTGTTAACCTACCAGGAACCAGGCAAGACCGCTTTACCCACATCTCTGCCTTTTCATTTATTATCTCACTGACCTAACGAATCTGAGCGCCCCGCTAAACCTGTGATAGGCTGCGGGCGGGCTGCTGGTGTAACCATAGTGATGGACAACCAGAAGATGCAGCATATGATTCACTATGCTATTAAAGAGGCGTATTCATGAAAAGAACTCATAATGAGAGCTTTCTGTTATAACAAAGCAGTGGCTGGATGAGGAGAACATGCAATAACCAGGTCTGATGGTTGCATTTCACTGAATATTCCACCTCGCGAGTCAAAGGCTAAAGCAGAGTTTAAAACCTGACAAGTCACGCATCTGCTGCTCTGTGAAAACTAAAGCTCTGGCTTTTCATTTGTGCCGTCATTAGCTGTGCTTGCATAGCTCAGATGAAGCAGTCTCAGTCATCTGTGTGATCAGGCTAATGTGTCTCCTGTAGAACATCATTAGCGCATCAGCTGTGGCCTCCAGCTACAGTAACAGATGGACACAATGCTACTGCAGCCCACTGGCAGACTCAGGTAACAACTCCCCGTCTCTGATTCACTTCAAAACACAGAGGTTCGTTTTTAACTGTAGCCTACTGGGGGGATTTTTCCAGTGTCAATGACCTTCTGTAGCAGCTGTTTGTCCAAACCAGAACACAGCACATGTCATTGTGAAGGAAACAGAAAAAACAGGTACCCAGCTAACACATAACATTCCCTCCAGCTCTGAGGAGCCTCCCACATACGAAGTATTTGTTCAACATAACATTCCAAAAAAGTTTTAACAACCACATTTTGTGTGCAGTTTGTGTAAGATTTCCCTGCAGGTAGCCTTTTAGGTAACTCTTACACTGCAAACCTGCAAATGATTTCATTCATTATGTTCTTGGGAATTTAAAAATAACGTTTTACATCAGAAAAAGACATTTTAACATCGAGTGAATTTTAAGGGGAAATGTTCAAGTCACCTCCTTGGAACATTCAACTAACCTTCCCAAAACTTTCCTAAACATGACTTTAATGATATGAGAAATACTTGCTGTTTTAATATCTAGGAAATATTATGCAACCAATGTTATATTTTCAGGGAGCATTTTGGAAACTAAATTTTCTTGCTGGGTAGTCTCACTCCACAAATCCCAGCTGAATTCTTTCTCTAACAGTGAATTCCCGTCTCCTGGTTGCCATTTGACTTCCAGTGAATCGTCTTGTGCTTCTTTGTCTCCTTTTTCTGCAATCTGACTCTTCTCTCCCTGTGCTGGTTTCTTCCTTCCCTCAGGCCTTTGTGATGGCAGTCGTCTCTACCTCTCACTCGCAGCCAGCTCAGGCCTGCCAAATCTGACAGGTGTGTCAAATCCACACTGCACCCCTGTCATTCCTGGCAGGTCAGGTCAGGTAGAACTGGCACACCGCAAATGCATAGCGGGCATGCACCACAAATACATTATATAATAAAGAAACTGTATTTTTATGCATCTTTGTGCGTGTGGGGCGGCCTATGTAAATGTGCCGGTGCCTGCGTGGATGATGAGCTTTGCAGATGTGGCATGATGCCAAACATGTCCAGAGACGCTGAGCTACACAGCTGTTGAGCAGGAAACTGTGACCTGTACAATCGTATGCTTTTATCACAACATGACACACCTTTTGGCATTTATTGCAAGACTTACAGAAAAAAAAAACACCCTGCCAGTCAAGAGCTTCTCACATTTTTTTTAAAAAATATCTTCTCACTGAATAATATATTCTTGGAATCAAAATCCTGATACTATGCACAAAATAGAAGTGGATCTGATAGGAGGGAAAAGGGAAATCTTGCTACTCAGCAGTTTTGTCTTTATCAGGAAACAAGTTGTAGTGCGATCAATGGACCATCTCCTAAAGCTGTGCTATGAATCACCAGAGGCAGCAACAAGGAGAACAATACACTCACAGGGTTGACAAAGCAGTCCTGGACTCCTCCGGTGCCCCTCTGTCCGCTAATGCAGTTGTAAAATGATATGACTCAACACTGCATAGTACAATAATGATGTAACACCGTGACATGATTTAACACGGCTGACGGTATGATGCCAAACCCTTGAGCCACAGGGCGGTTGTTGAGATGCAGCTTTTCAGGGCATGCAGAATGTGAGGCCCCGTCTCCCTCCGCATCCTAACAAACTAAATCCTCTTCCTTAGTAATCCACCCTAATAATACCTTTATACTACTAGAACCCTCAGCATTCAACACCACCACGGTAACTTGATCCATCCAGCATACCCAGCTGATGTTAAGGGCTTTTTGCAAACAGAAACATGGACGAGACCATGCACAACAGTGGAAGGAAAAGAACTGAAAGAAACAACAGACGTAGCATGTCAAGGTTGTCTGGGCTTCTTTTTTTTTTTTTTTTGCTGGCACATCCTTTTCCAGGTCCAGCTATTCAGCTCCACACACCAGTCTTATTTAATAGATCTTGGCACCAAATTGGCATTATCAGTGTGTAAGCAGCTAAAGTGTCTGCGTGCCAGAAACAGCTAAAGGGCTTTGTCCGCCACGCCATAAGCAAAGCTGATTTAAAACACAGAGAAAAAGCCAAACAAGCAGCATCCAATTGAGACAATAATGCATGTGGTGGAGTGTGTAAAATGACAATCAAGCATTAGTGTACTGACAACTATTGCTAAAAACAGATACTCTCTTGTCATGCATAAGCAACCTTCCTCCCATGGCTTAATCCTAAACACTAGAGTGTGCAGCAGACAAACAGCATACTAATAATTCTCCCATAGCTTTCAATTATTCAATTATCCGATCTGTTTTCTATAAGACCTTTTGTTTCAGTGCCAGAGCCCCGGCCTCAGCGTTCGATGCCCTGGGCGAGCTTAGGACTGATGTTCCATCAGTGTGACCAATCACATCAACAGAGATTAAGATACTTATTCATTGATCCTAAAGCTCCATAACCTGCAGATTTTGTAAAATTAAACAGAGATTACATATTATGTGTACTAATCATTTCAGTACAGGAACCGATTTACAGTGTTATAAAAAAAGAACTTCCACTTGCAAAAAAAAGGACATGCAGAGGTTTTATTGTGTAATTTCACGCTGTGTAATATTTGAATGTGAAGGCAAAAAAAAACACTGAACAAAGAAATGCCTGATGTGTATAAAAGTAATAATTTTAGATAGACTTTAAAGAGAAGAAAGAGAGAAACTCAGGGTTTGTTGAAGAAAACCCAAAAATAACAAATAAGGTTCGCAGAGTCAGTTACAGTGGAGTTTAAGTTGGAAGTGAAAATGATCCCTCACCGAAGAATGCTTTTTTATTCTGAGCTCCCTCTGGGTGGCGCCCTAGGTGGTCTATATGTCATCTATTAGAAGCAGACCCCCCCACCCCCGTGCAATATTACCATAGCTCGTGTTCAGGGTAGTTTCAGGTGTTTCTCTTGGGTTATTTTTTTCACTTCCTCACTCTCTCTGTCAGTCTCGGCTAATCTATAATGAGTGTAAATCTGTCGCTGCACAAGTTGTGATGATCCTTTTTTTTTTACAACATTGACTCACACAAGTAAATCCTTTTTTTCTTTTTCCAGCTTGAGCAGGAAAAAATGGATAGAGAGTGAAAGTTAGAAAGATTGAGAGGAGTGAAGGGGGGGTATGTGCACATTCTCCACAAGACTCAAGTCATTTCTGTAACACTTGGAACCAACAAATAATAATCCCTCTTGCTCCCCTTTTTATTTCCCTTCCTTAGGGTTTATGAGTGCCATCAGCCCTCTCCTATATACCATTATTTCCTCTGTCAAACTGGAATCACCTTACAGCTGTAGAGAGCCATCGCCCTCTCCACACCGACATCCATCGCCATCCACTTCTCAACATCCTCTCATTCATCTACCCCCTGTGTCCTCCATCCACCCCCCACCATGGTTCTATTCTTTTCCTCATTTCTCTATCCTGTCATTTCACCCATAACCTTCCCTCTGTCCCTCCCTTGTCCTAATTATTTTTCCTACCTGCCCTCCCCTCCCCATAGTAGTCCTTACCATCTCCCACCAGCTGCAGCAGGGCCAGGTCAAGAGGACGTTTCCAGCGTGAGTTTTTGTGCAGGGCGATACCGTAGCCTGTGGTGGCAAAAACCTTCCCCGAGCCTATGGTCATCACCTTGGACAGAGGACAATGCGCAGATATAAACTGACCAAAAAGGCAAACACACAGTATACGTCTAATCTAGTGTGTAAGCAAAAGTGCTCATGTGAGTTATTACTTACCTTACAACCTTCGTCCTTCCTGGCCATATAGTTCAATACTGCAGCATCATAAATAAAAGCATCCAGTTTCCTGTAAAGGGATCAAGGGAGAATTCATTCATCATTGGTGGAGCGGGAGGGAGGCAAATGAGGAGACTGGCTGTAGCAGGGGTGGAAATACAAAAGGTGCATATCTGTGATGTACCTGAGAAGAAAGTTGAGGTGCAAAATATAAGGCAGATGTGCGAACAGAGCGATAGAAAGGGCATGAAAAGTTAAATCACAACAAGAAAAGGGAAGGAAGGGTGTGATTCTAAAGCAGGTTAGCTGGAAAAGAGTGAAAACACAGGAATAATAAAATAAGGCAGAGATCAGGAGAAGATGTGTGAGTAAAAGGGAAGCGGGAAGGAGGTGGAGGGGACGAGGAGGAGGAGGATGGGGATTTATACGGTGTGAAGAGAGCAGTGACGGAGGGGGGGGATTTACACACTTCAGGGGGAAAAGACATGGGATAGAGCCAGAGAGTGATGAGGATTATAAAGTTTAAATACAGACACACTGAGACAGCACACTGGAAGGGGGAAGAATGGACCAAAAAAGAGAAGAAAGCGAAAGGGAGATGATGAATTGTAAGATATAAGAGCAAATGAGGGGTGAGAGAGCACTAAGCATCATAAAAAGGCGTCTGGAAAAAAGCAGGAGCTTCTCATATTTTGCGCATGTTAACACCGAGTTATAATTGTGGTGTCAAGGCGGCGGGGAGGGAGGAATGATGACAGAGGCTTAGGATGAAGTAAACTGGGATTATCCAACACATGACGGGTGATAGAGATTCCACTAGAAGGTGAAGAGGGAAATGCTGCTCCAACTGTCTGGGTGGGTGGAGATAGTGGAGAAGAGGGAGAGAGGAAGAGTAAAGGTGAGAGAATCTGTGCAGGAGAGCGGGGAGCGAGTGTGACAGAAGATGTGCACTGTTAGATGAAGTCGAAACGAAAAAATCACTGTTCAACACAACCTGATAATGCCAGAGTTCTAATATAATGAAACCACATGACATGTCTGAGTCCAAAAAAACAAGAAAAAGAATAATGCATAACATTTTCTTTAAATGGGTTGATGTAAAACAAGTTCTGTCTCAATCTGTGTAAAATTGGGGCATCAGAGTTTTTATATCATGTTTATTCTGAAGACAACTAAAAACCTACTTTCAGTTTTGACTGTTTAGTGGCACAGTCTGTTTGCCTTGTTCACTCACGAGCAGCATGTTTCACTATTTATTGGACTGATATAATTTCATTGCTTCTGAACAGCAACCTGAATCAAATAAAGAATCCTGTATATTCCATTTGGTTGTCTGACGTTGATAAGTTGCATTGGATTTAGACTTAAACTTAGATTTAGGTTTCTAAGACAATGAACAGATGTATCTTAATAGTGTATCCTTAATAACCCTCATGTTGTGCTCCCAGTTAAATGTCATCAAAAACTGTTGTTAATATGATCAGATTCACCTAAGATTCCATGACTTTGTCCACAAAGAGGATTTCAGAACACAAAATAAATTGTATTAATTTGCACGGAATTGTGTGTGTTTTATTTGACTTTTGTACACTCTTAGTGTTCCCAGTCAAAAATGACTTATCATTAGAAATCATTATAATTTGACCAGATTTAATTAATGTAAGAAATGTAACACACACACACACACACACACCACATTTTAAATGGTTTCAAAACAAATGTCCTTGGTAACTTTGTCCCAAAGTATTCTGTGATAAACAGTAGATTATGTTTCATCTGATCATTTCTTATAGTCAAAATAACCCAGAAATTGTGTTTTTTAGAACTTGAATTCAAGATGTATAAGTTCAGATCAATGAGACATAAAGACCATAAATAACAATTCGAAGTTCAAAACTTGTAATGTTCATGAGATGTTATGTTGATAAAAAATCAAACACAACAAGAGGTGATAATATATGTATTATTACAGTTTTGATGATGAATCTTATTGAAATGGTCAAAATTTGACCAGGACACCACATTGATGAACATGAAATGAACACAACATGATGGTTAATTAACTCTTTTAAATGTTATTTCTTTCTGTACTCCAGGATCTGTACATCATAATTTGTTTGTAATCTGTTTTATCCCAAATTCTTTTTGCCAAAAGTGTTTTTTTATATCTGTAGAGGAAACTTTTAACAATTCGCACAGCTTCCCTACAGGTCCCATATCTGAGACTTTTCCTGGGTTTTATTTGCAGTTTTGATATCCGTGACAAGATTTGTGCTTTTTAGCACCAAATTCAATCTCAAGATATTTTTACATGTCCTCTCTGAAGCGTCTCTCTGGAGTGCTAGAAAGAACAGGTTGTGTCTCTCTCATTATTGATGGCTCTCTCCTCTGATTGGATGATTTAGTGACATCACAACTTCACTGAGATTCTGAAGGCTTGTTATAAGGCACACGTTTCTAAATACAAGTTATGTGCATTTCTCTGTGGTTTCAGCATTTAGGAACGTGAGACAGTATTTATCTAACACCTAGATCTTCTTATAATATAGAATAAAAAACTATTAAAATATGGTGAATTCAGGTTAAATTGGCCATTTAAGGTTTAGGGGTCCAAGCCACTCTGGAAATTAGAGACAAATAAAAGGATTTCAAACTTTAGACTCTGCAAGAAACAAGTGATTTGATTAGTTTATGGTTTCTATGGTGGGTGAGACAATATATCAAATCTAGACTGATCCAGAAATGTTCATGGTAAGTAGCCTGGTGTGACAAATCTAACTAAACCCATTTTACATGATGAGATGGCCCATTTTAACTGAAACTGCTCATGCAAAAAAAAAATGGATATTTCAAGATGCATAGGGCCTTAATAATTATATTTTAACACACAATTCCAACACAGAATGATCAGAAACAGTCATTGTTAATCATAAATATACATAGAAAATGCATATTTAATAGTGTGTTATTGTCCCAAGCAATTCACCAAAAATTGGCCCAATTTACCTGATGTCGCCCTGTCACTTTCTACTACATGGAACATTAAATTAAATATTTCAATAAACTAACAAAAAGAGCAAGATGAATGGAAGGGAATGTACTAACCCGGTCTTGAGGTTCAATATGGCTTCCTCCACTCCTCTCTGGTTGTATTTGCCCATATACTGGTGCATGTCTGGGTAGTTGGAGCGGATGTTTTTTTCTGTGCTCCCGTTGGGCACCGTGCCAAACTTCAGAGGTGGATACTGCTCCTCGGGATGCTGAAACTAGTGGAGCAAAGGGAGGCGAGGGAGGGAGACGGAAGGGGCATGAGACACACCAGGCTGTGCACCAATCTGTCTGACCTATTTCTGTCCACTTTCCAGACTAACTTACACCATTCCACGCACAGTCAAATCTATGAAAACAGAGCAGGCCGTGGACTTATTTAGAACTGTCTTCTAAGTATTCCAGAACTGTGGTAATTGAGTTATGTAAAATTAGATTTTATTCATTTCTAAATTCCTATGTGTTAATCAATTTAACATTCAAATTCATGGGATTTGCCTCACTCTAAGACTTTAATTATCCTCCTGCTTTCCCTACTTAATCAGTATTCAAGTGATGAAGTACCTTCTTGTCCGAGAGGCCTGACACAGTGTCGATGTACTCCTCTTGGATCATAAAGGCGGCCAGGTTAGCTGTGTAGGAGGCCAGGAAGATGACAGCGAAGAAGGCCCAGATCAGCACCATGATCTTGCTGGTGGTTCCTCTGGGGTTCTCCACTGGCACAGAGTTGTTGAAGACAATGGCCCACAAAAGCCACACAGACTTCCCTATAGTGAAAGTGGAACCTCCGGCCTCTGTCCAGAAAGATGAAGAGGGGGAGCAGAGAAAACAAAGAGTGGTTGTAGAATTACCTTTTTTTGTTCCAGCCAGTACAACTCAAATTAAACTTCCATGGCAATCTGAAGAATATGTTTACCGTATGGGAAAATACCTATGGAGCTTTCTGACACTGCATCTCATAAGGCAGAGATTGAACGTTTTGAGGAGGGCGGCTTTGAATTCAGCTGCTGTGTGATCTTACAAATGATTAAACCACATGGTGGAAATTACCATTCAAAGGGCTCAAGCGCCTTTATATGACAGGAGTAAAGGAGGAAGGAGTAGAGAGATGATGAGTGAATGAGTGGGATATACAGTATGGGAGGATGACAGAGAGGTAAAATTATGTAGAGCACAGCAATCATGCGGTAAAAGAGGCGAGTCGGGCTGGGTATTGGACCAAGGCATCAGGCATACTGAATATCACAGGGGTACAGATATGCTGTTGAATAATAAATGGATACTTCAATATCAAGAATACTTGGATGCAGTTCAACATACTGTAGGTATAATTTCCCCTTCACTTCACTCACAGTAAAGGATTCAAGGCAACGCGTTCAAAAAGTCCTTCTGTTAATTCTGAACGTAACAACTTACCAATCAGACAGAAAGAAAACAAACTCAGAAGAAAGAAAAAAAAGTGCATTATCATAATGAAAAATCAATTTGACTTCGCAACGTGTTAAACACATTCCAGCAGTTGGTTTTTGTCCGTTTGATCCATGTAGCAACAGCGATGGACTGCACACAGACCCATCTATCAGACCAGGACAGCTTAGACCCATCACTCACTCTTGCCAGTTTGCAGACTGCGGTTGTAGCCAACGGGACTGAAGAACTCAAAAATGAAGACAGTCACAGCCACCACGGTCAGGCACATGACGAACATCATCACCCACACCGCTGGGCTGTAGGGCTCTGCAGAGAGAAACAAGAGACTCCAATAAACACATTGTATAGACCTATAAAGCAGATTTATACAGCTTTATGAAGTTAAGATATGGCAAGACAAGACTATCGTTCCCTAGAGGGAAATTTGCATACAGCAGAGCAGGAAACAAGAAAACCGATCAGATTTAGAGTAATAAACAGGAAAAAAAATCTGTAAGACTTTAAGTACGTAAATGAAATTAAATCTATATTTATATACTTTATAAACATCATAATACTTAAAGCTATACACATGGCCTAACTTATGGGTTTTAAAATAGAAAAAATAGTATTATTATCAAATTATTATTGTTGTTAGAGGGGACAAGAGAGTTGCATAAACCTGGCACATTATCTTACAATTGCATTTAGCAGTGAGGGACTAGTCAGGGAAGAACAACATGAGTAAATGAGTCATGAGAAAACAACATGAGTAAGAGCTATAAAGACAAGTTCACGTTTGTAAGGGTCCAACAGCTGTGCATAGAGGCAAAGAAGCACAACATTTCATTTTTCTGTTTGTCCTGTCCATTAGGTGCAGAGGTGTTACTGAAAGATCTGGGTCATTAGCTTTTTCTGAAAGATCAAGAGGCACTTTGCAGCTTGAATGGAGTTTGGTAACTCACTCCACCACCACGGGAATTACAGAAGCTAGTGACAGCTAGCTCCTTTCTTTGGCAGAATGTATTAAACAGGAGGGAGCGTATATACCTGTATGAGGGAGTTTATTTAGGCAGGAACTGTTTTGTTAGTGAGTGTCAAGGTTTTGAATGAGGACAGCTGGGAGCCAGTGGAGGGACATAATCACCAGGCTGACATGTGCTGTTTTGGGCTAGTTGAAAACCAGACATTGAAGGTGCGGGTTAGGGTTAGGATAGGGGGTTAAAAGAATCTCAATCCTATTGGAATAATTATAACAATAATGCCCCCATAAAATGAAATAGTAAAACCTTTACAAAATCAAAGAAAAGGAGGGAGAATTATTAATCTCCTCCCCAAATCCCCCATTTCAAGGGTTAGGATCTGGGTCAGGGACTGAGTTTAGGTTGGGGTTGGGGTTTGGGTCAGGGCCAGAGGTTAAGATTGAGGTTAGGGTAAGGGTCATGGTATGGTTTAAGGATTAGGTTTGGGGTCAGGTTCAGGGTAGGGTTAAGAACTAGGTAAGGGACTTGGTTCTGGTTAGGGTCCAGGTTAGAGTTTGAGTCAGGGGTTAAGGTTCAGTTTAAGGTAAAGGTCATGGTATGAGTTAAAGGATAGGTTTGTGGACAGGGTCAGGGTTCAGGCAAAGGTTGGAAATTGGATCAGGGACTGGCTGCAGGTTAGGATTTTTAGGGTTATCGTTAACCTAACGTGCTAGTAAGGAGTTGTAGTAGTCAATGTGTGATATTAGGAGATCCTGCATTGGTCAGACAGGTAGGGACTAATCCTCCTGAAGGTCTACAGGCAAATCAACACAACCCAGCAATCAAGACCATGTGAACATAAATGCTTATTTGAGCATTATTTACTGTAGAAAGTGAGACGCGAAAACGAACCACTGGAGTAAACATATTTTCCAGGAGTCCATAAAGAGTGTTTCTCTCTTTTACAATCATCTCAATGTAGTCTATAAACCAATAACACGTTCTTCTCACTGGAGCCGTGAGTCTGCTGACAGAGTGAAACTAGAAGTTGAAGACATGGGCCGCTGAGAAAAACTAGCGGCTAATCTAGACGTAAGAGCAGCAGCCAAAGAGGTTTTTTATGCAAACTCATCACTTAACAATTACATTAGATTCCGTACATTAATGAGGTGTCTCAAATAAACCTTTTACCTAAGAAAGCAGACGGTGACACAGTTCCATTGCTACGGGAGACCATGACACTGATTCCTGTCTCCACAAAAGGGACAGAGAAATCGACGACCTCTGACCTCTCCTCATTAATAGTCAACGAGCCAATGGCCATGTCTGCTCGCTTGTACACCACCTATAGAGGACAAGAACAGAGTAGAGTTACAGCCAGATAAAGACACTGATAATTCTGCGTCCTGACCCTTAATACATGTTTAAATTTGTCCTTCATTATGGAACAGCCGGGATTCAATATGGTACCAATACTGAAGATGTGTCTCTCATGCATTTCTTTAGTATACAGAATGAACCAGGGCCCATATCTCCTCCCTTATGGAGCTACATTTGTTTTTCTATATCTAATCAAACAGAAAAAAGTTTGCACAAAAGCAAATTCTTTTGTTTTTGCAAATAAAACTTTTTGCAGACAAAGTTTGGGGATTTTTTGGGGGGGTCTTTTGGATATTTTGGATCAAATGTAGCTCCATACGCCCTGAAACCATCTTGAAAATCCTAAAAAATGCTGCATCTGCTGATGGTACAAGTGAAATGTTAATCTACATTAGACATGGCACATTAGCTCTTCAGAGCAAATCAGCAGAAAAATTAAGCGAAGCAGAAAGCAACGTACCCTCCCCTCTACTTTGCCAAGTCTCTGGATTACCTGATCAAAGAATGGCAGGCTTTGAAACATCTGATCAAAAGACAGACATTAGTCTGAGGAAACAAAATTTGTTTGGCCTTTCTAATGTGGAAATAGATTCGACAGACAGCTCTGGCCCTGGCTCAAGTTATAAGTGATGGAGCAGGAGAACGCCGTGGAAGTGTTGTGAAACCCGTGACAACTGCCGTTTGGCAAGTTCCCTCTGGGACAAAGATAGAAACAGCGGGGCACTTCAAAGAAGCAGCAGCCTGGTATTGATCTCAGTGTGTGTGCGAACATGTGTGCATGCTTGTCTCTTTGTGAGTGGCTGTTTTTTATTTTTCTGCCAATGTCATTATGTCTGTCTTGATGGGGGGTCATGAACCTCAGTGAGTATTGCCAAGAAAATATCAAGAACTAATCACAGTGTGTCATTCTGCTTATGTGTGTACACTAACTTTATTAATACTGACTTTAATTATAGCACTTTTCAAAACAACCATCATGAAGTCCTCTACAAACTAGGACAGATAAAGAAAGTAGAGATGTGTCTCTGCAGTTCAACATATTTTCAGGAAGTGTTTGCAGAAGTGTGAGCACTGCACGTGTCATTATATTTGTCCATCTAGTTTGTATAACTGCATTTTTTCCTAATCTATCTCAGTGGAAGTGGTTAAATAAAGCTTTGCTTGTAAGAGACTTTTTAAAAACTCAGCAGAAGACAATATACATCTGACTTTTGCAATATTTCTTAGCTGTAGAAAACAGGACAAGAGGAGCCTATTAACATGATAGTGAAAAATAACATTCTGGTTAAAGATACCACGGTTCTTAGTAGTAGATTTGATATGTAAGTTGGAAATTGGACCAATAAATGATCATCTGCAGTTGCAAAGTTATCAGGTCCAATTAAAAGAACTTCTATTTAGTTAGGGTTTAGCTGGAGGAAATTAAGATCCGATCTTTGGTTGTTGCTAATCCATCATGCAGGGAGGACAGTTGATACAGGTTATTGGGTTTGGCAGAGAAATTGATCTGTGCATCATCGGCATAAGAGTGATATGATGCATCTTGAAAGTGGCTGAACAAATGACCCAGGGGAAGCATGTATAAATGATGAGAGGATTGGTCCAAGGACTGACCCCTGGGGGGACTCCAGGCAGCAGGGGAGCT
This sequence comes from Lepturacanthus savala, assembly GCA_030544235.1. Taxonomy (NCBI): domain Eukaryota; kingdom Metazoa; phylum Chordata; class Actinopteri; order Scombriformes; family Trichiuridae; genus Lepturacanthus; species Lepturacanthus savala. The sequence continues at coordinate 27,660,521 of CM060467.1, forward strand.
GAGGGGGACATTCATTTATTTATTAGTCAATTTTATGCAACCTATCACATAAATTGGCATGATTGATGATATCAAAGGCAGGGGTTAAATCATATAGGTTAAGGATGGAATATTCACTCTTGTCTGCATGCATTAGAATGCCATTGGTAGGTAGCTCTTAATAATACAGTCTTCTTGATACTAAGGCAATTTATGGTGAAACCCAGACTGAAATTTCTCAAAGAATTTATGCCCCTCAACCAACTTCAGGAGTTGGTTCCTAACGATTTTTTCCAAGGACTTTGAATAAAAAGGTAGCTTGGAGATTAGTTTATAATTCTCTAACTGAGCTGGGCCGAGAGGGTTTTGTTAAGGAGTGGATGAACACTGGCCATTTTAAAACAGTCAGGTATGGTCCCAGATGTGAATTGGTAATTGAGTAATTGATAATATAGAGCAGGCTGGAACCTGAGACAGGGGGTTTGTGGGAAAGGTATCACAGGGACAGGAGGAGGACTGCAGTGATTAAAAGGAAGAGAAATAGGAGCAAATCAAACAATAAAATTGGATGGCTGAGTGGGGTGGAGGGTAAAGCAGTCAGGGAATAATTGGACCTCAGACCACCGCTCTTGCCAAGAAAAAAAAAAGATGAGATGTATTCACAGTCATTAGAAGATGAGGCAGGAATAGCAAAAAGAGAGGGATTTAAAGAGAAACCTCAGGTTATTTATATTACTATTAATCAAGCTAGAAAAGTCAGCAGCTCCTTATCGCTCAGATCGTTAATAATATGGTTCAGTTCAAACAACAACTCCTTCATATGAGGTGGTGAACTTATAGTATAGATTGTTTTCCATACAATCAACCTTCCTCTGTTCCCTCCCTTGGTGTCTGACGTTGTCATCGATCCAAAGGTTTGTATTAATGACAGCGAAGTGTGTGGAACAGAAGAGCCAAGGGCTGATGTGAAGCAATTCATAAAAGCAACTAACTAGGTCGTTAATATTGGCGAAGTGAGAAGGGCAATTGGCCAGTCTAGGAAGCAGCAGGAATATGTTGCGGACTGCTCATTAAATCTGCGAGAGTGGATTATACATTTCTGAGTTATTGCACTTGGTAGTAAGGGTGCATCAAAAGGTAATGCATCTGTGGTCAGAGACAAAATCAGTCTTATTCAGGGAAATAAGTCAAGAGTTTGCCTGCAGTTGTGTGTGGGGCCAAAGACGTGCTGCACAGGGTTTGAAAACTTAGAAATGGTTTAAAAACAAAGAATTAAAAAAAAAGGCAATTCATTTAAAGGTCCCATGTTGTATAGGGTGAAAAATCCTCAATCCATGCACACAGATGGTAATAAAAAAAGTCAGGTTAAAGTCACGACTATACAGTCCCCACCCTAAAATCAGCCAATCAGAGGGGAGGCTCATTAATATTAAGACAGAGACAGACACAAAACAACCTGTTCTCCCTAGAGCTCCAGAGAGAAGCTTGAGCGAGGAGATGTAACTATATTGAGATGATTTTCCATACTTAAAACCACAAATATTGTTAGGGATATCATAACTTCAAATGAAACCCAGATAAAGTGTGCAATAGAGGACCTTTAAAATTATTGTCAATATGATGATATCTATAACGGTTCTTTCCAATTTAAGCATAAGATGGGACAGGAACTCCTGGAGGGTTCAATAAATGATTACACAACAAATTGGCTTCTCAAACATTTTAAGTTAAGATTTCAAAACTTAAACCAGAACTGAATGGAATACAAATGAGATGAAAAACAGCAGCATTACCCCCACCATAGCCTTTAAATAGCATTAAGAATAGTATAACTGGGTGGGCAGAGCTCCACTAGAGGGGAGCACTCCCCAGGCTTAAACCAGGACTCAGTAAGAAATCTAGGACATCTAGGTTATGGAATGTTATTATATCATTGAGAATTAAACATTTCTTAGACACAAACAGAGTTTAATAGAGCAAAGACACCAGTATTCCTGTTAGGAATTTATACTATATTTAATACCTACTACAATGATAATTCAGTTCAGCTAAACCATCTTATTTCAGTAAGAGTCCAGGGAGATACTGTCAGATGGACTCACTACAGGTCAGGAAGGAAAAGACTCAAAGGAATGCAAAGTCAGTTCAATGTTGGTTGATAAAAGGCGTGAGCCTTCCTGGGGTTCGGACGGAAATAATTACCTGTTTCCCAGCGTCCAGCTGACTGTCCATGAGGCGGACAAACTCCTCTTTGTGTGTGTGCGCTTGTGTGCATGTGCATGGTGTAATAAATGACAGCTGTCTGATTGCTGGCAGTGGTTAAGTGGCCATAACTCTCACAGCGATTGATGTGACACATGGCGTTTAACTGGTCACCCAGGAGGCAGGAGTGAAGCTGAGAAATGCTACGATACAGATCATCCAAGGGAAATACAACACAAAATATGCATAGGCACAAATAAGAAAAGCACACACACACATACACACTCCTCACAAAGATGCCACATTGCTCACAAAGGCAGGCAGGCAGAACAACACCCCCCCACAAACACACACACACACACACACATATACATATAAACAAAGACTTGCCTCTCCAATCATGCCGTTCCAAACCCCATCAATTTTCTTCCCATGTTTCCCATTGGTCACTAAGTAAAGGTCATAGGTGAAGCTGACAATCTTAGCCAATCTCTTGAGGATGTCGATGCAGAAGCCCTTGCAACACTGTTTCATGGGAGCCACACCCTCATGGATGGCACTGTGGAAAAGTCCCAGAAGGAAAAGACAATAAAGAACAGATGTCACAGTGTTAAGCAAAAAAAACACTAAGAAACTGCAGGAAAGGAAGTGATAGAAAGAAAGGAAAGGAAAGGAAAGGAAAGGAAAGGAAAGGAAAGGAAAGGAAAGGGAGCAGGACAACACAAAATGGTCCCAGAGAAAGAGTATTGTAGCCGAGCCCTTGCTGACAGGTCTGATCGACCAGTGCAGGATAGGTGCTGTCATCCCTTCAGAAGCTGATGAACCATAAAGCTTCACTGTGGTCATATCTGATTCCAGACCCCTGAGTCATTCCACTGATCCTCCAGAGAGCAGTCTGTTATTGATTATGGTCAGGGAGTGAAGGGACTACAGTTTTGATAGGTGATTGATGTCACCTCAAGTGGGAGGCATTGTGACGGCTTAGGTACTCATTCATAAAGCAGAACTAGAGAGGCTCCCAACAGTCTGAAACCCAAGGAAATTTAATTTACTGCCATAAATCTAAATAAAGAAAAGCAGTTAATCCTTACATTGGAAAACCTGGAGGGATTGACTTTTCAGTTTGAAAGAACTCTATCAATTCTCAAAATAGCTACTGATCAATTTACTTTTGACAAACAAATCGACTAATTGTTTCAGCCCTGGGCCTTCTGTTCTTTTTTTTCTCCCCCCCACAATATCGATTCAAGTTTGGAGTAAATAACGTCAATAACGGCGCATCTATAAAAAAAAAACAGATAAACCAAATTTGGGTTTCATCCAAAGGATTCAAACCTGGCATTAAGGGGTCGTCTGCAGGGCACTGAGTCACGGATGCAAGTCCCAGATGCAGCATCTGCCAGCTCCACGATGACAAATGGCCTTTCCTCCAGCGTGACGACGCGCAGGTGCTGGGCGTCATCAGGTGGTTTAAGGAATGGCCCATAGCGGGACCAGGCCGGGTACCGCAGCCTCAGGATGCCGTTCTCCCACCAGCCTACCTGGGGAGACAGGCCAGAGAGAAATTAGACAAAAGCTGGCATGTATAAAGGCGCATATTTCTACCACAGACACTATTTGTTTGAATGGATGTAGTATCCACTCAAACAAATCATTGTTTATACAGTGGTGATAAAGAAGACTAGGTTATCTCTTCTGAACATGAAGCAAGTATCAAATGTACATAAGAAACACACATTTGTCTCAAGATACGGGGCCCAATTTTTTTATTCCTATGTAGACTGACATTTTTAAACCAAAGTTGTTCCATATACGTCCACATTTGGAAAAAGGGATGAATTGTTGTTTTCCAGTCAGAGAATGAAAACAACCTAAAAAAATGATCTAGGCTACCAGTCTCATCATCAAAGCTGTTTATATATGAAAGGAGGGATAAAGTCCTCAGAACATCCTAAATTATCTCTGAGAGGAAGCCTAATTTTGTGCTGAAGAGGCTGAATTACAAGTTTACAGTAATGTGATTACTTTTTTCCATCATGATTTAACAGTGAAAATAAAATAAAACAGTGAAGCTATGATATTTCCTGATTTCCATTTTTGTATCCTCAGCTTTCAATAAGTGAATAGACAGACAAGGCAAACTCAGCGTGGACATTAAAATCCAGGAGCAGGATTTATCATTGAAAAGTATTTTTGTCATTTCATAGATGTCTCCTATTTGCCAGGAATGGTCTCTGTGCCAGAAATGTTTGTCCTGGGTCTAATATAATGTTTAAATGCTATATTTTGTACGTATTGCACCTGCACCTGCCATGGAACAAGCAATCAGAGCAGAGAAGGGCAGTCACTGATGGTAATACTGGCTTCAGGCAGAAAGCTTAGTATCATAGTTATTGATAGTCACTAAACACCTCCAGAATTTTCTTTTTATACCACGATGTCTCAGTTTCCATTTCTCCCCAATATTCAGTCATTTTTAGGGAGCTGCGATGAGTAATTAAATGATTTAGTATATCTATTATTCTAGCCAAATGATGATGTAGCCAATTACTTTTGTTGTAGAGTTAATGATTAAAGTAGCCTAATCTAATTACCTTTTCATTGAGAAGTGCATCAACGCAAACATGTGAACAACGACATCTACTGGATTCAGAAAGGGAACAGATACAAGATATTTGACCAAAATGAATCACTGCTACAACCCTCATTCACAATGACTGTATTGTACAAGGCTAAAAGAGATATCCTTAAAGGTACAATGTACAAACTTTGGCCATAATTTTTAAGTATAAAATGCTATCAAAGGTACATAGAAACAAGAGTGATGCCATTATAGCACAGACTATCTATTGTGTTGCAGCTCCACCTATCCAATTAGCATGCTAAACTGGCTAACCCCAGCTCATCTTGTCGTGTAATACCACTTCCCCCCAAGGGGCGCTGTAGTTAGCGGGGGATTGAGCCTCCATCTGCCGGCAAACAGGCACTCCCATCGATCCACAAAATCTGTCACGATGTATAATATGGAGCCATTTACCATTGAAAGGGGTTTAGCTTTGAAACTTTTGGGATTTTGCTCATTTGTCTTACAAATACAAATTACTAAAGTTGTCTCATTGACATGAGGGTGGTAAAAGATGGGGCGAGGAGTATCACACATTGCTTCTTTAAACAAATGTATGCCCTGATTGTGTTGGTCTTTTAATATCAAACCAGCCAATGAACAGAAATAAAATATTTGTATATGTAGGCTGTAAGTAGCAGTGCTTTATATTGTAATGCCTTAATTTGCTTCCAGATATACATCCATGAAAACTACAACATAATAAAGTGAAGTTCCATACAATTGCCCGATAATAATCATTGTAGAAGACTGCATAATTTGTCCTCCCCTGCATAATACAGACAGGGTAAAAAAAATTGTATAATATAGCACAATCTGATGCAGCAACACCACAAACTCTGCCCACAAATGACAACGGAGATGAAGGAACATCATTATATTGAACGAGTATCGTACAGATTGTTGTCCCTGCTCACCCCAAATATTCATTCTGTGGGATAGGAGCAATTACCTGACACATTTATGCATGGGAAAAGGCTTCACTGACTGATGATGCGACAGTGGTCATCTAGATATTTTGCACTAGTCACTTAGTGTTGAATCAGATATTGAACAAATAAACAATACTTTTTCATTGTGGCTCTGAGTTGGATGAAAGCAACTAACTCACCGGTTCCTGACTGCATAAACAACAGACTACAGATGGATTCAGGTTGTAGGCTAAAGTAAACCCCAGTATGTCACTGTAATGTAGATAAAGCATAACACTTTTTTAACGCTACTGCATAAAAATATATTCAGGAGTTCCTGTTGAACCAGTTTAATGAAAATGAGCCTGGATTTATTATTGGGGACAGTTATAGTTGGTTAACAGCTGCTTCAACAACAGTAAACTCTGTTTTATGAAACAAGCAGAGGCTTCAATTTTATATCTGTGAATCTTAGTTTAATCCTCATGTTTCAGTCGTATTGAGCAAAGGACCAACCAGAGACCAGTAAGGACAGAAAGATATAAATACATGGACCGTGGGTGAAAGCCACCTCACTTAGCTTGGTACTATGTCTCCTGGCAGAAATTCCTATTTTTACAGTATTACGTGTAAGTAAAGAAAGTATTATAGGATAGAATCACAGTTGTTCAGTTGTCTTAAAATAATATCAGGTGTCTACATCATCACTTAATGACTAGTATGAACAGGTACAAATGATTAAAGAAAATAAAATGTGTTCAATGCGAACAGGAGCAAGCGACTATTATTATTTTTGACAGACTTAGAAAATTTATGAAAATGTTTGAATTTACTGCTCTGAACACGACTTTCACATTCTGACTATTGACATCAAACATAATGTTAATGTTAGTTTTAACCAAAGATTTAACCAATATCACATAATATAACATTTGTGTGTTTAAAGGAAGGTTCAACTAATTTTACTCATTGTCAAGCCTGACAAAGTGTTGCAGTGATTAATGTAGGCTCCAGGTTTTTAAAAGGAAGACGTCTGCATGGTTAGAAAAAAAAGAATATCCCTCCTTTTTTAAAAACTGTCCATTGTGAGTCCGGCGATGTTATACGAGAGTAATGCTATATCAGTGGAGCACCGAATAAATTCCACCTTAAAACAGACGACTTTCATCTGTCGGAGTAGGCGACTGCTGACCATGATCAACCCAAAATCTGTACTTTCACTGTCAGCGTAAATGTGTTCAGTTCCACTCAGCCACAGCAGTAATGGCGGCAGAGCTACAGAGTGCAACGCATAAATCAGATTCATCTGTACTGAGGGAGCTTTGGTGACAGAGGTGGCTCCGTGGCGAGCAGAAATCCCCATCCCTTCAATTTGGCTTGCTTTGATTGATGAATTTGATGTCATAAGCTGCGGTCTAAATGCATTTCCAAGGGCATTTACACAATCAAAAATCACATGTACACTGGGTAGACCATGACCGTAGATGTAATGTCAGTGTGATTTTTTAAATCTGTTTGTGAATGATGCTGTGAGACCACATTGTTCTGTGTCCACTGTTGACCTGAAAACGTCTGTCAAGCTTCCTTTGGCTGCATCATTGTTCCTCCTTCCCTCTGCATTCTTTATATGCACTCTGGATGTGCTGGATGCTGATATTACTGTAAGTTTTTTTTCTCTCCTTTTCTAAAGCAGCACAAGGCAGAACCACACACAGAAAGATTCAAGCTTTTGTGAACCTTCCTTCTATCAGCATCACTTGACACATCTTGGCATGATCACCTGATAAAAGTCACGTTGTGACAAGTGTGACTGAGGCGACACACACAAAAGAAAAGTGTGCATATATAAAGTATATCCATCAGCACACACACAAATACAGGAGAATAAAATGTACATAAGAATATGAGCGCTAGCCAGTAGAGTAAAGTAAAGTTTGGCAGCTTCGTGCAGCCTGACTATCTGTGTAATGCAAGCTCTGGCAGAGAGGAGAGGAGGAGGAGGAGGGGGCTACAATGACAGTGTTTCTGACTGCACTTCGACCGCAACAGACATTCAATCAAAACCTTCTCAGGAAACACAGACAGGGAACAGATAGAGCTTACTGGAGAACACACTGCTCCCTACAAAACCCAGAAAAACATACACATAAATATAAAAAAGAACCAAGAAAAACAAACAACAAAAAAAAACACTTCACAGAATTTTCATATCACTCGCTAGAAAATTCGGGGGGTAGAGAAATATTATGCTTTGGAGCATACGTTTAAAGATCGAGAGTCACCTTACACTAAAACGTTAACCTTTAGCAACTGTGACTGGCGTTACGGTAATAAATGTTCGTTAACGTCTGGCAACACCCGGAACATCCATCTCTGTGCTGTGTGCTGCCTCCATAGCAGAAACAGGCCATGCTAGACAACCTTCAGTACTAGTCTGCAGTGTTTCAGTAAGCTAAGCTGGCTGCTCCCGGGCTCTAGGTAATGGTGCAGTCATTGTAAAGAGAACATTAAATATTCAGGGAGAGCCAACAGCGTGGATGTGAATAATAGGCAGATACAGGCGTCTTATCCTTATTTTGCATGTGTGTGTGTGTGTGTGCAATAGGGTTTATGCAAGGAGGATGTAAGCATTTGTGTGTGAATGTACAGTATGTGCCCTCATTTGTGTGCACACACACATGTGGATGCCTATGTGAAAGCTTAAAGCATGTGCATGTGTGTACGTGTGTGTGTGTATGTGGGCGGGTTTCGGACCCTGACTTTGCACAGAGTCTAAAGAATCAGCGCAGGAGCTTCTAATTGAAAGGGATTTGAGGGATATGGCAGGAGTCAGCATGTTACGACACGCTGAGACTGGACTCTGGTGGGCTGTTAAAACCAGCAGGAGGCTGAGAATAACCGGTACGTGTGTTTGTGAGCATGCGTGTGTGAGAGAGAGCATGCATGAGTATTTGTGAGTATACTGTAAAGTGTATATTCCGAGATCGCTCTGCGTCTCTATGCATGTACAGTGCGGTGGAGGTGCTGCTGTGTTTGAGAAAATGAGCATCGCTCTCCTTCCCTGACACTGACAAGGGTAAAATCCCGGCGTATTAAAGAGGAAACATCTCCCAACAGGTGACAAGGCTCTGTATTAAGCATTTCTGAACAAACCGCAGCTTTATAGAATATGCATGACACGCCAGGGGTACTGATGCTCGGTAATACACGCTGGTATACAAGACACTAAACTCACTAAACAATGGTGAGACTACAACCAGATGGCGGAGACACACAGAAAACTTCAGCACTACTTCAATATGCATCTTACAGCAAAGACCCAAGAACACAGGTGACAAATAGGAACAATCAGCAAGTATTGATTAAAACAAGTCTCTGTGCAGAATGACAAAGAATGATACGTTTGAGTACATGTGTATGACTCCAGGGCTGCGGATACTGATTATTTTCATTATTGATTTGGGAATATGTTCACATTTTTTTTTAAGCTTGTCTAAATACAACATGCATGTGCAGAGTTATTGGTCGCTGAGGTATAATCACCCTCCTTTTATACCGGATGGATATTACAATGTTTCTGCTACAAATAGAACCTTAAAGGATCTGAGGAAAACCATTTGACCATTCAGATGTAGCTCATGCGACGTTTCAAGACTGAGTTAGTCAAATCATCAGGGTATCCTCCAATTATAGTTAGTTTTGTACAAAATTCCCTCTTCGTGTTACTATGTCCCTACTGCTTTTCTGCAAGGAAACGGTGTCCAGGGAAAGACAAAGGGAATGATAAAGGAGCCACTTGACATGACTAATTCATAGTCTTGTGCCTTGTGTTACTGTGGGTTCAGGTGAACTCTATTGTGTGTTTTTGCACCGGGGGGGAGAATGATTAAAAGAATAATGTGTCTTTAATATACACCTGTATTGTTCTAAGACAGATATGTTTTTTCATCTTCATCTGTCATCATGTTCATCTTTTCTCAATCAATTGATCGATTACAATTATTATTTCCCAGTCTTCATGGTAATGTCTTTACATTGTTTTGTTTTTTTTTCAGACCAACAGTCCAAGACTGACAGATTTTCAATTTACGTTGATATTTTTAAAAGCAGCAAATTCTTTCATTTGAAAGGTCAGAAAATGGGAATGTTTTGACATTGTTTCTTGATAAATGATTTAAACCAGAGCCTGTGATTGTGAGCCTCCCCTCAGACAAACCTTGGAAAAAGGCTTCCTCACAGGCCTTTAGTGGACCTTGCTTAGGTTTGCACAATTCCTGGATGCCTGGATCATGATTATGTTTATTTGGTCTCATTGGCAACTGAGCCAAGATAATTTAATATTGCTGCGTGATATAAATTCAGGCAGCACCATATACATAAAGGTCTGTCACAAAGCATTTAAGCTATTGGTTTTTGACTCTGGAAAAGTAAAAAAAAAAAACAGTTGAATTCCCCAAAACTACTGTATCTCTAAACTGTCTCTTGAACCAAATCACACACACTTAGGCTATTCTACATGGTCTACTTTTCTTTTTATAATTAATGTATTTTTTTTCTTTTACTTCCATTAACTGAGCCTCCCCTGTAACTGTTTGGAGCCCCTCTGGGGAGTCCTTCCTCTTTTTCTTATCAATCGACTAATCATTTCGACATTTTATGTGTGTGTGGTATTGGAAAGTGTGTATAAAGCAGGATGTAGCAGAGATATAAAGAGACAGCAGCAGCTGGACACACACAGTAGGAGAGCACAAAGTGCAGTCAAATGGTCAGCAGCCAGCTTCTCTCCTCCGCCTCAGGCAGCAATAGCCATAGTGAACTTTACATGAACATAAACCCACGTGACCTGTCAGGTTTATATTTTTCTTTTAGATGCCAAAGAAGCAATGATCTGCTCATCTAGCTCACATGGAGCGATCATGACTCAAGAACGTTGCTGAAATCAGCACAAAATCTGCTCTGGGTTCAGTTTCTAGGCACTTTTGTTCTTCCAGTTGTTCACGGAGGGCAACATTAAAACGACACATGAATCCTAATATTCACAGAGTGGTTTAAATAAAACAAAGTGTATTATGGTGCAATAAAAAATGCCCTTTTCTTTCTGAAGACAGCATTGAGACAGTCAAAGCTCGCCTGTCAAAGTCAAATCTACAAACACATGATTAGATAAAAGAACTGATGTCATGTCCTTACATCTTCCCATCCACGTCCCGGCGTCCAGGAAATTACATCCAGGAAGGGGTTGGAAAGGTAACCATCACTATTGAAGGAGTAATCTCTCCCACCAAGGGTGATGTTGCTGAAATACCTGCATGATGATGGATGGATGGATGTAAAAGGAGACAGCAGACAGTAAGTATATGACACAGAATATTGGTAAATTAATCAATTGTTATCTTAAAGGATCTGAAGAGATTTTGATGCAAGAGAGCCCGTCCTGTTCTCTCTTCCCACTTGAAACTAAATCACAGCACCTCTGTCACAGCTTGTCTGTTAATCAAATCTACAGACAAATGATCAGACACACAGAATTGTCAGGATCTTTGAAGTCAAACGACTGCTGCTCTGTGCATCGGCTGCAAGCTCTATAGTTTGTCTGATAATCACACCACAGACCTTCTAATTGTATTCTCATGTCAACTTGCTGGCTTCAAAACACAGAACCTGATAGATTTGTATTTCTTTTTTTCTTTTTTTCCCGAAGTTACAGGAAGCCTCAGATGGAGTTGAGTTGTTCAGCTTGTAGTTGCAGACAGTGAACAGCAGGTAGCAGTGCAAAAAAATGGAAATGAGAACATCATCTTCTGTTTCTGGACGTAGTTTATAAGCAAAGAAGCAAGAATCCATTCATCATTTCCCCCTTTCATTTCCACACCGCGCTCTGCTTCATTTCCAAACATTACGCCAAATAAACTAATGAATTCCACGTTTGGCTTACCAACTAATCTATCTGTACAATAGCACGTGCAGAGTCAGTGGCTTTAAAAATAAACCAGGATGATAAGCAGGAACACTCAGGCTACCTGTTCGAGTGTGCTGCTGTCTGTTTGCACAGCCTCGGATGAATATATTAAAGCTGGCTCATTAATATACATGAGACATGGTCCGCTTGCTACAGATGCTGGGGTAATTTCGCCAACTCACAACTACACGCACCAACAACATCTATTTTGAATGGATGATAGCCAGCTCCAAACTCAGATATCCCCTCTGTGCCTGCTCTCTGACACTGAATCTACTGACTCCACCCACTTTCCCTCCAGTCCATTCTGGCACAAAGCCAACTTGTTTCATAGAATACACCTTATTCGCTCTCAATTGCTTTTTCTTCCATTTTCATATTCTGTCTTTATTCTGCCAACTGGCTCATACTTACCCCCCCAACCTTACATTTCTCTCACCTTCCATAGAAGCTTTACATCTTCCCCCCTTATCGCCGTCTCACCTCATCCTGCCCCACAGCCTCTGGGTCTGATTGGCATCCGTCATGCAGTTGGTGACAAAGTTTGGCCCACCCATTCCCGTCGCTCCGTAGTCCTTGCGCATAGCCACGGCCCCGTGAGTCAGCACGGACACACCCCGGGCGATCCTCCGCCGGGGCTCGTCCCTCCAGCCCTGCGGCCGCACGGCGAACAGGGCCCGGGGCAGGTTCTCCATGTCTAGACCTGAGAGAGCTGGCCCCACAGCAAACCACATGTGTGAGGCTCCGGTCTGACCAGCGGCACAGGCGGCTCGGAAAACCAGCTCAGCCTCCTCCTGGGAGCAGTACAGCAAACGTACCTGGAGGACAGCAGGAAGGCAGGGAGGGAACAGGGACGAGGGGAGACACACACACACATACACTCTAGTGAGATAAGGAGGGGACAGGGGAGACGTGGAGAGAGACAGGGTGGGAGAAGTAAGGGGAGAAAGATAGAGCTGGAGCAGAGGTGCACCTGGACGGGAGGGGAGGAGGCTGAATAGAAAAAGGCCCTATCGAGAAAAAAAAATATAAGGGTGCTGTAAGCTGATGTGATAAGGTTCATGGGAGTCAGGATTTAGAAGGAGAATCGGTGGCTGAGGAGCAGACACACCAGAAAGAGAGAAGACTGCATGGCTGTGTGTGATGTCCAGTGTTGGGAGTAAGGCGTTACAATTGATTTTTGCTGTAACACAGTAATGTAAGGCATTACAGGAAAAAAATGGTAATAATTTACTCAGTACAAATGTCAATAGTGCACATTACAATGAGTTTTTAACCTGGATTGAATTGGTCATTTTTTGTTTTTTTTATACAAATTTGCTAAAATCACTGGATTTCACTGGATCATTACTTTATGTTTGTGTCATAAATATTTGAAGAACATCATAGTCAAATGCACAAAAGAACTGTCCACTTCCCAAATAGCATCAGTAATTTAACATTTACAGAGGTGAGAGCATGAGAGTGGAGATAAAACCACAACAGACTAAATGAACCTTCTCCTGCTCTGAGATTCTTCAGCATCAAGAGGTTAGAGACTTGTTGTTGAAGACATGAAAACCACTTTAACAGTGGAATCAGCAGCTGAATGAAAACTTGTCAGCAACATCCCTGTTGTTACTAACAGCAATAATGACAAAGGTGAACTATATTTAGATCGATGAATCCATATTTCCATTCCATTATTTTGGTGAGAGTAACTTAAAAGTAATGCAATAGTAGTGTAATGCCTTACATTTTAAATACAGTAATATTTGAATGTAATAAATCACTTTAAAATGACAGTAATAAATAACGCATTACGGTTTTGAAGTAACTTCCCCGACACTGGTGATGTTTGCTAACCAAGAGGTGCAGGAAGCAACGGGTGGGGGAGGGGCAGCGCTTCATGAGCTCGGGCCTGATGAAACAAGTTACAGCTATGAATAATGAAAACAGGAGTGAAACACAAAAGAAAAAATGAAACAACTGTTTGTGGTAGAGAGGTGAAACAAGAGAGAGGAAGAGGCAAGGGAGGAGGAGGTGGGGGGTGGGGTGGGGGGTGGTTAAAGACCAAACACACCTGAGGGAGAACAAGGGGGAAAGAGGTTAAACTCTGACATATGTTATTAAAAGCAGGGCGGAGGAAAGACCTGGAGACAACAGGAGGCAGAGCGGGGGCAAAAACAAGCGGATGGAGGGAAGTAATCACAGATGGGAAAACAGAAAAAAGTCGCTCCTTGGAGAACAGAAAAAGGAGGAGAGGGAATGTAGCGAGGAAAAGCAAAGGATGACATGTTTTGGTGAAATCGGGGCCTGGAGAGATAAGAGATATTTGCGAAAGACGGGGTGGGGATGATGGAGCGAGGCTGGGAAAAAAAGAGAAAAACAACATTAAAGAGCGAGCAAAAGGCAACGCAGAAAAGATGGAGCGGTGACAGTAGACGCAGATCTCTGCTGCTGCAAGTGCTGAGGTAACGAAGGTCGAGGGAGGAGGGGTCAATTAGAAACTGACCATGGGGGGGCAGGGAAGACAGAAAATTGAAGGCATTTAAAATAAAAGAAATCCATACAAAATTACTGGGCAAAGAAAAGAGACAAAGGGGAATCGAAGGACAAAAGTAAGACGATTCTTCCATGTGTGTGTGTGTGTGTGTGTGTGTGTGTGTGGGGGGGGGGGGGTCGGGAAACAGACTGAAAGCACATTTTGAGAATTGCGCCTTCATTGAATTTTGAACTGTAATGGCTTGGCAAAACAATCCTGCCTGTATGCCAATAAACCTCCAGTGAATTAGGCAGGGAATGAGAGTGACAGAGAATAGGGGGAGGGGGTGGGGAGGAGGGGAGGAGGAAGAGGGTGGCAGACAGAAAAGGGGAGACTGAATTAAGGAGGGAAGAAGAGAATCAGAGTTATAAACAGACACACACAATATCTAAAGACGGGAAATGGAGAAAGAGAGGAACATTGAACACAGAGAGAGAGCAGAAGGAGATACTGACAAGGCAGAAGCTGGGAGAGGAATGGAACAAAAGATAGTGAGAATTGAGTAGCCTCAGTTCTGACCCAGAGACCTGCATCAAGCCATCTACAGTGTAGTAGACATTACCATATGCTCTATGTGGCACAGAGAGAGCGAGAGGGAGAGAGAGAGGAAGAGAGGAGAGAACATGTAATGCAAAGATACACAGCATCACTAAGCAATCACAAGCAATTATTAGACCTGCAGTAAAGAAATAAGCTCAAATAAGAAGGGTCTGTCATGAAAAAGCAAAAGGGTTAAGACGCAAGCACCGCATAGGCATCCTGCTGCAGGCGCTATGTTATATTTACAGTCACACTACCGGAGAAGAGCCTAAGGAATCCAGTAACACATGCACAAACACACACACACGCAGAGCTGCAGTGGCCATGCTGGGACATTAGTGATGTCACAGAGACCCAGACTGAACTGAGTCAATGGAGGGAGGGGCTTTGGCCAGGAAGACATGCAGCAAGATGGATGGACTGAGGGAATAATAAAGGAGAAGTACAGAGATGTGAGAGAGAGCTCGGTTGCGTCCAAAATGACATACTGTGCATGACATACTCAACAGTAGTATGCATTCCTTCTGATATAATCAATCACTTACTTGTAGATGCGTAACCATGGTAACCCGTGCCAACCTAAACTCTCAAATATTTACAATAATACATTAAACATCACAGAGTCAAACCAAATACTACAAAAGCCTCATTGGTGTCACTGTCCATTGTGTTTTACCATTCCTGCATTGCATTGTGGGATATTTATGCCAGCATAGTGTCCAGCCTTGCATACTATAATATTTCCCAGTAAATATTATGAAACTCACATGCTATTGGGTTCATAGTAAAATTTCAGACCACTAAAAAAATTATTGTTTAATTTTGCTACTTATTGTTTTAGCACATACTGTTGTTAGTAAATAACATGTTGGTATGGGATTTTAAACGCAGCCATTGTCTCCACACAAAAGGAAAGGAAAGGCAGAGGGTGGGACACACACATGAGAGAAATATAAGGTAGATAATAGGGTCAAAGAGGAGCTTAAATGAAGGATGAACACAAAAGAGAGAGAGAGAGAGAGAGAGAGAGAAGAGTATTCACAGGAAACAACTTGTTGATAGAGAGAACCGGCAAGGAGATTGGGAATGCAAGTTTGACATAAGTAAGGGAAGGAAGGGAAGAAGGAGCAAGCCATTAGGGAAGGAGAAGGAGAAGAAGGAGCAGGCATATGAAGGAATGAAATACACTAGAGGTACAAACCAAAACCACGAGTCATTCTGGTACTTTTCTTTGAATAATAATTTGTATCTAATCTTTTTCCATAAATAAAAAACTCTAATAACTAATAACCTTGATAAAAATGCTGAATCTATGAATATGCTAATATTATGCATTTTAAAAATTTATCTACTGGATGCAGGGTGATGTTTACACATCCCACTTGTGTAATTTTGGACCATAATTGCCTCCAAACTGTGCATATGTAGTTGTGCCATTACAACTTCACAGAAGGCCTGACAGCTGGTTTTAAGGCTCACTTTCTAAGTGCGGGCTGTGTGCATTTCTCTGTGGATCAAGCGTTCTGAAACATGGGATGGTATTTAGAAAACCTCACTCTCTATAATATGGGACCTTTAAACTCAGAAGAAAGGAGAGAGAGAAAGGTTCCGCTTTCAGCAGATCAATGTGAAAACAGATTTCTGGTGTCAAACTCTGCATAGATCCATACATCATTCTGCACCGTGTAGGATAAACATCCAAGTGAAACAACAATAGGTATAAAGACATTTTGTGTGTCTGAGGGGGGCTGTAATAAATCTGTGTGAATTTAAACACCATGAACAAAGTTGTTTGGAGCAAATCTGTATAAATCAGACGATACGGTGACCAAAATAGGTTATGACTTAAATAAAAATAAAGGATGCTTGGATATTTAAAGGAAAATAACTATGGAGCCATGAATGACACCTGTGATGTACAAGTAAAGGATCATTTTGTCCCAGGATTACAGCTTTGGGGATGAGACTTTACAGGTCATGTTAATCTCCTGTAACAAGCAGGTGGCTCATTATAATTTCTTACAATCTCCCCCTGTGTAGTCACACAGCTTTCAAACCAACAAAACTTTATTAGAAATTCTAGTGGAGTTCCTAGAAATGTCAAGCTGAATTATGGGGAAAAGTATATAAAATAACCCACAACACATCTAGAATATTTCCATTTGCTGCCATTATTTCATCATCATAAATAGCTGGAACAAGCTACAGCTACAGATACAGAATATATTACTGTATATGTTACTCTCAGTCAGAGTGTAATGGGATTTTTTTTTTTCAAAACTACATAAACAAATAGAAACTGCATGTTAAGTGGTTAACCTCTTACGCACTCTGGGTTCCATAACCCTTTATACAAATGCAACATGACAAGCAGCCGGCAAATCGACCTGACTCGTGGTTTCTGTTGCACTGTCGAACTCTTTATGCCTCGGAAGATGAGAGGGGGAATAGAAGAACAGAGGGATAGAGGAGAGAAGGGGGAGAGAGATGTGGAGGGACAGAGGGAGAGGTGAAGAAGGAAGGAAAAAGCTGGGAAGCCACCTGTTGGAATAGGGGGCCCCCAAAGATAGTTGGCACAGCACTTCCTCCCCTTTCCTCCCCCTTTTCCCCCCTCCCTCCCCCCTGTCTCACCTGCGCCTCGTTCTCCTTCAGCAGCCTGCGCGTGCGTGCCCCCCCAGTGTCGTCAGTCACATTCAGGATCACCACACTCCTCTTCTCCCAGCCAATGAATGAGCCGTCCGTCAGCCCCTCCACCACCGACAGAAAGTCTTGGTAGCCATGGTGACGCGTGGACACCACAGAAAAGGACGTCCAATCGTACTCCTCCAGCACCTCAAAGATGACCTCTAATTGGAGGGCAGTAGAGGAGCTGAACTGGAGAAAGATGGAACCTGATTCCTGATTTGGGGAAGAGAGCAGCAGATTTGGTTAAAATTGCAGTGAAATGTATCGTTTGTATTTGCACTGTGTCTAAAATGTAGTTACACAGCCTTTTCATTCAAAGAACTACAACTCTCTGGACTGTTCCCTCTTTATGCACAACACCGAGGCATCATGGGGCTTGAAGTTTTTTTTTTCCTTTTTTAATAATGGAGCAGCGGCACTCGTGCAGCCGCAGGGCTGAAACAGCTCAGATTGTTGCTCAAATTCTCCTGTGATGTCCAGGAGGGAGTGTTTCTAAAAAGTCTGTTGAAGGGAGGGGAGGGAAACGAGGACTAGGTGAAGGTACAGCTTCAAAGGAAGTTCATCAAAGTGCTGCAGTTTAATTCCTCAAGAAGCACAAATGCACACATTTCTTTCTTTTTTGTCCCTGTTTGGTGACACTATTTTTTTCTGATGTATGCAAACTTGCATAAACTTAACTCAGACAAATGTACAGTATACACGCATACGCAGACACACTTAATCACCCACACACACATTCAGGCCTGCTCATTGCCTCCCTTGCAGGAACATCACAGGCACAGCCCCAGTTGGTGCCATTTACAGATCAAACACTGCAGAGTTTCAGCAGATCAGCGACCCTGACCTTCAACTTCCCTACTCCGTCCCACTGGCACTTCCCCAAACCTTTTCTTCACTAAGAGGATGTGTGACACTGTAACATTGTGAGATGTTATGGGCAATATAAGCAGCTCTCCCTTTATACTCCATTCATAACGCTGCCAATCCATACTGCTTCTGTATACAGCACACACCT
Organism: Lepturacanthus savala; assembly: GCA_030544235.1. Taxonomy (NCBI): domain Eukaryota; kingdom Metazoa; phylum Chordata; class Actinopteri; order Scombriformes; family Trichiuridae; genus Lepturacanthus; species Lepturacanthus savala. Next base: position 27,678,959 of record CM060467.1, read on the forward strand.
AATTAACATTGTGCCACTCGTCAGATCGCCAAATTTGGAGCTGCACAATCACAAGTCTTGGACATCTGCCCTTTTGAATCTCACTGACTCTCTCTCTCTCTTACTCCATCTCTCTCACACACACACACAAGTTTCAAACATCTCCTCTTCATTCTCCCACCCCCGACCCCCACCTCCCTCCTCCTACCTGTGGCATCCTCCCCAGCCCCGCTCCCCCTCCTACAGCCACTATGGGCAGTCCTGTTTGCGCAGAGACAAACTCCAGCATGGGGGCCAAAGGACCCCAGGCTGTGCGCGGGGGCCTCTCCTCTTCATAGACCAGACCTTGCAGGGGCCGCGCCGCCAGCAGCTCACACAGCTGGGACAACACCGTCTTAGGACTGCTGTCATTCACCTGGAGGACAAAGAGAGGGACTAAATAAGACAGAAAACCAGAAAAGACAGAGACAAAAAACACCTGCCCCTTTGCCCCTTAAGCCCAAAGTGCCCTTTTTTAATTTTTTTTTTTTTAGCTTTTGTTTTTAGTTTGCCTTCCTGTGGCCCTAACTAGTTTAGATAATAATATAAATTTTATTGTAAATAAAATGATCGACATAGAGGGTCCCTATATACACATACCAATTAAATAATATTCATAATTACAAAATATATTTAACTGTCTTACATAATTTTGATAGCCAAACCGAATATAAACAAGTACATTTAGATACATTACTTCTATATTAGTTCTATTTTGTTATTGGCAATTATGATTTGGAATTATAGTTGATTGAAGGTAGATTGTGAATCAACACCATGGAGCAAACTTGTGGCTTTCTGGAAAAGGTATGGAATGTCTGTGTATGTGTATGTGTGTATGAGTGTGCTGTTCAATGCACCCATCAGATAAAACATCAGTCTAAAACAACACTCGCTTTGCACTGCCCCTAACAAATATATCAAATGTGGTCAATGATATGATGTGATGTGATACCATCCCTGATGAAAAACCCCTGTTGAATTACTACACAAAACGTATTGGTGTAATGGTGGTTGTGTACTCTACACTATGTGTAGCAATTGTGTAGTAAATGAAAAACCTGATAAAGCTTTACTGCCATACTACAAGAGCATTTAAATAATGATGCAGTGATTTTACTATTGATTGTGCAGTGAATATTTTGTCACAACACTACAACACTACATTTTATATAGTGATCAAGTAGAGATTTTTACTACTTGCTCCAGTAGTGAATATGTAGTAACAACAGTACAGAAAGACTACATATATTTTAATTTAGTCATCAATGAGAGTTTTTATTAGACAATTATATCTTTGTTAAAGGAGTACTAGTAGTCCACCCAACAAATGACTTATTTACTATAAATTTCAGACTCCATTAAGCCTTAAATACATCAAGATTTTGTTGTTGTTCTTGTCGCTTTATCTTTAAAATCTACAAAAACAAACAAAAACAATATCCATGCATTCTGGTCTCCACGGGTGAGTAATCTATAGAAAAAAGTCATTTTGGATGTGAACTATTCCTTTAATCAGTAGTATAAAACAATAAAAATATATTATAATAATAAATGTGAATCCAATAGTGAGGCTGAAGTTATTAAGTAGCAGTCATGCAGTGATTTGAATAGGCATCATGTATTAATTATCAGTAGTGAAATGGGCCAATTCTCTACTCATTACTATTGAAATGACTACATAAATCACTACATATTGCAATAGCAAATAAGTAGTGAAATGGTAGTTTTTGTAAATATTTAGTAGTAGCGTTCAACAGTGATTAAATAATGTTTTTTCATAAGGGATATTACGTTCTTCATGAAGTCAGGTTGCTACAAATCAGCCAGTTATATTGTAGGGTTTGTTGTACCCCATTTTAACATTGAGCACCTGCCCCTTCCACAGGTCTCTGCACGGCCCTGGTGCTTTGACTTGGTGTTATTCTTATGGGAGGTGTCTGTACCATGCATGACATGTCCGACAATGCAAGCTGTGGTCAAAGAGCGGAGCCAGATGCCCACTCATTCAGCAGGGCTGCACGCAACCGCGGCAGCTCGCTGCCCATTCAGCTCTAATAATGAGACTGGCTATAAATAATGGATGGCCATTGTTATTCCCTTCCTTCAAGTAAAGCTGAATGAGCAGTAGACAGAGGAGCCGGTGTCCAACCTGTAGCCAGATGACGTTAGCAGAGCCCCACTGGGTGACCGCGCTCTGCCCCAGGGAGCCATACACCCGGCCGAAGCCGGGGTAAAGCACCCTTCCCCCAGGCCCCGCCACCGCCGCCTCCGCCTGCACCGTAGCACCGGCGTGGATCACAGCGATGTTGAAGTTCATCATGACCCCTGCATCACGCTCCCGTGGGCTGGGCCGGAGCAGGAGGTGTGGGGAAGGGTCCACCAAACCTGCCCACTCTGCCAGGACCAATAGGAGAGAGAGAGTAGGTATGGCGACCATGGCAACCTGGCGAGGGGCGGGGGGGGCAGATATGTATCGCACTAAGAGAGGGTGCCTAAAAGAAAGAAGAAGGAGAAGAGAGTAAAAAGAGACGCAGACAGAGGAAGTGGAAATCAGAAAGTGAGAGAGAGACAGAAACTGATCAGAGAATGTATACAGGCAAAGACAGAGTAATGAATTCTGAATCCAATCATGGGGTAATAAAAGTTAGCTTTGGCTGGAGAAAATACTGGACAAGGAGCACGGAATGCAGATGGAGGGAAAAACAATAGAGGGAAGGAAAAGAAAGCAAGACAGAGAGAAGATGAAATTGGTGCTATTTGGGCTGCAGGCTGAGAAGGAACAATATGAGCAAGAGAGAATAGAAAACTGGCTGTTAGAGCTGAGAGGGAGAGAGAGAGAGTTAATAGCAGACAGAGACAAAGATGGGGGCGGAGGTGGTTACTGTGCTGCATGAATGATAACAACAATTAAGATCACTGTAAACATGCTCGCCCTCACACAGTCGCTTCCACGCACAGACAATGAGCATGCAAGTGTTTGAATACACACACACACACACACACACACACACACACACACACATAAAGATAAATGCATGGATTGACTATGCCTGTAGAGCAGCGTAATGATAGAGATATGAGGGTTAATGCATTATGCACACACTCACAAAACAACCACACACGTATAATGACTACCTGGGAGATAGCAGGGTTAATATGAGTGCCACACACACACACACATACACACACACACACACACACACACACATACACACAGCACATATTTTTCAATTTACTTCTGGTGCCAACTGCTCTCCTTCTCTTTCTCCATTTCCTTCTCACTTTCTTCCCGCTCTCTCACTCTCTGTCTTTTCATATTCCCCCATCTCTCCTCCCCATTTCCATGGCTTCAGGTACTGAACACAATTGCATTGATTAACAGGGGTCCGCTGACATAATATTCCCTCTAAAGTCACTCGCCCGCTTCGTGCCTTTAATTCCCCCTTTTCTCCTCTCGCTCTGTCTTCATCCAACTTCCCTCACTTTGTCACAGTCTGACGATTCTTTGACCCTGATCAGTCTTTTGGATGGAAAAGAAAGCAGCCGAGAAAAGAGGAGGGGAGGGGAGAAGCAAAAGGGAGCAAAGAAGGGAGAGTTTGACTTAAGATGAGCTGAGTGGACAGAAGGAAGTAGGATGGAGGAGAGGAAACAAGGGGATGAGGAGAGGAGGAAGTGGGATGTTAGAATATGTGAGGAAAAAATATATTGATTAGTGGGATGTGTGTTACGTGTTTGGCCTAAACAAATACACCGCCAAACCTCTCGTTTTGAGTGACAGGGCTGTGTGTGTATGTGTGTGTGTGTGTGTGTGTGTGTGTGTGTGTGTGTGTGTGTGTGTGTGTGTGTGTGTGTGTGTGTGTGTGTGTGTGTGTGTGTGTGTGTGTGTGTATGTGGTGGGAAAGAGAGGGCAGTAAAAGAGAAGGAGAGAGCAGTGGGAATGAGGCGGTGAGATGGATGCGGGTAGTAAAAAGAGACGGAGGTGTGGAGAGATGGGGAGAGACAGACCTGTTAGTAGGAAAGAGGCAAAAGGAGAATGTGATAATGAAGGGGAGAGGGGAAGAAAAAAAACAGGCCTTTGTTGTTGTTGTCTTCTCTTTTTTTAGTGTTCTTTAAGGCAAGAAAGATGTGGCAGGAAAGAATCTGGAGAAAATGAGAGCCAGAGGAGAAGTGGCAGGAATACGGCACAGCATATCATCTGGTGGAGATGTATTCCACCACACTGAGCTCCGAGCCATTAACTGTTAGGCCTGTCACTGTATTTCACTCTCATGAGGCGCTTACATCGCGCTGCACAACCAGCACATGCCATTTCACCATGGAAAGCCTTGTTGGAAGTGTGAACACAGTGTATTACTGTATACAGTATCCACCTCCCTGCAGAGCCTGCTCTGCCTGGTATTGAACAGCAGCATCTCCCATAAACAAAATAGCCTCATCTAAATATATCTTACTCATAGTTCATAATGTGTTCCAATCTATGACATTCTGCAACTGAATCATAAAAAGCATGCAGTGAGGGGGCTTATAGCGCGCACACACACACACACACACACACACACTCTCTCTCTCTCTCTCTCTCTCTCTCTCTTACATACACACAGAAGGAAAAGGAGAGTGGGAGAGAAAAAGAATGAGAGATTACTGTTTCATTTGATTTGCTACCGTAAATGAATCTTTTGTTGAAATGCAAATGTTCGTATTTTAGTATATTTTTTTCCCCCTTCTAGCTTCAACGATCGTCTCCATTCTTTTGAGCTTATTCTAATTACACTGCACATATATTTGGCGAGGGACTGCCTCCAACCTATTGGGATTGTTTAAATTGAGATCAATTAGTTAAAAAAGTGTATGGATTTCAGTTTTTCCCTGAACAGGATTCAAGGTAATGGATCACTTAGTTATTGAGATGGGGAAAGTTTTAAAAAAGGTATATACTTTATTGGGAGTTTCAACCAGGATCTCAGCATTGCAGGCAATTGTAATATCTGGAAATGGTGATTATTTGAGTTATTTGTGACAGGAAATGTGTCATTACTAATACAATAAATATTAAAATTTTACTTAAATCTTACAGTACTGACTTCAACAGAAAAGAAAAGAAAAAAAACCTTTCAAGTTGTGTAGCAGTGCTTTCTTTTGATGCTGTTTTCAAGTGTTGAAGACGTTAAATCTATCATCTATCACCTTGTCTAAATCTTTACACAAGTATTTGTAAAGTATCCTTTACAGTTGTAATCTTTCAATTTGTCAATCACTGTAATAAGCAGTTTACTGTATCTACAGTGTAATTATTTTTCCGCCGAGCCTCTTTAGTTTGTATCTTTAAACAAAGAAAGTGACATTTTCAGCCGCACAGAAGCCTGCAAACATGCCGTCGGCTGTTAGAAGCAAACTAAAAAACACCTTCAGAAATTTTTTTAGCGAGTACTTAAGAGCAGGAATATTCTCCATCTGACAGAGACAGCTAATCAAGAAGATGAGAGAGAAAACATTGACACAGGCAAGACAGTCTCCTCTTTCTCTTCCAAAATTGCCAGCCAGAGCTTCACGCTCAAAACACATCTCATCATATCTCCACTTTAAACATTTCATTTATACTTCACAGTGGTGGAAGTTGCTGTCAGATCCATTACTTGAGTAAAAGTAGTGATACAGCAATGTAAATATACTCCACTACAAGTAAAAGTCCTGCATGAAAAACCCTACTTAAGTAAAAGTACATTAACAGCAAATTGTAAAGTAATTCAGTGAAAGTAATGGTTTAGTCCCTGTGATTGGTATATTATTATATATGACACTAAAAGATAATAAATTCTTAAGCATCTTTGTGTGAGCACGGTACTGTTGTAACTGCTTCAGATGGAGCCAGTTTTAACCTCTTTACGGGGGGTGGGGGGGGGGTTACAATTGCTATCAACCTTCTTTTGGTTCTGTCACATTTCCAAAAAGCTCTTCACACAGTTAACATATCAGTCTGTGTGGGCTGCACAATTAACACATTTCTTGTTCCTTTGACACAAAACGCATACACTTAACACGTTTTAAAAATTAGACCTAAACGATTAACTTTTGCTGACATTCTAAACCAAATTTATGAACTAAAGGTGAAACCAGCAACTCACCTTGTAGATTGAAACATAGATATTTCCTGTATTTGTTTTCTCAGTGCTATTAAGAAACAGCTGATTGAAATTATACAAATAGATTAATCACAGAAACACACTCAGGTTATTTCAATCTCATTTCCATGAGCATGTAGTTTAATGTAAAAATAAAGGACTTCTTTTGAGACAAACAGGGAGAGGTATTAGAATGTGTGGTGACTTTGTAGTTTTCTATTCTTTTATATCTTTTCCATATCTTTTTCTGTATATTTTGTATTTTCACACATTGGTTACCAGCAGCTATATCACATATTTTTCTTCCTCTTATAGTAATACTGAACTTTAATTTAACACCTGAGATATCCCAAATCTATGTGCTTCTGAACTGTACAGTACTTTACTGAAGAAGAATAAATGTATGAATAAAATGCATACATTTTGCATTTACTAAACCAAGAAAGAACATTGGCTTTAAGGGGAACTGCAATGCAAAAGACAAGTTAGGATAAATATACAATAGGGAAGGGAAGAATTGACACATGTGAAGTATTGCAGTTTCTGTAATTCCATCTGCTGTTAGTGTTTTTATGACTTTTCATACTACGATTGACTAAAAATTCCAGTTGGAAGAGAGCATGTGTGTTTTGGAAAGATGATTTGATTTGAGACATGTTTACAGTAATTTGGTAGATTACTGTTTTGTTGTGTGTGTGTGGGTGTGTGTTTATTCTTGTATTGAAAAGACAGTTGGTGTTTAGTTTACACTGTCTGATTTTGAGCACGAAATGTTTGCCAATTGTGTGCTGTAGGTGTGTTGGTGCGTTTAGGAAAAGTGTTAAAAGACAATTTAACAATACGTTATAATTTAAAAACTTTCTATATTATCTATTGTGTCAAACCTGCACCTGAAAGAATCTAAAGCTGTCATATAAATTTACAGGTGAAGAAACTACAATATGTCCCTCTGAAATTTAATGGAGAGGAGGTATAAAGTAACATAATATAAAAATACTTAAAATACACTTAAACTACAGTATTTGAGTAAATGTACTTAGTTACTTTCCAGTGCTGGCACTGCATAATGCCTTCACTGTTCCAAATGATTATCTACAGTATAAGTAATGGTTAGTGATGCCCTTCACTGTTTGGAAAGAATATCAAAAATATCTGTAGCTTCATGCAGCTGCAGGCAAATCAACTACTTTGAATGTATATAATTGTATAGAGCACAGAGGGGGAGGAGTGTGTTATTTCTGCAATCACTAAAGAGACTAAAAACTTGTATCGCCTCTAAACCTAGAAATTAAAAATTAAAAAAAAAAGTGTTTGGTATCAATGCGATGTTAGTGGATGTTTTAGAGTTTCAGATCCCACCCCCCCACTTCTTCCCCTTTACTGTACATGCTACTGTACAGCTGCAGCGAACGCCTGCGGTGCCTCTGGAGGAGTAAGTTGCAGAGAGGAGGGGGGAGCTGCTTGGGTGGAAGTCAGTGGCTGGCGTCCACGCCTCTCTGAGCCCCTTTTTCCCTGCTGAACTCCAGCGGAGGCAGCGTGCCAGACCTCGTGCTGCATCGGATCTGCTGGGGAAACGTGAATAGGGAAGGAGTCTGCCTGAGCTGGGGAGTGTGTGGAGTTGTGGGAGTGCGGTGTTCAGCGTTGTGTTTAGCCCACATCAGGGCTCTGCTGCTTCATTCCATTCTGTCATGCAGAGTAATGGACCTGCTCCCTGCTGCCTATGGCACGGGCTGCACTGAATCAGCCCCGGCACAGCCAATACAAAACATCTGAAAATATATGCAGGCTGCTGTATAGTATCCATCTACTGTACGCTATTAGAAATAATTGCACCGTCTATGTGAGTCACTGTAAGTGCCTGTAAGAATAAGAAACCCTCATCCTGGAGATGAAGACTATTTTTTCTTGTTTCTCTCGTCCAGTGAAGACCGCAGTGTGCTTGAGAAAACTGCTGTACGGAGCCTCTATAATTTCCCTGGGTCCATAGCTGTACCATAGTAAAAGATAAGATAAAGTGCCAGCACAGTGTGATGTCCACAGTGTGCATATATGTGAACGTGTCAGTGTGTGTGTGTGTCGTGCAGGGTAATATGGCAGTGTGGGGGAGCAGAGGAATGGAGAGAAGAGTGCAGCTGGAGCTCAATGCTCCTCGTGTTAATTGGCCCATACTTCAATCACAGCCAGTGGAGTGTGTCCTCTCTGACGGAACAGATCCTCTCTCTCTCTCTCTCTCTCTCCCTCTCTCTCTCTCTCTCTGTCCTGCTGCACTTGCTTGCCCACTCATCCATTCCCATACACACTCTCACTTGAGACACATACACACATGCTCTTGAACATGAGCGAGCTTGCAGACGCGCTCCCTCACTCAGTCCGTCTCACCCGGGCTCTCAGTTTCACTATTTCACTCTTTCTTTCATTCATTCTTTCTTTTACCCAGTTACTCTTATCAACTAACTCTGCAGCATCTCACTTTCCCCGACTCACCCTCACCCTCCCGCAACTCCTCGCCTGTTTTTTTTTTCTCTCCAGCCCTCCTCCGTTCTTTCCCTCCACACACATCTTTGTCCTGTACTTCTTTCACTCCCTGCTTCCTCCCTCCCTCACTTCCTCTCTCTCCCTATCTCCCTCTCTTTCTCCCTCTTTGATCCCTGTCGAGTAGAAGAGCCACCAGGCAGGCAAGCGCCTCTTGTTCCCGTTGTGCATGGTGTGCAGAGTGATTGGAGAGTAGCGCAGCGTGCAGCGGCAGCAGTAGCAGTAGCAGCAGTAACAGTAGCAGCAACAGCAGTAGCAGCAGCAACAGCAGTAACAGCAATAGCAGAAGCAGCAGTAGCAGCAGCAGCAACAGTAACAGTAGTAGCAGCAGCAGCATGCAGCAGTAACAGCAATAGCAGCATCAGTGGTAGCAGTAGCAGCAGTAGCAGCACCGTGCAGCAGTAACAGCAGCAGTAGCAGTAACAGCAGTAGTAGCAGCAGTAGCAGCAGCAGCAGCAGCATGCAGCAGCATGCAGCAGTAACAGTAGTAGCAGCATGCAGCAGCATGCAGCAGTAACAGTAGTAGCAGCAGTAGCAGTAGTAGCAGCAGTGGCAGCAATAGCAGCAGCAGCATGCAGCAGTAGCAGTAGTAGCAGCAGTGGCAGCAGCAGCAGCAGGGGCAGCAATAGCAGCAGCAGCAGCATGCAGCAGTAACAGTAGTAGCAGCAGTAGCAGTAGTAGCAGCAGTGGCAGCAGCAGGGTGCTCAGTACTGTGTGTGTTTTTTATTGCATGGCTGTAAACAGCAGTAGTAAAGCCTGCTGCTTCTCCTGCTGCTGCTGCCTGGTTCTTGATAACTGTGGCTATCATAAAGCATTCAGCTGACAAACGACGGACTTATCTGTCAGACCCTCCTGACACCAGGTCCTCGTAGGGACGCAACAGCACACAATATGTGTAAATTACACAGGCTGATAACCAGATCAGAGCAGGCTGTTTTCATAAACCTGACAGCATGTAGAACATTTACATTTGAGGAGGATAGTTGACATAATATGGAAAATAAGCTATGGCTTACATATTTAAGACAAATATGCATACACTCATTCAGAAACATGGGCACACTCACAGGCACACAAATATTAGAATATCAGAAGCTGTTTTTTTTCATCCAGCGAACGCATTAAAATGGCTGCTCATCATTTCCATTATACTGTTTAGCAAATAAATGCTGTAGAAGGTGTAAAATGATTTTTTTAATGAAGAAACTGTGGTGTTACATTGGGGGGGGGGCTGAAATCACTCTTGGTTTTTACATGACAAACACTCTTTTACTGTCACCTCCATTTGTCATTTTTTTGTGTTTTGCAACCTTTTGCAAGAACAAAATGAAACGGTCACCTTGACATCTCAGTTTGATGTTTCTTCACAACAAAACAACATTTTATCCCGACATGTCAAGGCCCTGCAATTACCATGTGGTTGTACGAGACACGTCTCAATGATTATCTTGCTTTTAATTCAAATATTTTTTATGGGTTCGGGATTAAACACCTCTGCCAAGAGACACTGTCAATTAATTGGAATCCACTTCCGTACATCCAGGGGATGAATTTCATTACTTGAATGGGAGGACACTCCTTGTTTCTCTTCCCTCAATGGATTGATGGAAATGGGATGAAACTGACCCTCAACTCTGCCTCAGTGTAGCACTAACTATTCTCTGACCTATTTCTTTTTTTTTTTTTTTTTTGAACAAAAAGGAAAATGTCTTAGTCCCACCCGCTCTTTGGTTTCTGGCACACAAGACACTTGCACCCGTCTAAACGAAAAGCAGTGACTGGAAATACTATCCATTACGGATAATCATTAATGAAATATTTGACATTACCCACATCTCATCTCTAACTCATAACATTCAGTGCAGAGTATATAATTACCTAAGTGGGGAATGTGTTTAATTTAACTTTAATATAACCTTGCACGTGTCGAGTAATTGCAGTAATGTTCGAAAATGAACTTATGTAACCTGAAAGGAAAATCGGCTGATGAAAATAGAGGGATGCCAGTGGTTTGACTTGGCTTTGTAATACAGTTTGAGCATCTTAAATTATCCACTGTATTTCATGAGTGCACATATGTTTATATATGTGCATGCATGTGTGCGTGTGTGTGTGTGTGTGTGTGTGTGTGTGTGTGTGTGTGTGTGTGTGTGTGTGTGTGTGATGTCTTTCAACCCCCTCTCATTCATTTAATTCTCTGGACATTACTTGTTACACTGTATAAATGACATCAATTTGTGTATGAATGATCCACCGTTAAATAGTTCAATACTGCCTCTATTTTAGTTTCTCTCTTGCTTACGCACACACACACACATGCACATCCCTTCAGAAAACATCAGCTACAAATGGTTTACTGCTCTCATGAGTGTTCAGACATAAATATCACTAAGGTCATATGCTTTCATGTGGAAAGGCCAGTATCTGGGGATCTTGTGTCATGGATTCTCATGACAGTGGGCAGGGTATTTTTTCAATACGCCTAAATGCCTTGCACTAACTCGACTTCGAATGAATTGTAAGGAGGCCACGTAGTTTGTATGCTGCCTGCCAATGCTTATATTTTATTATATTATATAACCGTTTACTTTAAGGCCCAGCCAAAATGCAGGAATATTTCATTTATCCACCTCAACCCCCTGCCATCTAACAGAGTGGACTGCAGTGCTGCTCTCTGGCCGACCCCCTTCTGCTCCTGGGTTCACTATAAGACTACATAATTTACTGGAATTAATGTACATAGAAATTGTTTTCCGCAGTTGCATTATTTCTCCAAATCCTCTGTCAAGATGTCCTTGCAACGCACAACCTGGGGATTACCTTATTATGTTTGTTTTAAAAGGAACAATTATCCCAGCTCAACCTTTTTACAGGCATCCAGAAACTCTGAGGGATTTGTGTTTGGGGAAAGAAAAAAAGCTTTAATATCACAGCACTATCAATGCAATGCAATCATCTAAGAATAAACACATTCACGGAGTGTGCTTACATAATGTTCTGTATATTCATTAATGAAATGTATTGCTGACTATTGTTGTTTTTTGTTGGGGGGGGGTCAAAACAGGCATTGAGAGTAACATCAGAAACTGACTGGGTGGGAGATTTTAAATAGATGTGTTGAGGTAATAGAAATAAGTCAGAGAATATTACAGATTTACTGGGATCATGTTACACCATGGAGCAAATGCTCTGTTTTAAACAATAAGAATGAATGGATTATTTTTACCATTCCCTCCCAAGTCAGTAGTACTGTCGCACTACTCTGCTTGCACCAGCGCTTCCATTAATTCCGTCATTGATTGGCCAGACACTGGGATCAGCTAGCCAGATCTAAATCAGTCACTAATTAAAAGAGCAAGATGAAAAGCAGCCGACACTGCAGGCCTGCAGGACCTATAAGGTGAAACATTCTGTAACAACCACAAACTAGAAAGCCGCTCAAGACTCTCAGCAGGAAGAAGAAAAAAAAGAAGCTAGCTCTGCATAGTAATGATATACAATCTTCTTCTGCGGATAAACAGATTAAACTGGTGTGGGAAACCTTCACCGATAACTACCGCGCGTTTCTACAAGGTCACACACACCGGCAGGTGCGTGTACCATCACACGAGCAGATGTGCATGTATGTACTGATGCGTATGGTTCATTGTGTAGATTTTCTGCCGCACTTACACACCCAAACGTTTAGCATGTTTCACAATAGGGAAAAGAGGGAAACGGTGAGCTGTAGCCTCTTTCAGTGGCAGGTGCCACGCGTTGCTGAAGCTCCTTAAAATGTAACACTGCATAAAGATGTCGGGGACAGGTTTGAGTGGCATTCACAGCACATCTGGCTCTGCCCCAGCTTCTAACCAAAGGTGTTAGAAACCCTTCTGGCAGCCTGTCGTATACAGTAAATGTTGGTGGATCAGTTTGGCTCAAGACCTGCACTCCCACAGCAGACAGAAGCCCAACAAGGGGAGAGGAATTTCAAGGATCAGGACCAGTCAAGGTGTTTTGCCTCAGCTGATTCCGAAGACTAAGAGGTGGTGAGAGGTTAGTGAAGGGGAACGTCACAACCCTGCTGTGTTGTCTTCACACAGACAAATCTACAATAAAGCCCATTAATCCTGTGACCTTTGTCTCACAGCATCAAATAAGAAAATCTCTGACTTCTGCTTTTTTTATGTTTTGACACATGAGGCTACAGAATCTCATTAGCTCTTTATGCTGGTTTAACGTCATATCTGACGAACCGTAATTAGCTGGGTGGGGAAACTATTCACATCAACCTTCTGGTAGTAATTCAATGTCAGAATTACAAATAATTTCTGACAGATATGTATATGTCCATCTTAAAAAAATACCTAGTGTCAATGAATCAGTGTCAAAAAGGGTGGAATGCTTCAATTGCTGGCATTTAAGTAAAGTCTCGTAACACTAATGATACAATAGCGATAGAATGAATGTCTGCATCTGGTTTCACTTGTTTCCAAACAGCTGCAAACAATGTTCCAATAAAAATAGCTTATTTAGACTGAATTTCCATTCCTCTCATCTGACTAACTAAATCTTGGAATAATGCATGAACATGCTCAATTCAGAATAACTTCCCTCTCTGCCAATACTGCATCTTAACAAGGTGACACTACCTTTGGACAATTCTGTGCCATGCGCTGTAATCAGCAGACCTAATATTTAGGTGACACAAAGAATCTGGTGCCAGCAATTGATCTCCTTGCTATTTCCCATCAGTGTTTGATGCAAAATGTGTGAATGAGTCTGTTTCCCAAAGCTGCAGCCTTTGGTAGATCATTTCAACAGTATTTTTATTTTTTATTTACCTTTATTTAACCAGGAATCACTTTTACAAGAGAGCAGTGGCCAAGGCAGCAGCAGAAAATGTTTCCCAATAAAGAACAAACAATAAAACAACATATTACATCAACATGAATTAGTAGCGTTCAAGCCTCTGACTAGTGTTCCATGATGTAATGCATGTCGTGTCTTCTATTAGAACACAGAGGTGAATGGGAGAAAGAACTGTCTGAGACTATTGATGAGGAGGATATTTGGAGTTATGCCAAAAAGGATATTGATTTGTACTCAAACAAAGGCAATCCAGTTTAAAATTATACACAGAATACATAGATCTGCATAATCACAGTCATCCCTTTATTAACCCTTTCTCCTCCACCTTAATTCCTTGTCTGTGATCATATTATAAAGTATCAGTCTGAAATATTGTATGAAATAGGATATTTAGCATAGATTTAGAAAACGATTTTAGGCCCCCAAATAGGGAAAATAACTACCTCGGGTAGAAAAAGGTTATATAATGTTCTCACATTTGATGCTAGAAAATATATATTTATATATATTATCACAGTAGATTAGTGATAAAGGCCCTTCTGTTTGCCTGTCGTTACTGTATTGCATTTATTACATGTTTGTCTTATTATTTTTTTTGTTGAAAAATCCATACATTATAAAATTATAATAAGATTTTAGGATACTCTAGTCTAAAGCGACTCTGAAGGCTCACAGTAAGATGGGGGTTCAGTCCATGGGTAGAGGATCAATTTTCAGGTATTTACCCACAGGTAGCAGCTACTGGTGATTGTAGAAATCAGTAGAAAACACAGATCAGTTAACACGGAACAGATCACATAGCAATTATTGGCTCATTCTTAAAAAAATTATATTCAAATTGCGATTAAATGATTGAAAAGAGAGCATTCACTCCTAATCACCTTTCAGGAGATAGACTAAAATTGACTGGACTAAATTGAGAACAAATTAATCCTAACCGTGAGTCGGACAACCTGCATACCAGGCATATTCATTTCATTCTTTTCAGTGTCAAAGGAGGAGATGCAGGAGATATTCTGCAAGAGTTTTTAATCACCGGGCCAGTTTTAGTAGCTGCAGTTATTTGCACACAGAGAGGATCAAGCACATTAAAACAAGCAGAGAAACATCAAACTATCTTAATCAGAGGCTTTCATACATCTCTGCATTGACGTTCTCCCTTCCCTCCTTGTCTCCCTCTCCTTCTCTCCCACTGTAGATAACACGCTGTGAAAATTCCATTCAGGTGCAAACACACATACTGTATTTGCATTTGTAACAGCTGTATAGTCGGAACCTGTTTATGAAGGAATTTTACATTAAAACTTGAAAGGAAACAGAGCAAAGCTATTTTTATATGAAGTGATAAGGCAATAAAGCAGGTTCAACTTTGTACCTGGTACCTGCACCTAGTAAATCCGACACAGTCACTTCAGTACAAAGCCTTCCATAAATGCCAGCTCCTGGATTCTTTGAGGAGAGAATGACAAAGGGTTTTAACAAATACATGCAGCGCAGGAAGCCTCACAGATCAGGAGGCATGACACAGCAGCCCGGGGTGACATGCGACATGGGCCACAGACACAGGCTAACATCATTTTTATAAATGCCCCCATTTCCTCTTTTTAATAACCACTTATACTGTCATTTCCTGCAACATCCATCATCATGAAGGACCGCACCACACTGCTGCTAAACGCTGCATGCCGCAAAACATTCCTGCACATTGTTCCACCCTCTTTCACCATTTTTTTTCATCTTCCTTTCCTCTTTGCCATGCGTGTGTCAATGTATCCCTGTGTGCACACACACACATGGATACTTATATATATATACAGCAGAGTCTATAAGAGTGTGAATCCCATGGGTTCAGGGTCCTCTCATCCAAAAGTGTGGCTGGTGTCTGTCTGTTTGTGTGTGTGTTTGTGGGTATGCTCTCAGTGTGTGTGTGTGTGTTTGGCTCCATACCCATGGGTCCCTGAATGTACTTTTTGAGAGTGTATATGATTGTGTATTTCATGCAGCCATGTGGAGCTGTGAGCCTACTAGCAGCCTCCAGACTTGTATTCCCAAAACAAGCTGCAAGGCTTTGGCTCATGGTTGTGTGTGTGCATGTGCACGTGTGCACCTGTATGATAGCGACTGTGTGCAAGGAGCGTGCCCTGAAATCTCTGTCACTGTCGTGTGCATTCGTATGTCTGTGTGATTCTGTTTATGAATGTGTCTGTCTGTCTGTTTCCATCTGCACCTGCTTCTAAAACGACTTCCTGTCATTCTATATCCAGCTTGCGGTTGACTATTTTCTGCCTTTGCTGACTATATGAGCTCTGACTGGTGGCCGCTGGCTTTCAGCTGAACACTGCATGGAAGTTACGCTGCAGTCAGCTGGCATGCAGTTGGAACGAGAAAGATTCCATAGCTCCTATTGTAGGTTGATTTTAGAAGAATTCTGATTCTGATTTCAGCAGTGTGCAGCTCACTCGTTTAGCTCACTTGTGTTTTTAGACCAGCTGAAAATATTAAGTTTTCAACCACAGTGGTAAAACTGATCTGCCCCACATATTTTTTCATTTTGTTAAAATCTACTTTAAATTATGAAGGTGATTATGATCACTTTTTTAAACTGTGCTAAGTTTACTTTTATTTATTTATTTAGTTTATCCCAATCCTCAAGTGTGAATTGTGAATCAAAAGTTAAGAAATAGGTTCCTGTAAAGGCATGTTTTGGCTCATTGTTGTTATTGAAGCCATTTTGTTAATATTTTATGTGATCTTTTCTGATGTTTGATCTGCCAAAGTTTCAAATAAGATCTAGCTGCTATCTAAAAAGTTTTTTTTGAAAAATGTTAAACCATCAGTCAATTACAGCAAAATGTGATGAATCAGATTAGACTATAAAAATCCTTAGTCAAAAACAGCCCTAATTTCCATATTGTCACATAGTCCACTCTAAAAAAAATGTATTCCAATCACACCCAAACCAGCAAAGACAAAACACATCACTGTAAAATCTTGTGAACTACTGTAACTACATAAGCTATGCCCTGATTCCCATCATGGTATTAGATCTTTTTTGTTTTGTCTTCAGCTTGTCATAATTAAATACATCATACATTCACTATCACATCAAATGAGTGGAAGATACAAAGTCATTTTGGCAGCTCTGGTAGATTCCATCAGCAGAGATTTGCTGCACCATTGCTAATGTTTGCAAGATAGTTTGGCTAATATGGAGTAGTAAATCCTGTTGAACTCAGCATTTATTAAAATAGTTTTAGCTGAATATTTACCTCCACCAGGACATTATGTTCTCGCTGGCGTTTGTCTGTCAATTTGTTTGTTTGTTAGCAAAATACCTCCAAAATTTTTGGCTGGAATTTTGTCAAATTTTCAGAATAGCAGCATGAACAGATGATTAAACGTTGGTAATGATCCAGAAGGAATCCTGCTCTCTGGATCACTTTTAAGCTTATGTTGTTTGGTGACATTGTGGTAAATTGACCTTCAAACAGGTGCCATCATTCTTTACCAGCTGGCGGTGATATCTGACACATGCATAGCTTGTTTTATGCATACTATGCCAGGGACTTTGACCTCACCTAAAAGACTTCCCATGCTTGGTTGGAATGAAATGTTGAGGTTGTAACTTGCAGACATACATTTTGATATTTATTTACATATGGAAGTTATCACTACACAGTCACAAAGTTGCAGATGATTTCTTGTCAGAATAGCAACTTTATTTTCAAGTAATCTATAGCTACTTTTGACAACAGTGATGAAAATTTATACTTTTCATTCCATGATAGTGTGTCTAGTATAGAACAACAACTAGGTGGGAGTTGCTTGATGGAGGTCTGAACTCTTAGAGTGCTTTTCTACTATTTCATGGTTTCACCTTGAATTTCAAATACACAGTAAATACTGGAGCATCAAAGTTTTATATAGAAGCACAGTAAAAGTTCAATCAGTAACACAAAATCATACTTGTTTCCTGCATCAAACCAGTTGATCACATCTGCTGGTCTCATCTAACCAATAGCAGAGCTACACATCCTCCCTGCCAGCCTGTCATCTCAGTACTGTATGTTTAAAGAAGTTCACTCTTTTTGCTCCAGTGCTATTTCTTCTGATCACACGCTCCTCCACCTTCCCATCACCGCCTCTCAGTCCATCTGGTCACTGGCTCATCGGTTCAGCTCACCATCTCATCCGCATCGGTGCATCAGCCACCACCAAGTGGCTGGACTTCAAAAAATGACCTGCACCAACTACATGGAGAAATTGTCTACAGAGTTCAAACAAACAGTGTCTACACAGTGCTTTTTTGGGGAAAAAATAAAACATGTAGATAAACGGAACTTGGTGGGGGAAGCCTTCCTGGACCTTTAAGAAACATTCAATACGGGAAATTGTTCTTTTCTCAAAACTTTCAGTTTCTCTGAAAAAAAATCTTGTCATGACTTGAATTGTATTTTTTGAACCGTGAATAATCTATCATCAATAATAAAAATCCCTTTTTTAAAGCTAAAAACAGGACCTCCACAGGGATTCATGCTAGGATGGATACTCTGTAGTCTACATAGTCATATACGCTTATTTAAACACAGAACAATTGTCAAAGTGCCTGAAAACAACAGCTCATTTGTTCAAAACTGGTCTTTGACCCTCAATATTAATAGAATTGGTGTCTAACGTTTTTTTTTTTGTTTTTTTTCCAGAAGAAGGCCAACATCAACCGAATCAGACATTAGGGTCAACAGTCAAGTTTCTGAGGTCCAGCATTTAGGTCTGATAAACATGTTGGTAGAATGGTAGAACTCTAAAGTCAATCTACACAGATTTAGACAAATCGAAGACCATCAAACATTCCATGCAGACAAAAGATATTTACACTCAGTGATTTGCTGGCCCCTCACCTCCTGTGTTACCTGTGTTCATCAGTGACTAAACCCGTGGAGAGTTTATACAATCCTGCAATAAAAATATTGGACAAAAGGCCAATAAGATCAAACTACTGTCACATCCTGAGAGACCTGAACATGCTGGCAACTACATTACATGTGTAAACACTGCTCTTATCTGCAAATGTTTCCATGCTCAGGCTCCTCAGGCTGGTACACTGTTACAAGCCTTTGGTTTGTTCACTAGGAGAACTACTGAAGGGAACTGTACACACACACGTGTGTGTGTGTGTGTGTGTGTGTGTGTGTGTGTGTGTGTGTGTGTGTGTGTGTGTGTGTGTGTGTGTGTGTGCTGTGAACATGTTTTATGTTTATTATTTCCAGGGATGGCATTAAAAATTAGCAGTAGCTATAAATGCTGTGATGCATTGCATTGGATAATTGCTGTGCAAATCTCCATATATCATATATCTGCCACTAACAAATGCACAATGATGGATTTTTTGGAGCCAGTAGTAGCAGTGCACTTTACATTTTATTGTACACTTTGATATCATGAATACGATACTATATATTTGTGCTTTTAAGAACCAAAAGTCAAGTTAAGTCGAGTTAAGTTTAGTGACCTTTACCCTTTGAATTCATACTTTTAGAGAACTGTTTTTTCTCCTGAATTAAAGTCTGTCAGTAGAGTATAAATACTATAATCTGTATTTTCAGTTTCAGGTGTATTGTGCTGTACTGATTGATTAAAGTTTAATTTTAAGGTGCAATTGAATTCTATTTTTTTGCCTGTCTTGGGTGTTTACCACAGTTAAATGTTTAAAATCCTGCTTCACTCAAATTTAAAGTCAGTTCATGCAATAAATAAATAAATAAATAAATATAATAATATAAATAAATATAAAAATATTTAGACTCCAGCACAATTTAGGTAGTAGAGAAGAGTGAATTTCAATGGAGGCAACTTTTTGGAAATGATACAGATTTATTTAAACAAACACTAAGAAGTTATGGTGAATATATACATTTGTAGTTAATGAGTTTGATTTATTTGTTGTTTTCAGTCAAGAATTCCTAATTGAAAACCACCTCACATGACCCTTCCGCTTTAATGTGCATCAAATTCTGCTCCAGGCTGAAGTGAATGTGCAACACGTTAGTCAATAGAACTCAAAGAAGAGTCCAGAGAAGAACTCTGTGAGAGGGGAGTACTGTAATCACTCCAAAACACCAGCCTCTGATCTTGTTAAAGACTAATTGATGTTCTATGTTAACGAGCTTTACCTTAATTAGTGGTATTAAAAAGAACACTGGGTACAACGTGTAGAGAGGGTGGGAGAGGATTTAGGGTGGGCGGCAGGGTTGAGGAAACTATCCACTAATGTTGCATCAAATAAATGATGAAAGGGGAGGCAGGAGAATGAGAGGGAAGAGGAAACCGTATAGAGGAAGTCACAGGTTGCAGGGGTGAGAGAAGAGACGGAAAGGATTGAGGCAAAAAGAAACAGGGGGATTGGCAGAAGAAAAGAGAAAACAAGCGAAGGGGGGATTTGAGCTAAACTTGAAGGGTTTTTTTCCCTGCGCAACAGTCAATGAACCAATAAGGTGAAATTGATGGAGAGCAAAGGGGGTTAGAGAAAACAAGCACACAAATGTTGACTCTGTTCCTCTCATCTCTTCCCCTGAGCCGTCCAACCATGTCCCTCTCTCTGATATTCAATTCCAGCCCCCTCAACCCACCCTCTAACTCTCCCCCTGTGTTCTGCTGCCTTTCCAATTTCTCACCCCAGCTCTCCCCTCGTGGTGCTTCTCCTCCTCCACCTCCTCCTCCTCGCACCTTCTCGCATATCTCGCTCTCTCCCTCCACACCTCCTGTCTCCCTCTCATCACCTTTCCCCTCCCTCCCCCTTGTCCTACCCCCCTTCTCACAGCTGGTACAGTACAGATCTCTCTCTCTGGGCAACTGTACGACAGATCAGCAGCAGAGGAAGGGGGCTCTGCTGACAGCGAAGGCAACACTTTCCAGTCTGCTGCTGCAGTACCACGGCCGTGTGTAAATTTCACAAGGCTTGCGAAGGGGGAAAAAATGATAAACTGAACAGAGCACGACACCTGTGGGTGAAAGAACTGATTGAAATGGATATCAAGCAGGAGAATTCAGCCGAGAGAGGAGTGAGACACGAAACACCCCACAGAAACGGGAAAACAAACAAGACATTAATTCCAATTTCCATCCAGATAAATGCATCCAGTGGCCCCACAATGCAGGCCAATAAATTTGTTCTCCCTGCTCCCAATCACTGCAGCAAATCTGCACAAGAAGCAACACTGTGCTTCTCTGTTTTACAGGTCAACAGCATGATCTTCTGCCTTTTGGGCTCTATGGTCCAAGGCCTTGTTTTTTTTTTTTTTTTTTTTTTTTTAACAAGTGGAGAAGATGGTGGTTGCCTGTGTCTTGTTATTTACCTCCGCTCTAATAAAGTACTGCAAGGGCAAAAACAAAAGTTATTTATGCACCCAAAGGCGGTGCGAATTTAGAAAATCCACCAACAAAAGTGTAATCTGTCACACACTCCTTCACCCTACTGAAAGAAAAGGAAAAAAGGAAGAAAGAAAAAAGAAAAAAACAACCCTGCTCCTGCTCCAGCTGTCTGAGAGTGTTTGAGGCAACTCAGCCCGTTGAGGAAGATTCCTCGGTGGCAACAGAGGGGAGAACTGTGCGCTGCCATATACGCCCAAATATTCAGCGTATCGGGATATAAATAGATCAAGAAGAAAAACTGATCGGCAATCTTGCGGGCATAGCGGTGGCTATATAAGCAAGCAGATACACGCACGCACGCGCAGACACTCACACACACACACACATTGACCACGCAGCATAAGAAAATGAGCATCAACAGATATGATCACCTCAATTAATACATCCGCAGCAGAGTGAGGGGGAAACTGCAGCCAGCGCCTCTGTTTAAAGACTTAAACGGAACCCAAACTCTGTCTTTATTAATAATAGATAGACAATCCATGGCAGACAAAATCATAGCCTAAAGGTTTAGTCTATATGATTAATGGAACTGCCGGTAATCTGTGTGTGTATGTGTGTGTTATTGGAAGAGGCTATGTATCCCGGCTGCTGAGAGGAACCTATGCGTAAAGGAGCTATAAGAGGCTCGCGGGTGCTCAGGCGCAGCAATGACAGAGGGGTCAAAGCCCCGGTGCGCCGGCCGCTTCCACCCCTCCGTCCCCCGGCCATCCGTCTCTCCATCGGCCGCTGCACGGATGCCGACACCCGAGCCCCCGTATCCCTGCCTCAATGACGCGTAGCACCCTCTCACTGCCCGAGCCGCAATTAATCTAAGCAACTGTGTGCGTGCGCGCGTGCTGATGCGCGTGAGGATACATGTACTTACTGTTTTTCACCAGCCTTTCCCCCCTCTTTTCCTGCGTCCCTCCATCCTTTTTCACATCCTTCCTTTTTGAGGTATCCGTTTTGCGGGTGTCCCCCCCAACCGCCGCCGCCGCCACCAAACCACCACACACTCACTCACACTCACACACACACTCGCGCGCGGGCGCGCACAGACACACGCGCTAGGAAAATATATATCTAAATATATGTTCTACATGTATTCAATTCCTCCGATCTCTCTCTTTACCTCTCTCCCTCCCTCTCTCCTCTCCTCTCGCGCACACACACTCTCTCTCTCCCTCTCCCTCTTTCCCTGTTCTTTTGTTAAAATTCAGTATATGCGCCCCGTCACCTAGCAACCGTCAACCTCTCTCTCTCTCCCTCGCTCTCTCTCTCTCTCTCGCCTTCTCCCCCCTCCCTTCCTCTCTCCATCACTGGCGACACGTGTTGAATGCTAAACTTAGCGGTCCGGAATAAAATTAATACAGGGATGGACGCTCTATATCTCCCCCTTCCTCTGCCTCCCATCTCTTTCTCTTTCACTCTTGCGCGTATCATAATGCAATATAAATATTTACTAGAACCACTCAGCCTCTCCCCCCACTCCCCCTCTCTTGCGTCCCTCCGCAATTTCCCTCCCTCCCTCCTTCCCCCTTCCATCCATCCATCCATCCATCCATCCATCTCTAGCTCCCTCCCTGCATCCCTCCCTCGTCGTCCTGCCTTTTCTCCTGCCTCCTATCGCCTCTTTCTGCTTCTCCAAGCAAAACGGAGGCGCCACACCAGCGTCTGTGGATCCACATGTGAGTGTCACCCTGCAGCCCGGTGCGTCTTTGCATGCAGAGCCGCAACGTGTGTGTGTGTGTGTGTGTGTGTGTGTGTGTGTGTGTGTGTGTGTGCGTGCGTGCGTGCAGAATGAGCAATCTATAGTATTACAGTAGCATGTCAGCGACCATGTGTGAGCAGCATGCAGAGAGTGGAGGAACACTGCAGATCACTCAGTGAACTCATGTTTTTGCTGTATAGTTGAAATTTTTTTGCAGTGTTTTAATTTTCTGGAAACCATTTGTTGAAGAGAAAAGCATCAGTAGGCTGTAGCTCAATTATAATTTGATTACAATACATCTTTTTCCCCAAATGTGTGGGTCTCCAGAGAAGAAGGGGTAGAGTACTTTAAAGGACACGGTTGTTGATCATTCTCACTGTATGGGAGCCAAACCATCAATGAACTCATCCTACTGTTGTGTCTGTAGATAATTCTGATGTGTCATAATTCCTCTGTGCCGTAGATGTCTCTCCAAGAACTATTAAAAACATGTCACGTAGAGCCACACTGCTGCACTTCGTGAAATGTTCCTTCACCCTGAAGATTTGATTTTTTTCTCCAGTTCTTTGTGAAGCACTATGTATGTGCAGGAACATGTATACAGCTTCACTAGTTTGTTGTCCTATCATATATTTAGTTCTTCTTTCTACTAAAGTCTTTACAATGTACCATTTAGTATAAAGCGGCTGAAAGTATGAACAGGATTGTAGTCAACCATAACAAAACTTCCTGAGGTGAAGGAACCTGTTTAAGCAGTGCGGCAGTGTCGCTCATTCACATGGTTTAATACAGTTTGGTCTGTGGCACCGAGGAAAAACATCAAGCTTTGGATACACACACACAATATTTGTAAGTAGGATCTGTTCATTGTTTGCTTTGATCTCATTAAATGTGTAGACAATAAGAAAAACATAGAAATCGCCAGCCATATGCTTTCAATTTTGGACTTGCCATTATCTTCCTCTCAGTTATTCCTACTTTTCTCTTTATCCTCCTCTGTTTGTAAACTGGGACCAGCACCAATCAATAGAGCAATCGTTAACCTAAAGCTCAGTAAAAGATTCTATGCTGGTTTGTCCTGGTGGTTATCTTTCTTGATCCTACCCTGAACAGGTGTGTGTGAACACACAGATGCACATAATGACCATATAGTGCTTAAATGTAACAGAGTATGTCAGGAAACACAGGGCAAAGGTCTCGCTGGATTGATTGAGCTGTCTCACCCCTGGAGGGTCTGTAAATGATGGACGCACACCTTAATTCCACTGAATTGAATAATCATCAATATGAGACTGACTCCAAGGCGCACACACACAGCAGAAGCTGTACACAGGTTTCAGTATTGTGTAGATGTGTGTATAGTGTGAACACAGATTAATTACTGGAGGCAATGTCCTCTTTATCAGACATGAGCTCTGTCCTATGGAACCATCATTGTCAGACCCTAGGAACTCTCAAATGCAATTCCTGCCTTTGGCCACTAGATGTCCTTGTGTATTCCTATTGCCTTTCTTTTTGGTAATCACCTGATTGTGGTTGATTGATTACACCTGTGTGCAATTAGTAGGGGCATTTAAAGAGCCTGTGTTTTACTGTGGCTTTGTGGAGTTCTCCAGTGTACCACCTAAGTGGACACCAGATTGCGCTATTTGTGGATTTGTTACCGTTTTTCTTTTAACATTGTATATTTGATTGCTTGGCAGTGAAGATGACTAAGACCTTTATCCTGTGTTTTTGTTTTGGATTGTTTGCCTTTTTTGAAATCTGAATACTTCTGTTTACCTGGCTGTTTGAACCTCAATAAAGATAACTCTAAATCTGGTCCTCTGCATTTTTGGTCCTTTCCATTCATACCAGGGGTGGAACAGGGGATGGATCACCGCTTTTCACTCCTGGGATCCCCGGTTTAAATGCCAGTGTTTTAACCGAAGAACTCAGAAGAACTCAGCCAACAAAGATGGACCAAGCAGAGTATACATCCCTTCCTTAGTGGGATGCCACCAAAAATGCTGAGGCTTCCGAGGTTGACTCACCCTCTGGGCCACCACACTCTACAAGGCAAACAGTCCTTTATATGGCTACTTCAGGAACTTTGTTGTTGAAGGTCTTTGTCTTGACAGTCACTGATCATATGGCAGCCAAGAAACCTCTAAAACTACACAATCTAGTTCTGGACCCTGGCAGCATAAAGTGGCTGGGGAGAGCAGGCACTGCAGGCTACCCTCTACTATGGCCTAGCAGATAATATTATTATAGGGCGAGCTTGCATCATGGGTGGAGGCTAAAAATTTGGAGTGGCTGATCGCTCGAGTCATCTGCCTGGACAACCATCTCTGGGAGCACCAAGGAGACACCTTCCAGAGCCTCTAGCCAGTGACAGCCAGGTTTCTTTAAACCCCCTGAGGGTCTTCTGAAGCCAATGTAGCTCAGGGGCATGAGATTAACCCAGGCCAAGCTTGACCAAAGAATGAGGGACCATTTGGGAGGTCAAGATATTTGCGTGATACCTGTCCAGAAATGGTGGGAACAGCCAAGCCCCATCCAGATAAAGGGGGGCTGTGACGGGGTGTCTTCATCTCCTCAGTATCCAGGCACAGGCCCATTACTATCTCTTGGAGTCATCAGGAACACACTCTAAAACCCTTCGTTGACACCGGAGCTTCTGAAAGCTCCATAACCCCCATTTGGATTTGACCTTTCGCACCAAACTATTCCAGAGACTCCCATTGTCTGAACCTGCCATATTTCCTGAGGTTTCCCAAGTGCCCTCTGAGTACCACAATTTCAGTGGGGTCATTAGCAAGAAGAGTGCGACACCTCTTCCATCCCATAGACCATATAACTGTGCCCTAGACCTATTACCTGTAATAATAATAATGTCCCCCTAGAGGCCTTTTCTCTGTCTGCCTCTGAGCGAGTTGTCATGTACAAATACATCAAGAAAGCATTGGCTTTAGGTTTCATCCAACCTTTATGCTCGCCAGCTGGTGCCAGATTCTTCTTTGTTGGAAAGAAATACAGAGGTGTTTGGCCATGTATTGATTATCAGGGGCTCAATAAGATCACAGTTATGAACCACAATCAACTTCCCCTCATCACCTCTGCCTTCGAGCTGCTCCAGGGATTGACCATTTTTACAAAGCTGAATCCCGGCAATGTGTATCGCCTGGTCTGTATTCAGGAGGGGAATGAGTGGAAGGCGTTGTCCACACCCTATGGGACTTGCTGGACAAATTTGTTTTTGTTCATTTGGATATTTTAATATTTTCTAAGGATCTGTCTACATATCCAGCAAGTCCACCTTCTTCTGAGTCGTTTGCTTCAGGACCAGCTTTATTAAACCTGAGAAGTGTAAATTCCATATCAAAGAGGTTTCCTTTCTGGGCTTCATCATTTCAGAGGGTAGGATTCAGATGTATCTGAGGAAGGTGCAAGCTGTTTGGGATTGGGCTACCCCTATGTCTATCAAAGAGACTTAAGGCTGTTTAGAGTTTGCCAACTTCAATAGGAATTTTATCCAAGGATTCAGCTCCATCACTCCACCCATCACTGTATTAACCCGGAAGAGCAAGAGCAATAACCACCTCGCCTTTAAGACTTTGAAGCAGCACTTCACTACTGCCCCTATCCTTTACCAGCTCGATCCTGTCCTCCCATTCATAGTTGAGGTTGATGCCTCATATGTAAGGGTAGGGGCAGTACTGTCCTAGAAGGCTGCAGATGGGAAACTGCACCCATGTGCCCTTTTCTCCCAGAAACGGTCTACCACAGAGAGGAATTATGATGTTTGGAACCAGGAGCCGTTAGCTTTGAAACTGGCCCTGGGGGAGTGGAGATATTGGTTGAATTTCCCTGAGGAACCTCACAAAGGGATCAATAAAGTCCTATCTAATGTAATCTAATCTAATCTAAAGGGAGCTTCACATCCTTTTCTTGTGTTGACAGACCATAAAATCGTGGAATATATCCAACAAACAAAGCGTCTCAATCCATGTCAGACTCTTCTTTAATCACTTTGACTTCGCTCTTTCCTACAGGGCTGGGACTAAGAACAACAAACCTGATGCCCTCTCACAGCAATCCCATTCCACTGAGATTCCCACAGAGATTTCCCGAGCTCATCCTTCCCAGCTCCCAAGTAGTAGCCAAATGCCTCAGGTTACCTCTGGATTGTAGCAAGCCTTCTGCAAACTCATCGGCTCTATGGCCAGTCTCTCATCAGGATTTCACCTGGAATCCAATAGCAAAACGGAGAGACTGAATCAGGACCTGGAAGCCACTCTGGGGTGTTTGGTGTCAGTTGTCCCATTCTCCTGGAGCTCTCAACTTCCGTGGGCAGAATACTCAATACTATACAATACTAATAAAATACTACTCAAAATACTTTGAAGTCTGCAGCCACTGGTATGTCACCCTTTGAATGCCAGTTTGCTTACAAACCAACTTGGTCTCCTGAACAGGAAGATGATGCTGGTGTTCCCTCGGCCAGGAGGTTTGTGCAGCGATGCCGTCAAACATGGAATAAGGCCTGGCGGTTCTTGCTCTAGGCTTCCCAAGATTACCAGCAGCAGGCCAACCGTTGTAGGCAACCAGTCCGACCTTTCTGGCTGAGGCAGAGGTGTCTCCAGGAACCTTCAATTGAAGGTGGAGATAGGAAGGTGGCATCCCAGTTTGTTGGTCCCTTTAAGGTGCTGAGGCAAGTCAACCCAAAGAGCTACATGCTGCAATTCACTCGCTCTATGCAGGGCAACCCAACATTTCATGTCTCCCATCTTTGTCCTGTGGTTACCTTCCCATTACATCCTAAGTCCAAGCCCCCACCTCCTTGAAGGGTTATTGATGGTCAGACTACATCTACTACTACTACTTACCGTATTTTCCGGTAAGTCGCTTTTTTTTCATAGTTTGTCGGGGGTGCGACTTATACTCTGGAGCGACTTATGTGTGAAATTATTAACACATTATTACTGGTATATCATTTCACATGTTATTTTCACACTGAACGGCAAGAGGGCGCTCTAGGCTTGTGTTGATAATTTCAACATTGACGGTAACTTTTAAAACAACTGAGAAGGTCTTAACAAAAACGGCACCGAAAAGAAAATCATATTCTGCAGATTACAAGCTGCAAGTAGTAAAATATGACGTCTGACATCATTGACGTAAAAGAGGAAACGCCGCGTCTTCTACCTCCGGAGTTAGAGGAGTTGATGAAAAGTGACACCGAGGATGAAGATTTCATTGGATTTTAGTTAGCGGGTATTTGGAGTGACACGGATGGTTTTGTTAAACTTCTTAGCATGTTATTGATGCTATTGTTATCAGAATAACTCTTAATATGTTCTGTTAACATACCAGGCATGTTCTCAGTTGTATCATGTAACATCAGCATAACGTTCAGCCTGTTATTTTTATAACTATTTTTATTTTAAATCGTTCGTCATTAATATTTTAAATGACATGTCTGTTCTTGGTGTTGGATTTTATCAAATAAATTGTGGTAACTTGTCAAAACAAAGGACCACAAACGCAGATGTTGAGTTTCACTTTTTATCGATAGACAAAAACAATACATTCCTTCCAGTCCCGGGGAGAACGACAACTCATGGATGCGCGGAAACTTCACTCTTCTTCAGTAAACCTTCTTGCCACAATGATCCCACAGTGGCACCCACTGGATAAACAATCAATTGCCCCCTAATCACCTCTGCTTCACAACATAAATTTCCCCCCAAAATGCAACTTATACTCCAGTGCGACCTATATATGTTTTTTCCTTCTTTATTATGCATTTTATGGCTGGTGCGACTTGTACTCTGGAGCGACTTATAGTCCGGAAATTACAGTAATCAACTGGGAAGGTTATGGCCCAGAGTTCATAGGTAGCTGCTCAAAACATTGTGGTTCGGATTTTGATAAGAGAATTTCATCACTTACACCCTGATCCATCAGGGATGGATCCGTCAGGAGATCTTTTTGAAAAAAAAAGATGATTCCTCATCATTCCTGATTTTTGGTCCTTATTTGTACCGAGGGTGGTACAGGAGATATATCACTGCCTTTCACTCCTGGGATGCCCAATTTAAATCCCTGTGTGAGCCTAACTTGACAATCATTTGATACCCATGCAGGTTTGGTCTCTACCTAATAAAATGGAGTCAAATGAAAATTCTTTTGTGATGCTCACCCCACTAAAAAATTCAACTTTATCAACAGTTAGTGATCTTGTAGAAAATAATTACAAACAAAAACAAAAATCTCTCAATATATGGACAGAAATTTGATAGGGAGAGATATTAAAACATAGCATGGGCAAATAAAACCCAAACTTCCTGCACGGATCAATACCACACAGGGAAGACAAAGTATGTTTTTGGAGAACCAATCCTTTAATCCACTGACATTGAGAAAGTTACACACACAGTCAGTCATTTTCTATACCTGCTTATTCCTCATTAGGGTTGCCACCGTGTCGCCCAAGTTACACACACAAGAAACACAAACATGTAATCTTCATTTTGTTCACACAGGGGAAATAATCAGGGCTGCAACTAGCAGTTATTCTTATTAAAAATGTATTTTTCATTCTGTCATTTTAACTGATCTGTCATTTACACCATTAAATGTCAAAAATAAGTGAAAAATTATACATTTTCCTAAATGTCAAGGTGATATCTTTCTAGATTCAGCCCAAAGAGTCCAAAACCTTAAGATTTGAGAGGCTGAAGTAAATGTTTGGAACTTTTATCTTTAAAAAATTAAATGATTTATCAATTCTCAAAAAACAGTTTACAAATTATAATTGATTAACACACACAAAGGCACATACATGCAGTACTGTAGTTTCCACCTGATTGTTTTGGCAGGTTTTGTAGAATGAGAATGAAGCTGCACTGGGGACAAACAATTAAGGACATAAACTGCTGCTAGTTACTCTGCATGTTCACTGATGTCAGTTTTAGGACTTTGTCCATATGGCAATAAAGGTTGGATGTGAAGCGATTAAGCTGATTAGGCTTCAGATGGTTTAGAATCACTGTTGGCCAATGTTGCCGGGTCGCACAATTTATGATATGGGATCCATATCTAATTCAGTGGTACGTTCACTGCCTCTGCGGTGGTATTAATAGGCCAGATACACATCAGCTATTCATATTTTCTGCTATGGGGAAAAGGTGAACCAGCGGCTGTACTCTTCATATTCCTCTTGTTATCTGTATTTGCCACATGCATTCATCTTCATTTGCATTCATCAATCAATTCATCATCACAGCTCTCCTGCCTGCATCTCACTCTCTTCCTTCCTGTCTATGGCGGTCTCTCTGTCTTTTGCCCACGGCCTATGGAGATATTGGAGTGGTAACATTTGGGGTTTATGAGGCATGTGATGGTATGCGTCATCACTGTGTTTACTCCACTGTGTGTGTCGGTATGTTTCTGTAACACAAAAAGAAATACAAAGAGTACAATTACACAATGTTCGCTGTTCTGCTGATGCGGTTAATAAAGACTTCGATGTGCAATTGAGGCACATTTCTCTGCTGTTTTTCACACTTCCATCTCAATTTTACGTCTGTTAGATTACATGTTTGTGTTTTGGTAGGACAGAGAGAGAGAGAGTTTGATTTTTGTTGTTTGGTCTAATCTGATGTGACTGTTCTCCCTTATCTCTATTTACGCATGTGTTTAGCACTGAGCTAACAATTAAACAATAAGTCACTCACTCACTCATTCACTCACTCACTCACATACTGTTTACACAGAAGCACAAGGGTGTACTTGAAATTCTCGACTCCATGACAACATTCCCACCTAATTTATATTTTATAGAAATAAGTTTCAAAGAAAATAGCAAATGTAATAAATGAAGAAGATTTGTTTAGTATGTTTTTATGAATATAACATTACATCAAACTCGACATGCAGAGATGATGCACAAGCAGCAATCTATTGACAGCAATGGTCAATAAATTTTGCTGCTTCTTCTATAGTTTTAAAAAACAAATCCAGCACACAGTCAGCTTGTCATCTGTTAAT
Organism: Lepturacanthus savala; assembly: GCA_030544235.1. Classification (NCBI taxonomy): domain Eukaryota; kingdom Metazoa; phylum Chordata; class Actinopteri; order Scombriformes; family Trichiuridae; genus Lepturacanthus; species Lepturacanthus savala. The sequence continues at coordinate 27,709,640 of CM060467.1, forward strand.
GAAGCAATAAGCCACAGCAGCATGTAATAACCACACTGTCATAAAATAAACACACAGCAATAAAAAATTCAATCACTTATTGATAACAAACGTCTTCAGCGACATTTAGCAGACTGGTTGCCAGGCAACATACAGATACAATAGAAATCATGGTAATCAGGCTAACTAATGCCTAAAACCTGACATACAGGATTTCCTTCTACTTCTGCTGGCGTTGAAAAGATAAATTCATGAAAAAATAAACACATGAAAAGAAAATAAGATTGTAGGTAAATAACCAAGAAGTAGCCGATGGAAATCTGTGGTGCATAGCTCTGTCCGTACATCCGAACATGCGCAGTATGCATCCATCGGTCTGCAGGGAGCGTCACCAACAATAAGATTAAAAAGCTCAGTCTACTGTGAAATACAGAGATTTACCTGCTGGTGATAGGCTTACTCAGCATTGTGTGAACTCCTTTGGCAAGTGCTTGGATGTATCAGATATGAGTTTAGATTTTAGAGTTTATTTATTCAGCACATAAACTATCAGCTCCAGGAGGGGAAAAGAAACCCAATGGGCTTGTACATAGTTCCCCTCACATCACAAACAAGAATAAGAGAAATGAGACAAATATCCCCAATACATAAAAAAACACACACACACAAAACAAAGGAAAACAAAACAAAAACTCAAGACAAATACAAAGAAATAAAACCATGGTTAATGAAAAGAAAAAGACAAAAAAAAACAAAGAAAACCAAAGCATGCTCTGGAAACATATTCAGAAAAAAAAAACATTTTCCAATAGTGGAAATGATGTCGTCCTTGAGATGTTTTGTGAAAGCTGGCGGAGAGGAGGACGATCTCACTGCAACGCAGTGAGATCGTCACTGCGTTGTATTATAGTACTTTGGTTATCTGAAGTTGGTATTGAATCATTGGCTGAACGTACGACGCAAGGGAAAGTGGAGATGATTGCTGTGGCTGGTTGTGTATGAATGGATGTGATATTGATTCATATTTAAAAGTTCCTCACTATGGCTTCAAGCATTTGCATGACTGTTAATATTTATTGGGTCTGGTCGATATCAACTGTGCAATTGTTGTTTGTGTCATCGTTGCCAGTGATAACCAACAGACACCTGAGGCCTGTGCTATGGAACAGGTTAAACACACCCAGGATGCTTTCTTTATCTGGATACACTTTACCAGCCATCGGTATGTTGGATAACCACTACTTAAAAGCAGGTTATCACGAGTTCTGCCAACTCTGTGTTTTCACATGTCCATGTGACAGAGGTGGGGTTGTTAGAAATAAACTGTAATCATACATGAAATAAGATTATGTGACTAGACATGAGTTAGTAATATTAAAAAGACTTAAAAATACATGTAGGTAAAGTTATAAATACAACTTAAGAGACAGCGTAGCTTTTGCTATTTAGCTGTGTGATGAGGAGACTGTTCTGAATATGTCCTGCACATAAAAATCATTTTCAAAGTAACGTCAGACCGTTTCTGCTACTGAAGCGAACAGAGGAAAAGAAGTTGATGACTGATGAGGTCTATCTGACCCAAATGTTGCGTTTCATAATCACAGGAGCCAATTAACAGTGTGGATTATTGTTCTAATAAAAGACTTTCATTTTTATTTCCAGTTATCATCACACGGTTGTCTCATGTTATTCTGAGCCGCAGTAAACCAGAGAGTAAAATCATCCTCGCTGTCAGCTGTCATTCCAGGAACAAAATAAACTTTGTGCAATTAAAATGCAGCTAAAATGATCGTCATGTGTTTAGTGGTATGAATGATCTGTTTGTTCAAAGCTGTTTTAAAACCAGAGTGGAACAGTAAGGTGCTTCTCCTGGTCTACAAACTATATGTTGATCTTTGTTTAACTGTCACTTTATTACAAACTCAGGACATTTCTTTTTCCATGTTGGGATCCTGTAGGAATGCTGACCCCTTTTCTCAAGTGAATTGATTAATCAGTGGTCAATGCTGTTATACACATGGATCTTTTATCTCAAATATTTCCTGCTGTGGTGCAGCTTAGCTGTTCTGCATGAGTTACCACGTTTATATTCCCCAATCAGTGAACCACCATCCTACTACTGAAACAGCAGTTAAACCTGAAGTCATCCTGCAGACTTCAGGCTCAGCTGACCAGTGAATCATGGATGTTCCAGTTAAGCCGCTGCATGTACAGTAGGCTGACATAACTGCTGAAACCATGGGGTTCACCTTTCTCGTTTTTCACAGTGGCATAAAGCTGATGGGGCGCCAGATCTTTCTGGGCACAACTTGCTGTTTAATGGTCCCTTCTTCATTTCTTGACTTTTCCAACTCTTCGATTTCTCTATCATTAATCTCATTAATCTCTCATTAATGTCTCCTTCCTTTTTTATCTTCCTCCTCTATCCGGGCCATGTCTTTCCGCCACTCATCCACGCTCAGCCCACCCAGTAAATCAAAACTCACAACAAATTCTGACATTTGGTGACATTAGGTGACTAATGGGCGTAGTAATTTGTAATGGGGTTGTGTGTGTTTATAGAGTATTATAACAGTGGCTTCCAACATGGCTCAGCCAATCATTATGAGGGAGTGGAACCATGTAATGTTTCCCCCTTCCAACTCATACTGGTCATCCACTTCCTACTGGTGTACTCATGTACTCGTACTGAAACTTTTCTTTTGCAGAAGTCAGTTATATACTGGCAGACCCTAGAGCAGGCCTGGAGTATACAGTGGGTATGGAAATTATTCAGACTCCCTTAAATTTTTAACCTTTTATTAAATTGCAGCCCTTTGCTGTTAAGTTAATTTTTTCCTCATTAATGTACACACAGCTTCCCATATGGACAGAAAAACACAAAATTGTTAAACTTCTTGCAGATTTATTAAAAAAGAAAAACTGAAATATTACACACCCATAAGTATTCAGACCCTTTGTTCAGTATTTAGTAGAAACATCCTCTTGAGCTTATACAGCCAATAATAATAAAGAGTGAAAAATGTTAGGGGTCTGAATACTTTCCATGTCCACTGTATATACACTACCATTCAAAAGTTTTGTGTCCCCCAGACAAGTTTGCGTTTTCCATGAAAAGTCACACTTTTATTTACCACCATGAATTGTAAAATTCATAGACACAGCATACCATTAGAACACTGGAGTGATAGTTGCTATGGGCCTCTATACACCTATGTAGATGTTGCATCAGAAACCAGACATTTGCAGTTAGAATCATGTTAGCAATATGTAGAGTGTATTTCTGATTAGTTTTTCTTTTCTTTCAAAAATAAGTAAATTTCTAAGTGACCTTAAACTTTTGAACAGTAGTGTATATATATTTATATATGTATACTTTGTGCACTGTTCCTACAGTTTAAATTATTAATAAATGCTAATCTCACACAAAAAGTAATGCAGCTGAGTATTTTTTTTAGTTTATTGGTCATGTTTCTACTCAGGAGCAAGATCTATTGGGATCAAGGCATCTTACTAATTGCAGCATGATGTGCTGCACCTCAGACCCCCTTCTGGCCAGTATTGGTTGTCAACCCGCCCTCAAGTCGTAGCCGTGCTTTCCTTGTGCCAAACCACGCCTGGACCACTCCCCCTGGCACAACATTAGGCGCAGCTGTCGTTGCTATCTCCAGGACGCAGGCGCTGTGCGTGAAATTGACTCTTGCGCCTGGCGGAAACTGGCAATTACAGGTGCAATCCGGCGCCTGGACTGGCTTTGTGCTGACTAAATAGGGCCCAGAGGGGTAGTGAGAAGATGTGTCTCAGGGGGACTGTGTCAGACTGTCAGTGTATCCTACCTCAAATTGAATTTGGCATGTTCACACAGGCTTTGTCACTCTGTTGTTTGGTAACACTGTTTGTTGTCTCTACCCATACCCTGCAATTAATAAACAATGAAGGATGCAGAATATGAAATAGTAGTTTGTGAAAGGTGTGACACTGCACGCCACAAAAATAGCCAAGCTGTATATACTTTAAAAGAAGTATGACCATTAAATATTTGCCAGAGGTCAGAGGTCAGTGAATATACTGAGTGCAGGACCAGACTTAAAAGCCACTGGAATGACTTTTTGATCCTGCCTGGACTGTGAGGTATTAACATTAAAGACGTGAAGCTTTGACATGGAACAAGACAGTATGGCAGCAGGTGTGGATGAGAGGATGGAGGCTTGTTATAGAATGGAGACAGAAAGTGTCAGGCCCCAGAGCACTGCCATGTTTTTAAAAGAGCTAGAAAATGTCTTTTCAACTTCCTGTAAATTATTCCACCTTGCGTCCTACTGCACACTATGCAGTATGCGTGCATTTACTTAGCATTGAGTCATTCGGTATATCTCTCTCATTCCCTCGCCATCCCTCTCTCACACACCGGGGCGGAAAGTGAGGGAAAGTGGCAATTGAATTTCCTTTCAATGGCGGCGTGTGGAATAGGAAAAGCGCAGGGCCACAGTGCTAGAGCCTCTATCTCACACAGACACTGAACGCAGCCTTAATCCATTTCTCTGCCCTTCCCTTTCCACACATACTTGTCTCCAAATCCCCATCCACTCCATTCCTGGAATAAATTATTTCATTTCTTTTTGGTCCGCAGGATTTTTTATTCATCTCTGTGGTGCGCCTCAACTTCTGTCCCTGCGGAGGACCCTGATGAATGCGTTGGGCTCACACCCTCTGATCATCCCTGCTCTGAACGCCTTTAGATACACACTGGTTTCTGGCTGCCTCCAATACACAGAAGGACTTTCCTCACAACCCCTCCCCCCCCCATCTTTCTCACCCGCTACTTCTCTCAGACTCACAAATACACAAAGCAATAATGCAAACTGTAGAGTTGATCTGGATCCCTTATCTTTTTTTTTCTTCGTGCACACAAACTCTGCAGAGACAAAAACATATTTTCACCCTCCTCTGTGGATATGAGCTCGCAAACTGCTGTTGCTCCTTGTTCAGATTAATGATGACATTTAAGAACACTGAACAATTTCAAATAACATCTATAATTCATCTGGGAACATACGTACAACAATGTATGGAATTCAGTTTATTGCTGAGCTCATGAATATGGAGAAAAGCCGCAAATGAATTATTCTTTTTTATAATTAGAGGAGAGAGTCTAAGGACTTGATTACCCGAGCAAGAACCCTGCGCGTGTAACAGCATGTGTTCATGTGAGTGCATGTGTGTGGGAAACGGAACATGTGTGTATGTGTGTTTGAAGGACTTAATGAAGGCAGTTGTACTTTCTCTTGTGTCAAATTATCATGTTGGGGTGCTGGGCTGATTGACGTGGCCTGGAAGGCTGTCTGGACCCCCTAACGATGTCCTCATCTCCTTCACTGGCATGTGTGTGCGTTTCCCAAAGGGACACACAGTTTGACAACACAAGATTGGGATTCGATGAAGATAAGTGAGCGCTCCGTTACATCCAGGCCACCAGGGAATTCACTTCTAACTTCTAACACACCAAAACGACCCACACACACACACACAGTAACCACATCCCCCCTGGCGGGCGGTCCTCCACTGGTATCAATTAAGGAGCTGGTCCAATCAATGTCTTAGCACCAGCTTGATATTCAACTACAAGGAGATTACAACTAAGCTTACATCTTGACACAAAGGATCCAGCCACCCAAACACATACATACAAAAGGCATAAAACGCATATTACACACCAGAACACACAGAGAGCTTAACATAACAGGACAACAGTCAGCCTCCTTTTTGTCTGCTCTGCAGTTGCAACTGACTGCATTTGTGCTTTGAGATGTTGTCTAAGCAGAAGACAATAATGGAATGTGTACTTTCTCTTTCGCTCACTGTTGTTTCTCTCTCCTCTTGTCTCTCCCTTTTGCTAGGCTAACGTCTGACCTAAATACTTCACGTTTTTGATGATTGGACCAAAACAAGAGATCAGAGGCGTCCAGCAGGCCTGACGTTGAGCGTGAAGGAATGAGAGGGAGGCCGAGGATCCGGACAGAAAGATGCTGGTACTTAGCACACTTTATAAGTGTACAACACAGAGCTCATAAACCAGTCAAACCTTATCCAGGCAGACTGCTGATTTCATCATCTTAAATCGTATTCAAAGCTTTACCTTTCACCCTGCCGTGAGATGAAAAAGCTGCAGCATATCGGCTCTGTGCCCTTCCACCAAGCCATCGCTAATCCGGGTTTGGGCAGGAGGGGTCCATCACTCGCTCAAAGGGGACACCAGGGAACCTTTGACCTTGGCTTGTGACCACACCTTGAGATTGAAGAGCCAGTAATGCAGAGATGGCAGCCGGCCCACCAGTTAATGATGTGCTTTTTCCTTTTTTGGCTTAATAGATCTCTACTGCTCCCCATCATCATCTGACACATAGCCTACACACACACACACACACACGGACATGCACTCACATAGTCTCTCTACCAAACACATACAGACACAAACAGAACCGGAAACCTAGAAGTCAAAGAACATTTCAACAGTTTTTTTTATGAGCACCCATTAATTTTTCCTTTAATGATGTGATGGGATGTGATAGGTAAGAACCTTGATGAATTTCCTCCAATTCCATAAAACCCTGCTCCTTCATACAGCAGGACAGAAAATAAGGAAGTGCAGCTCTAACCAGAAGAGTTTTATAAATGTTTCACTTAGGTAGAAGGCTTCCTTGGCCGAATTTCACCCATCAGTGTCTAAAAGTTAGATATGGAGCTCACCATCAAAGTAATAAAGTTAGCAGTTATGATATAATATTGAGATTGTATTATAGACATTAATCTTAGTTTGGTCTAAATTAAACATTTACTATGCAGGCAGGAATATTTTTTTATTTTAACTGCAAAGTATAGATCATCAGATTTAGTGCTGTCTCATGCCCCTACAGGTGCATAGGAACATTTCAGTCTTTCAGCTTGTAGCCTTATGGGCATGCCTAGTGCTGACAGGTAGTGCTGACTCCAACCCGAGAATAAAAATCATTTTCAGGTTTGACATATCTTTCAAAATAGAATGTCTCTGAATCCTACTGTAGCTGCACTAGGACACAGCTAAGTGGCATGAGAATAGTGATAACTTTGCAGGAATGATGGTGACACTTATTGAAAAGTTAAGGGGTTATCAAAGTTATCATAATTAATTTTTAGGAGAACATAATGTCTGTACCTATTTTCATCTAATAGACTAAAACATTTCACTCAAAATTACACATATACCTCATAGTTCTAGAAGAAAAGTCAGGGGACCACTAAATTTATGAAGATACATCCTGTGGGAATATCTGTAAATAATAATAATAATCCATCGAATAGTAATAGTAATATTACTATAATAGTAATAATTCTGAAATAAGGGCGTGGACCAACAGATTGACACTGGCATCTATATAACCACATCACAAGTGTGGCTATAATCATGAACATGTCTAGCTGAATTTCTAGTTCTCTCTCTGACTTTCATCTTCAAACAATGCACAGGATGAATCTCAGACTACAGTAAACATCCATTCACCCATTGATCAATCGTTTTATCTTTCTGCTAACTGCTGCCTATTGTTGTCCGACCTGCTGTTGACAGGAAGCTTCAAGTTCACAGCAACTAACTCACATCACTTCCATGCTGCTTGATGCTTTTGGAACTATGATTCATGATACACAGCGTATGATTCAACATCTTTTCATGGTCTATTGTTAAAAAAGGAAACAAAACTTGCATCAGCCTTTTGCACAGCAGGTGTACTGTGAATTGCACCTGTACAAATGTGTATTGTGTGTATTGTTGCAGGAGCCTGTGTTGTGGGATTTATGTTTTATGTTTCATGGTCATGGATGGATTATAGAACTGGATACCAGAACAAAAAATGTCTGCCGTTCATTTCAATGGAAGTTGCTCGCCTGACGCATACACCGAAAAAGTCCCTGACTTCCAGGTTTGCTTCCATGTTATACGACCCATAGAGACTGATCAATAAAGTCACCTCCCATGATGCTCTGGGGCTTCCCATCATGCCCCAGCTCAATGAGAAGTCATCTTTGAGTCGTTTAATTCACTTTGCTGACCACATTAATGTCCAGAGACAAACAAATTAAAAAATTTAAAAATAAATAAAAATGTTCAGAGCTCCCAAACACAAGATGGCCGCAATTTGGGCATTCACACACAGCTGTGATGTCACTGGCAAAAGAGACTTTTCCAGAGCTTTTCTGATGATTTTTGATGAATATAAAGTTCTTACTTAAAATATGGAATAGAAAGAACAGTAGTTAATATGGTTATAGCTGAGGTGTCCTATCAACTGTTTTACAGGCTTCTCTTTTACTGTTGTGGTCTAAATGCTGGTAAATGCTTTTTGGATTGCATGGTAATTTTTGTTGCAGTACCACGAGTGACCAGTGGAAAAAATCAACGTGCTGTTGAGAAGCGGTACCCTATCAAGATCTATAATACATCCATGTTCATGTCACCATGAGTGCCTGTTACTTCTATGTGTGTTTTAATGGCATGTCTTACAGTGAAACCTAAGGCAAATTTACACATTGTGGATAATAAAGTTGTTGTATTCTTGTAAAACCACAATACTTAGACAATGTAGTTGTCGTCACTAGGGGTCTCTCTCACTTAACAGTAAAAAAAAGTGTGAGTCAAGGACATCATGATGTAACATGGGTCATGAGAAATTCTTTAAAAACTCAAGAATCAAATGTTTGGAATTTTTTTATTTTATTTTATTTATTTATTTTTTTATTTTTTTACCAGAAGTTAGCTTGTCTTCTCCTGCTCTCCAAAGCAAATAGACCTGATAATTAAAAGCAAAAACACTGAATAAAGTAGGTTCATGTCAAAAAGCTGTGTATCAAGGAGGCAATCCTGGTGCTGCTAACCAAGCCAGCTCAGCTTACTGATCTGATAAATAAAAAAATTAACAATTATGAATTCATAAAAAATCAAAATCTAAATTAAAAACACTTTGGATAATGAAAACATTTTACACAAGTTTGGTCTTTTGTAAACATTTTAATCTGAATTTTATTCACAAAAGGTACAGATTACAGATTTTATAGTCCACCTATAAGCGATTTATACAAAATGTTGGGAGGAGTTTAGACCAATAAAAGTGGATATATCCTAGCATGTGCAGGCCAAATAAGATGTTCCATGTTCAATTTATGTTCTATTCATGGAAGACCAGACAGGAAGATGTAGTGATACTATCAATTGAAATTCGCTTTTGGCAAGATGACGAAAGTTGTGTTATTTTTTATAAAAGAATATAATATATTATGTGAATAATATGATTAAAAAGTGGACTTTAAATATCACAATACATATTGGCACCCAAGTATCATGATAATATTGAAGAAATAAGCATTTGTGCCCTATTCGATTCCACTACTCATTAACTAAACATGGATTCAATTAACCCCAGCTGAAGATCATGAGGTAATACAATGTAAGCAAGTCTGTTATTGTGCTTAATGGAAGTTCTCATGGTTCTCTGGTAATATTTAATCCAGTAGCCTGCCCTGACTACCCCCCTGTGTCAGGCATTTATATACCGTGAGAGCTGTCATAACCTGAGTGTTGGGAAAGTATTGTCACAGCAGGGAAGAGTCCTGTCTGAGGAATGTGCTTCAAATTCAAAGGCTGACGGTAACAAATCATGCTACTTAATGTTGCCAGATATAGAAAGATGATACAGGCTGTTATTGTTGAAAACAGTCTTGGCAGAGGAGAAGAAAGAACAGATAGAGATCAGAGAGGGAGGGGGTGACACAGGTGAGGAGGTAGTAAAGTACAGTGGGCGGGGAGTGGATTGTATGGGAGGGAGAGAAGGGGGGAAGGGAAAAAAAAGAGATAAGGAGGGAACAGGCAAAGGAATTTGTGAGGAACTGAACGCAGCAGCAGGCGGTTGAGGGGAAAGGGAGGAGCGCTGAGCAGACACCAAGGTTACACATGAGAAGTCTGGGGAGGAATTAAAACAGTGCAGAGGGAAAGGCAGAATAAAACAGGTAGAGTTAGCAGAGTAGGTTTCGTTCTTACCTCAGCACTAATTACCACTTTCCCACTTCAGTGCAAAAAAAAAAAAGTAAACAGAATGTAAGAGAGAAACGCAAGAACACACAAGCAGAGAGGGCAGCTGAAGGAAAGGAGAAAGCAGAAGTAACAAGAAAAGGAAGTCAAGACAGCGGTTTAAAAGTCGTGTCAAGGAGATTACTTAAAGAAAAGAAAGAAAAAAGGAGCGTCGAGGGGGAAAAGCAAGAAAAACAGCAGATACTCATTGACAGGGAGGACTGGACTTAACTCCAAGGACTACTGACATCAGCAAAACAAAAGAAGAGGAGCGTCAGAAAAGAGGTCACTGCGGTACAGTGGTGTTGCTCTCCAGAGTGTCTGCTATGCAACCAAGACAACTGAGCTAGACACACTCAAGTACAGACACCGTTCAAGTTCACAAAAACAAACTCTGCAGCAAACACCACCATGTTGATGAAAGAGTACCGCATATGCATGCCACTGACCGTGGATGAGGTAAGTGTGTTTGTTTTTCCCACGCTTTTACACTCACACAAACACACACACACACACGCTGAGTGTACCCTTCTCCAACTGTAAATTGGAAGAGAAAAGAGTTGTTTTTTTTATTTCAAACATGAAACATTTGAAGTTGTAATCTTGAAAGTGTTAATGTGCTGATAAGGAAAGTGCCAACAGAGCACACAGACCTCCTGGAGCTGCTCTGCGGGCGCTTGGCACCGTGGGTAGCGAGGTATGTTCACCACCGACGGCCAATCCGATGGAGCCAACACGTAACACCTGGCCAGCGGCATCATAGAACTGCTGTTGTGTCTGAATTCTCCCACCCATCTGTCTCCCGCTCTTCTTCCATTGCCTGCTGAAGCAGCACAGAAACTAGTCGGACTGGTTACGGCTCTGCTAGACGTAAAGCATTCGTTAGGACCGGTTTATAAACAAAGAAGATCCTGCTGGAGAGAACAGAAGGGGAATCGAGGGACTTATGCACCAAAGTGCCCTTCAAAAGAGATGTCCCTCACATAGCATTTACCGTCCCCCCCGCCCCCTCAATTCTACCTGTTACCGCAACAATTGACAGTGACAAATAGTGATCTGAAATAGGATTTACTGTATCAGTGCAGGGCACACAGAAACTTGAGCTTGCAGCAAATCCTCTTTCACCTGAATGTAATGTAAGCACATCTGCAGCTTATTTGAGGCAGTTGTATCAGATCATGACATTTACCTTCATGCAAGACATTTACAACATTCTAACCTTCACTCTCCTTTTTTTAAAGGGTACAGTGTTGATTTTCAGGTGTTAAGTAACCACCAGCGCTCCTGTAACACAATACAGCACTACTGTGTGGAGGAATGTTCACTATTGTTTTCAGGTGGCAGCAGTGCTGTAGATTCTGTCAATCATTCTTTAATTATAGCCTCTAATTATAGGGTTGGTGTTTCAGTGCCGCCATTGATTTGTTGTGGTAGTGGTAAATCATTTTAGTCCTTGTTAAAAATTTCCCGTAATAAGGCATTCAATTGGAAGGAAAAACAAAAAGCTTTAGATTAACATCCCTACTCTATTTAGATAGCATATTCACTACTAGTTTTAGGCTTTAACAAAAGCAAAACAGAAATAAAGAGACAATGTTCTTTTAGTATAAAAAAATAAAATGCAGGGAAGACACAAAAAGAACAATTCCGAATGTTTCATATTGAAATTGCTTATTGATAAATCAGACTTCTGATTTCTTGTGATTGGATCTTCCAGGCCACTATACATTTTTCCTGTAGACGGCATTGTTCATTTTCAATCTAATTCTTAAGCTGAAAAACATAACAATCAAGGGAACATGACATGAGAATGAATCATTTAATGAATGGGCTTTAATTAATTAACTGTCATAAATTAGGATCATTTTCCTGTAGCATATTTTTTGTCATTGCCCTATTCACGGTAAATTGATTTTCAGTCTTACAGGTATTTCTCAAGAAACCAATTCTTCACTGTGGCAGACAACATCACAGGGTATTTTCATTCTGAGTTTTATTCATTAAAAAAATAATTGCAAAAATAATAATTGTAATGCCGTTTCTCTCAAGAACACAAGTTAATAATTTTGTGACAACAAAGCTAGTTTTTGTATGGTAACAAGATCATTTGTCACATAAAAATTACTTTTTTCACGATTTTTCACCCATCGCTGTCATGCCCTTGAAAGTAGACTGACCAATCACAGCATACTGAGCTCCATATGCAGACATTTCAGAGCTGTTGAATTTAAAAACATTGCAAAAGTAGAGAAACCTGTTCAACAACTCAATGGTTTCCTTTTTAATCAGACATTTCCATCCTGGTGGTTTCATGGTTTCTTCCATTCCACCACCCCCATTAAGGTTTTCCCCATTTAGGGAGTTTTTTCTTGTATAATGTGAGGGTCTAAGGATAGGGGATTTTGTGTTGTACAAACTGTAAAGTCCATTGGGCGAATCTGTGATTTGTGATTTCAGGCTATACAAATAAAATAGACTTGACTTGATATTTATGCAGTTTAACTGGATAGTTTTGCTGCATTCATTTGGTCATGTGTTCATTCATTTTAAACTATGGTTCCCAGGTTTAACAATGTTTAAAACAATAATTTTAACCCACCTTTTCCTAACCCTAACCAAGCATAAACCTAACCAGAGCTTAACCACAGTGTTGTCATGTCATAACACATCATTAACCAGCACTTCTATGCAGTTGTGCTTTTGCTTTGACTGTATGTTGTGACTGTAATGTTGAAAAAAGACCTACCCTGGTGATGTGTCATTTGACTTTTCCACTGTGATCTATAGCTTTAACTTCTATTGTATCATTTTAACCTATTTTTACTGCTGAGTCAGTTTGACATCCTGGATATATTCTTCAAATGCATCTTGTGAACTTTCTGTCTGTTGCATTTTAGTTTTTCCAAAAAAAAAACAAAAACATAAATATATATATATATATATATATATATATATATATATATATATATATATATATTTATTCTTCAGGGAGTGCAGTTAGTGGGCTCCATGCTCGCTCCAACAGCTTGACGGAGCATCAGCGGCTAACAACAAAGGGGCGGGGCTTAGCAAAGGGTCAATTATGAAGTGCACTGGCCTGTGAAGTTGCAGCCAGGCTAGTCTTCTCCTTAACTGACAACCACTGATCTGAATGTTATCTCTAACAGAAACACAATCTAATTTCTGTCTGTGTTAGACCTTGAGTGAACTACAGTCTGATGAGTTGATCAATAATATAATGGATACCACTTGATCTATTCAGATAAGCTGATATTTTCAGCTCAAATCAGTTGCTACAGTTGTCAAGATAGCATCTGTGCATGCTAGCATGCCATTCCTGATTTCTGATGAACACAAGTATTAATAGGAACCAAACTTTTGTTTTCTCATGATAAAAGGATTGATTATCATGTTATCTCAATATAATTAAATTGTTAACTTGTGATCCAGAGATAACTGCATTAAAAAAGACATTCAGAAGCATGGCCGTCCTTGGCTTCCTCAACACAGTCATCAGCTTTTCAGAGTGTATACTAGTGATTTATGTACAGACAAGTCTTCTCAACTTCCTGCTGAGATTAACTAGAAAAGTGAAACCGATCCAAAACCATTGAGAGGGCCGGGCTGCAGCTCTGTTTTGTGATAGTCTTAAGACTGTGATTAATTAAATTTCATGAATACCCAATAAGTAAATATTGAATGTTGACGTTACACAGTAATTGGAACAAGAAGGAGGAGTGTCACAGTAATGTCAACAGTGCACAGTGAAGGATGAAAAACTGATATCTGCCTTCGTCTTCCTCTCTTCCTTCATTTTTCTCTGTTTCTACTTTTGATTAAAATAATAATTTAGTGTCACATCGATGTAGAGCAACAAAATTAATCATGGCAGCTGCAGCAGAACACTTTGTGTTTTCACTGTAATTTTATTGCCTTTTCATAATAACGGTATAAACAAAGTACATCAAGGGATTTGCAATTAAAGCAAACATAATAATGTACAATGCAGAAACAAGTAGAAACAGGCAGGAAAAGAAAAGCATAGATTGCAGCATCAGTGGAAAAAGATAATTACTATGTAAAGCATGTCATTTTTAAATTGCTCAAAAGACAACAGTGATTCAGTCCGGCTGAGCTCATCCACAGAGCTGGAGCCCAAAGGCCTCGTCCTCTTTTTACACTCACAGAAAATACGCCCGACTCATCAGTAGTAAACTCAAACAAGGCCTGCAGTTGATGGGAAGAGAGCCCCTTCCCCTCTAATTTAGACACCATGCTTTCACCCTCACTGGCCCAAATTAATGATGTCTGATATGGTCACTTGAGGGAAATCTTTGTACACAGCAAGTGACTGTATTAAAAATGAAGAGCAAATACAAAGCTGGCGCCTAAGCAGCACTGAGTAAGTGGCTGTCGAGAAAAAAAACAGACTCAGCAACTGCGGCCGAACCTGCTGGCAGGATATTTTCTGTCGTCACTCACTAGCTACTAACAGCTTCCAGTAAGTAGGTGTGCTTATTATAATTACTTCAATGGAGTGCACGGTTTATTGATTCGATATGAGTGGATGAACAGACATGCAATAACTTAGATGTTGCATGTTCAAAGTAAACAGGAATAACAACATAATAACCTGCTCACTTTAAATTTCAAAAAAATTATCTATGCATGACCACGGCCAACAAACACTTTGTGAATGAAATTAACCCCGCACTCACTTTGATGGGAGATTAGAGATGATGGAAGGTGATTCACGCTGATGATTCACAATGATCCGGCAAGCTTCACATTTTCTCATCACAGTTTGTTTTTTTTTCTCTTCACCCCATCCCCCATCTCCACCACTATAAACCTCATCCTAAACCTCTCCTCGGGCTCCAGTATAGGATTGGGCAGCTGTACATGATCAGTAAGCACAGCTGTGAGCAGAGTGGTGGGGGAGAAGGGGTGGAGGTGGTGAGGAATGAGTCAGATATTCACCCCCAGCACGGCCCGGGACAGCTGACAGAGAAGCGAATCTACCTCAGCAGGTAGAGTACACACTCATGATTCTGTTGCTGAACTAATTATAATTCTGCCTTTTTGCAAATGGAGCTTTACCCTCAAGTTGCCAGTTCTTCTTTGATCTTTGATCTCTTACATAAAGCTTTCTGTTCTGTTGATCCAAATTGCATGGCATCACTACTGACCAGCCATAAAATATCACCTGCATACAAACACCTCTACTATAGTGGAACCTGTCTCTATCCAAAGTCCAATGTACCTGAACATGTTGAAACATATACTATGGGGTTATGGCAGACAAGTAATTGTACTATGAGCTCATTGGCCAGTAAACAGTTCAAGCATTCTGATTGTGTAAGTACAAACTGGGAAAAACACACCCATGTCATCCTGATGGTGGTAATTACAAGATAAGCCTGACAATTGTATCCTCTAATAATTACCTTCTAGTGTTGAAAATAAATCAGTGTTGGCAGCTCAAGGGAATCAAAACCTATACATTATAACCATGTGTCAGAAAAACAAAAGCACAAACTATCATGTGCCTTTTGTTAATTATTAAGTCATATGTTCTAAATAAATGGTAATAATTTATTTTTATTAGTAGCATTATATTAACTAATGAATTAGTAAATAATGGTTTCTAAACTGTAAGCATCAAGTGTAGGCTGGCTGGTGTATAAATGGATATTGAAAGATATATATATGTATATATATATGTGTATATATATATATATATATATATATATATATATATATATATATATATATATATATATATATATATATATATATATATATATATATATATATATATTGTCATTATGCTTACAACTGCCTATATATGCTTAAAACTGTGTAAAAAGTGTAAAAATAAATAAATAAATAAAGACAATTGGAGGATTTATGAGGATTATG
The DNA here is from genome assembly GCA_030544235.1 of Lepturacanthus savala. Lineage (NCBI taxonomy): Eukaryota > Metazoa > Chordata > Actinopteri > Scombriformes > Trichiuridae > Lepturacanthus > Lepturacanthus savala. The sequence goes on from CM060467.1 coordinate 27,725,637, forward strand.
AACCGGACTATTTGTTGACTTGGAGCAATAACAGGCAACCAGCAGAGACTCCAGGAAGTTATTGCTCCAAACAAAGAATTAGTCCAGAGTGTACCCTTTAATGGGCAAACTTCACAACCTTTGGACAAGTCAAGGTTACCCTTGTCCTCTAGTTTCCTGTCATTATGCTCTCTGCAAAAAAAAAAAGTAAAATCATTGCTTTATTGTATTGTCAATATGACAACAACTACAACTTTAAATATTTGCATTTTGTATAAAAACACTATTTCACGCTGCATTAGCTACTAAACATCAGACTAATGCAGTCCTTAAGCTGTGGCTCAAAGCAGAACTAGTTAGTGGACATTAAATTCTTTTTTTTTGTTGGTTAAACTACTGTTCGCTGGCTTAAGAATGAACCTTTTTAAACTCCCCATTTGTCCATCTGTTCACAGAGCAGTTATGCTTTAAGATAAGTACAAATGCATTAGGAAACACTGATAATATCCTTAATACTCCTTACAACTACATCATTTCACTTTATAAATTAGATTTAGCAGTAGTTTAGTAGTACTGCCTATGAATCTAAAATAGGATGGTTGAAATAAGAAGTTACACAAATTATTTTTTAATTGGCGATTTAAAGTGACATGGCTTATTTATGGTGATATTTATTCAGCTGCAAGAACATTGCATAACTGCAATGTCTCTGTTATTGTACTGAAAGGACTATTTGATATTAAACACTTAGCCAGTGCCAATTCATCAATCAATCGATGAATTGTGATTATGATGAAATCACAGTCTGAAAATTCCTAACTGTAAGCTCACCTCACTCATTACCCTATAATGTAACCTCAACTCTAATTCTAATCACCACTATAAACCCAAGGCCTAATCCTAAAATAAACTTAAAGTAAAGAAATGTTCTCACTGTGGAGGATTTTCCTAATCTCTATACTTGTGGGACACTTGGTCCTCATTAGTGAAGAAATGCTAGAACAACCGCACACACACATTTGTGTTTCTGTCCTTATTAGGACCCTGAACATAATGCATTCCCTAGACCTAACCATCACAAGTCAATTTCTAACCCCATCCCTTATCTTAGACGGAACCTAAACCTTTGGTCTATTGTTTAAAACCAAGCCTTAAACCTCAAACAGCCTATTTAATGTTTGCCCCAAAATGTTTCCAAAAAAATGTCCTCACAGTCTAAAATCTAATACTCAAACGGGTCCTCACAAAGACACACAGACATAAATACACTGAGTGCAGAATGTATTCCACCTCAATCATGTTCGGACATGTGACCTAGACGCTATGGTAACAATTCATCACCACAGGTGTAATTGGGAATGAGTCATACACATGAACGATGTGGTGAGAGTAGCCTACAGGTAATCTGGCTATTAATGGCACAAAAACCACTTAGATCACTCTCTCTCTCCCCCACCCCCCTTCTCGCTCTCTCCATAATCTCACTCTCTCTTGGACTCGTATCCAATGTTCCACTGTCTGACTGTGATTCTTATTTCTTCCTGTTCAGTAAACTGCCGTCCTGGGCGAAAGCATTCATCCCACGATTTTTCTATGTGACAGAAAAGGCCTGGAACTTCTACCCGTACACCATCACAGGTGCTTGTGTGTTTGTGTTTAACATCAGGTTACTTTCACCTCAATACATTATACACAACGTATTTACTTTTAACAGCTGCTTTCCTGAGTACCATCAAATATTTATCATTGTGTATGCAAGTATTCCCGCAAGAGTGTGTTGTGTGCGCCTGCACATATGTGTGTGAGAGCAATTGCACACTCATGCATGTATGAGTAACTATGCTGTTTCTCCCTTTCCATATTGAACGTCCCTGGTGCTTCAGAGTACTCAGTAAGTATTCTCACACATCATTTACTGTACATAAATGAACAGAGCGCATTCTCATCTCTTTCCAGTGTCAGAGGATCTAATCTGCACCTGCCTCCACTCTCTCAACTCGTTTTCCTCATTTTTACCTCTTGTCACCCTGTAGGTGTCATTTCTCCCAAAGTTCAGCATCCGTATTGAAACGAGATTCGAGGACAACAATGGCAACAACGGGAATGTGAGTATGAGAGGGGGGAGCGAGGGGTGAGAGATAGGGAATATTAGAGAGGAGAGGGGGGGAAGACAAAGAGAAGGACAAAAATGCCATTTCTCTCTGCGGTGCAAAGGAAAACAGGGAAAACGAGCGAAACAAGCAAAGCACAAAATGCAGTATTGGCAGACCTATTAACCAGACACGCAGCACAGTGAGCATGGCTGCCATGCCGCATTTTGTCCAAGGCCAACATGCAAAAAAAACTGCACACACACAGACATTCATGAGTGACTGAGTCTCTTTCTGGCCCCTCACTGTTTGAGCTCCATAACCAAGGAACAAGACACCACATGTCAAAATATTTAGATCTAGAGGTCTGCTTGTGGAGAGAAATGTGGTGAATCTTGTTTCATGTCACAGGCAGTTAAACATTACATGAGTTTATCCGAAACAAACACACATTCATAGACACAGTCATGCATGGCCTACACACTCGGTCATGTAAGATTAATGGTTTTCTGTTTCCCTGTGAAAATCTGCACTACACAAAAACAGAGTGAGACAATGGGCCTCACGCAAGAAGCAATACATGAACATATGTCCACTTACCTTTTGCTCTAATACTCCATTTCTTGTTATTTTGAAAGTACCCATTGATTTCTGGGATTCACCAATGTTTTCTTGTATTTGCTGTTCCCTCAGGTAAATGAACCCCAGTGATTGAGAGCACTCTTAGCAAGATAAGAAAAAACATCTTGTGGTCCCATTCAACAAATTGTTTGTCCAATGCAAGGACATCTATTTAATCAACATAAAAAAATCCATGAATATCATGTAATAACATTTTTTTGTTTGTTTTAGCATAATTATAATAATTAGATTATTAGATGTGTGGGCTAAAGAAATACTTAGTCCATTGATCTCATTTAAAACTATAAAAAACATGGATGATGATTATTTTAAGGTGTTGAGACATAAGATCACTGACATGAACATGCAAAAATCTACCTTCAGAAAGTGATGTTTTTAAATGACATTTTCTCCTTTAAGTTCAGCTACTGTGCTTCACGCAGCCGACAGAGATGTTTTACCATCCATTTGGGTTTTATTTTATATTATTTTCTTTCTCTTTTTATTGAAGTTTTTAAAGTCAGTTTCACTACTGCTGAAGTTCTTCGTCTTACAGACATATGGTGGAATCTGTCAGTTCTTGGGCATGTGTCAGAGGATTTGCAAAAATCACAATAGCTGCTGCCCTTATATAGTGTTTAAGCCTAGTTTATACTCCTGCTGATGTAGCTACGCTGTCGCTGTGACGCAGGCATTGAGCATTCCAATTCTCCATTGGGGGAATACGTTGCTCTGCTGAATTCTTGCTTCCTCTTCACAGTAAACAATGGCAACCAAGACAAGAAACAGCCTTGTACCAGACTTGTTTTACTTGGCCCAAATACTCCTTCGTACAACTAGGATGGAGTGTGATTGTTTGGAGCTCATCAATATCAAAGAGCAAATGTTTTTGTTGCAAATGTTGAAGTGCAGGCGACACAGAAGCTGTCTGCACAGGCGACATGTACGACTACCGTGGCTGAGCGGCACCAATCATTGCAATTTGCTTCACCACGACACGTAGTCAAAATTCTGGTCCTGGAGAACCAATGTGGGTGCAGGTTTTTATTCTAACCAAGAAGTAACACACCTGATTCTACTAATAAAAGTCCATAGCAAGGGCTCCAGTGGTAGATTGGTTGAAACAAAAGCCACACTGGCCCTTCTAGACCAAGATGGCCCATCACTCAGCACTTGGCCAACAATGGTTTGCGCATCTGGAACTGAAAAGAAAATATAAGAGACATTTAGGAAAATGTTGCTGCATGAAGCCCAGTGAGTCCGACAGGAAACCATGAGCGTATCATGCATTCATACAAACAGCCAGCGCAACACATTCATAAGAGGGAGCAAGACCTTGGGTAGACACAGACCATTATCTAACATCAGGTTTTTCTTATTTGTTAGTTTTCAACTGTGAAATGAACAACTTCGGTGGGGCATTAGAGCAAATTTAGAACAAGGTCAGATATAAGCGTCTCCCTCCTTTTTTTCTCTCTGCCCCAACTTCCCTCCATTCTCTTTCAAGGAAAAGTGTATTCTGCCCTCATAACTCTTCCTTTCTCCGCCTCTTAATATCCTATCTACGTCCTTGTTTTTTCCCCCTCCTCCTCGCCCCCTCCTCTCTCTGTGTGTTCTCTCCTCTGCTTGCTGAGTTGCTACAAGGAGCCTCAGGGTGGGATATAGAGAGGGGTGTTATGGTGTGTGACCTCAGTTTTCTACACAGTTACTCACCTACTCTCATCCTTTCCTTCACTGAATGAGTGACAGTGGAAGTGTGTGAGAGTGTGTGTGAGCATGTCTACTCTATTGATACTGTCTGACCTCCCCCACCCATCTGTTTGACTGTAGGTGTTTGGGGACACGCCGACCCCTGCAGAGAACGTGAGTTTACTGGATATTCTGAGTGACCCCATCCCTGAAAAGCACTACAAGGAGTCAGAGGTACTTACTGTTTTGTAAGATACACATAAACATGTACAGTTGTTTACTCTTTTGAATCAAGCAAATAAAGGTGCTCAGTTACATTAAAGGAATAGTTCAATATTTTGGGAAATATGTTTCGACACTTGCATGGAGTCAGTAAGAAGGAGTGTACACCCTAACCATCCTTCCTCCTGTGTTAGTTTGCTGTTTCCATCCCTTACGTTAACAGGTCGGTTTTGACCCATGTCTTAAATCATCTGTAAAATACACTAAAAAATATTATCTATCAACAAATTTGTTTCTTATCTCTTGGTTACCTTGTTAATCTTCCTTAACCATGAACATATTGGTTTTAATATTTTTGGTGTAGGTCACTTTTTTGTCATTATACCCCTCGATGTCAATTTCAAAAACTGGTAAAAAATTAACCTCAAGAGAATCATGTTATAAATAAAAGGTTGCTGTGTGATCTGACTATTCCTGAGGGGAATTGGAGCATATCTCTTAATAAATAAATTAGTTTTATATGTTTTTTATTTTAATATTATTATATATAATAACATCTATGTTGTTACTGGTCTACTAACTAATAGTTATTTACTTCAATAAAAAAGTTAAAAATATTTTTTTCAGCAGAAAAAGTGAGTTGGCTCTCAGTGCACTTATGATTTCAGTTTAGGCTCTGATTAATGCTTTGTAGTCTTTGTAGAAGTATTTTTACTACTAACTCAAAACCAACAACACAAAGGTCATAATTTCAGCCAGAGCATTTTATAATTTAGAGAAAACATATTTTGTTTTATTTTGTTGAACGAGGGGTACCTCACAAAGTCAAAAAAACGTTATTCAAATAAAACAATTGAAGTGGTTCTTTTATGCATTTAAAATCTAAAATGGGTCCCTAACACAAAAAGGAAGGTTAAAAATACCAGCACTCAAATTTAAATGGTTAATCCTATTGTACTGTGTTAGTTTAATTTGTATACAAACTGAAATGTAAAAGGGAAGGGAGGACAAAATAGGTAGAAAGAGGGAGGAAATCAATGTGGCCAATCGATGGTTGCAAAGCAGCAGTTACAGCTCATAACTCTCCTTAAAAACGTAATATGTCTTTTTACATTGCAAAGAAGTGCATTTCCAAAAATGCTGAACTATTTGTTTAGGTAATGAAGAAATAGCGGCTCATAATTGTTGTGCTGTAAATGGACACCAGCAAACAAATTATCACACATGAATGAAAAAACACTGCTGGTTTACGCTGTTTTACCTGCCTCCGTTTTTGCTTCTGAAAAGAGCATAAATCAGTCTTTTCCCCCAATCCACCTATTGTCATTCCTTTCCCACGAAGGTTTCACATGTTTTTATAAAATAACTTTGCAGTCATCCTTTGGTCACAGATGCATAATGTATGTTGTCACATTTTCCTCTCATGAGCAGTGTTGGGCAACAATCTGCCTGCACCTCCACACACAAATCATCACTTACTCTCTTTCATACACACACATCCATAGCTTCCCTCTGAGGCATGCTCAGAGGGACAGAATTTCTGCAGACTCAGCAAGCAGCAAGTAGCTTATAGACACACTGTTTGCTCTTTCCAGGACCTGAGTCGCTGGCAGTCAAGTAAAACTCATCGAGGGCCTCTGGAGAAAGGCTGGAGAGAGGACCACAAGCCCATCATGTGCTCCTATAAGAGGGTGCAATGCAGCTTTGAGGTCTATGGCTTCCAGACCAGGACGGAGGAGTTCATACACAGAGTGAGAGAGATGTGCTGATGTGAAGGGGATTGGATACAGATGAGATGTGCAATTAAGGTTACAAATACTGGGACTTGATTAAAAAGAATTATGTGATTAATTAGAGGTTTTGTATTTAATCAGTTACACTTAATTGCACAACAATATTTGCCCCAAAAGCAACATTTATTTTTATGTAAATTCCTTTTTGACGCTATGTGTAGCACATTTTCTAAACCCTTGTCTTCCACCACTAATAGTGGTCTACAGTCCTAGACAAATTCATCAGCGTTTCCAGTTTTGACTTAGCATAAAACACTAAATAAACGCCAGGTTTCAATTAACCACCAGGCCCCCTTTAAACACTGGGTACAGGTGTGTATTTTGACAAATAACTGCATGTTTCAAATAAACACAAGTCTAATTTATTGAAAAAACAAATCAATTAACAAATTGGACCTCACGCTCCACGCTCAAATGAATGCGATCACCCTGTTTTTCCTTTCGCGCCTCAGTCCTGACGCATCATCATCATCGAGCTCAAAAAACAAACAAAACACCTTCAGTGATTCACCATCCAGCAGAGCGCTGTCATTGTTGTAGCAGCAGCTGTGTGTCAGTCGTACTGTCGTACTGCTACATGGTGACTTGCATGCTGTTGGACCAGTCAGTAAAATGTTCAGTGCCATAAACTGCTGCCTGAGTTCACATGATCTTGCTTCAATTTCAACAACATGGGTTTAGAAAATGAATTAAATTAAATATTACGACCCTTATAATGCCCCTGAGGTGCTTTTTAAAAGGATTTCTTAGTAAACAGGACATCCAGACCTGCAGTAACCGGATACAACCGATCAACTTTTACTGTCTAAAAACTAAAAGCTGGGCATCTTTGCTCTTTTTGCTCCAAAACATGACACAAACAAGAAAACTGATGTCAAAAAGAAAGAAAGAAAGCAGTAAACATTAAAGCTGTTAGTCTCTTTAGCCTTAAACCTTTCCACACTGACCTCGAGCTGAGGTCTTAGAGTCCGAAAACCCAGACCACAGCATGGCACTGCCCGTTAACCGTGATGATTTGACACTTACCCGTCCTGTGAGGATACAGTGATTTTTTTTTTTACTGGTAGTTTCCACAGCTCGATGTTCATCACAAAACCAGACTGCATGCATAAACCCTCTAGGCTGCTTTTAGAGATGGAAAGTTAATTTTATGTCAGGATGCTGCAGGTCTGGGACGTCTTTGGCTGAGATGAAAAGCATCCTGGGGCCATTAAGAATAGGTAATATTTAATTAACTGTTTTTTTAATAGTTGTCGTTGGAATTAATGTATCTCAAAAAAATTTCGGACATTTGGGTAATGGCACTTCATGCTGCTGCTCTCCTCCAGCACTAACTACATCTACAGTCACATGGACACAAATATTCTTAATGAAGGGCTGATCAGAATAAAAGTGAGATCGCGGTAGTGTCGGGACAAACTTATTGCAGAGGGTCAAGATTCCAGTTGTTTTACTGTTGTCTCCATGGTAACTTCTGACGCTTGAGAACCTGGGTAGCTTCTCTCTTGAAAAACATGTCTGACACGTCAAAGTTTATGATCTGTTAGAGGACAAATTCGTCTGTCTAACCATCAAAAGTATGACACCTGAAACTCTAAATACAGATCTAGAAAAAAAAACAAACGCTACTGAAAACAGGAACTCAGTCAAAGTAAGACGTAAGTAAATCCTCTAGATTTTTGCACTTCTGTTAGGTCATGTTACAGCTGATAAAGTTACATATGTTAGACTTGTACAGGTTCAGAGAAAATCACTTTGTTAGGTTTGTTCCGCCCCCTGATCTCCCTGCAGTAGTTCACTCCACAAACGCTTATCACTGCCAAGAAAGCAACGGTTCCGGGGATGTGTGACATCATTTCCTGGACCTCTACAGGTGTAATATAAGATGATAAAAATTTCAGTGTAAAACTAATTGGATTTAATGAAGTGCTCTGCTCTATTTAAGCAATTGTTTCTTCATGTTTGTGTCTTTCACTTCACATCTGTAGTGAAATGATGATCCTCAACAATCCTGAATGATTATTTCTTATTTGGTTGTGCTATGTGTTGCACTGTGAAATAAATAAATCAGCGCCATATGGTAGGAAGTGAGATTTTAATTGCTTTTTGATTATAAGGAAATGAGCCGTCAGGATCGCTGTGAAGTTGTAATGTCACAACTATACAGAGAAACCCGCCTCCATCACAGCCATTCCGATCAGCCAATCAGAGGAGAGAGTCATTAATATTAATGAGACAGACCTTGAGAACGACCTGTTCTTTCTAAAGTTTCAAAGAGGAGATGTAAAATTATATTGAGATGATTTTTGGTACTTAAATGCACAAATATATCTTGTTAGGATATTAAAACTTCAAATAAAACCCATGGGAGTATACGATATGGGACCTTTAAAGGTACAGTGTGTAGCTTGTGGCCGCATCTGAGGTTGTAGATTACAAGCTGTAGAAGAAGCTGTGGTGGAAGAAAAGACTGAAGGATGTTCTAGAACCATTGTTTGGTTTGTCTGTTCTGGTTCTGTTCTGCTCTAGAAACATGGGGGGTTTCGTAGAGGGGTTTTTGTTCTGCATGTAGATAAAAATCAATCATTATTTTTGATTGACATACACTAATTGAAATATACTTGTGAATATTATATTCCATTTCTGCAAAGAATATTCCGCTAGGTTCTGCTAAATGTTACTAAATCATACACACTAGACCATTTTTATAGATATTAGCGAACAAGATCTACACCAAAAAGACTGTTAGCCTCAAATAACCAGTGAACTGTGTCTTATGTAATGAACCATTGGTTTAGATTTATTTTTAATTCATTTGTTTCTGTATTCTTTCTATTGTAGCCTTCTCTGTTTTTCTGGAAAGTTTTCAGAGTTTCTCACTAGGATGTTGATGGATTATATTAAACAGATGATGGAAAGATCACTTTCAACCGATTTATCCTCCTCAATGAAGCGAAGCAATGAATCATGAAGCAAAATGATTAAGAACAAAACTAGTAACACCCAGTTTGCAACGTTTACTTTAGTTTTGACGGCACTGTGATAAGTTTCCATTTGTCTGAGACATGGAACCATTTAACCACTAACGTATTTTTTATGTAATTACATACTTCCAGGAAGGTATGGCCATAATATTGACAATGACGTACCATGAAATAATAACAATAACAACACTGTTTCTTCATGTTTCTTTTTTCTTTTTTGTATTATCTCAGAACATCCGGGACATTCTTCTGGTTGGCCACAGGCAAGCAGTAGCATGGGTAGACGAGTGGCACGGTGGGTCATGATGCAAATGTTTTTGATAAATATATATATATATATATATATATATATATATATATATATATATATATACATACAGTGCAGTTTTACATTGTTGCATTTTTGCATTTTTAATTATAACTTTACCCTCAATTTATACACAGTGAACTTTAATACTAATAAGAATAATAATATTTGATGCTATATTCTAACATTGTGCATACTGTGTTTTCTCTGCTCAGGGCTGAGTTTGGATGAGGTGAGAGAGTACGAGAAGGCGATGCAGGAGGTGACCAACAGCAAAGTCAAATCAAGCCTGAACAACTCAGGTGAGGTTGCAGCTCCTGACCTGAACTGTGCTGAAACACCACAGAAGGAGGGAGGATGGGAGGGAGGAGTGGGTGAGAGACAATACAGCTGGATGTGGAGTTAGAGAGAGATGTAGTTGAAAACAGGGAGTAAATTGAGTCATATAGTAGATAAAATGAACGTTAAATTTAAATGTGTTGTTGCGCTGCACAGTAATTATCCTTGCATTTAATCTCAGCATAATAGACAGCAGATATACTGTAGCAGAACTGTAAGAACCTACAGAAGAGGAAGTACAGAGAAAAAAACACAGATTCCTATCCAAGGCACACATCTTTAGATAATGAGGAATTTGCAATAAATCTGAGCAGGTATTTGCCCTGCCGTATAATCCACTGCTGTCAATGGACTGTATAATAGCATAAATTAATAACTCCTTTGAAGCTAACAGGCTCGAACGGGGCTGGTTGCACAACTAGCGCCTTAGCCATGCCCTACAAGTACCCAGATGGCTGGTCTACATCTGTGAGAGAAAAATGGAGCGGGAAGAGCAGTCAGGAGGCATTTCACAACACAAGGAGCAGTGAGGAGGGAGAGACAGAGTATGCCCAGAAAAAGACAGCGGAGCGACAGATGTAAGAGGGGGAACAAGAGTGTAGGCTGGACTCATAAAGTGATAATGCCACTGCGACGGTCTGATTTAACGCAGCCACCTGCTGAACTCTCCCATCACCAGCTATTGCTACATAAATAACCAGCCAATGCAGCACTATAGCTGCAAATGTCAACACTGGTGGGGTCTGCATGTGGGCACGTGTGCATGTGTGTGTGCATGTGTGCATGTGTTTGCGTGTGTGTGTGTGTGTGTGTGTGTGTGTGTGTGTGTGTGTGTGTGTGTGTGGTCACCCTGCCCCCTGCTGGTTAGTCTGGTGAACCTCAGCTGGATGTGAGAGATACAGTATCAAAGGTAGAATTCCCAATGCGGCCTGTAGCATCTAGCTGGCTGCTCTCTCTCTCTCTCTTTCTCTCTCTCTCTCTCTCTCTCTCTCTCTCTCTCTCTCTCTCTCTCTCTCTCTCACTCTCTGGCTACAGAGAGGCATCAACCTGCAACAAATCTGCAGTCATTGCTCAACCTGCTGCAGCTCGCTGCACTGCCATGACCCCCTACAGGCCAACCACTGCCACTGCACTCATCTCAGCACAGACCCAGTAATAGTTTTCATTTCATTCATCTACCGTAATAAAAGTAAATGGATGTCATTCAGTCTGGGAGAGTCTAATAAAAAGTCGGGTGAGTGACTTGAATACCAATAAGGGATTTAACTAATGATAATCTTAAGTGCGCGACACAGATTTAAAGTTTAATGAAATGAATTGAAAACACAAACGCAGCCCTTTGTTGCCTTTCTTCTCAGTGCCTCATTCGCTTCCTCTTTTATCTCTGTCCTGTTGTTCCTTTCAGCTCATGTGTATCTCATTGTTTCTCCATCTCTCTGCCTCTCAGTTTCAATTTCAGTTTGCCTCATTGGCATGATGTTTTATGCATATGACACAATGATAAAAAAAATATATCTATCCACCCTATTTTTTCAGGCCCATCAGCTGCCTCCTGTCCTGCATTCTCTCGCTCCATCTCGGTGACAGACGAGCGTTCCCTGAAGAAGATGGGAGTGACGACTGCGTCCATGTCTGACCCCTCAGCCTCCTCTGTGCTGCACAGTCCCATTAGACTCAACTCCACCCCCGAATGATGCCTCGCACTCACAAACACACATACACACACACACAGACACACAAACACGCCTACTTGTACAGTGCAAACACACATAAACCAACATTCATCAGTGCCATGTGACTGATTCTTTTTTCTCAAACACAGCCACATGTTAAAGTGGATGAGAACGCTGTACAACACGTTATATGGGGCCACATGAGCTTGTTCACCCCATTGAACAGCAACTGCATGACACACAAGACGCACAAACACAATGTGCCTGCTCAAAGACAATTTCCACTGTTGCCAGTGTCTTTCCCAGCCTGTAAATCCACTCCATTTCAACTCTTTTCTCCATTCCTCAGCCTTCGTGGAGCTCTCTGACCACCAGCGGGGCTCCACGCTTGTTTCCCAGCCACTGGCCAGCAGCCTACAGACAGATGCACAAGGAGTTTAATAGAGTGGATCTAATGAGAGAGCAGAGGTGAAGGGGGGTGGGGGTGGGAGGGGCCGTCAATGCTATGGATCCACTCCCCCTCTTCCACCTCAGCCAATAGGTCAGACCAGTATTGACAGAGGGCAGTGAGGCATTGTATTGGCTCCTTGATCGCTTAGCTGAGAGTTGCAAATGGGTCGGGCCAGGGCTAAACTTCAATTGTGAGTCAATTATGTGACGATTTATAAGACTATTAGCTTAAATTTTTTATGTACATTTAGAGGGGAATATGTTTACCCCCATCAGGGATCAATTATGACAAGATTTGACTGATTTGATATAATACAAAAATAATAGTTTGCTGTTGCCTTTGTAATAGTAAGTAAAAAGAATGAATGAAGTGAACATGTATAAGAAAATTATGCTGTATAGTCTTTTACAATGGATTTATATCAATAAATACAATTTCTTTCCAATAAAAAAGGTTTACTACTGCTTTGGTATTTGCACAGATAAGTAAAAAAAATGGACTCCCTGTCTACATTATCAGACATATTTGATCAGTATTGACCTGTGAAGATAGAGCAGCTGCTGGCCCATCAAAGTACATATCGCATGTAATCTACTCACCAATTTCATACTTGTGTGCCATGTAGAACTGGCTCCGGCAGCAGCAGATATGAAAAGAAGCAGCCGCTCGGTCCAACCTTGTTTGGCTCTGTAGCTCATAGCGGTTTTCTCAAGACGAGGATGTGGATGAATGAATGTTTAACAGATGCAGGGTTGTGAGTTGGGCGTGTGTGCATGTCTGTCATCGCCATATCACTTTATTGTTCGCGACTTCAGGACAAAAGCCCAGGCTCGTCACAGAGACACTTGCAAGTGTGTGTGATTGACAGATGTGGTAGCTTCCTTCGAGTGGTGCACTAAATAGTTCACATTATGGGGCTCATTATGGCTTCTTTTATCCATACAAATCAAGAGCCAGCGTGACAATTTGTTATTAGCTTCCCGACAAAAGGGCTGCAGACGTGCCTTCACACACACACACACCCACACACACAAAAACACACAACTACATGCACGCGAAACTCTCTCTCTCTCAATGTCTCTTTTTACAGTAGCAGCAGGAGGCTGATATAAAAGAGCATGTGCTCAACACAGCCAGGAGTGTTCACAAGTGCTGCAGAGGGAGCACAAACTGCCGGCTTCACTGCATGAACATTACCTTTCTTTTACTTTTTTTTGTCTTTCCCATTAAATTTTCTCTCTCATTATTACCATCTCCACTATTCTCCTCCACTCTCTCTGCCTTCCTCTTTTATTCTCCCTCTCTCTAATTCTTGAAATCTCCCTTGATCTCTTTTTCTTTCGTTTCCCTTTATCTGTGTGTCCTCATCTGCGTTCCTCAAGAGGGCCTCTAAAGAAGATGTACTGTGTTCATTATATGGAAATGTTCCCCATGGTACATTAGCATAGATCCTGACCCTGTAACGCTGAATCATCCCGCTATTCCCAGTTCGCACCGTCAGACCCCACAAATAGGACGGCAGAGGAAAGGCGGGACGTTCTCCAGAACCGCAGCCAGTCAGCTGCACCACTGTACACCCTCACCTGCTCGTGGAACCTTGAGCTGGCTTATAAGCACACAAGGGACAAAGAGAGGACAAGAGAAAAACAGGGGGATGAGGATAAGTAAAGATTAATTAGAAAATCAAGAAAATCACACAAAATAACCAAGAAAGAGTGTAATTTATATAGTAGGATAACTTATGACAAGCAGGAAGTACATCCACAATCCGTGTGTCCTGGTAAGGAAGATAAAAGAGCATGTGTGTGTCTGTACATAATTCCCCTCCACCTTAAAGCCTTTTGCCAAACCACACTGATGTATGAGCCTCTCCTCCTGATCAATACACGCTCTCCATTCTCTCTGGATAGAATTAATGCAACCGCCTCATTTGTTTGGTGATATGTGCATGTGCATGTCTGTGTGTGTGTGTGTGTGTGTGTGTGTGTGTGTGTGTGTGTGTGTGTGTGTGTGTGTGTGTGTGTGTGTCTGTGTGTGTCTGTGTGTGTCTGTGTGTGTATGTTTGTGTGTGTGTGTATGTCCATGTCTTTCAAACTGTTCCCCATTTACCTTCAACTCTGCCATTAAGGGAAATAACCATTAAACGACATAGTTTAGCAGGTCACAGACTTAATCCACATCACAGCATTGGTTTCATAAGTGTGTGCATGCTTGCGTGAGAGAGCGAGAGAAAGAAAGAAGGGGTTAAACTAGAGACACAGCCTTTATAGAAAGAGTGTTAAGTGAATTAAAAGAACTTGATAATAAGCTTAGAATATTTACAGCCTCATTGTAAATCTATCTGTGTCTGGTATGCCAGGTATGTGTGTGTGCATGCATGTGTGTGTGTCTTGTATGAGACTAAACGGTGAGGCCAAGATGCCTGTGTTCCCTCATTACAGTGTCAGCAATACAGTTTTTAGCCCACTCAAGCACATAAATGACTTACAATCCTCCGTGTATTAAGCCTCACCACTGGGAACCCAATTTGTAACCTCCGCCCAGTAATACGTTAACTGGACTTTATCTGGGGACAAGCAGAGTGTAAAATTCATACAGTATCTGAGAGAACTAATTGAACCAATTAAGAAAGTGAATATGGATTACTGTGGGACTGTGAACACGCACGTCCCCTCTGGAATAGAGTTGGAGACCACTGCTTTCACGCGATAATGATTGTCATTGCAAATGGATGGGTCTCAGCGTGCTGCGCAACAACACTCCCAGAGTCAGCTGTCTTTGCATTTACACTGATGTGTTTTCATTTCCTCAGCAGCTGATCCCACGGCTGCTATTCTGGGCAGTAATTAATTGCATGCGGGTAAAAGAAAAGTCAAGGATAAGCGTTGAAACTGTTCCTCGCATTCTATGCACACGCACGTCACACACGCCACGGCAGTACTCATTTTTCACACAAACATGTATTTGCTAGAGGAAATAAAAAAGGGAACGAGTATAAACAACGGGCTACGCAGAAACTTGCACAAAAATAGGAGCCTTGGGTAATTCAATCTTTAAATATCTTAATCAGCCAGCCCATAAAGCCTCCCGATTTTAATTGCCCCACAATGACTATTAATTACATAACAGCCATTGCAGCCAGCATGCCCATATGTTTGCTAATAGGAGAGGATGGATTAGAATAGTGAGTGGAATATATTAGAATACAGTGTGTTTTATTGATCCACAAGGTAGAATTACATCACATCCTCTAGGATGCACACACAAACAGCTTTATTTCTTAGAGCTCTAAAGAACGATATAAAACACATGGCAGAAGAAATTTCACAGGCAGAAAGAACAGAACAATGTATTGTTTGGTTGTATAAGTAAAGCAGGACACCATATATTACTGTATGATATAAAGATGCTTCATGCAGTATGCTTGAAGAACAATGCACCATATTGTTGTACTGCTGTATAGACTGAAAGATCAACAACAACAACATTGTCTAAGGGGAGAACATCTCTACAGCTGTAATAATACAGTGTAAGAATGGACTCATTAGATTGGCAGCCAGTTTGAACTCATGTCAGGAAACCCTGAGTGGAATTTCTGTATGTGAAGCTGATGTCTGCTGATAAGTTAAAGATCCCATATCATGCATTTTTCTGCCTTTTATTTGAAGTTGTGATACACGTAACATGATATATTTGAAATTTACATTTATTTTATTTAAGTACAAAAAATCAACTCATGAATATGCATTAGCCTCTGTTCGGATTAGCTGACTTTTACTAAAAAAAGATGTGTGAGACAGATTTTTATTTATCTATGTCTAAATGACCCTAACTGATTCAAATGAGGAGTTTCTTTTAAGAGCCACCAAGCTCAGCAATTCACCTTAGTTAGATTCTTAGCATCTTGTGTAAACATATATTTTTTGTGGAGTTATTGAGTGTTTTCATTTATGAAATGAAAACAATTGTATGACCAAGGCTACATTTTTTATAGCCATTGTACTGCAGCTCTCAGACTTCTTTCCCTTCAGCAGAACAAATTTTAAACATGCAAAGTGCCTGTTTACTGAAATCCTACCATATCACTTGTTCCAATATCTGTCAAATGTGGAAATATATAATGACTGAAAATTATTGTTTCTATTTTTCAAAAATGGTCTCATTTTACCTCCCTGTCTTTTAAAACGCAGGGATTCCAGCACTCTGGTGGCAGCACTTTGACAGCAGCACCCTGTTCTGTCTTCAGCTTCCAAATTGTTCTCAATTTCAGTGTGTGATTTTGATTATTGCTGTCTTGTAAGATCTTGCTGGTCCTAGATTGTATCTGTCTGTATAAATTCTGCTACATTCTACATTATGCACTATAAAATTGTAATTTTTTTAAGTATTATCAAGACCTTATAAAGACTTCCATACTCAAAACAATCTAAAAAAAGAAAAAAAAAAGGTTACTTGAATGGTTTATTGCCTTTTTACACCAGACCAGCACTGAGAGGCTCACAAAGATCTTCAATCCTCGGCCGACTATCCACCACTGGTCAAAAGTTTTAGAACACCTTGGTCTGATGTGGATTATGTTGCTGTAGGATGAACTCCTGACTAACTAGGTCTAGATCATGGGGTTCTGCTTAGCTCTAGAGCTCTAGTCCTAGAAAAGACCCAGACATCAGGCTTCATCCATGCTGATATACAGACGGGGGTTAATTAACCAGAGAAACTTGGTTGGATCAACTTTACACACTTTATTTAAGTCCATTACTGCAGAAAAGCTGTAAGTCTAAGTTGTTAACTATTACTTGATTCCTGAAAATTGATATCTGTCCTTTTTGGGTCGTTGGGTAGTTAACTGATTATTTTTGTACCATTTAAATGTCCCATATTCTACACTTTCCTGTTTTTTATTGTGAATTTTTCATCCCTAACAAGATTTGAAGTAGCAAAGATCATCTCAGTATAGTTTTCCACTTCTTTTCTCCAGCTTCTTTCTAAGCCTCTCCTCCTCCTCTTTAAATGGCTGTGGGGGGTGTTGGTGGTGACTGTATAGTAGTGACATCACAACTTCACATAAGTCATGACTGCTTGTTTTAATGCACAGTTTCTGAATACAGGCTGTGTATGTTTCTCTGTGGATTGAGTGTTTTTAAACATGGGACATTATTAATACACTCTCCCCTCTAATAAATCTATAAGGTATTCATTGGAATTAAACTGAAAAAAACTGAAAAATGTGTGTTCTAAAACTTTTGAACTGTAGTGTATGTTCCTGGATGTGGTCGCTGTCTGAACCCCCCACCCCGACCCTACCCCTTCCTCCTCTGATCATATCAAAATACACATTTATTATTCCTCTTTCGTTGTTGTTCCTTTTTAAATCACAGATGAACACATTTTACTAAATAAATAAAAGTTACAGGAAGATGACTGATTGTTTGAAAAGCACCACAGCTGCTGTATCCCACAGCCTGGTTGTATATATCTATGTTTTTTAAGAACATGACATCACAAAGGCAATTTTTGTGTGAAGAGAACCAGGCAGTCAATGAATTAAAGTCCATTTCTCAACTATACTGGTATATTTCTTCAGTTTGTGAACGGAATGATTATGATATTGTTATGACTACAGATCTGTTTTCTCCAACTTCTGTGTCTGACTTACAACACATTAAGTCCAGATGGACGGTACTGTGGGACATAGACACATGTCAACAGGTGATTGGCTCTTTAGTGACCGTTCAGGATCACAATGACGTGTCAATCAGGCTGTAAATTGGAGCAGAGATCTCTTTGCATGTCCCCTGGCTTACCTGACAGTTTTCTCTTTTAGTAGTTGTAAAGAACTGCTATAACCACTTTGAGACACTGAAAGTTTGCAGCAATGGATGTAGATTTGTAGGGCCTAGGCAAACTCAGTCAGTGGATATCTACACTTTATTTTCAACCTTTATCTACTTATATCTTTGACCCGTTAAAGCCTATGAGCCTTTATGTCTGTGAGTGTATTTAAAAGAATAAATCTGAATGTTATTTATATAGTTTCTTTCCTTTTTCTAATGAAAACTTAGAGAAAAGCAAAAAAAAAATTTGGTTTCCAAGTGCTGCTTCTCATATGACGTCATCAACTTCCTGCCCCTTCCTTCTGAGAACATGACAAACCCTCCCAGAAAGAGGTTGTTTTACTTCGATTATCATCACTAATATATCATATAATATCATTGATAATCATTCAAATCTCTAGATTAATCCCCCCAAAAAACAATTTTGTACATGGGATAAATAGGTTTTTGTTTATGGGCAGATAATAGCGATTAAAATGCTATTTTCTGCACAGAAAAGAGTACAAAATGAAACAAAAATAGACATGATTGTTATTGACTCAAATGAATTAAATGCATGAAATCTTTGAAAAAAATCTGGTCTTAAATAGGTTAAACCAACTATTAATACCACACTAACAATATTTTGTTAAATGTAAATGTGATGCATTCATATACATCATATTCAGTATAACATGTAAAGTACATGAACTACAAGCATAATTGGTTCCTTTTAACAAAACAGTAATACAGGGGTTGATGGAAAAGATATATTCACTCAAGTGAACTAGGCTGCATCAATATTATACTCTTTATGCTACTACATATACAGGTTGACATTTTTAATAAAAATATAACTGATAAAATATGGTGCATTACTATAGATCAAACTATTAAACAGTACCTACATAGATAAAAGAGAGTGTTAAAATTAATGTTTAAATGTTGCCTATGTTGACATATTGTCTTATATGTATAACAACATAACTTAATAATAACAATGACAATATAGGTAAAACTATAAATGCAGACCTTTGCCTTGTAATGTAATATTTCTACATTACATTGCAGTATTGTTACTTCAAGTATGTGAATCTTTCCCTCACTGGGAGCAGCAGGATGCTGCACATTGTCTTGTCTCCCTCTGTCCTGAAATAGTTTTCTTTTTTATATGCTACTTATGGAAGCCTATGACTATATTAAAATGATAATTGAAAATGAAAATGTAATTCCACCATAGCATTATCATTTTCCACAAATGTATGTGTTATTTGAGTAAGAATTAAAATGAAAATGCAATAATCCAATTTACATTTTCACATACTCGTGTGCATTATATGGCCATATTAAAATTAAAATGAAAAAGCTGTTTGACGTTCAATTTTCTTACCCTGCTGTACAGTGGACAATATTCAAATTTGAAAATTAAGAAAATATATGTTAGTTAGACATTAGTTTATGTTAACAATGTAAACTAATGTCATCATAGGAACAATAATTAAAATAATAATAATACAAATAATAATTATCTGCTGTAAGATGCAGCAAAAGCTGAAAATGTATATAAATCAATTCTATCTGCTCCAACAGGTCTGTTTGTGACTTTTTGTTCAGTCACTAGATTGTATATGGGTTAGACCACTGGGCAGAATTCATATGCACAAAACCTTCAAAATCTGTGTAAATTATTTCAAAAGTGGAGTCTGCTTCCATTAAATAGGCGTTTTCCGTTATGTAATTTATTTAGCACAAAGATAAAAACAAACTAAATTTCCTTAACAAAGGAGCAGAAGAGAAGCTCCATTTTTGTTTCTAGTCTAAATGCGGAAACACATTTTATAACAAAGCCCCAGCACGTTTCTCTCCGGCCACAGCCCGCTGCTTGTTTGTGTTGCTTCCTATGCACAACTCGCTGAGTCTAACAGTGGTTGGTAAACACCGTTGGCAAACAAAGTTAGCGGTTGGTGTGTTGGGTCGGATTGCGTTGATCAACGCATATTTTTGCAGGTTGGGAGGTTTTGGCTATCAAGGGACAGCAGGAGCCACTGTGTGTTTACTCTGTTTGGTTGTTTGTACTTGCAGGTCCAGCAGGGTAGAGGGACATGTTTTCTTCTCTTTCTATCATTATTAGAAGTGTATGCGAGCATGTACGTGAGCAACAGGATGCTAACTGCAACTCAAAACTAAGGGTCCCCCTAACAAAAAGGAATTTCTCAAAGTAAAATAAAGCCCTTTAAATCAGAATAAAATTAAAATGCAGTTTTCTAACAATTTGAACATTAAAATGAGGAATAAGGAGTAACATTGGTTAGAGGTTAGGGGAAGAACTCTTTCCACACTTAATAATCCCGTTTTTAGAATCTGTTATTTATTAACAGGATTAGTGGTCAGTGACAAAACTGTCATGTGATGTAACCCTAACATCCAAATCCCTGAAGTCCAAAACACCGCACAAAAATGATACAAATGGACTTTTAAATAGCAAAAAACCAACATGAATACGCAATGAATATTTTGACAGACCTGATGAAGGCTTTACTGTATTTTAAAAACTTTTAAAAACTTTAAAAGAATTGTATTTTTTTTATTTAAATTTTTAAAAACATTTTCCACATTCTCATCTTGTCAAACATTTGTCACTGATTCCTAGATATTATTTCTCTGCTTTAGCATGACGGCTTAATAATGTAAGCGTTTCTAGCCTAACCACTGAAAAATGCACATAAATAGGAAAATTGCCCTGAGCAATCTGTATCTAAAGATGGATCCATAGTTGACTTTAATATATTACGTTGCCAATGATGATGTTTAAGTTTTATTTCTAAGATCTTTCTAATAAGAATAATATCCACACTTCCCTTTGGCCAATAAGTAAATAATTCACTTTGTGTGTAGCTGCTAAATACATCCATGAATAATATCAATTTATTAGAGGCCATATCTGCAGCTTCTATGATAATAAACCCCAAAAGAGGTTTTGTAATGTAATATATACAATATTTCAGATACTTAAAGAAGCCAAAGACTGCAGCTCCAACACAAAGGTTCAGAGCATTAAAGTTAATATCACAGCCCAAGATGCCAACTATGATCCACAAGTCCAAAAACTCAGGAGCCATTAAAGACAGATCTGAAAACATATCACTAACTGCTGAGCATGAGGTGCTTATTACACTTGAGTCATACATACAAAATATACTGTATATTGTTTATTTTATATCATTCATCCAATTAATCTGTTTGGCATCAGATGTCGACTGCTGATAGTCAAACTATCAGCAGTCGACATCTGTTTATTAGAAATGTTTCCAATTCATAACTTAAATTTTTTGTAGGTAGAGATGCAATATGTGGATTCTTTGAGATGTTTTAAATGTATTGTTTACAGATGCCACAGAGACAGAAGCTTTCCCCTGCGTCAGATAAGACCACCTGTGACTTGATCTGGATACTTAACCACAGTCACCTCAACAAAATCCAAATGAAGACAGCCAGCTGGCAGAATTATGCCCCCCTGAATATGATGGTTTTAGTTTGGCAAGGCTATGTGGCCAAGGTGGGCCCCTTGCTGCTATTCATAAAAAGCACTTTAAAACTAGTCTATTATCGGTTAACAATTTCTCAAACTTTTGAGCTACTTATGTTGCATATTTGTGGAACAGATCAGGACAACTGCCTTGTAGCTATTAATCACCCTGCTAAACTCAACCTGGGCTTATGCAAATTGTCTGAATTTATCTCCTCCATTGTATAAATTGGTAACTTCAACATCCATGTGAATTATCTCATGATTGTTGAATACAAAGCTCCACTAGAAAACTTAAATCTCAGTATTTCAATGAGCCCACACATCAGCATGGTAATACCTTTGACCTGGTTATATAAAAAGGCTGTGGTATTGTTAATGTCTTGGTGACTGATTCAAGTATATCTGTTCATGTCTGTGTATAGCACAAAAAGCACAAAAAAAGTGATTTATAGACACTGCAGCACAACTTAAATTCTCAGAGTTGGTGCACTGGCCACTTTTATCTTGTTCTCTAGCTCAAGAGATCATGTAGGACAGCTGAAAGAAATGGCAGAAAGCTGGATTAGTAATCCACTACAATGCTCTATATACAAAGATGAAATGGCTCATTTTAACTCCAGAGAAGAGCCCATTTCCTATAGTGATAGCAGCAACAACTCCACAACACTGTTCCCAACTATAAATCCTGTCCTTGGAAAATATCTCCTGTAAAATATGCATTTTGCCAAAGCATTTCTATTGCAAGCATTTTTACCAATCGTATGCCTACATAAAAAAGGGGCAGTCAATTTCACAATGATTTTAACACCTGAACTCTGCAAAATTGCATCAGTGTAAATGTTGATCCTGTCCCCAGTACAACCTGCCGCAAGACGACCAGAGCTACGTCCGTCACAGAAAGGAGATATAATCCGTGAGGGGATTCAGGCACATCTCTGTTGCTACAGCCTGGGAAGTCACAAGTACGCCACTATAGCTGCAAAAATGTATTACACATTCACAAACTAGAATTTTTTAGAAGATTTACTTTGTTCTCCTATTTCCCCACATACTAAGATGCATGCATGCAATTTATTTCCCACATGCACAGAAAAGGTGATATAGGACCTCTGTAGGCTATGAAATATGATTATTTTGCAGATAAACTGCCCCCTGGAAAAAAAAGAAAGAAAAAGAGAACAAAGAAAGCAATGAGCCATGAGATCTGGTTCACTTCAAAGAGCCTTAATTCCCATCAGTACAACATGTGAGTTGGCAGCTGCTCCTACAGTGAAGGAAGAGTCCATTAATCTGTAGTGTGTCCTACCTGTGGAGCGGAAGCAAGTACATGGATTATAACACTGTGGGTTACACATGCAACAAACCCATATGTTTCATATCTATAAATTAATAATAAATTAATTATTATTATTATTAATAAATCTATAGCTGGGTGGGCCCCTGCACAAGAAGACAATATTTTATTTAGTTTGGGACCAGGTTCAGCTGCACTTTGTTTTTGGAATGTTTTTGGTCGAGGGCTTTAGGGCAGAATGATGTACTTTATTTTTTATTCTGAAATGCCATAGCGATTCTTCTCACCCAGACTGTTTGTTTACATTCCGGCTAGACACTTTGTGCATTATTTATTATCATCATTTACGGCTCCTACGATTATGACTTAGTCTTTCATATGAGGTGAGTGCAAGAGTTTGGTGACATGAATCTGAATTTAAATTCAGTATGTAAAGCGTTTCACTTGTCACATCACCCCTTCCAGACTTTGAAGGAACAAAGTTTGAGTGAAAGTAAGAATTTATAAGAAGCTCACACCGGTGTTAATGTCTGTAACTATATATCTATGTGTGTTATTTGGAAAAGTAATTTGAGGTGGGAAAACAATGAAATCCTCCGAAAAGCTGGAAAGTCTTAGACAATATGGTTTGACTACCCAAGTCTTAATTCCATATAAATGCCCACTTGCTTTTCATTCTCCTGCTGCTCACATAACAGCTATTACAACTTTCCATAGCTCTAGGCCAAGCTTTACTCTGGTTTCTCTTTCTTCTCACCCTCTGTCTTTCTCTCCCTCTCATCTACACTCATTTTAAACTTTGCTACCACAGTCTTTTATTTCCAAATCAAATTAATGAAAGAGATCTTTACTGAGGTGATTTTTATAAGAAGCAACGAGGGGCCTGCATCATGTGGAGGGACAATGAGCGAAGTGAAAAACAGAAGGAGAAAGTGAGCAGAGTCAAATCAAAGAGACTTGGCTGCCTCGGCTTACTTTTATTTCATGTTCCAGCCAGATCTATAGCTGTTGCCTTAAGGTGAAATCCACCCTTGAATACACTTACACCTTTATAAGTCATCAATCTGTGGTGTTCGGTGGATTGCAGCAGTTCGTTTGTCATCAAGTGTTGACATATTTACTCTACGATAGATTTCTCTCTCTGTGATTGTTAAACACTAGTGCAAACTCATACATCTAGAAGGAAGGTCCTGTTCTTTGTTTCTAAGGCGCTGCTGCTGCCAACACTGATATTTCAGAAAGCTAAGTTTTATGTGCTATTGTGCTCACTAGTAATATTCTCACATAACATCACACCATCTGTGTTTGGGCAGTCATTCATGCAGAAACAAGACTAAGACTATTATATTATATTGCTAATTAATGGCATGTTCAGCTGAGGTTGAGTGTTAGTATTCCTCCTCTGGGAGACATGAATATATGTCCATACTGCCACAGAACCCCATCTAATCATTGACATATTTAAATCTGTGCTGAAACAATTCCAACCCTAGAGCCATCCCAATGTATCCCAATTGGCGGTCGCTTTGGAAATTTGAGCCAATGACTACAAAGGATTTTAAACTGTGTTTGACAAGAAACAAGTGATTTGATTAGTTTATGGTTTCTATGGTGGTGAGACAATACTTCAAATCTAGACTAAACCAGAAATGTTCATGGTAAGTAGCCTGGCATGATAAATCTAACTAAACCCATTTTACCTGATGAGATGGCCCATTTTACCTGACACATGCAAAAAATGACAGCAGATATTTCAAGATTTATAGGGCCTAAATAATGATATTTTAACACATAATTCCATCAATCTAATATTAATCATAATAATCCATATCCATAATAATCCATATTATATTGTCCCAAGTGATTTACCAAACCTGATATCTGGTCATCTATCACCCTATATTCAAACGAATATTGCAAAAAACGCCACGTTCAGTCTTCAGTTTAGTGACTTAAAAGCAAGACTGAATAGTGTTGTGTGTGAAAAACTTTGCAAAGGGCATCACAGGACAGCAGCACGTTACAGTCGAAGACATGGTCTGTTTCTGTTGCCATGCATGTATTTTAGGATTTATAGGGCCTAAATAATTATATTTTAACACATAATTCCAACACAAAATGATCAGAAACAGTAATTGTTAACCATAAATATACATGGAAAAGGCATATTTGGTATTGTTTTATTGTCCCAAGTGATTTACCAAAAAAATGTCCCCATTTCCCAGATATCACCCTACACCAAACCATGAAATTAACTGGGAAAATGCAGATCTTAGCAACAAAAGCTAGGGCTTTTCTTTCCATTAACAGAAATTTTGGAGAATTCCCTCAAGTTGTCAGGGTGGAATGGAGCTTAAGCGTGCCTGAAAGCCTCTGTTACTATGTAGCGCTGCATTGTGCTGCCGTGTCTACCTGCTTCACAGGCCTATTATAGAGACATCAGGGGAGTAACAGAGGCCGACAGAGACAAACAGGTCACCCTTACCTGGGCTGCAGGATAAATGATTTCCCCTCCACCACTGCTCTACCCCCTTATTATTCTCTCTCCATATACCTTCATCCCTCCATTCAACATCCCACCCCTCCATCAGCCCACCTCTCCTCTTTTCTACCTGTCTGCCATCTGACTTTCCATCTATGTCCCCCCCATCAAAGACAAACATACACACACAACAGAATTAATATTAAAAAGGTGACTGTGTGTAGAGGGAGGGGGTGACAAGAGAAAGACAACGTGTACAATGACCTTACTTGCAAATCGTTGCCTCATGTACAGCAAACATGTCCTTGTTGTAACAAAACAGCTCCGACAGATTCTCCTCACTCTCTGTTTCTGCAGCAGTGCTGGATGCTCATTATCTACCCTTAAAAATTTCATTCAGTTTGGTTGGTTGGCATTCAACAGAAAGCACAACTGATACTCCATTCTTGTTGCAGCCAAGTATAACAGCTTTTTTAGCTCTGACACCTCAGTCAGGTGGAATAAGAAAGAAGAATGCGCCCGCAGCCTCTTTAACTGTCATAGAAGGGGACAAATGATGTCAGACTCTGTTGCCACTGCTTCAAAGATGCACATGTCCTTTTAAAAAAGCCCTGGAGCTCTGGCACTTAACATTAAAAAAAGACAGGTGCTGTCATACATTTATCTCTGTGTCACCAGCGAGTCCTTGTCTATTTAAATACATGCAATCTCATCCACTGATGTATGATCATATGCAAACTGTATGCATGAGTGTATAGGTAGTTGTGTGTGTGTGTGTGTGTGGTGTGTGTGTGTGTGTGTGTGTGTGTGTGTGTGTGTGTGTGTGTGTGTGTGTGTGTGTGTGTGTGTGTGTGTGTGTGTGTGTGTGTAGGGGGGACCACACGAGCATGCGTGTGCACGGGTGTGAGTTGCTGTTGCATAAATCATTGAAGCTGAGCAGGGGGCTGGTGCTGCTCCCTCCATCTGTCTCTGTCTGCAGGGGTGAGGTATTTTACACTGATGATAGCGCGAACGGAGGGAGGCGAGGAAAAGTGAGCCATGCTTGAGCTATGTGGGATGGGACGGAAAAAAAATAAATGCTGTGGTATCGAAGGGCAGCGGGCAGCATGCGAGTACGTGGAGAGACTTGGGGGAAGGGATGCATCGAAGCCTTCACATAATCCGCATCTCTGCAGGGCCCGTTACTCACTACCATGGATCTACTTCTGTGACATAGACCGTTATCCATTGCTAAAAAATAACGCTGCTCCTATGAGCAGTCTCTGTATGCAGTCCTCCCTCTACTGCAGGTCACTGGATACATGTGAATGAATGGTCCTTGAAGCTTGAAACTCAATATCTTCTTAGTCTTATATTTACAATGTGTCAGTCATATGAATGTTAGCCCCACTCTTGGAACTAAATGATGTTTTCTTGTTCCGTATGCAGAATGCGTCTTAATCCCAGGACGTGGTTATGTCCTGGCAACAACTGTCTGTCCACTAGTTTCCTCCCTTCTATCAATCCTGCTCACTGCCTCTTAACAGGATAAAGTGAAGCAGAACAGCTCCTGAACAAACGTATCCAGTACTTCCTGATCAGGTTGTCACAGTGATGAGGGAGAACGCTCTTCGACCGTACAGCGCAGTGATTCAAGGTACTAGACTGAGCTTTTTCCACTGAGGTGTCCTTGAGCAATGAAGTGAATCCCCACCACATACAGAAACCGTTCTGAGCTTCAACCCTGCAGTCTGTCCTCCCTGTAGGGAGGCAGCGAGTGTAGGGAGAACATGCACTGTGGGTTGCACATGCACCAAACTCACTTAAAACAGCAGCTGGTTGGCAGAAAATACAGGACTGAGAGCAACACCACTGGACATTCTTGCCTTGTTGAGCAGCCTCTTCTCTAGCTACAGCCACAAGAAACTGAGAAAGCTTAGTGCAAAAACAATTCAGAAGCTGGAATAGGTTTTGAACCCCCATTTATGACTCCTGTTGCATCTCTCATCCCTCCTATCCCTTTAGATTACGGAGTTTCGAAGAGACTGAATGACAAAGACAGACAAGAGGAGAGGCTGTTGGCTTATGTGGGTCTACTGTTGCAGGAGAGCGGGTCATGCTTGGTCGGCTTGGTTGTTAAGGTAGAGGGAGCAGAATCTCTCCTGACAGACAACCAGTAGCTTGCCACAGTGCAAGATTTGGTTCTGGGTTGTGAGATTAGCTCAAGCATGGAAATCTCTCCTTGGAAGCATTCTGGAGGGCTTAAAGAGGCAGCCTTAGAGCAGCAGCACAACTGTGGAAAGGACAGAGCCAAGCCAGGATTTTTTTTTTTTTACCCAGAATTGGCAACCGAACATTACATAGTAATAGTCACATGCATGCTTGTTGTACATGTCATATAGAGAAGTTGAACATTTTCTTTCCAGCAGCTAGATGAGAAAACTGATACCACTCTTATCTTTTCGTTCAATATGAAGCAACAGCCAGCAGCAGGTTAGCCTAGCTTAGCATAAAGACTGGAAACAGGGAGATATGGCTAACCTGGCTCTGTCCAAAGCCAATTTAATCAGGTGAGTCAACACAGCTGAGATGCCAATGCAAAACGTAGGGTCCTCCAGCAAAAACAGTTGTGCCACATTCAACTGCAATGCGACATCTTGCGAGATTCTTCTGTAGCCAAACAAATACGAGCAAGTGCACATTACTGTCCAGCATAAATTAAATATTTCTACCTCCGGCTTTTCGTGAGTGGTATGATAAGCCTCACGATCTGTTCCTCAAACTAGACTTCCTGGATGGAAAGCAACACGTCCCTACCAACACAGCTCCCGTGTTGTTTTCTGTTTGATCACCTAAAGTAAACTCACTAAATAACATAATATATCATTGTTTTAATCTGAACAAAATCGTAACAACGATCTTTGGTTTTATGAAGAGTTATTTGCTGGACTATTTCTTGACACAGTGATTTACTGAAATTTTGTAATCATCATCTTGTTGCCAAGCAACCAGCTCAGACTCTTAGAAGTCACTGCTCCAGCTGGTATATACAGTAGTCCTACACTAATGTCTGCAAATATTGAATGTCAACCTCCCTTGCAACTTTTCTCACTCATGAAACAAAGCATTCAGCCAATCCATCCAAAATATTCTCTTTGGGGGCTGCTATTAACCGCAAGGACACACTATTACCAGCTATGCAACACAGATAATTGAATTGTGTGATGTACAGTGGAAAACTCAGTTTATTCCCTGTTATAAATGAAAAAATGAAGATATAAAAGATGTGTGAGAGGCATTGGTGCATCCGGAGCACACTGTGGGTTACAAAAACCATGTCATTTAAACGTACAGAAATCCACATGTTTGACAAGGTCAATCTAATCTGTGGCTGTATCCAGAGCATATGGAATAAGGATGTAGGGGTAGTTAATCCCTACAGTACTGTTATGACCTTGGAGGGATGGGAGTCCTTATATCCTCATTAACATGGATGAAGCATGGCCATCGGGTGAATACACCTATCAGCTCACCCTGGTTCCCTGCAAACTAACAGACAAGTGTACACAAACCCGCAGTGTATACATGCACACACACCGAAAAGCGCAGCCAGGCATGCACAAACCTCCAGCATCTATTTTTCATTATGACAATGCTATCAACTGGAGGCAAGGTTGGGCTATGTTGCACTGCAGCTGTGCGGAGTGCTGCTTGTGTGAGGTGCACTGTCATTGACATTCGCCCTCAGACATGGGAGGCTGCTAAAACGTACAGGAAAGACCCAGCAGGGAGCAGAACGAGAGCGGTGTAGTCTAGTACACATTCTGTGCTGGAACTCTGCTGTGTCCTTTACAGGCTCAGACACACACACTGCTTGTGGCTTCGTTTTATCTGATTTGGCTATAATCCTTCTTCTACAAGACAATAACTCACAAGAGGACAAATATCAGCAGTTCAGGCAGTTTAACAAAGTGCACAGTAAGGATCACATCATTTTGTGTCATGTCCTGTTCAACCCCCTGTCCTCTGTAATTTTATGTCCTGTCCTGTGTAAAGAGGATAAACTGTCAAGTCCTAAAAAAGGAAGGAAAAATTGTCTGAGGTAAGTAGGTAGTTCAGCATGACGACATATCGGATGTCTTGAGGGTTTAAAAATTTTTAATTAAAGCAAACTCTATTCACGCACAGATGTGACATGTCAAGGCTGTCAGAACAATTGCCTCAGCAGTGATTGGTGCTTGGCATTCATTAATAAACACAACTCAATAAATTAGACACAAAATGGCCTCTATCCAAATGAGAGATGATCAGTACTATGAAAGAAGAACCATCAGGCAATAATGCAATCATGACCAACTGTAACAAGTACAGATTATTTACACAGTAACATAATTTGTCAAATGTCACAACTATTTAGAATTACTGAGGGTTAACTTCAAATAAGGGATAATTGGTCCTTCTAATGTATTTTTTGAGGTGATTTTCTTGCTGTATCTTTGCTCTTTATTATAAAAATTAATAAATAAATTAAAAATATATATAACTGTTATGCAAAGCAGCTTGATAAGACAAATCTTAACACCGGCTTAAAGGTTGAATCACCTTTGAGGATGTAAGTGGTAATTTGTGAAGGATTTTTCTTCTTCAGAGCACTAAAAGAAGATAAAAATGTGCCAGTTGGAAGCATAATAACAATCCTCCATTTTTAATGACAGTTTGCTCTTGTTTTGTGGAGCTTTGTATCTGCTGTGTTTACTGTTGAAGACAGTCTTTAACCCTTACACTGCTAAGTTTTGTCTTTTGAGCATTTTTTTTCTTCTAAAGATGAAGTGTGAAGATGAAATAATAATCTTGTCACTCATCCTTCTGACGTTCTACTCATTGATCTTTTTTTCCAGAAGTGTAAGACGTATTCAGCAGGCATCCTCTCGCAATATTAAAATACTACAAAAGTGAAAGTTATCAGCACAAGGTACTTAACACATCCGAAATAAAAGTACTCATAATGCCCCCTGAGTGTTTGACTATAGACAGTATATATTGGATTATTCTTAATTACATTAATGAGTATATAACAGTTTTATTAGCTGCTGCCAGTGGAGTTCATTTTCATTATCTTAGGTAGGTTTTTTTACACGAGAGCATAAAATCTTATTGGGTTATTATAAAAATATAAATTTCTAAAGTAACTAGTAACTATATATATATATATATATATATATATATATATATATATATATATACACACCAGTGCAGGCTGTTACAGCTTCACCTTGAGTGGCTGATCATTTGAGTGTCATCCATCTCAATAAAAAAAATCCCTTCTTCACATTTTTTTTCTTTCACACAATAAGAAAAAATAAAGAAAAACTTTAAATCATAATAAAATAAATGTTAGTTGCAGAAAAAAGTGTTTGGGTGAAGTGTAACTTCACCATCTCAGCATCCATCATTTCCAATGTCATGAGAATCATTGTCACAGTTATTGAGCACAGTGATATTTTTAAGACAATATGATGTGTCAGCAGGAGACAGAGAGAAGCAGGCTAATAAATACTTAGAATAGAAAAACAAAACAACCATGACAAAGGCCAGTGCAGATTTTAATTTACATATTATTGTGATACTATTGATTGTTTATTGCTTCATAAAATGCAGATCATTTCATGAATCACTGAAAGATGTTTCTGAAATATGTCCATATCTCGTTTTAAAATATTTACAAGATCCACGAAAGCTTCTCGGTTTCTTTTTATATTCTAATAAACCACTATAATGGAAAATACTGTCTATATTTATCCCACCACGAGCCTACAGCGTGCTAGTAAGGTTTCTAGATAGGCACACTTACTAAAAAGCCTCTGGGTTGCTTTTTCTGTTGGTATAAGGCAAAGTGTGAGCTGCACAGAGGAGTCATTTCAGGCTAATATTATAAAACACTGTAGCAGCAAATAATAAAAAATCTTCAGATGGTCCTTGTAGTCCTGAGCAGAGTTCAACAAAACACTGAGTGGCTGGTTTCATGTATCCCATTAAGGAGTAACCTTCATATACATGCTGTTAGGTATGTTAGGTTTGACAAAAATATGTTAGTAATAGAAATTCTAGACATTTTTTTCTAGTGAGGGACCCAAATGAAAATTTGTGGCTGAAGTAATAAAAAAGCAATATATTCAGCCAAGAATGCAAATGCGGTTGTTTAAGTTTTTAACATTTCATAAATAGTGTAGAATAAATTTTAGACATGTTTTGGAAAGTAACATTTCTGGTAAGCACACATCTGAGAGGGGCAAACGCTGCAAACACAGAAATGATGCAAAACTAAAAACACACAAACACATAAAACAAATGCAATGAAAAACAAAAACCTGCAGAAGAAAAATGCTGCAATCACAGGAACGAAGCAGAAGCAAAGACTCACAAACCCACAAAACAACTGAAACTGTAAATTCACTCCACAGCTTCTGCAGTTGCACAGTGGTCAAGTTGCCAAGGAAACATGACGTCGTTCACATAAAAGGGCTCAAAATTATCAGTCTACATGGGTAACTACTTTAGACTGATTGTTGGTGAGTGAAGTTACTAAACTTATTTAAGTTAAAAACAAAAAAAAGAAAAGAGAACCTTAGGTCATCCCACTGAACTGATGCACCAAACAATTCAAGATGTGATGATCACTTTTTGATTCATTTTTAGGCTCCTCGGTTCACATTAACACGTTTTTTCGTTTTCTGAACGGCACAGGGGGCAACGAGCAAAGTGTCATGTTTCCATGGCAACGGAAACCAACCATGACTTTGACTGTAACATGTTGATGTCCTTTGCGAACTTTTTCACACACGACACTATTCATTCTTGCTTTTAACTCACTAAACTGAAAACTGAATGTGGCGTTTTTTGCAATATTCACTTGAATATAGGGTGATATCCAGATATGACCAGATACTGTATCAGGTTTGGCAAATTACTTGGGACAACAACACAATAGTTAGTTCTTGTTGGAATTATGTGATAAAATATCATTATTCAGGCCATGTAAGTCTTGAAATATCTGCTGCTATGCCAATGTTCCATCTCATCAGGTAAAATGTGTTTAGTTAGATTTATCATAACTGGCTACTTATGATGCACATTTCTGGTTCAGTCTAGATTTGAAGTATTGTTTCACCACCATAGAAACCATAAACTAATCAAATCACATGTTTCTTGTCAAACACAGTTATGTCAATAGTTTAAAATCTTTTTAGTCATTGGCTCTAATTTCCAGAGGGGCTGGGATGTCCAAACCTTAAATGGCCTGTTTCACCTGATATCACACGAGACCAAATTACCGAATGTTCAGTGCATCCTTGATTTTTCAAAGAAACATCTCTGGTAAACGTGCGACAGGGTCATTGTGCTCCACAAACATCTGAAAGCCAAAGTCCTCCACAACACTAAACAGCTGATCATCCTAAGTCATGAACTCCATCACCTTCATTGTGATTCCGGTTGCTTTGGTGCTGTCCTTTGCAAACTTTTTTTAACTGCAAGGACGCCGGCCGTGGACAAAGTGAGCGCACTGTGACCAGCTTTCCTTTTAGCTGCTGCAGCCTCTTTCTCTCATACTCAGCTACTGTTCAGGGTGTTTGTTTTGTAAATGACAAATTAAAGCAGTATTACTCAAGTTCTTTGCAGAGGAACCCCCTCTAGAAAGTTTGGTTAAACACTTTTTGCAAACTGTGATTCTATTCTTGCTCTCCAACCTTAAAATATCCCCACACTGCCAACAACGAAGGTTCCAGGTCACTGTACGTTGTTTGACTGCATCATTTAGTGATTTGATCACTATTTGGCTTTTAATTCAATCAACCAAAGGCCTAATGTGTTTTTTTTGTGTGTGTTTTTTGTGTGTTTTATTTTGTCAAATATATTCAGATACGGAATATTCGGTGCAATAAATAAAGTTTAATAAACTATATATGATGGTTATTATGACATGTACTTGAATATTGCACTGCTCCTCTTATAGTTGGATCATCTCCAGGATTTCTGTGACCGTAGACAGTGGAGGTTCTTTCTCAGTGGATTTTCATCTATGAAGGTTAAAGAAATAATTTAGTCCCCATGTCCCTAACAAAAATGCAGGAAAAATATTCTAGAGCCTTAAATCCAGGTTTAGTACCAGTATCTATTGTCATCAGTCATGTAAGAATTGCTCAACAAGTACGAGAAGAAGACACCAACAGTGGCGTCAAGCTAATTTGAGTTTTAGTTTTAGTTTCATGAAATCTAAATCTTCAAACATGTTCTAAAGTAACACTGAGCCAGGAAAAAATCTGCTTCAGAAAATAAAAGTGGAAAGCTGCGTGACCTTTCATCCCACAGGGTTTTGCGGCTCCACTACCGACTGACAGACAAACCCTCTATTACATAGTGTCGCCATATGGCAACAGTTACTTTATCTTCCTTTTTCTAAAAAGCTGTGATATAAAAATCAATATTTTTACAGCTAGGTGTGAAAAGGGGGCTTTTATTTTGAAGGACATACAATTCATGAGGTCACAGGGCGAAGACCGAAGGAACGAGGATCTGTCTTGTATTCAGAATTTTGGAAAATTTTCACCAAATAATAAATAAAATTCACTCTCTGTTGTAAGCAATTTATTTTTTTTTATTTTATTTTTTTTACATTTAATTCAATTTTGATGTTATTTTTTTCCATATATCAATAATATGTAAAAGTCCCATTGACTTACTATCCTGAGACTACGTTTAGAATGTTTTTTGTTTATATTTTTTTAAATATATCTTCCATTTTAAGTAATAAAAACATTTTTAAAAAATAATTTTTACCACATCTAAGTAATATTTCATGTATTAAAGGGTTAAGAAGCTCAGCTGCAGTTGTTGTTGAGGTTCCTGCTATTGTGGCACAGGTTAGTATAAGCACCATTACATCAAAAACATCAGCAACCCATCTGCTTTGTGACCACAGAGCCAAATAATACAATGGGTTTATGTTTGAAAATTTGGCCTTTCTTTTCTTCTTGCATTTTATTTATACTAAAAGAGGCAAAACATCTGTGGTACAGAAAGAATGTTCAGTCAAGCCTTGTTTTGGTGCTAATTAGTCCAATTAGCCTTCCCCATCTCACACAGTTTTGAACAAAGACAAGCAGCAGCTCTGCTCAGCTTAACCAGCTCCACAGTTTGATGTGTGTAGCGCTGGAAAGCTGCAGGAGCCTCTAGTTACAGACACAGACTCAGGCTACTTTAAACAGTTCCAGGGCATCCTTCCTTCACAGGGTAAAACCGCACCCTGCCATGTCTTTTGAAATATTCTGTGTATGTCCCTTTAGCAAGATTTTAACACAGAAACATGCTTTTATACATTAGGAGTCTGACTGCAGCATGGAGGTAACATTCCCTCAGTCGTTACTTCATGATTAGCACCGCTGAAGGGCACGTTCCATGTTGGTCGCCTCTACCAACAGATTACATAAGGGGGAAATGAACCAGTTAGATAATGCTGAACAGAGAACTACAAGAGAATTAGTTATTCTGAACATATGAAGAATAATTAATCATTCCTTAACAAGGTCCTCTTTAGAAGCAGTTTATCATCATGAATGAACCCTTCTTCCATGCATTCTCTTTTGTAAATTACACAAGTTTTTATTTAGAAGTCATATAATTATGAACAATAAGATACTGATATCTGACTGTTGTCACACCATTAATTCTACCGTCTAATAGCAGAGAGAACAACAACAACAGAGAACAGCATTTGAATCTTTTAAACATATCCTCCTTGGGGCAGTGAAGCTGTAATAATTCACCAGCTTTTGCAGTAGAATGCAGGATTTCTGTAGTGGTTCCATTGAATCCTCATGTTTTGTCTCTCAAGAGGAAATTATAAAATCAGACCTTTTTATTTTCTTTCTACAGAATTTGAAGCAGTCTGATGGTCAAAATAAAGAATCCCAAACTATTTGTGAATGCCCTCAATACTCGCTGCAGATCAGAATCTAAATCAAGTATCCCTTCAGCTCTGATGCTTTTATTTTTGTTTTCTTTCATTTTTATTATTCAAAATGGTGTATTTTATTGATCTTTTTTATATCACAACAAAACCAATATGGAAGACATTGAATGAAAAACACTTGAAACAACATAGGCAGCCAAACAATCATGTTGTCTTGTGTTCAGCCATACAGTGGCTCAGTCAGTCAGTCCCCCACTTCGGTCCAGACTGAAATATCTCAAGAACTATTGTGGATTGCCATGAAATTCTTTACAGCCATCTATGGACCCCAGAGGATATATCATAGTGACTTTAATGATGCCATGACATTTCCTCCAGCACCACCATGATTGGTTTTGTGTGAAATATTGTGACAACTATTGAATTTATGCTATAAAATTTGGTGTAAACATTCATGTTTCCCTCAGTCTGAATTGCAGAAAGGTTGATGCTCTTTTCATCAATTAATATCAATTTGTCCAACACTTTGGTTTAAATCCCTACAAAAGAAGGACCAGCAACCACATCTGTACTTTGGGTTTAGTACTAATTTGTAGTGCTGCCACTAATTACTAATTGTCAGCTAATAATCGGTCGACTAATTTTAATGACAAATTTAAAAAAAGAAAAATCAAGTGCTTGCTATTTCATTTTTCACTGTGGCTGTGCCTTTCAATTTATTACATCATTACATCATACAGCGTAATGTTTGATAAAAAAAATGCAGCAGTGTCAGTACAGCAGACATCACCAACACAATAAATAAATAAATAATAAATAATCTCCAATATAAAAATGATTTTAAATCTACAAAACAATTGTACAAACACACGATACTATTGCCATTATTTTGGACATTTTGCTGTTTGCTGAGGGCACGGGTCGATGCAGTGCTGCTCCTGGTCTTTCTGCGTTCACTTAGTGGTTTAAATTTATATGGTTTATATTATTTAATAAGAAGTTAATTTTTTAATAATGCTGTTTCCATCAAACATTTCTAATACAATTCAAATTGCATCAGACAGATGATGATGATTTTTCAGTTTAAACAAAATCTTATATTTTTTTCTAGGGAAGGACTTACCCATAGAACAACACTGTGCCTGCATTTTCTCCAAGAATAACCAGTGTTCCTGTAGCTGTTCTACTCTGGTTAGATACTGTAATATATTGTGTTGCTCCTGTTTGGAGTTGAGTGTTTGGAGATTGAGACATGACATGCTAATCGTCATTATTCAACTATTCTTATCCATAAGTTGAATCATATAATTACTCTTACAACTGTTCATTTCTAAGAAGAATTCCAAAAAGTTATGCACAAACAGAATAGACAGCATTTCATTTTAGCATTTTCATTTTATACTTACACTACATTTCTAGAACTAGTTCTAAAAGAGCAATAGTGCTTAACATTTCAAAGTATCTGTATTGTAATGTTCCTTTCAACAGAGATTTGAATGATCTAATATCGTCAGTCAGTATTAAAGACAAAAGCAGCGCAAACACAAATGGAATTTATTAAAATGTATCAGTAGGATAAAATGGTCTTCAAATACATGTTGATAGTATATAATTAAAGATAGACAGTGTAATATTAGCGTCTAAAACAAAGTGAAGTTAAAACTGAACTTCCAGGTTCTGCTGTGCAGCAGGTGGATGCATCACAGCAGCCAGGACCTAAAAGGACTAAAATACTAAAAAATAACAGATGTTTATATATAAAAGTGAATTTCTTTCTATATAGTCACGTTAAAGATAAGTCCTACAGACTGCTGTGATCCTGTGGACTTATATCAGTGTCAAAACCATAAACATATGAGATGAATATTAGGACTGACTGTTACTGCTAGCTATTAATGGCTGTAGCCATGAATGTTTCAGATTAATGTAAATATGCAGAGAACACTGATATTTGCTAACTTACTCTGGGATAACATCATGTCTGATGTTCGCCAACTGGCTACCACTATGTTATTTACAATGATAAAGGTACCATTTCCCATTCAGAGTAGGAATGAAGCAAAAGCAATGTGGCAAGACAGGTATAGTCTTTACAATAAATTGTAATTAACGCACCTGTTTGTCAGCTGTTGTAGCTCTTTGTTGACACAGAGTGGTGACACATGCAGTCCTGATCTCGAACAATGTTATTCTGCTCAATAAATAATGCCTGTGAAGTGATGACGTATTTTTGATGCTGCCTTTGCACTGACTGACGGTCCTTTGTCCACTAGCCAGTGTTTCAGTTAACTAGCCACCATTATAACTGGCCGGATGCGTCTGTGGTTGTCCCAGTGATGACAGATGTAGGAAGGCAGCAGGACCTGTAGGAGAACTGATGCTGACTGCAACAAACACATGAAATGTGAAAGGCGTCTATTGTTGTGTTGGTCTGTTCAGCCATGTCTTATGTTCTAGTTTTCAAAATAGGCACCCTTTGCTCCGAATAACCCTGACAAGGCACACCTATGAAATGAAAACCATTTCTACCTCTTGAAGCCCATCAAGAGAATGCTAAGAGTGTGCAAAGCAGTAATCAGAGCAAAGGGTGGCTATTTAGAAGAAACTAGAATATAAAACATGTTTTCAGTTATTTCACCTTTTTTCGTTAAGTACATAACACCATAAACATGTGTTCATTCATAGTTTTGATGCCTTCAGTGAGAATCTACAATGTAAATAGTCATGAAAATAAAGAAAACACATTGAATGAGAAGGTGTGTCCAAACTTTTGGCCTGTACTATATGTCCCCACACCTCTACGCAATACTGCAGGTGTGGAGAGATTAACGTACAGTATAACAAATAAAATGCTTTCTTATTTAGCTATTGTTGTGTTTTCCATAGGATGGAGACACTTCTAGCCAGCTTACTATTTAAGTGTTTTATGTGCCTTTTCCAGTTCAACCTGTCATCAAGGATCACTCCTACCACTTTGTGTTAGCTCCATTGATTTCAATGTTTATACTGTTTTTCCCAAATAGCATGAATTTAGTTTTCCCTGAGTTTAGCGATAATTTGTTACTATTAAACAATAAATATGGTGGGCTTCATTGAGGGGGACCTCCCCCCCATGCAGTTAAAATTATTTCAGTCCAAACTAACGAAAATACATTTCTCATTTGATTGAAAGATATACTAATTCAAAAATAGTTATGATTATTAATCTACTGTATCTCTGCCAAGTTTGTTCCACTAGATCTTATACATTCCTTTAATTAGTTCAGCTTTCCATGTTCCTCCTGGCAACTGCAAAAATACAGCCTTGGGCAATACTGAGGCTGTGGCTGCAGAGCAGCAGCAGTTCAAGACCTCTTTCTCTTGCAGTCGTTCCATTGAGTCTCTTATAACCAAACAGCTCCCATAGTAAAGAGATTATTTGATGGATTTTACAACCCATGTACCGGTTGCTGTACCAAATGCCTTTCTTCTGCCCTAATGCTGAAAATGTGATTACTGCTCACTGGCTAACTGACACACTGCATGGCTGCAGTATCTGCTGAGATATTAACGTCCTTCTCCCTGCTCTCACACGCTTTATAATTGCAGAGCAAACCTTTCAGAGGAGCACCACAGAAATCGAACCATAGCGACCTTCTGCCAGTGATCAAAGCCTACCTCTAGCATCCCCACCCCCCCAGCATCCCAACCCCAGAGACGAATCGAGAGAGAGGGAGATGGAGGGAGATGGAGGGAGGGATTCCACACAAACCATCTCACGTCTCAGTGAGAGCTACCTGCTTTACATATGAAACACACCTTTCTCCCTTTAATTCCCATGAAATCGGGCAGGAAGCAGTTATTGCATGGGGGGGGATGTGGAGGAAGTGATGTGGAACGACTAGAGGGGCCATTACAGAGAATCCCTCATTACCAACTGGTCACAGCTTTGGAGTATTACCCCGGTAAAAACACACTCTCACCCTTGGGTGGATAAGTCAAAGGGAGCAGATTGTCTCCTCTTCTTTCTCTCTTTGTACCTGATCTCTAGACAGGTATGGTAGGGTTAAACTTATCAACATATTATGCAGCTGCAGCTCACTGTGACACCAACAGGCTGGTTTAGATCTCTCTGGGCTGTAAATGAATCTGAAAATGTAGTCTGTTGTATCCCTATATTCGCCTCTTTGATAGGAATAGAGAGGAATCCTCACAACACATCTGGTACTTTGAACAATTAATCTATTAATCAACCCACTGCCTTTTATAGTGGATCTTTATTTGCAGCAACAGTATCTTAAACACTGAAGAGAACTGTTAAGTCATCAAGTCTGATGAGAAAAAGGGAAAGGACTCTCTAAAGGCGTCTTCTTGTGGTGTGAGTAATATGTAGTTTTTGGCAAGACATCAAAGAGGAAAACATCCTGACTCATCTGTCAGATCCATGTGCACCCTTTCAAGCCAACTTTCTCTCCGTTCATTAGGAGATGCACTTTACAGTAAAAGCTGTTTTCAGGAATATTGGCAAATGCAAAAAAAAAAAAAAAATTGATTGTGAAATACATAATTTAGTACATCAGTAGTACAACAAGTAAGAAAACAGCCTCGGTGGTTAGAAATCATGTTGAAGTCTGTTCCTCCTTAGAATTGTGGTTTCCATTGTGGTCAGGGATAGAGTTTAGGTAATTGTTATGTTGCACATAGCGGATGTTGCAGACCTTCTTTACGACCTTCTTCATTTGTTCATGTTAGGTTCCCTCCGCATCTGATACATGGATGAGTGTTCTCATGTGGATTTCAGCGAAAAGAAACCAAACCACCAGGACAACTCCGCAAATGCAACATATCCATTGATTCAGACCAGAGCAAATACACTATAGATTTGAAATGAACATGGTGTGTTTTCACAGAATATAAACTGATTCTTAGAAATGATGCAATTGCACATAAAGTTTAGTGGAAAGATGTGAATATGTCTCAGTGGGAGTTGGAAATATTTCAACTTGAGTGAAAAAATGTGGGATTTATGAATGTGCTTCATAAATGTACAGAGAGAAAAGGGGACAAGTCGAGTTTCTGGTGACTTCTGAGTTGAGTGAAAGGCTGAACTGAACACAATCACAAACTAACAGGTCTAAATTTAGATATATCATTTATTATAATAAATCTGTTTACATTAAACAAAGCGATTTGTGTTATATGCTGATACGGTATAAAAACTACACTTTTCTAAAATATATATTTGATCTTTTTGGATTCTTTTGGTGGTCTTTTTCCTTGGTGACAACTGACTTTAAAGCTTCATTATTGAAGCATTATTGTACAATTCATTATTGTAATAAGTGTACTTTGGGTTTAGAATAAAAATTAACCATCAAGGCATGTGGTGTCAGTGCTGTTGCATGGATATTTAAGTAGCATATTGATACAAATGAAGATTTAATATACTCTGCAATTATCAATATTCGATATGGCATAATTTGACCAATAGTTTCTTGTGAAATATATGTCATCTTCACTGGTTAATCTGTTCAGCATGTCATATCACAGCAATGAACCGTTTGATCGCTTAACTCGGACATAAGAAAGAAAGAAGAGCCACATAGAAAATCTATTAAGACTTTAATTTTATGCTTTTAAATACACCTTGTACAAGGGTTGATATCTCTGGCATGAATAAATTACAAATAAATAAAAGCATACATTTTATTTTGTCTTACATTTACATAGTAAGGCATTTATAGCAGCAGAAGTGGCCTACAGTCTCAGTTACCT
The DNA here is from genome assembly GCA_030544235.1 of Lepturacanthus savala. NCBI lineage: Eukaryota > Metazoa > Chordata > Actinopteri > Scombriformes > Trichiuridae > Lepturacanthus > Lepturacanthus savala. The sequence continues at coordinate 27,766,603 of CM060467.1, forward strand.
GTAACACCCTGGTGCTTCCAGCTTCAGATCTAAATCAGGTCACTATATAACAGTATTTAACCTGGGTTTATTCAGACCTGTGAAACTGTCCCAGCAGGGTTCTGGTCTCTAAAACAGGAAACTCTTCACTAGAGTTCGGAAATAGAATTAGAAACAAGGAAAACACCAGTGTAGGCCCTAAAGCACTGGAAGTCACAGGAGGTAGCATCTTACTCTCCTGCCTATCAATTTTTCTTTTTTTTTTATGCAGCCAGCAATGTTTATTGATCACCATGATTATCATAGCCATCCGTCCACATTTAAGTGCATTTTTCATTGTGTGTATAAGAATTGCTTGAACATCAATCTGTAGAATTGTGTTGAAGGCTTACCTATGCTTAGTTTTTTTTTTTTTTTAAATAATTCACTGCAGCTGTCTTGCTTAGTAAGACATTTGTTTATCATCAGAACAAGAAACTAGAGGCTGTGTGGTTTGCGTACAAAAAAAACATGACATGATCACAGTGTGACCTTACATCTGCCAGTTGCTGTGCCCTTTACACAAACCGTATTACACTCAGCACATTATTTGTAATATGGTGGAGAATGAGCAGAGGAAAAAACACAGTTTTTGCAAAATAAAGTGGTCTTACAGAAAGACATCCAGATAGTTATTACCCATATAAATTAGTCAATCAGAGCTCTTCAAAATGATTCATGGAATATGCAGCCAATTACGAGTAAAATATATTTTCTGTAGATGGGATCTTGTAAACTGAATCTGGTGCAGCAAAGGTTAATGGCTGTCAACCTCTGTCAGTGTATTGGTGTTATTGTGTTAAGTGAGGTTTACAATGTAGATTGAAGGAGACTGAATAAAACTTACTAAAAGTGTATGATACAAACAAATAAAGTACCTATTTCCACATGACCAGTAAATCATTTTGAATATGAAAGCACAATCACTGTCACCATTAAGAAAATGGGCAGCAATTATTGCTTCACACCCTACTGACAAGATCACATCTGGTCATGTGACATGTTTCAACATTTCATGTGTTAATTTTACAGTGCATTTTACAGTCATATCTTATATTGAACTGGAAATCAAAGAGTTAACAGTGTCATATTATACATTTGTGGGATTAATTTACAGAGTGAACAGGTGTGGTCTTGGCACTGGGTTATAAATTGTGCTAAATCTGGCTTCGCTAGTAGCGTGGCAAGCACCAAGCAGCGGGCCAGGCACAGTTGGGGGTTAATCAGGGAACAAAATGACCACCTGTTTTTGCAAAATGATGAGGAACTTTCACTTGTCTGATTGGTGTATTTGTATGGGGACTATTTTTAGGGCAGTTGCCTGATTGCTCTCTTGGAGAATAGTGACTTGAACAAGCTAATGTGGTTCTTCTGATTACACTGGATATCTACACTGGAGTTACTGCCTGCTGGCATTGAGACTACATGGAAATGTCTGGTCTGAACTGTGGACGCAGAAATCTACTGCCTCTATTCTGTGTCTTTCACTCGTATCCTCTCATGGATCAATCATGCTGCACCCAAACAGGTACACTTGATTGTAAGCAAACACATAACTACAACTGCATTTGGCAACAATCTTCATAAATATACAAGGGAAGCATTTGTGTGTCGACACATACAAACAAAAAGCAGCCCTGTGTGAACAGTTGCACACAATCAGAACACACACATACTTACACACATAAGCTCTTGCACACACACTCTCACGTACACATGAATAGGCACACACGCTGCTTGTTGTAGCTTCTGCCAGCTTTCTCCCTCTGCATGCCGACTGTGTGTCTGGCACCGGGGTTAAGGTCTGGAGCCACACAAGCTGTGCGCTCTGTCTGGCTTTTACACACTCTAAATGGACTTTATGAATGGCTAGGACTCAATGATGGAGTCAACACGAGGGGCCACACTCAATCCAATCCGGCAACAGGTTCTGGAGATAAGTCAGAAACAACATTCTCCCAGCACAGGAAGCATGTCTAAATTAATATGCCACCAGGTTTTCTTTTGTTTTGCGCAGCAAACATTTTTCTGTGGAATGTGTCAATCCACAGATCCGTTAATCGTTTGCCATTTCTGGCTGAGCCACAGTGTTTTTAAACAGCACTCTGCAGTGCGTGTTGGGTGCATGTGTTTGCACTCTTGTTGCCCCATCAAAGCCATGTTTTTTTTGATTTCTGCAATGAATCCAGCTCTCGACATTGCGTGGAGCCAGTGACTCTGACAGCCTCTCAATGGTAGATGGATGCCTCTATTCACAATCTTGTGCCCACAGTGGGATTCATACAGTCCCCAATCATGACCATAAAAATTTACAACACTCACATAATGCACACATAGAGTTACGAACAAATAAGCGCTCAATCCTCACCACTGCTCTATCATTAGATCCAACACTCGATTGACATTCAGATCTGACTCCAGACTGAAGTCTGTTTCAACGAAGGGAGCTGTGGGCGGGGTAAGAGGACGCAGGCCAGACGTCAGTGTTTCAAGCCAGTCAGCAGCGTCAAACTGTGTGGGAGCCCGTCGTTTCCGTGACTTTCCAGTGCACGACAGAGGGGAGGTGCAGATGGGAGGTGGAGGAGGAGCAGGGATCACCTGGCTTGGGGTTATTACAGCAGGAGATGGAGGGAGCTCCAGTAAGAGAGAGGAGCAAAGAGGCGAGGGCAGGAAGTTGTCATCCTTGGTGTGCTGCTGATCAGTTTGAGGGGGAGGGGAAGGGCCAGGGGTTGAGTGGATGAGGGATTTATTGTCAGAGACATTGTTGGAGCCTGGAAAGAAGATATTAAAATCATTAGACACTGAAAAAATAAAAGTTCAATTTAGGTTTTATTCTGAAATAATTATGGGATACTCACGGTTGCAAGCACTGGGCTCATCCAGGATGTCATCTATGGACTGCCGAGGGTCCATCTGTTTGCAAGAGAAAGGAAAAACACTTAATTACCTTTTTTACAAAGGGAACTCTTGGTGAACTCTTCCTGCACATATAAAGACCCTAACCTGTGCTTTCTGGATGGCCTCCTGTAGTTCTTCCTCCAAGCTGCGAACACCAGGCAAGGCCTGAACAGGACTTGCTGTAATCTGCACTGGCAGCTCAAAGTCCTGGCCAATCACATCACACGGTTGGCAGCAAAACACCTGATTAGAAAGCCCAGGGTAAATTCGTTGGCAGCTGGTGATGGAAGCATGCTCAAACATTTAGAAAGCAAGGCCTTGAGATGCATCCTTGAAAAGAAGCTTTGTATATATTTATATATGATTTTTGATTTTACCTGTGTAAACAACACCTCTGTCTGAGTGTCTGTTTCTTGCTTCTCTCTGGAGCATCCTGGGTCCTGTTGCAGGAACGGATGGAGGGATCCTCCGCAAGACTAGAAGTTGATAGAAATGGATAAAAGGTAGATATGATTTCATTTCTAGAAAACCGTCACCCTGTTAAATTACCAATACTCTGACATATCTTGGATGTAAGGTACAAGGCCGCGGGCCCTCACCTCATTGCCAGTGTTTGCAGAGCGTTCTCTGGGCCTGCTCCTTATTCTCTCCCTCATCTCCAGCTCCACACTCAACTCCTGCTGCTGTTGCTGCTGCTGTTCGTTCTCAGTCCTCCAGGGAGTACCGCATTGCAGGGGCGAGGAGGATGACATGGGTAGACTAGGACTTGGAGTTCCTGAGGGAGTGCTAGCAGGAGCCAAGAAGACAGCGTTGGTAAGACCACACTGTTCCCCTGCCAAACTGACTGACGCAGCATTGGAGAAACCATTCGGGATGGTGCTCAGGATCCCATTAGGGGCTTCACTGAGAATCCCATTAGGAATTCCCCTGTCCTGGATGTAAATTTGTTGGTTGGGACTGCTGCTGGGTGAGTCTGGTCCAGAGCTGGAGCTTAAGCTGGGGCTCTGGTTGGGTGGCAGCAGGGGACAGGGAGTGAGTGGCGCCATACTGGTCCCCAGCTGGCAGAGGGGTACAGGGGTGAGACAAGTGTGGGGGAGCTGGAAGGGGCGGAGACGCTGCAACAGGGCAGGCTTAGTGCCGGAGACTGGGAGGCCACGCTTACGCAGTTGCTGCCGCAACTCTGACACCTGAGAAAGGGGAAGGGCAAAGGACAGACTTGAGTTTGTCCTAAATTGTAAACATGTTTAAGGGACATTTTCAGATTTTCTTACTGTTAGATCAACCAGGTTTGCAGGGAGAAGCTCAGGCTTGGACGTGGAGTTTGTGTCCATAGGCGTGTGGTTTGTTGTGGCAGGAACAGGTTGGGGGTTCAGGGGCATGGCACCAGAGGATTTCACAAGATCGCTGTGATCTCCACTGGAAGAAAGTGGAGCCGTTACCTCACCAGAAACAGCTGATGATTGACACCCTGCATAGTTTCTAGACTTAGACTGAATTACGCAACACCATCAGCAGCAAACTACAGGAACCGCATACCTTGGTACGATGGTGAGCTGCTGTTGTGGTTGTAGTTGTTGCTGTTGTTGCTGCTGTTGCTGCTGCTGATTCTGGAGGATTTGCAGCTGGAGGAAAACCTGCTGCTGCTTCAGAACATGGGAATAGGCTGGGTCTAATGACTGGGTAGGGGTAGGGCTCTTCTGTTTGGCTCCTCCCCCTGGAAATAAACACATTTCCAGGCTTACTTCAAACAACCAGCAACAAGAGCAAGTCTTGAATTGACCAATGAAAGGAACTTTGAATTAAATGCATCAGAGCAAAGCGAAACGAATTGCTATCTCCACTTCCAGACCTACCTCTCTGGTCTGGAGGAATGTACTGGTGATACTTGAGTTTTCTCATCTTGGGTTTAGTGTCGCGTGGTTTCCGTGGACGGGGGAGGTGGCTGAAGTTGAGGGAGGGTGGCAGAGCGGAGGAAAGAGTTGGACTGGGAGGCCGAGCTGTCTGTTAACACACAAAACACACACATATCATTTAACTGTAACTATACTGAGGTTCCAATGAATAATTTCAAAACCAGCATGTAAAATATCCCACAGGGAAAATGTCATGCCATTTCACGTTGTTTGACAGTATTTGACCCATGTCAAGGTTAAATTCCGACAAGAAATGTACAAATGCTTCACAAATCTCCAGATGACAGCATGTGCTGATTCTGACATACAGCCACGCTGCTTGTGTGTGAATGTGTTAACCTACGGGGCAAATACTGAACTCCCCCAGAAGTGTAAATTGACAGTAATGAATGCAGAGCAGCTTACAGCAGAGCACTGTGTTTGACAAAACCGAGGAGTGACCAGCCTGTTAGGTTAAAGCCTCACCAATGCTGTTTTATCTCTTATGCTGTATACCTGCTGTAAAAACATGTCACCAGTGCAAGAGCACACGCACCAGGATGCAATCTATATGTTGATGTCCTCAGTGAAAATCTCATTTCAATCATGACATTAACCAATTATTTCAGGATTCAAAATAAAAAAGACTCTTCAAATTTAAATGAGCTTTAATTAAAAAAAAAATGAAAGCAAAAGAATTAGTATGCATTAACCCCATGTTACCTTTGGCAGCAGGGGTGTTGTCTGAGAGGTCAGATAGATCCCATTTGGTCTCCCAGTTGTTGCCATGGAGTTTGATTCATTCAGTTTTACACTCATTGGTTGTCTGATGCCCTCGGTTGCCGGGAGCAACGCCAAACCAGACTAAAAAAAGAATATTACACCTCATCAGTCTGTTAAAATTCACTTTAATGTGTTTATCAGAGGCTAATGGTGGGAAGTTATTTATTGGACATTCATGCTTAATCTCACCTGAGTATGACTTGGACTGTGATTAAGGGGCGGGCCTTCAACTGAGAAGTCACTCAGTAATTGGTCACCTGAGAGCCCTGGCAGTGAGCAAAAGGCCGGTGATTGGTGAACGGCATGTTGCTCAGTTGGCGAGGAGGAGGCGCAGGAGGAGATGTCATCTTCGAAAACATCAGTGGACAGGGGGAAAGAGGCTTGACCTGTTAATATAATTAAAAGTGAAAGGTCACAGGAGGAATGACAGAGATTGAGCGGAAAATAAAAAAACGTGTGAGACTCTGCCACCTTCTCCGTGTGCCGGTGCGCGCACATGCACAACGACTCACAGTTCTCCAGGGGCAGTGCATGTTGCTCCTGCTGTTGCTCCACGGGTCCAGGCGGATGTTGGATCCTCTCGTTGAGGTCCTGGGTCTGGCGAGCCTTCTTCTGTCTCTGAGCGCTGCATACGCTCCTCTCTGCAAGTGGGAGGAAGAGGGAGGGATGAGCAGAGAGAAGGGGACAGATGGGAGATCAGCAGTGAGAAAAGCAACAGGATTTCAGAACATATGTGATGTGAGACTGCACAACAGTGTTGCCACAGGCGAGCAGTACAAATTCAAACCACCAGAGGCACCAACAAAAAGCAAACACTCCAGCCCACAGGGCGATGTATTCCCTTGGATATGGACATGCACACGCAACAGTCTGAAAAAGCCAGATACTGTGAAGGCAGCGTTTTCAATTAAAAAGGAAGGTTAGAGGGGTGCGGAGAGGAGTAAGAGAGATAAAGAGAGATGAGAGAGTAAGATGTCAGTAATGGGAGAAATTGATGACTCTGATCCCTGAATGGGCGGGCTTATCTTTTGCTGTCAATCACTGATATGTTTGCAGGCTGCTTAGAATACAAAGTTACATATCTATTTAACCAACAGCTGATGAAATGCCAAGCCATTTGACAGATTTACACACTTTCCTTCACACAGCTACTGTACAACAGGGAGCAGTAGAGCAGCCCATGATAAGACAGAGAGACAGACAGGGGGGGATCTGTGTTACTATGCACTTTGCTGAGAGCATACAGAGCAAAGCAGAAGGAGACAGCAACAGTTCTGGAAGCAGGGCATCACCTTGTGCAGTATCAGTGTTCAGACCACTAGGGGGCAACTTCTGAGTGGCACCATCGTCAGTTAGACGCTGCATCAGGAAACAGCAGGTCAAACAATCAGCCAGGGATTACATTGCAGTTTACTCAGGGGAAAGTTAAATACTGCTGTAGTTCAGTAGCATTTATTTTCCTCCAGAATGTTTGCAAGATCTTTGAAGCAGTGCCTGGATCTTATGCCACAACAATCCCCCAGTGAAACCATTTTTCTTTCTTTTATACTCTCAACACAGAAGATGACATTCATGGGGGGGAAACACTGACCTATACTTGTTTTTCACTGTCAAAATGGATTAATTCCACACACAGCAAATGTAAAGAAAATGTGGCCTCATTGTGTTGCTTCAAATAAAAATGATTCTAAATGTGAAGTGAAACATTGTCTTCATTGCAATATTTACTGCATCATCATCGGATATCAATGAGAAAAGGACGCTACTCACCAGAGCTTCACTCTGGTCTTTCTCCGATTTTTGAGAGGGACAAATAGACTTCAACCCTACAAAAACAAGATGATAAGTTAAAGATGACAATGCAGCAAGAAGAGAAGAAATGGTTTGAAAATCAAAACTGCAATTTTGTTTTTTGTTTTTTTAGAGAATGCTAGAATAGTCGAGGAGCAACTTGGGTGAACTGACAGCAAAGCACTTTCAGCCTTCAAATAATCCCTCCAAGTTAAAGCATGGAGCATTTTAGGAGTTCAGGCATCAGAATGTGCAGCGATTCCTATGCAACTTGCTTCAGCTTCAGACATCTAGGAAGAAAATGAAGCAAGTGGCACAACAGGATTGTTTTTTGCACTGTACACCACTCTGTGAATTTACAAGAGAAAAATCTAGATGAATCCTAATATGAGCCTACAGCACATTTAATTTACATAGTTTCTTACATTTACAGATTACAACTGCTATTAAGAACATTATTATTTGTACGTTTTAACTCCTGTATGTATGATTATATGCAAATTGGCACAGTCCTTGCACGTTGTATCTGCAATTTAAAACCTGCTGCAATGAAAATATGCAGTTTTTTGCAATACTTGCTGTATGTGTGACATTGTAAAGACTTATATAAATGCACTCTGTACACATATATAATATTTCTGTTATATATTAGAGGCACCAGTCCTCTTGGTATTATATATTACATAATGTTTTCCCATTTAATAACATGAATTTTTAAGCACAGATTTTAGTGGAATTAAACAACAGAAACAATGATCAATATAGTAAACCTACAAAGAAATTTACCAATCAATAGGCAATCATCGGTCAGTGAGACAAAGCAACCTAAAGATCATTAATATGTAACTGGATCAATCACTATGGTAATGATACACATAGACTAACCAGAGTCTGCATTGATCTCACTTTGCCTTCGGTTCTGAATCCTCAGCTGCAGGACTGAAAGACAAGAAGGGAGTTTGAGTGGAAATCCATGAAATATAACAAGACACATGTTAAATTTGTCTTTGAGGCGGACACACAAATTATCTGGAAAAATGAAATTTCCCTTGATGGAGAAAGGTAAGAGTTAAGCAAAACAAGACAGCATGTCCACTGTTAAATGATACCACACGACCTTGCAACTTATATTAGCCTTTTGAATTGCTTGTAGATTATGTATCCCCTTGCATGCTTTCACACATCTACACACCACAATGTGTATGTGCACCCGCATTAACATTCAGTACACAAGCAGGTGAAGCAGGGTAGGGCACGTTTGAGACCTGAGAGACCTGACGAGGGGGGGCAGAGGTCTGCACAGGGGGCTGAGGCCAGTAACTATTTATCTCTCAGTACTTCTATTTCTGTAGGTCCCATCCCCCCTTCAGCTGTCCGGCTCTCTCCAGAAACTTCTCATGCATCCCCTCCTCACGTCATCCTCATTTGTGCTGCTAACTATACTCTTCCTGCTTTGCTGCCTCTCACAACAAAAGTTCATGATGGTAGAAAATCTGGATTTTAAGAACATGCACACACTGTGCTCTGATCTTATAACTAGTAAGAGAAGCAGCACTTGACCCACTGGAGTTTCAGATTGGTTTGGAGGTACCAGCAGATTATTTATTATACATTAACTAATGTAATGTTTCCATCCTGGAAGCCCAAAGAATATAATGTGAAACAGGGTTGCATGTAGAAATTAGTTTGAGGAGTCCTGTTTCAATAGACTCATGAGTCACTGCTTTAACATGAAGATGATCATGTCACCTGAGAACTAATATAAATATCAAGCATATGCCTTTTCAAATAAGATGAGAATTTTACATTGGTTTCAGTTGAAGGAAAACACTATACAACAAATTGAAATCACCATACATTAAACACATTTGACACAAGTGGCAAACTGATATTTTAGTCTAGTGCTTCAAAAGTATGTACATACATGATTTCAAACAGAGCAGCTGCCCTAAAGAATCACGTTTTCCAGCAGGTGTTTGTACACCTAGGGGATTGTCTCCGTGTCAGTTCCTCAGCTTTCTATTTTACCAGCCATATGCGACAGCTGCCTGGAAACGAAACAGCAGCCGCTACAACTTGTAGGTTGTTTAATGGCATTCGTCAAAGAGTGTTGATGGTTGATCTTTGGTGGGTTGGTGGAGTAATATTATTGGTACTAATGTTTTAATTTATTTCAGCTACACCTGGAATCAATATTTTTTTGTCAACAGACTTCACAGAGTGTACTTTGTCCTTATCAGTCTGTTTATACAATGATCTTCACATATTTATTGTGGGCAATTTTGGATTTGATTGGATATAATCTAATATTTGACTAAATCCACTTTTTAAAATGGTCTGTGCTTTTTAGTTCCTACAATCGAACAATGACCTTTCAGAGCTATACTGTGTTTTTTTTCTCTGGTGTCATTTGTTTAAAGAAAAGGGCACTGTAGCTTTAAAGGGCCATAGCCTATTTCCCTCCTGCATAACAATAAACCATCACACGTCCTGGTTAAAGTGAGATCTTTAGCCTCGGGCTCATCTGTCCTCTCTCGTCTATTCAAGACATCTCTGTCTGTTGGCAGCAATCATTAAATCCATTCACCAAGATCAATATCTTTACTCTATTGATCACATGATAGACAAAATGACTGACTTGCCAATAACATTCACAAACTCTTCACCTCTAGATATTGACGCTAATGCTGCCAATTATGTCTGAGATCTAGAGCCATTGTTGCAGGGAGAAAAATAAATCCTTCTCCTTTTTAATTGGCGCCAGTCGAGTTAAGAGTCTGCCGCCTCCGGATTCCTCACCTGAGCGGAACTTGTTCCGGATGAGAAGCGACCTCTCGGAGGCCAGCAGTGTCATGGTGGGGGGTGGGGGTGGGCGTCTGGGGGGAGGACAAGGAGCGAGGGATTGGAGCAGATAAAAAAGAAAGAGGAAATTCCTGGTGTCACTCTACCAGGAGGAATGGACCCTCTTCTTCTGTCTCTCGCTGTTGGTAACACAGGGAGCAGAGGAAGCAGGGAGTGAGAGAAACAGATGCTTGTTAATCCACTGATAGACACAAACCGACATTGATAGAGACACACACACGAGGCACAGCGGAGATAGACTGAGAGGGGGAAATAGAGACGTAAAGGCCCCTCAGACCTGACTGAACACTGAGGTTATCTGCTCCGGCAACAGCAGCCCTCCCTGTAGACGGCCTGTCATAATCACACAAAGAGTCACACAGGCCCACCCACAGAGACAGGACTAACAACACAGAGAATTAAACGAGCCTTCAGAGAGACAGGCGAGGAGGCAGAGGAATCAAGAGGAAGAGGAGAGTGGAGGTTGCGTGAGTGACGGAGACAGAAGCCCCGGCGGTTTACAAAGACGTCAGGGCAGGAGGACAAACATGAACTCTCAACACCTACAGTGTCGAACAACACATTTGTCTTGACGACAAACGTGTGGCGCTGTAAAGAGAAGAACAGAGAAGGCCCAGGAATCTCCATAAGCTGCATTACTGCACACACACAACCTATTAACAATATTGATTCCTAACCGGCCGGCCGGAGAACACCCAGAGGAAGCCTGTTCAAAAAGGAACAGACAAACACACACAAACATAAAAAACACACACTTGCTGTGGAAAAGCTGAGGTTATGCATAATAAATCACCGCGGTGCTCTTCCTATTCCCAATCCCATAAATGCACACACACCTCACTTGTTTACAATACAAGGAGCGCTCCAGCAGGACGAGGCCGCTCACTCATTAATGCAATCAAATAACAAACCATTGATTGAGATTTTGATGTCTGGCACAGGCGTTACTTCACAGTCAGGCAATGAGCCATAAGCAAGCACTGAGAAAACACCAAGCAGCCTGAGAATAAAAGCAAGAGAATGAAAGAGAATACTTACAGGAAAAGAGAGAATTGAGTCCCTCGGGGGAAATTGGAGTGGATTTAAGATTAAACTGAGAGAGGTGCGAGATGGAGGAAGAGAGGGAAAGAGAGAAACTCGTAGCGTGTTTAATGACGATTTCTTTCTTTCATGTTCTTTTCATATCCTTTTTTTTCCTCCCCCCCCAGTTCCTTTTCCACACTTCTCCAGGGTTTCTTTCCTAAAGGTGAATATGCAAGGAAGAGGAGGAACTGTGGTTCCTTCGTCACCTTATGATAGAAACTATCCTTCTCTCTCTACCTCTGCCTCGCTCTCTCTGCCCCTCTCCCTGTCCGCCCCAATGCATCCTGGATCCTTGGTGCCAACTGTGAGCGACTGTCAAAATGTACCCCTCCCCCTTCCATGGCCTCATCTCCCCCCTCCCCTCACCTACCAGCCATTCACCCACTGCACACCCCTCCCTTCTGACATCTGCAGACTGACTGATTGATTGAGGAACAGATTCAATGACAATAAGCTCCCTGTGTGTTCCGACATGACTTTGTCAGAAGTAGACTCACCGAATGAAGTCGGTGCACTTCCTTAATGTTCAGGGGCTGAGTTGCCACATAATGTGACGGATCGAAACGGGAAGGCTGGATAAAGAGATGGTTTATTACGAGGCTGGGTAGAAAAGCCCGGGAGTGTTTTGGACTCACATCAAATCATGTACTGCAGCAGGACTGGAGGCTCATATGCTCCTGTCAAGATACCTTTGGGTTGCCCTCTTAAAGTGATCTACTACTGTTTGCGGGCACATGAGCGCGTGTGCAAAAGAGAGAGAGAGAGAGACACCAGAGAGTCATAGGTCAGTAAGTCAGCGTCTGTCAGCATAAAGTTACAGTAGGAATCAGCACCGATGCCAAGCAGAATCAACCAGGTTTGACCCCGCTGTTCAAGCCTCTGAAACAACCTGGGGTGAACATGTCGGACTGTTTGCCTATGTGGGCATGTTCTCTATTGTACATGTGTCTGTACATGTGTATGTGCATGTGTATGTGCCTTTGGGCTACGGGGGGGGAGTGGGGGGTGTAGCCGGAGCACCTGTTCTGTCGATTTGACGGACAGGCCGGTGTGTGCTGGTTCAGCAGGTCATAGAAGGGGGAGGCAGGGAGGGAGGGAGGGAGCACTGGAGGGTGAGGCTGAGGCAGAGGAGACAGCAAAAGTTAAAGAGGAAGGGGAGGGCGTGTCACACACACACGAGAGGAAGTCTTGACCTGGGACAGGAAGTGAACTGGAGCAGATAGGGAAACGGAGGGAAAAAAGGAGGTTTCTGCCATTTTATCTGATGTGGGGGAAAAAAGTGACGTTGAGATCCACTAATCGGAGAACACAGAGGAGAGATAGTGCTGCACTGGCCAATTAGGCTATGGTTGCCATGGAACAAAATAGAGCAACTAATGGAACACAAAATGAATGGAAACCTTAATTTAATACATGGTTAGAGACAGACAGCTCTTACAGGTGCCATTTCCACAGTGTGTCAGTGTTCTCCATCATTATAAAATCTCACCTTTGACAGCTTCTCCTCATGCACCCAGTAAATGCACAACAAACACACACACACACACACATTATATATATATATATATATATATATATATATATATATATATATATATATATATATATATATATATATATATATATATATATATATATATATATAATGCACTGACAGTGTGGCACATTATTGGAGAAAGGGTGATGTAATTGCTTATTCCTCTGGTTCCTTCCCCACCACAACCCTACAGCCGGGACTCCCTTTCTGATTAACACCTGTTACCCTCCTTCTTTCCCTCCATCCATCCCTCCCTCCCTCCCTCCCATTCCTTCACTTTCTATATCTCTGTCCCACACACACACACACACACACACACACTCCTCATAGTGGTAATCCTGCACTCTGTCTAGTGAGCAAAGAGGCTTGAACGCTGTTAACCTTTTCCCTTGCAGTGTATCATATTTCTGTGTAAATTTACGATCACTCATCTTTCTGTACAGCACACCAGCTAAAAGACAGACTTGATCTATCATACAGTTTTGAATAAAAATATACAACACATGTAGGAGATTTCATATTCTTAAAAAAGACACTATGAAAACTGCAGAAATTGCATGTAGATCCAGCTTTCCCAGGGCTCAGTCGTCTGCTTTTCACCCTGGTATAAGTATCCCTCCACCATTTGACAGAGCTGAGAGACAGCATAGGGAATGAGGCTGCACATGCAGCACATCATAAGTGTAAGTGTGCCCTCACATGGCTGCAGAGTGCAATGACAGCCATGCATGTTGCACCCAAAATAAAAAGAATCCGAGGTTAGGTTAGCTCTCTATCATTTTGTCTCTCAGTGGCAATAATGGGACATCTGTGATGCAACAGAGCAGGTACACAACAAACATATCAAAGTGCTGAATGTATCAAAGAAGATAAAAAGCTGAAACATACCAGCGGAACGCACTTCATTATATCTGCTGCTGCTCCCTGCTCGTTCATCACTGCATCTATTCTCATCCCCCTCTCCTCTCCTCTACCTTTATCACTTCAATCACTTGGCAATGTGCCTCGTGCCACTCAGAAGGCCTGCTGCCCGTTCCACTTCACGCAACGCAAACACAGGCACACACACACACGGGCTGATTTCAAATACACACATACACACACACACACACACACACACACACACACACACACACACATTACACATTTCTGTCCTCACTGTCCGTCATCCATCTGTCTGTTAGTCACTGCACTTTGAAGCTCTATGCAATTTGGGCAGATACCAGCACTGCAAACACATACTGCACTTCACACACACACACACACACACATATACACATTTCCAGCTGGACTGCTGATCTCACACACTTGGCCAGCTGAATATTCATCATCATCATGCACTGAGGACCTTGTATGCTCAGCAGTGCAACAGCCCAGTGGAGTCAATTAGGGTACAGGAATTTTAATGGCTGAACTCCTGGAGTGGTCTTTACAGCAACCATGTAGCACTTAAATGAGTTTCTACAACAGAGCAGGTAGGAGCAGTTCTTAGTAAGGGGGCCCTCTTTTGTGGGACGGGTGATATTAATCAAGTTAAAGGTCCCACACTGTGCACTTTTCCTGGGTCTTATTCAGAGGTTTGATATCGCTAACAAAATGTAATTGTGTTTTTAAGTACCAAAGTCTTCTCAGTATTTACACCTCATTTCTGCAGTGTCTCTCTAGAGCTGTAGAAAGAATAGGTCCTTTTGCATCTTATTGACATTAATGATTGGATGATTTGAATGGCTGTGAACAGGTATGGGTGGGTTGTGACTGTATAGTTATGACTTCACAAAAGTCCTGCCCAATCATTTTAGGATACAGTTTCTGAATAATATCCAAGTATTTTTATAACACCCTGACCTTCTTTTAATCAAAAAGGAGTTAAATGCTCACTTTTCAAATACTTTCTACCATATGGAACCTTTAACAAGTACAAAGCACTTACATGAGTTTCTACAACAGAAGAGTTAGGAACAGTTGTTGGTTATCTATTATGGGAAGAACTTGTGTAACTATAAAATTAAATTAATCAAGTTAATGGTTACCTTGGTCTATTCATTTTGTGTTGGAATTATGTGATAAAATATAATTATTTATGTCCTACGAATGTTGAAGTATCTGCTGTGCCACTTTTATTTTTTTTGCATGAGCAGTTTCAGGTAAAATGGGCCATCTCATCGGGTAAAATGGGTTTAGTTAGATTTGTCACGCCAGGCTACTTACCATGAACATTTCTGGATCAGTCTAGATTTGAAGTATTGTCTCACCACCATAGAAACCATAAATTAATCAAATCACCTGTTTCTTGTGAAGCACAGTTATGTCAGCAGTTTGAAATCCTTTGTAGTCGTTAGCTCCAATTTCCAGAGGAGCTGAGACCCCAAAAACATTAAATGACCCATTTCACCCTACATATAACAAAAGATATGTAGTCATTTACAGATATAACAGACAAATGTGAAGAGATTGAATGGATTAAATAACTTGTAAATCACTAGTGCAAATCAAACACAATTCAATACAACAGCGCTGTCATAGTCTACATTTTTTAAACTTATACATTTTCAGTTTGTGTTGTCAGATAGATAGATAGATAGATAGATAGATAGATAGATAGATAGATAGATAGATAGATAGATAGATAGATAGATAGATAGATAGATAGATAGATAGATAGATAGATAGATAGATAGATAGATAGATAGATAGATAGATAGATAGATAGATAGATAGATAGATAGATAGATACACTGGCCACTTTATTAGATACACCATGCTAGTAACGGGTTGGACCCCCTTTTGCCTTCAGAACTGCCTCAATTCTTGGTGGCATAGATTCAACAAGGTGCTGGAAGCATTCCTCAGAGAGTTTGGTCCATATTGACATGATGGCATCACACAGTTGGTGCAGATTTGTCAGCTGCACATCCATGATGCGAATCTCCCGTTCCACCACATCCCAAAGATGCTCTATTGGATTGAGATCTGGTGACTGTGGAGGCCATTTGAGTACAGTGAACTCATTGTCATGTTCAAGAAACCAGTCTGAGATGATTCCAGCTTTATGACATGGAGCATTATCCTGCTGAAAGTAGCCATCAGAAGTTGGGTACATTGTGGTCATAAAGGGATGGACATGGTCAGCAACAATACTCAGGTAGGCTGTGGCGTTGCAACGATGCTCAATTGGTACCAAGGGGCCCAAAGAGTGCCAAGAAAATATTCCCCACACCATTACACCACCACCACCAGCCTGAACCGTTGATACAAGGCAGGATGGATCCATGCTTTCATGTTGTTGACGCCAAATTCTGACCCTACCATCTGAATGTCGCAGCAGAAATTGAGACTCATCAGACCTGGCAACGTTTTTCCAATCTTCTATTATCCAATTTCGATGAGCTTGTGCAAATTGTAGCCTCAGTTTCCTGTTCTTAGCTGAAAGGAGTGGCACCCGGCGTGGTCTTCTGCTGCTGTAGCCCATCTGCCTCAAAGTTGGACGTACTGTGCATTCAGAGATGCTCTTCTGCCTACCTTGGTTGTAACGGGTGGTTATTTGAGTCACTGTTGCCTTTCTATCAGCTCGAACCAGTCTGGCCATTCTCCTCTGACCTCTGGCATCAACAAGGCATTTCCGCCCACAGAACTGCCGCTCACTGGATATTTTTTCTTTTTCGGACCATTCTCTGTAAACCCTAGAGATGGTTGTGTGTGAAAATCCCAGTAGATCAGCAGTTTCTGAAATACTCAGACCAGCCCTTCTGGCACCAACAACCATGCCACATTCAAAGTCACTCAAATCACCTTTCTTCCCCAAACTGATGCTCGGTTTGAACTGCAGGAGATTGTCTTGACCATGTCTACATGCCTAAATGCACTGAGTTGCTGCCATGTGATTGGCTGATTAGAAATTAAGTGTTAACGAGCAGTTGGACAGGTGTACCTAATAAAGTGGCCGGTGAGTGTAGATAGAGCTCCCTTTATGGTTTGGTGGTTATAGGTTCAGTTAAAGGTGTATAATAGTAATAGTAATCATCTGCTCTTTCTGTTTTATCAGAGCAAATACTTCACCATTTCCGTCTCTCAGCAGCACATTCTCTATTCCCAGAGATCCTGCTTGGTTAACCTATGCCCCACACATTCTACCCCTCTCTACTTCCACTGACCCTCTATAAAAGCGAGTTTGCCAAACTAAATTCAATGGAGCTCATTGCAGGGCTTTCAGTATGCATCACTACCCACACAAAGGCCAGTGTGGAAATAAGGAAGAGGACAACCATGAGGAGCCACTCAGGTTATTTGAAAGATACTGTATCTAATAATTTATCTTGAGATTAACTCTGTTAGGCTCCGTGGTTTAAATGGAGCAGAAAATTGTGAGGTGGAAAAAAACAGAGGAATGTGCTACCAACTCAATTAGTCCCTGGAGGCAGTCCAAGTGGTCAGCTTGAATACCCAGCAGATATAGATCAGGTATCTTTTTTCTCAAAAAGGTAAAGTATCATCTCCTCTTGGTGATTAATGTAGAAGTGAGATAATCTTAAATTAAAAGAGTTATTCACATAGCAAGTAGATTTATGTGATTAAACACGTTTTATGCAAAGCCGCTCCAGTTCTTTAAACCTCTGTATAGACAAGACACCAAAGTGAAATAGGAAATGGAGCAAAGATTCAGTTAGAATTGTCAAAATTTAATTGAAATAAATTAACAGAATTCACATTAAAGAAAACATGAATATAAGTTTATGTTAGAATAACTCATTTGGTCAAACTCTTACATGATACTGTATTAAATACATCAAATCAACACGCAACAAAAGACAAAGTAAGTATTTTCATTCACAAAGTAAAAAAAAGTGAATATTGAGTGAAATAAAACAAGTGCAAATGACTCACAGTGTCTCTGACGGTAAGAAAGATTACATCTTTCACATAAGATAGTGCAGAAGTGCAGCTCTTTATATATATATATATATACAACTAGAGCACAGGATTGTTTTAGTAAATAAGTTAAATTTATTTTTGAGCACTTTAGGGTTTCATCATGGATTGTATAGGAATGCAATTTAATGAGGGACATGTTAGCAGTATAATTAATATTTTTGAACTCCTTAAAAACATGATTTCAACTTTCCCTTTCAAATTATACAACTTTTTTTCATAAAGGAAAGCAAATTCAAACCCGTGTATGACTTTGAAATGGAATGGAAATAATATACATTCATTAGCATCAAAACAAATTAGAATCAAATTAGCATCAAAATATTAGAAATAAATATTGCAAGTGCTCCCTTATTTCAAAGTTGTTAATTACTCCTTCAAGTTTCCATTTCGGACTCTGAGTTGTTATCCAGATGAGACACGGTGGAGCTGTACCATTCGGCGCTCTCTTCCTCTTCCTGCACTCCGGACCCGCCGTCTCCTCCACTTCCTCCTCCTCCTCTGTCCCTCCTCTCACTCAACATTTCCATGGCTACTTGGTGGTAGGGGTGTTTGCGTTTGGTGTGTCGTCTTAGCGTGTTGCGCTCTGCGAAGCGTGTGTGGCACAGCTGGCACTGGTAGGGTTTCTCCCCGGTGTGCACCCGCTGGTGACGCTGCAGCTCACCGGCCTCCCTGAAACGTTTGGCGCATATGGGACACACAAAGTTCCTCTGGCCTGTGTGGATGTGCTTGTGTCTCTGTTGAAAAAAAAAACAAACATTTTCACTAAAAAAATACTCAGCAGTTGTTTGGGTTGTAATTAACACCTGAATCCACAGTTTCCCTCAATTCTACACTGCATTTAGGCATCTTTAATCTCAAGCTGTGATCTTACGGCCAGCAGACAAATAATAGTTGACTATTTTATAAAGTGCTAAAACTCTCATTCTAGCTTCTTAAATTTGAATATTTTCTGGTTTCTTTACACTTCTGATATCTGTGGATTCTCAGATATTTTAAAGACCAAACAACTAATCGATTCATCGAAGAACATTTTCGACAGATTAATCAATAAAGAAAATAATCGTTAACCCTCTATTGCTTAGTGTTGCTATATGGCAACAATTACTATACCTTTATTTTTCTAAAAAGCTGTGATACAAAATCTACAATCTACAGATTGATGTGAAAAGGACTTTTATTTTTGAAAGACATACAATTTATGAGGTCACATGACGAGGATATCCTGTTTACCTGTTGCTAATGAACATGTAAGATTTTCACTCAATAAAAAAAGGAACTCACTATCTGTAGTAAGTAAAGTTTTTTTTTTTTTTTTTTACATTTAATTCAATTTTGATGTTATATGTTTATCTAATATGCTAAAAAAGATGTGTTGGCATATGGCAACAATATGCAAATATGGAAAATTCCTAGTGTATACAACCTGATGGAGTCCCATTGACTTACATAGCATGAAACTACCTGAGTCTATGTTCACAACTTTTTCTTACATATTTTTAATACATCTATTATTTAAGCCATTTTAAGTAATAAAAACGTTTAAAACTTTTTAGTAATATTTCATACAATAGAAGGTTAACTGCAGCCCTGATATTCATAGCTGCTTTTTCAGCTGTGGGAATCAACTTTAAAAATTCACCGTACAGCAGGTGAACACAGTGAGAGAGAATTTAGCTCTTAAAAAGAGAGAAAAAGATCTTTCTCTAAAGTTGGTCAAGGGACCAAACCTAAATGTTAATTCATCTGTCCACCAGATGGATTCAAACTCCAAATAAGGCCTGCTGTGTATTTGCCGGATGTGTAAATAGGAAATGTTCATCAAAAACAAATTATCAGAACTGTGTTTACAGCTTGTTTCCCGATGCCACCGGAAAATCAGTTATTGTCGCCACACTAATAATTTGTGACATCTGTTTTCTGTTTTGTGTCATCACTTGTGCCGCTGATGAAATGAGGCGTGTGATTGGCCGGCACTGACCTGCAGATGGCTGGAGCGTTTGAAGGCTTTGCCGCACTGCTGACACACGTGAGGCTTCTTCTGCGAGTGCGTGATGGCGTGGCGCTCCAGGTCGGAGAGGTAAAAGAAAACACGCGGGCACAGCTGGCAGTACAGCACCCGGCGGGAGCTCATGGCGTCGGGCGACACCGCCGGAGACAGAGGGTCCAGCGGGTCAAGGGAGTCGAGTTTCTCGGAGGAGAGGTGGGATCCGGCCGGAGGGGAGGGAGGAGCAGCGGCGCTGGAGAAGTAAATATGGTCCTCCAGAGGTAAATGTTCTGATTGCAGCTCAGAGGGCTCAGCGTTGGGCTCTGAAGCTGGTGATCGGGCTTCTGCCTCTGAGCTGGGCGGGGCTAAGGGGTCATAGGTCAAACCAGCAGCACACTGTGTGCGTGGAGAGGATCCTTCTGCAGTAAAAGTTGATGGCTTGTTGTTCTCAGCTGAGACGTCTTCGGCAGATATGGCTTCAGTCCGGAGGTTTGGATCGGAAGAGGCGGTCTGAGCGTGAAGGAGGCCTCCTCCAGAAGTGCTGAGCTGGTCGCTCTGCTTAGCGGCGGTGGGCGGAGGGACGGCGAGAGAGACATTACTCACTCCTGACAGGATAACAGGGGGGTTGTTAGGGCTCAATCTGATGACAGGATGAGGCAGCGTTGCCAGAGGTGACCCCGGCGCGCCGACCTGACCGGAGGGCAGAGGCAGGGAGACCGGGCCGGCAGCCGCAGCGATCTGCGACAACTGGCCGGTCGCAGGGTCTATGATGGCGATAGGAGCGGAGGTAGAGGCAGGGTCACCAGAGGGAGAGGTCATGGATGACAGGAGGAAATACACGGGGGCGGAAGCACCGTGTGAGGCCTGAGCGACAGACAGAGGGAGAGAGAGCGACGGAGAGGATGAGGACGTGGACAGAAGCAGGATGCTACTAGAGGGGTTTGTGAGGATCTGAAGGGGCTGGCTGGACACAGACAACCCAGAGGACTGGGACAGAGCAGCGTCACGCTCCTGGACGGATTCAATGCAAGACTCTCCCTCTGAGGCCTTAGAGGAATCTGAATTCTCAATCAAACTTGTGAAGACTTCTGGTGCCTTTTCGTGATCCACACCTAGAGATGGTGGATCAGTATCAGGGGCTGGTGATTGATATCCACCATCACAAGGTGCATTTAGTGCATCGTCTGGACTCCGGCTCAGGTCAGGACCTGGTAATGACCCTTTTCTCTCTGCCTCATCCGACTGAGGATCCTCTGATTCTGGAACGTCAACTTGCGGCACTTTGAGTCCGTCCGGACTGAGCTTGTAGGGGATTCCCTGGTCGTCTATGAGGAGAAGATTCTCCGTGTCACAGTCTATCGAAGAGAGGGAGGTGAAGACCGAGGTAGAGAAGAAGGAAGGAGACAGGAGGGAGCCTTCGAGCGAACCGTCCATGCAGCACACGGATCGCTCTCCTTCATCGTCCTCCTCCACTATGTCTCTGTCTCCGTCTCCCTCGTACTCGTCCACCTCCATGATCAGTGAGCTCTCGCATATGGAATCGTCCAGGAAGCGACCCCGGTTTTCTCTTTTCTTGGGCAAACTCAGGTCCAGTGGTTCGGTCTGTTCCTCCACCCCATCGAACCTCTCGCAGGACTTCAAGTCCACTTCCTGCAAAATTAGAGGAATATTTTTCTCCAGTTCGTTCCCGACACTTTCCTCTTTAATCCCCTGCCAGCTTAGTATTTTCATTGCATCGGTGCTGAAGATCAAGGGGGCTTCTGACCCATCAGTGTGGATGACTTTTGCATCCAAAACATCCCTTTTCTCCCCCTCCGTCCCATGGAATGATCCCACTTCTGTGTTTTCACAAGTAACTTCCTGGATCTCGCCTTCATTCTTAACAGTAGATAACTGGATTTTGCCACTGTTTGTTCCTGTAATCACTGTTCCAGCTGAGATCAAAACAGGTTTCCTCAGATGTGAGCGGGCAAAGTCTTTGGTCAGGCTGATGGCGGAGTTGGTGATTGGCCTTTTGCACCGCGGGGGAACGACAATTTTGATTCGGATTGGCTGGCTGCGGAGTACAGGCACGCCGGTCTTGACTGTAATTGGCTGCCTGAACCTGCCACTCTTACTCGTGTCCTTAGAAGTCCCGCCCACCTCTGGCTTTATCCCATTGATTGATTGAACATCCTGCCTGATGGCCACAGCTCTGACAGGGCATGGCTGGAGGTTACCTGCTGGGGTGCTCAATGACGTTTTTGCCTTCTGGTCTGATCGAACCTCCGTCTCCGGCCCTGATCCCTCTGCACACTTGCCATTTTGGACATCCAGGCTCCCACTGGTCAGGACTGTAGCCAAATGAGAATCCATTTTGGTGCAAACCCATTTATATTTCTATAAAAAAAAAAAAAAAAAAAAAAAAACAGGATTAAATTAGCAAATTAGAAACTCAGAGTAGCAAAATTAAAACACATTCCATAGGAAAAAGGGAAAATAAGGAAAAAGGAAGGGAATTAAATAAATAAATATGCTGGCTTTTGGTTGAGAAATCACATGTCTGATGATTATTGGGGTCAAGTTGAGAATAAAAAAGCCAATAATCAATATTGGTTACTTGTGGTTTTCCTTGCGCATTAGACAGATGATGCTTTCTAATTCCTCAATCCGAATTGATGAGCGGCTCATGTGACCCCCCCACCCCCCTCCTCCCCTAGCAGCTGACCGTCCTGTTAATTGTGTTACCTTGCATGATCCTAAAATTCAGTCAGCGGGTTTTTCTTACCGAGGGGGGTCGACCGCGATCACGCACTGAAACGCGAAACGAGGATCCAGAAGGGTCCGAAAGATGTTACTTCTGCCGATCCACATGCAACACGGATAAATAGCAACTCGCTTCCTTTTCGCCTCACCACGTTATTCACATCCCGGTTAGTTTATTATGTTTTTTTTTTTCTTTTTTAGCGCACAGCAGCCTGTTGTATTTGGTTTCAAATGTTGTCCAGGGAATGAACCGAGCGGTCCTGTCTGCGGAGGACGCCATTACGCACAGTCCTAGGTCCGAAATGGCCCGACATCAGCGCGGAGCGTGCGCGCCCTGACAGCTCTCGGACCTGGGACAGCGCCATCGCCGCGTCCGCGACCGCAGCGGAGAAACGCGTACGTTCACAGGCGGATCGCGCTGATGGAGCGGATCCGTCACCTCCTGCAACCGGAGCCTGCTCGGACCCACAGCCAGCCATTTTAGAGCCGAGGGTCCGAGACGCCGAGAGCGCAAACCTGGCGGATTTTTTTATTATTTTTTTTTAGGACAAACTTTCCCGCCGCGCCGTCACGTTTTCGCGGCGGCGCTGCCGGAGGACGCGGCGGACACGCGTTCGATACATTTAAAACTGTATTTTAAACTATACTCCACCCATACGCTCGCTGCATAGGGACTGGCTTACCCGAGCTGTGGATATTTCCGGAGGACCAAATATGACTGTGCAGTGTAAGGGTGATGCTGCGAATGCTGAGGGAGGGAGGGGTCAAGGGGAGTTGCTATGGTGTCGCAGCCTACCGGGTCCGACCAGTAGCCATGTTCAGCCTATGAGTACTGTTGAACCTGCAGCCTGCAGGAAGGAGCCGGCTGCGCGCGCCTGGGAGTCAAAGATGCGGGGGTAAAAAGAGCATCAAGGGATGAACGAGAGGATGGAGGAAAAAAAATGGATTTTAACTTGAACACACAAATAAATAATAAGCCAGAGAGCAAAAAAAACAGTTTGACATCACTTTTTTATTTAAAATCACTCACATCTTTAAAACTTACAAGCCTCTAGACTTGATGCGTCAGGCTGAACAGAGGAGAGGTCACACAGTGAGACATCACAGGGTCATTATGAGTACATGAAGGTAACAACACAGGCATAACACAATGGTATAGCATCTATTAAGGTTTTATATATACACATAAGCTATGGATCATCTACAGAATGCATCGGCTGGAGGAGAATCAAAGTAATATTTGTAATTAAAGCCTGCGGTTTGATATTATGCAGGGGAGGGAGTGACAAGGGCCTGAAAGCAGGAGAACCTGCAGCTCAGTCTGCTGCTGCTGCTGCAACAGAGAGTATTGGGGGGAAAAAGTGTCAGCGTCTTAATAGAGCATCATCGTTGCACAGATTATGACATAACATAAGTGATGTGTTTAAGGGTGCTGGTGTCAGGAGGTGTTCGTATTCAGTGTCACGGGCTGGTTGGATGGGAGGGTCAAAGGTCTGACATGTAGGTCGTTTACTCCACGTCGCCGGGCTCGCATGCGTCGATCTCTGACACCAGCCGGTGAGGGAAGAGCTTATACTGCAGCCATGTGGGCTCTGAAAAAACAAAGAGAAGTTGGTTGGATATTAAAAATCTGCCTGATACATCTGACTAAAGGAGAAGGAAAAAGGATGATTACCGAGGTAGCAGGCTGGCGGCTGCAGCTTCCCGTCGAAGCAGGTCTGGCCCGCAGTGAAGCTGCACTGCTTGCGTGGGTGTTTGCAGTAGAACAGCACGTTTTCCCCGTGAGGAACCATGGTGTCCGTGAGGTCGAAGGGCCAGCGCTTCATCCCGTTGATCTCCACACGGCTTCTCTCAGCAGGAACCAGACAGCGAGCTGGGGAAATGACCAATGAGGCATCATTATACGTACCATATACAAAATGCTATTTATGTATGCTTGTCCGTGGTTAAGCCATGTGCATATTGGTGTTACCTGTATGTTATCTGCTTTAACACATCTTTATTTCATTAAAAGATTTGGGGGATTTTGTTTTCTGGTGGAGACCTTTGGAAACGTCCCTCACCTCTGCAGTATGGGGGCGATGCGCTCCAGCTGCCGTTTGACAGGCAGGTGACCTTCTGGGGTCCGTCCAGCAGGAAGTTCTTCTTGCAGAGGTAGTGGATGTCGAAGCCCACCTCGTATTCTGTCTTCTGGACCGCCACCACGTAGCCTTGTTCCACCTCTCGAGGAGGTTGGCAGTACACATCTAAGAGAGTGAGAGGAACAGATTCTTAAAAATATTTTTCTTTAAACAAAAGTCAGGGTCAGAAGTTCCATATCCTGTAAGAATTCCTGATTGTTCACATTAAAACAGGCCATGAAACACCAATTTTAGCCACAAGATGGCAGAAAAGCACCGCGACAGAGAGTGGAGGACCCTGACGGATGTGTACTTGAAGGGATTTTTCATTCGGCCTCCTTTGATTCACTCAAACACGCACACACAGTTCCCATCCATTCAAGCTGATCACATATGAAGTCTCTCAGTTCATTCAATCCCACATCTACCATCCCTCCATCTCCTCCTGCTATGCTTGATGGAGTGAGGTGTTAAGAGGTTGTAACACACGTACACGTCCACACACTTGAGATAGGACACTTACTTTTACAGATGGGGTGAGGATACTGCCAGGTCTGATTCTCCTGGCAGAAGTTTTCACTGCTCCCCACTATATCCGCCCTGCAGGAGAGAAAGCAGAGCGGCTGTGACAGATGGCTGTGACATGTACAGTACAGGCAGCTAAGGAGCTTCATCTAAATAAAAGCGAAATGGAAAAAAAAGGTGCAAATGAGTGCTTTTTCATTCGAGTGTCTAAATTCTGTGTGCACGGATCTGGTAGACGCATCCACTCAGGCTCGTCTTATCCTGCGCATGAGTCAGTGTGAAAAGGAGAGTCAATGCAAGATTAGACTCTAATGACCTAGTTAGCTCAATGGAGAGATCGTCAGCTGGGAGAACAAAATGAATTCCCTGCCATTCATCATCACCCGTCATTCTCCAACACCTCTCCTGTGTTCAAGCCTTCCCTTCGGCTTCTTCACACTCCGTCCTCGTTCTCTCACTTCCTCCATTTCTAACCTCCGTACCATTTCAGGTTTCAGTATCCTCTGCCTACGCATTCATCAGCCTCAAACCTCCCCGTCTTCTCTCACCCTGACAGGCAGCTGTAGCGGATGGATGTTCCCACAGCCGCGTCGCCCTGGATACTGAAGGTGTTGATCACTTCCTGGGGCAGAGGGCAGCTCTGGGCAGCAGCAGGTTCAGGCTGCTGGTTCTCTGAAAGTCAGCGGAGGAGAAGAGGAGGGAGAAAGCAGCTATGTGTCAGATAAGAAACAGTATAACAGGTGTGATAAGGTGTGATAATCCCTGTACATGAATTCTTCCAAATAAGCACCATAGTATTGCATAATAATACCCAAACATGCAGAACAGGCCATTTTCTGTTGTTTGTTTAACAGCATCCTCCAATAGCGGTGGTGAAATGTACATTACACAAATACTGAGAGTTCATTTGTGAGGTATTTCTACTTTACATGAGTATTTTCATAATAATTCTACTTCACCACATTTCTAATATTTACTCTATTACTACTACTACCCCACTACTATTAAAATGCTGCTTACAGATTTATGCTCCAGTGATAATTATTATAATAAAATATATAATAACACCATCCATACAGACAATACCAAATAATAAAACAGTACTTGTACTTGTAGTGGAATATTTTATTATTTTACATCAGGTAAATTGGGCCACTTTTTTGTAAATTGCTTAGGACAGTAACACAATACCAAATTTGTCTTTTCCATGTATATTTATGATTAATAATGACTGCTTCTGATCATTTTATGATGGTATTATGTGAGAAAATAAAATGATTTAGGTCCTATAAATCTTGAAATATTTGCTGTGCGACTTTTTTTTGCATGAGTGGTTTCAAGTAAAATGATCCATCCCATCAGGTTAAATGGGTTTAGTTAGATTTGTCATGCCAGGCTACTTACCATGCACATTTCTGGTTCAGTCTAGATTTGAAGTATTGTTTCACCCACCACAGAAACCATAAACTAATCAAATCACCTGTTTCTTGTCAAGCACGGTTATGTTAACAGTTTATAAAGCTTTTTAGTCATTGGCTCTAAATTCCAGGGGAGCTGAGACCCCCAAACCTTAAATGGCCCATTTTACCTGATATCACCCTACTCAAAGCATCAATTCAGACTTTTTCAGTTGTGTCTTAAAACAAGAAATGTAATTATTCCTCCTGTTCATATTGTCGCCATCCCTTACATTGACCGTGCGTTATAAAGAGATCTTTTAATGGCCTGTATGAACAGAAGGAATGAGGAGCAAGAAAGAAAAATACAGTTCATCTGTGCAACTGACTGTTGTTTTAGGACAGACCAGAGAAACTGTGAACCTGTCCTTTAAGTAAAGGCTTTGAATTTGTTCTCTACCACTAATGTGTGGGGCTTGAAAAGCACACTCAGTGTTTATCTCTCTGTCGCCTTGTGATTCAAAGAAGGGAACACTCACACAAATGCTACAGATACCAAAAACAACCCAGACTGACAGAACTTGTACAGAAAAAAATAGTCTGCATTTGTACCTGATTATCAAGTAATGAAAGAAGGAAGGTAGGAAACAAAGAAGTGAAGGAACATGAACGAAAGAAAGCACATGCCCATCATACTATATCGTTTGACTCGTATAAACCGAGGTTTCTATTTAGTTTGTGGCCAACAGAGGCGTTTCACCCTGTGTCTTGTTCTATTTAAGTTGGAATAACCCTTCTTAGGTAATAAATCAAAGTTCGATGAGCAGGTGAAAACGCCCAACACCTCTCTGCGCTCACAGCTATGTTCTCTGATTGTGTAACACCCGGTGCTGTTCATTCCTGAAAGTTTGAGTGCCTCACACTTGTGAAAATATAAATATCGAGAGTGGTGCTCGCAGAGAGGTTGGAGCGACCTGAAGCTCCATCGAGCGCAGGGTTTTCGGAGCGTGGCTTTGAAAAGGCAGAGACAGCTGTAGCCTGAGGGCCGTCTTAGGTATCTGAAAGCCAGAAACGCTAATATAAGGATGTAAAGGGACCTATGGGAGAGGGAGAGTTACGAGTGTGTTTGGCTGCAGATGAGAGCCTGAAGCTGAGTTCTGCTTTCACACAGCTCCCGCCCCTCTGCTTCTGCTGCCACCCACACACGCTGCAGCATCTAACTGCTATGAAGCAGGTAAATTTGTCAATTTTATGAAAAAAAAAAAAATGATGAAATAGTGATTTCAAATAAACATCTGCAAGGATGAGACTGAAGATGCAAAGGTCCATCCAGGCTTTGTGTTTTCTCTCCTCTGCCTTTCTCACACAAACATGTACACAGATGCATGTGCGCGCACACACACACACGCACACACACATACACATATACCACATACTAAATAGCCCAAAGCTGCATGCTTGTCCTTGGCTCCTATTGTAGGGAGAGACCTTATCAGAGGCCTCAGATGGAAGAGGATGAGAGGAGAAAGAGATGAGAGGAAAAGAGGATGAGAGGAGAGAGCAGAGGAGAGGAGGACAGGGAACAGAAAGGCCTGAAGCGGCATGAGCAAGAGAGCTCTCTGACTCTCTGACTGTGATCTGTCGCCCACACACACACGCACGCACGCACACACACATACACATAGAAACTCTGTGACACATGTGCAATCCACCCCCCCCCCCATATACACCTAATGTATACAGAAAAAAAACTACCTCTCTCCAATGCACACACACACACAGACAGACACACATTCACACTCACACTTTGTGCACACATCTCTGTGCCACTTTGACAGTGATCTGCCGCCTACTGCTTCTCAACAGGCATGAAGGAGCTCGACACACATGCAAAGGACACACAATACAAAAGCTCTCGCACATTTAAAAACCCACCTACCTTCCGCCTGTCTCTCGGCAGGAAGATACTCTACTAGAGAAAAGCTGCGAATCATATCCTTATTTCACATCTTTCAGTAGCTGAAAAATGTCTAGGGTGAGATCAGGATCCAGCTGGGTGGAGAATTCCTAAGAAAGTGTGTTTACCACGGCTGCAGGTGTGTGAATAACCTCAGACATTTAGAGCTCAAACTG
The DNA here is from genome assembly GCA_030544235.1 of Lepturacanthus savala. NCBI lineage: Eukaryota > Metazoa > Chordata > Actinopteri > Scombriformes > Trichiuridae > Lepturacanthus > Lepturacanthus savala. The sequence goes on from CM060467.1 coordinate 27,795,300, forward strand.
TACTCGTGTTGATGAGAGCTGATGGGCGACAAAAGCAAAGAGCAGAACATATTTTAAAGATGCTGCATGTCAATGAGACATGTTGAGATGCTAAGAGGCACCGATAGCTTTACTTTCAGGCACCACTGTGCAAGCTGGCAGAAATAATAAGGTTGCACAGCAGCGGAAATAATTGTCTTTTGTAGTGAAGCCATTTCAGAATATTATTCCATATTTCTAGAGATGGAAAGTTCGGAGATTATCTCAGGCGTAGTGGTACTTGTAAATTAACTAAGTTGTAAATTAACATGAATCATGGAAATGGTCTATGTGTTTTCTAAAAGAAGTGAATTCTCATGAATTTGTTGAAATGTGTTTACAGCTCTGCTCTGCCCTGGTGACCTATGTCACGTGAGATATTGGTCAATTAAAACATTGCAGAAGACCTCTACTACATAGTTATACACAATATAAGTGAAGTTTATAATCAACCCATAATGTTTGATTTTTATTAACACGAGGTGTTGATTCATTTTGATTATATTTTTATAGTGCTATTTGATGTAGTGTTGTCTGACTTTCTACACTTTTTGATATACCCTTCTTTTTTACTTGGCCTAAATTCTAAAATATAATTACATAGACTTGTAAATGTGTGTAGATTAAAATGTAGAATCACAAGCTTGTAGCACTGACTCTGGTAGCATGCAGGTGTATTCATCTTTCATCACATAAACTTATCAAGAGTTCAGCAGTAAAATCTCCAGACAGCCAATATGAACAACGAAAGCTCTGGTTGCTATGGTGATGAGAAGAACAGGTCCCGATTGTGCAATGTCTCAGTCGACACGATCACTGAGGGCTTTCATTTCTGAATCTCTTTCTCTCTCTTTTGCTCTCTCTGTTTTTCTGTCTTCCATAAACACAAAGCTACTTTCATTCTTTGACCACCAACATAAACACACACACTGCTCCTGTTGCATCTGTTAAAAAGGAAAAATATTAGAGCAACATTCTTTCTGATAACATTTATTACCTGTGGTATGAATTCCTTGTTATGATGGAATGTAGAACTAGAAAGAACATTTCTCTTCTCCAAACCCACCTGTGCAGATGGGCTCATCCCCACTCCACTGTCGGTCACCTTGACAACGGCGGATAGTTGCATCCAAGCCGTTGGGCAACGAGAATCCTGGCTCACAGCGTACTTCAAGCAGGGCAGAGAAGGAGTGAGTGGGAGAGAGAAGGCGAGCCACTGAGTTCTCACCGGGGGACAGAGGCCAGGGACAAGTACGACCTGGAGGAGACAAAAGAGGATCCGGAGGGAAGCGAGGAGAGAGAAACGCTGAAAGATCCTCCGAATGTGCCGCAGATTGTTTCTTGTATAAGAAAAATAATGGAATCTGGTTACACTAAACCACTTTAAAAGGGCACTAATGAACTAATGAGGTTGTATAACTCGACTGGATCCAAGCGCAGTGCCCCCTTTTTACAATGCACAAGCATAATGAAAAGCTTGTGTTCAGCACGTTTCTGAGCCCAGATTTTGTGCATGACAAAGGTTTTTATTTTATTTATTCCAGGAAAACACACAAGGACAGATGTATTGGCACAGCTGCCTGTAGACACACAAGCACTTTTTAATGACTGAGCTCAACAATGGTGTTCACGGTAACAACTGAGGGCACACATGCATACAAATAGTTACCTGGAGCCACACAGCTGAGACCACACTGGCCATCACACAGACACTGGCGCTTGCTGCCACAGTCTTTGTCTTCTTTGCAGGGCCGAGGACACGTCCTCCTCCTCTCGTCTCCCAGAAGTCTCTCAGGACACGACCCTGGTGTGATACCACACACACTATCACACGCTGGCAGTAATTAGCCCTTTGTCTCCTTCTACATTAACGGCCCCTTGTAAAAAATGCAAATACTAAGGGCCATAATAAGATTTTGTTTGCCAATTCTGCTTTGTTTTCTATGTGAAAGAGAGAAAAACCAGTGTGGGTGGCCGGGAAAACATTTGCCACCCAGGTCGCTGGATGAGTACGTTTTAGAAGGAGGGTTTTACTACTCTTTGCCATTCAGCCATCAATCTTATTTCACTGAAAAGTGTTATCTCGCTTCTGTGTTGTTCACGTAGTGCACAAACTTCGAACTTTGAACTTAAAAAAGCATTTCATATTTGAACCGAATCAGTCTATCGGAGTCCTCTTTGTGAACCCTCCTCATTTTCTTCAATTCTACATGAAGGATTCCATCACACATCTATACTATATACACTATACCAACATCTACACACTTGATGTGCCGAACATTTTGAGGAGGGTGGGGGGGGCAGACTGGGCTCCCCATAGTTCCCCATAGAAAACGTGCGCTACTGTATTCACTGCCCATAGCACGTGTGACCGCTTCTCCACCCAAACACACATGTGCTGTGCTTGTGCACGCATGAATATCCGAGTTCAGCATGGAGACACGCTGTACAGTACATACAAGTCACACCTACTCCACTGCCAGTTTGAATAATCATTGCACATCTTTACATTCTGACCAGTACATAATGTTTTAGATGCATTTAAAATGAAAAAATAGGTTCCTACAAATAATAAACAGAACTAGGCTTATTTACATTGACTTGACTTGGCAGATTCAACTGATTCAACTAACAAGTTCTTTTTATTCACTGTAGGGCTGCAACTAATGATTATTTTCATTGTTTATTGATTTGGTCACTTGGTCTGTAAAATGTCAGAAAATGATAAAAAATGATAAAAAAAAAATCAATATCTGATTCCCAAATCCCAGACACAACCTTATATGTTTTGTTTTGTCCCAACCAACTATCCACAAGTCAAAGGTATTTGGTTTAGTAAGACAGAAGACTAATGAAAACAGAAAAAATTTACATTTAAAGGGCTAGAACAAGAGTTTTAGAACTTATTGCTAAAAAAAAAAGAAATGAACCGAGCAATCATCCAAATAGCTGCCAATGTTTTCTATTGCTTTTATAACTGATCAATCAACTAATCATTGCATAATGAGCATTAAATATCCAAAATAAATACACCGTGTTCCACAGTCTAATCTTTAGTTAGTACTTATGATTATCTCTACATCCATCCATGCACAGCAAAAAAGCTTGAAGAGAATATTTCAACTGTATATTACAGCATAATAAAATATTAAAGGATGCTCAAAAGTACTTTCCCATTAATCCACAGTATTTATTGACAGGTCCACAGTGCTCCCTGTTCATTACAGGGTTGATTATTGTCCCAGGTGGGAGTGATGGGTAGAGTCAGGACTTACCTGAAGCCTGCAGGGACACAGTTCCAGTCAGAGCCCACAGGGACAGCAGCAACAGTGCAAAGTCCATCCTTGAAACCAGGCCTCAGACGATATGAGGGAGGGACGCACAGACACAGCATTTTTATGGAAGGGGGAACAAAGGGTGGAAGAGGGGGGAGAGAGCAAAAGAGGGAGTGAGAGAAAGAGTGAGAGAGAGAGAGAGAGAGAGAGGAAGGGTACAGCCCAGGAGCACACATCTGGTTTGTGTTGGGGAGGAGAGATTTGGGAAAAAATTCCATTCTGAAAGACCTTTCACCCATTTCTGTTGAGACAGCAGATAACGGGCATGACCTAGACATGACCGTTGCCCCCAAGCACAACAAACAAACAAATAGGAAATGCAATCAACTGAGGAATTCTTTGAGGGATTTTTACCTGCTGTCAAAAACCCAACATTTAATTTTATACACATCGAACCACGCAGCTCAATGTGGCTTTAATTTTTTAATGACTGTATACAAGGCTTCAATTTGAAACTCCACCTTCTCACATATACATGTTGTGTTATACTATAATGTGGAGACTTTACTCCATTTATGAGCACTTTATCCCATAAACATTAAAGTAGATTAAATTTATAAATGTGTAACATACTCCTTGAATGTCCTTGGGAGGCACTTTTACCTTTGTTGGGCATTAAAGCATATTTGGTCTTTGCCTATTAAAGGAATGTACACAATGTGAACAAACAATGAGGATATCATAAGTTGTCTGAGGACATTTTGCCACATTACAGTGTAGTTATCAGACTAAAGTGCCTAAATTAAGTAGTGGTCCTCCTAAAGTTTGATTAAACATGTCAAGCAAACACAGTCAAAAGCAGCGGCACCAAAAACAAGACACATTTGTAATAAAGTACCTAAGAAACTCAACGCAGTAGTGAATGAGAACAATCTTTTATTGGTGTTTTGGGGGAAATCTCGACTACATCCAAATAACTAGCACTTAGTGGGCTGGGCACCATGGACACCACTGATGCAGCAGGGCAGTTGGAGTTCAATTAAGAGTCATTGTAAAGATTCATCAACCACATCTGTGAGGATATAAGAGACAAAATCCTGTTGGGAGAGCAAACAATCACTGATTGAGGTGATGAAGGCTGAACTAAACCAACGAGGATGATAGCGTGTATAGTCCATACACAGCTGGGGAACAGAAGAGGTCAACATGAAGGGTGAAGTTAAGTCTGCATGAACGTCACGTTCAAGTCTTTGAGCCACGTTTTGTGGAATCCATGGTCAAAGGAACCAGGGTGGCAGTAGTGTCTGTAGCAGAAGTGAGTAACGTTGAACGTCTGGAGGTCTGAGATCAGGATGCAAATAGCAGAGTGAAAAGTCTTTCTGGGAACACTGAAGATCAAAGATGTTTCAAGGTGCAACGGATCATGTTCATCCAAAGAAAAAAAATCATTCAATAATATAGAACAGCAACAATAAGAGGGATACTCATTATAATCATAACAATAATAATAGCAGTAATGGTAACTATTCATCATGGTCATTAAGGGGATTAAAATCACACTCTATTACTAGTCATCCCTCCCCAAGGAACATAACATAGTGTACCATGCTCCTGTGTAGGTGTTGCGGATACACAGAGAAGTTTATAGATACAGTAAAGTAAGGAGTAATAACAGGAGTAAACAGTAAGGAAGGAGCATTATTGAAAAAGCACTAAATAGCAACAAGCTTTGTGGATCAACATAGGAAATTTTGGCTTTTATTTCTCCCAGAAATCTGAGAAGTTAACACCATTCCACTCAATGGGGAAACTCAACCCATGTCCTGGAATACATCAAATACACAAAATAGTATAGGCCTATCCAATATACACAATATCCCCTCCCCCCTCCCCATAATAATGCTAATTAAAATGTGTTCATAAAGTACAGTAAAGTAACGATGTGCGTTTTACAGGGAAAATCGATTACAATTTCAGAATATGTTACAACACTGAGATTCAACTACTCTATGCACCATCTAGGTACAAGAGGAACATAGGACAAAATGTTATGGGAAGAGTTTGCACATAACTGTGAGGGGATCGGCTGTAAGTGGGAGCAGACAGAAATAGAGCGGTTGGATATAGAAACAGAGGAAGAGAAATATCCCAATAATTGAAAGAGGAGCAGAGTTACCCAGGGCATCACAACAGGCTTCACCAGCTTCTTTAAGATATTCAACAACAGAGTAGAATAACAGACTCGGGGGAGGGAGAAAAAGAGGTGAAGCCAAAGATACAAGAATGGATTTAGCAATCTCATAAAATTTAGATACAAATAACTAATTCTGGTGGGAGGTAAACATGGAATTTAAAGACCAATCGTTTAAAAAGGATAAATTGTCTCTCTTATACAAGACAAGTGTTGAGGATAGTGCTGGACTGTTTACATGGTGTCTGCCCTCGTCTCTCATTCTGTCTCCATCCTATCACGCCCATTCCCAGTGACAGAAACATAACAGGAAAAAAAAAATTAAGTGCTTGAGTAAGATCCACAAAAATGTTGAACTATATGATTTTAAAGATAATTTTCCTCTCTATATTACAATTGTTACACGCGTCCTTGCCCCTGCTGCTGCATCCTGACTATAACAACCACGTCGGAAAAATACCCATCGATGGCTGACCACTTGTTAAAACATCTCCTGCCTCGTCTATAATAAAAAGGTATTTACCATAGCATTGCCCCGTCTCTATGTCCCAGTCATATAGAAAATATACAAAATTATTCTCCAAATTTGCTCTCCCTCTAATTTTTCATAAGTATTATAAAAATATACAATTCTCCTATAACAAAACTCTTAAAAGTCACATCTTTCATCTGTTAAATTACTCTCCATCCATCACTTTTAAGAACTGACACCTCAACAAAACAAGACACCTGAGCTTCAATACACAAAACCTCCTCCTTGTCTTATACATTCATCATCATAATCATTATCTTCCTCATCATCATCACCACCATAAACCCCCATTCTGTCCATCGTGACACCCAAGAATTCAGAGTTTTAAATTTAATCCAGCTTATTCCTCCTCTTCCTTGCCCTCGCTTCGCTCCTTCATCACTGGTCAGCGAGGCGGTTCTCGTATTTACTAAGGATATTGCGACACCGGCCCAGTTCCTTCCGCATCTCGGCTACTTCCTGTCGCAGGGCGGCGTTCTCTCTCTCCAGGTACGCAGCGCGCACCGATATCTGGTTCTCCTTGAGGCGGCGGGCATCTCGGGAACGTTTTGCAGCTTCATTGTTTTTATATCTCCTGGTCCAGTACTTCTCATCCTAAAAGAGGAGAGAACAAATATATATACACAATGATTATTATGGCATCCAGCATCACAATATTTACCTTGACCCTGGAATTTAATTGTTTAAGGTACAAGAAGTCCAGAAGGTAAGGTACAAAAGTCCGATAGAATCACATCAATCAATGAACGTTCAGACATGTTTCTTAAGACATGTGCAGTACTCTCTCACTCTTCTACAGCCAAATTCTTGCAGTTATTGGTGAATGTGGGTGTTTGCATCAATGAGTGTGGGACACGTTCCATTCAGATGTCTAATCCTCAGCGTTTGGTCAGTACTGAGTCAGTGTCTGAGATCAGTTAAAGTATGCAAACATGTCCTAACACCCTCTGTGGCTTTTATTTGGTTTTTGTATGTGCTCTGAAATTAAGCACTGAGTCTAAATTAGCTCTTTTACTTCATTAAACATTAGCCCAGAGCCTGGTATTGAATCATCTAATCATGACCTAAAATGACTTCCCATGCACAGGGTGCTCATTGTTTTCATCCCAGTTCTGAACTTTCCTGCCATTGCAGTGAAGGATTCACTCACCTTCAGGTCTTCAGGCACCAGGATCTTTCGAGCCTTTTTGATCATGGGCTGCGGCTTGAGCTCCTCTTCGCTGAAGGACTGCCTCCTGGGGTCGAAGTTGGGCTGTATGGAAGAGTTAGATACAGACATGTCTGAAGAATCCATGTCAAACATTCCAACCCGATCCGGCCCATCGCCTGTGGGCGTCAGCAAAGGTGGACAGGAGGATGAGGAGGAGGATGAAGGTGACTCGCAGGACTCGTTCATACTCTCACGACTCCCTGGAATGTGAGAGAAGAGAAAATCAAGTTTTATATTCTTTTCTTTTATATTTATACTCAAATACATTATATTGTCTCACTAAGACAAGAGCAGCCAATGGCAGAAGGCCACTAAGGAAACAACACAAACACATGCAGCATTTCATCAAAATGACCACCAGATGGAAGCAGAGAGCTACTTTCTCTGTGAAAAAGCAATAAACAACATTCCTTTGCCCTTAACTGATTCCAAATTGAAGACGGTTTTCAATCAGTTTGCATGGACAGTGAAGATTTTTACACCTCACACAGAGCCAGAGTGGTATACACATACATTTCTACAATGACATACATAAACACATACATGTACCATAAACATAGATGAAAAAATGCAAGTATAGGTTGTTGTTTTTAGAAATACACAAAACAATGTAAAGGACTGGATGGAACTGCAGCTATTTCAAGTTGTGTACTCCATATTAGATACATTCACATAAACAATCATTGTTACATATGATTTATTATTACATATGCCTTGTCAATAATGAATAACCTGATTAAAATAGTTCTTATGTATCTCTAAATGTGTGATCCACTAGTTAAAGAAAAGTTCTGGGTCCTTATGTTCAGGGGATCCTCTGGAATCTCCTTAAGGACTAGTTCATCTGAGTGGGGCCAGTAAAGGGTTATACCTCACTCCATCCCCACTGAAGGCCCAATGCACCTTACCCAAGTCACTTTCTTTCTCTACGACAGCAGAAAAAACACTGTTCCTATATCTCCATACACAAACTCCTGGCTCATTTGTTATAGCCAGATTCAATGGAACAAAAAATGTTATTTCCATATGAAAGAAAGACCTTAAACTAAAGACGGCTACACAGTCCAGTAGATGCCAGTCAGTGTTACCTTAGAAGTGATCTAAGAGACACAATGTTTATGCAATTAAGAAATAAGATCTACAGTTTTAAACCTAAAACAAAAACCTTTTAGATGTAGAGCTACAGAACATCACAGCACTGCGGCATTACAAATGATCACAGAATAGCATCTACATATTCCAGCCAGTAAATAAACAGATAAGGCTGTGCATTTAATTGAATTTTAATTTTGATTTGCAATCTCCAAACTCATAACATGCAAGATTTGCTATAAGGTGATATCCGCGTAGCAACACAACAAATCTGTTTATCATCTCAAACAAAAGCACTAAGTCTTTCACGCTAAATAAATGCACTGTGTAAATAAAAAATAATTGTTGGAATAATTGTGATTTCAATATTGACCAAAATAATAGTGATAATGATTTTTTCCATCATGCAGCAGCCCTAGTTACAGCCGTGCTAAGTAATAGTGCATAATGTGGTCTAATGGGCACCGACCCTCAGAAATGGGAAAATGCTAAATAGATTTATACTGTCTCTTACAGGCCTTTTTTCTTATTGCTGTGCAGGTTGTTGCCTGGATGTATATTATATGAGCAACTATTGCATAAGTAAGGGCCATATAATGGTCGGGTAATATAAGGTCATGTTATCACACCTAGTGTACACTAGACACGTCAGTCATAACAATAACAATAATAAACTTTATTTGTATAGCACCTTTCATGGAGAAATGGAGTTCAAAGTGCTTATGTCATGATTTTCTTGTTGAGTGTTTGCTTGTTGTTGTTTTTCCAAATCCTGCTGCAACAGGAGGTCTTTTGCCTCCCACCAAGTTGTTATTATGAATAAAAATATGCTCCTAACTAGCATGCCCGGTAAAATAAAGGTTGATTAATTGAGTCCACATTCCACAATGACAGTGCCACTATAACACAGCAAAATATATTAAAAAGTGCTTCCATGGAGACCAAGAGGAAGTCAAACATTCCCATAATACACACATCAGTCAGTCTTGGTGTGGATAACAACCACGTGACATGGAGGACAGGAAATATGCACGTTCTCCTCCATGTATGACGAAACCAGGAGATTTCAATGATTTATGCTGCTTAAGTCCAACAGCAGTAACTAGTCAGTGTCCGAATGAGGACCTGCAAACCCTCAGCCTCCTGTGGTACATGGTTGCCTCTCCCTCTCTTTTTTGGAAGCCGTGGAACGCAGACTGCAAAGCAGATTTGGCGCATTTTTCTCCACGTGTCTCAGCCCTCAGAGAACAGACGGCTTTCGTTTTGGAAGAAATGGTTCAATAAGCGATTACACACATTTCAGGACTTGTGCAGCAGCATTCCAAAAAGGCCTGAATGCTGTTGTGAACACACAAAAAAAATCGCCTCGCTTCTTCTTCGGTGCATAATGACAATATTTTTCTAGGTGTTGTCCATTCAATATTAATGAAGCAGCTGTTGGTTGGGAACCTTCATGGCACCAGAGTAGAGTGATGTTCCTCTACTTTTAACTTTCAACAGAGTAAATAATTCACTCAAGTTCACCAAGGTAAGAAGACAGATTCCACTTTTAACCAGTAAGGCTTTATTTTCTATTTTCTTCAGTATCATTTCATTTTCTTTTTAATATCTTTTTCCTCTTTCATGTAGGTATAGGATTTTATATACAGGGATTGTAATGCAAATGCATGGGCTTTTATCATGCAATATGAACACATTATCAGAGTCCATGACCATGCATTTAATGGCTGAAGGACTGAAAGGAAGGTCCTGTGATCCATATATTTTTTGGATATCTGTGTTCTTAGCGTCATTCCTTGCTGATTTAAATGTTCAGTTTGAAGTCCAGCAGCAGCAATGAGAATCTCTTCCTGTTGCTGGGCCCGTCCCTCCCCCTCTGGGCTCCACCTACATGTCTACTGGCCCTGCCTCTAGTTCTTTCACTCCAGTACTCTCAGCCTCGGCACGTGTACTGACGCGTGCACACGGCTGTGCCTTGTGAAGTGGGGAGAGATTTAAAGACACGCAAACACTCCACACACACACACACACATACACACACACACACACTTTCCTCTCTCTCTTCGTACTGTTTTGACCCTGCTGCATATTAATAATTTGCATGGAGTGAATGCTGATTGTGTTGTACACTGAAGTACATAGATCACATGCCAAACTACCCCAAACCTTTTACTGTCAACTGCTATGAGGTAAAATATCTCAGGACTGCTTTCTCTACATTGACTTTTTCATTAAAATCTCCAACTCTACACATCTCCCTGCTCCCTCATCTAAAAGACCAGCCGAGAGAGACGGGTTTTAACCCTGCATCACTAATGCAGTATGAAAAGTAAATTTCAGCTGTTGTTAAGCAGCCATTTCTGAACTCTGTGTTCTCTCTGTCAAGTTGAGCCATGTGACCGTGTCTCCTGCCTTCAGTTTGACCCCACAGGACAGAAAAATGCTCGGTCACCAAAGCATTTTTTTATAGGAGAGTTAAAATGCTGAATCACAAGGTGTCCTGTGGGAACATTATAAGCAGATAACCTTGATTAGAGTTCAACCTATAGTGAATTGTGGGGTCTACTTGTCTTATATCAGTGGTAGGGGACAATTTGGCTCATTCTGCTCATCAATTCTGCTAAAAGTGCAGAAACCTCCTCCATGATGTTGTGGGACGATATGGACGAGTCCATCTAGTCAGAACACAACGTCCCATGTGATGTGAACTCACCATAGTCGGTTTCTGCTGTAAGCCTCTGGGGCTGAGCCACTTCCAGACCGATGAGCGACGGGGAAGAGGAGGATGAGGGCGAAGAGGAAGAGGAGCCGGGCGGGGACGAGGGCGGTAGGCACTGGGAGCTCTGGTTGGGCACGGCCGACTGGGAGCTCTGGGAGGGGATCTGGGCCGAGCTGGAGCTGTTGTTGTTGTGCATGCTGCCCATTCCGTTTTCGGTCAGAAACTCCTCCAAGTCCATGTACTGAAGCTGAAAGAGGCCGCCGTCTGCGGGCAGGGTGCGATCCCACAGGAGAGGCCCAAGGAACTGGTTGAAGCTTCCTCCGTTTCCACCGGCGGCACCAGCACCTCCTCCACCTCCTCCACAGCTGCTGCTGCTGCTGCTGCCGACTCCGCTGCCGTTCCTCAAGGGGCACACTCCCAGGGAGTCCTCATCAACGTCTTTGTCTGCTGGAGAACACAGAGCCAAATTATCATTAGATCATGATGGATGATGATGAAAAATGACTTTAACATCTTCCAGGACCCAAAACAACACGTTTTCTTAAGACATTTTACTCTCTGGCCTCTGGAAAATGGATGCTGACGTCAACTGTTTGTGAAGCACCAAATGGGTTGGCATGTGCATATCAGTGAAATACCCTTTTTCCTTCTCTCTCACACACACAAATACACACTCCCAGATGGACCAGATGGTATCTGAATTGCAGCATTAAGCGAGAGCCTAAAACCAATTTGTTGTCATAACATATACGTAAGCTCCCGTACAAATCTCACAATGGCAGAAGATAAAGGAAGCGGCCAGAATGCGTGCCTGCACAGCATTACTGCTGAACCAAAACATATTATCACTCATCGTAATCTGGGTCCTAATTTGGAGCTGCAGCAGTGATTATAATCCAGGTGACTACTCATCAGGGTCATGGAGGAGTCACGGTGGATACGCGTGACTGTGCATCTGACTTTGGTGTGAAATAATCTGCACGGTTACGAATTATTAGAAAAGAAATAGCTGTTGATATAATAAAGTGATGTGTTTGATTGCAGCAGAGGGTGGAGGAGGGGTTTGAGTTCTGTTGAAGATGGACTGAGTCAGGTGGTGACACCTTAAAACAACACAGCATGGATAGAGGTTTGGGGTTTCTCCTCACCTTTTGCATCACACGGGCTCTTTAAACGCTGGTCCCCCTTCATGGGGTGCTGCAGGAGGGACTTCAGCCCCGTCATGGAGTTGAGGTGCCCCCCTGTGAGGGAGCCCGCCGGCTGGGTGCAGGTTCCAAACTGTGGGCTGGCACCAGCGGGGAGGTCTGGGGTCGGAAGCTGGGAGAGCTGCCTGGACATCCTGGACCAGACGGGGTCGAGATAAGACACCTGGGACACTTGGAAAGGGGCGAGGCAAACTGACCGGAGGACCTACCAATAGGACAAGTATGCTGGCTGAGTCTGTGCAGGAGGGGTGGGGGGGAGAGGGGGAGGGAGGGGTGGAAAGAGAGAGAGAAAGAGTTTTATAAAGTGTCCATGTAGAATAAAGCAAACATTGTATTTTAATGGCAAGTACGAGCTTAGTAGACCATTAATGACGCAGTTTGATCACACTTTAAAAAACTTCAATAAAATGACACAAGCAGCGTATTTACCTTATGTTTGTCGTTTGCAGTCGACTCCTTATTTCGCCGCAGAAATATTCTCATCAAAGTACTCCATTGCAGTTGGATGTTGTTGAAACTGTTCAGGCTGTTTATTCTCCGCGGAGCAGTGTGGGAGGGACAGATCAGATCATCTGAGTGCGAATACTGTTCATAATTCCAAAAAAAGAAAAAAAAAAACTAAAAATGCAAAGGCTGGAAAAATTGCAAATGAAACCCGAAGACTGCACGAACGTCCACGAAGGGGAAAAATACGGCAATTAAAAGTTGTAGAGAAATTTCGCGAGTTATTTTTTTTTTAGTTTTACTGAATAGAAACGAAGAAGGAAAAAAAGAAAAGCCCAAACAGAGAGACAGGAGCGGCGGCTGCTGCGCTGGTCAGATGACAACTTGTATTGGTGTTTCTCTGCTGTCCGTCGGGCTGGAGGAGGAGGAGGAGGAGGAGGGAGGGGGTCGTTTCCTCTTTCTCGGTCTCTACTTTTTTCCCTCTTTCTTCTTTTGCATCCGGTGAATCCAGCAGTCACGGGCGTACGGGGCTTCGGGGTTCTGTGTTTGGGCCGCGCGTCGTTCCACGTTTGACCGTCCTCTCTCTCTCTCTCTCTCAGCTGGAACGGACACGGGCAGCTCACGTGACGTCACACCTCGAAGAACAAGCGAGCGAAGCGAGAGCTCGAGGAGGGGGGGAGGAGGAGGGGGAGGGGCCGCTTCTTACTGATCTCTGAATACCCGCCGTATTATTTATGAGACACACCTACCCTCGTGCCACACCTCGAGGGAAGAAGGTTGTTTGTTTTGTCTGACAGGTATAAACTGACTTTTTCTGGTTTTGTTTATACTGACATTTGAGCGTGTTGCTGGACACGAAGAAAACGTGTCCATATTCCTGCTAAAATACACACCATGGAGTTTAAGTCTCCACGCGCGTGCCCGTCTCTTTTTCTATTAGAGCGCATTTTATCTCTCTGTAATAATCAGGTAGTGCACGCAGCGTGGCTTTTCCAGTTTCCTTGTAATCCAGAGAAAACGTGAGGGCGCCGTTTTTTTCAGGCGAGAGGAACGCTTCAGCACGTTGCCTCCTGGCGTACAATAGCTGTTCCAGCTCACGTGGACAAGGCACGCGGAGCTGATGCCTGTCCGTTGGCGGCTCTCGGTGATTGGCTGGCGAAAAGTCGTCGCCCCGCCCACGACGAGCGCTCATTGGTCAGAATTAGGTCGAATAAACCCGCCTGCTCGGATTCCCCCCGTGCATGCCACGGCCGCGTGAGAGCAGTTCGAAACACAAAAAGCGCGAGGGCTGTCTGGTACAGTACAGTTAGAGCACATGCAAAACATCGCGCGCTGCAGGAATTCACCTGTTTTTTTCCCCCGGCAGACATGGACATGCTGAAGTGAATAGTTGACAGACTTCAGAAACCTTAGTGTATAATTTATTATCTGTATGCATTTCAGGGGTTTAATTAAATTAACTGTGGTGGCCCCAATTCACTGCGATGGACCTCCATGTGTGTGTGTGTATATATATATATATATATATATATATATATATATATATATATATATATATATATATATATATATATATGAATAAACTTGAAATTTTGAAGTCATTTCCAGCTGTGTGCATTTGCAACCATATTTCATACAATTTAAGTATTTAAGTTTACAGTATATGTATATATGAGGCATAATGTTCACAGTCAAGACTGATGGACATTACCATCAATCTGAATAAAAACACACTCCAGTCACTTGTAATAACATGTTAACACCCAAATCATAAATCTTTTTGAACTTCACAACCATGTTAATTATTACTTTTAAATTTAAATGTGCTTAAACTTAAGGTTTGTTGTTACCAAGTGATGCACAAGCATTTTGTGTCATTAATTTTGTAGTCATGAGCACATAACAGGCACATAATTCAGTCATACACCAGTCCACCCCCCTATCAGTGTAACATCCATGTGACTGCCACACTCATCCACACCAGGGCATGAGTACAGTATAAACGAGTTGTTTACTGCCATCTTGTGGCCCTGGAATAGGAGTGAAATGTTTGACAAAAACATTTATTTCAAGTATAGAGAATATAAGTTAAATATTAATAATTGAAAACAATTAATTAACCTGGAGTAATCTGACAAGAATGTCCTTTTTTAATAAAAATTCATTGACTACATCCTTAAAATCCATTTAATCCACACAGTGATATCAAGTTCACATAAGACATAAAGCTAAGTATAATTGTATAATTTCAATACTGACTTTGGTAACAGTTACAGCTTACTTATGCTAACTATCAGTTTGTATCTTCTGGATTTGTATGAGAAATGAAAGGGAAAACAAATGCTTACACTTAAGGTTTATTCATTGCTGAAATATAATCAACTACTGACTTTTCAGTAAATAATGTGATAGAAATCTACTAAAACTATCATTTTTTCTTTAGAAGAAAAAAAACAAGGCTTGAAAGGGGTATGAACATTACATATGTGAATAAAGTGACATGATGTACTTAAAACTGATTTTTCTTCAGAAGAAAAAAAAAGGCTTGACAGTAAGAATATGATTGCAACTCAGCAAAAAGGAAAAAAAAGGTAGGAGTTAAGTATAAGATTGGCATGAAGACTGATTGGGTTACACACATAAATACATGGAATATTACATTTTCCTCTATTATGATAGGTCCTTGACTTAAACACACCGTGAAGTACTGTAGAAATAATCACTGCTAAAAAGAGCATACAAATAACATGAGATAAACATGTGTTATAGTCCACTTGTTTAACCTGTTTTCAATCTCTTTGTATAAAAGCTAGGAATATCTCAAATAAATGAAGTAAAGTGAACATAACAAGCAAGGCTTTTTGTAAGTTTCTTCATTTTGGCAGGAGAGGGATCCTTGTACTAATTACCAGCAACTTTGACATTTTATCTATAGGTGATTAAATCACTAGGGAATATAGAGCAACTTTCAAATCAAGTTTACACTACAAACCTCTGGGGATATACTGAATAAACCATTACATACTGTAGGAGTGATATCACCTCAGCAAAAACTTGACCAGAGAACAAACATGCACTGACAAACTATCAACAAATGTTTTTGTCCCCAAGTCCCTACTCCTAATAAATGCACTTTACATTTAAAAAAAAAAAATCCTCAGAGCCTCTAAGTGAACAACAACAAGACAAAATACACAGCAGAGACGTTTATCATACAGCAAGAGGTGTAGCAGGGGTTCTAGTTAGATTATGGGGAGGAGAGATACATTAGCAGGTCATTTCACCTAAACTTGTCTAGTAACTGCACAGTGTCAGCCAAGCATAGTGTCAATGCACTTAAGGGGTTAGTGATCCTATGGAAACAGTCACATCTTTGAAACACCTTCCAACATAATCTGGAAGTATTTCTGGTGATCATTTTATAGGATGCTCTACAGTAGTTGTTAACACACTCATTCTAATAGTCAGCAGAGTAGATGTCAACACAGACACCAGGCAAATTATCCTAAAGGCAACAGCTGCCTTTTCAAGTCCCTTTTTTTTCTCACCTTCCCACTTTGAACAGAAACATCCCTCTTGTATGCCACTTGGTTGAGATACCAGGAAGCTCAGTATCTGTATGGTCCCTGTAGGAATGGCATGTCCTCCTGACCCTCTCGGGTCTGTCCCCCTCCTGGTCTCTTTGAAAGCTTCAGCCTCTTAGCATCTCCTCGCTGCAGTCCTTTAGCCCTGCGGCGGCAGGACACCTTGTGCCTGTGGAGAAGCGTAGCATTCCAGAAGCGAGCGGAGCAGCGTTGGCAGGAGAAAGTCCCTCTGGCACGATGGGAGGCCCGATGGATGAAGGCTGCCAAAGGCCTGTGAGACTGCTTCCCACATACGCTGCACCTCAGCCGCTCCGGCGTGGTCGACGCTTTTTGTGGGTGTTTCACTGCCATGTGGACTAACAGTCCCGCTTTGCGGGAAAACACAGAATTGGGACATATAGGACAGCCAAAACGTTTCACAGGGACTTTTAAAGATGACAGGATCTGCACCTTCATCCCCCCAGTGTTGACAAGCTTATACCCACCACCACCCGATCCTCCTCCTCGTCTAATTGTCAAGCGAAGAGAGCCTTGCTTTTTATTTATCTGCCCTCTTATCGTACAACTTATCTTTTTCTTCCTTTTGATTCCATCAAATCTGACCAAATCGTGCGACTCCCATTTATTTTCCCTCCATTCCCTCCTCTCGGACTTTTTTTTTTTCTTCTTGTGTCGTTTCATGTCATCGTGTGATAACTGGATGTTGCAGTCAAGTTGTTGGTGGGACTGGGTACCTGACTGATGATGAGGATGATGGTGGGAGAGGAGATGGTGATGATGATGCAGATGATGATGTTCGGTGGAGGGCAGTTCCGTGAGGGGCTGGAACGGGGCTGTGGTGTGAAGCGTGCGGCTACGGGATCCGGCCGGATATATGTGCTCTCCTTTCACCCCGGCTGGGGAGTGTGGGTGCTGCGGGGGCATGATGGTAGAGTTGGGAGGCAGAGGCTGAGAGTAAGACGGGGCGTTAGAGGCTGAAGATTGGGCTGCTGCGGCATCATAAAAGAGAGGAGAATAACAGGCTGGTGGTTGCGGGGGTGGCTGCTGGTGGCTATGAGTGACAACACTAAGACTCTGCCCTCCGTGGCCTTCTGTGGAAGGAGCCATCTGTAGCAGGGCATTGGTGGCGGCCTCGCTCTCTGACGCCGACTGATTAACATCACTCCCGACTCGGTTGTCTCCAGACCCGCTGCTGCCTTCTTGAGGGTTAGACGTCTCAGCGCGGGTCATCCCATGCTGCGACTGCCTGTGCCGAGTGAGGCTATTGGAGTAAGCGAAAGCCTTCCCGCACACCTCACAGCAGAAGAGCTTTTCGCCACCGCCTTCATGAACCGTCTGGTGATGGGCAGTGAGATGGAAGTGATGGCGGAATGACTTCCAACATATAGCGCAGGTGTAGAGACGAGGCGGGGGCTGGGAATGTGTCTGGGGTGGGGGTTGTGGCTGAGGGTTGGTGTCTTGAGGCTTGACGTCTTGAGGGTAGGAGTAATAGGAGGAGGTGCTCGGTGCTTGGTTCTGGCTCCGGTCTGGGGCCACGCTACATTGAGGGTTTGGGTTAAAGCTGTTAAGGTTCTCTGCAGCCGGCGTTGTGGGCACCTCTTCCAGCTCCCCTTTCTGGTGGAGTTTGCTGTGTCTCCTGAGGCTCTGGGAGTAGCCAAACTCTTTCCCGCAGATGCTGCATTTGTAATTCTTTGCCCCGGAGTGGACCGTTTGATGCTTGCTGAGGTGAAACGCCTCCCTGAAATACTTTCCACAGACAGTGCAGTGATGAGGCTTTTCTCCGGTATGGATGCGGTCGTGCCTGCGGAGGGTCTCGCGACGTGCGAATCCCTTACCGCAGACGCTGCAGAGATGGGTGCGAGGGAGACCGCTGGGCCCCATTCTCGGAGTGTATTGCCTACGCTTGGGGGGCTGTCCGGCAACTGCTGGATCTTTCTTGGCTCTGGGTTTACGTGGACGTTTCGGCTTGACAGCAGGATTCTGCGGGTTGCTGCTCATAGCCTCCTGGGTCCCACTTCTGAAATTCTTATCCATGCCAGAGGTGGATGAAGGTGAGCCCAGAGGACCTAAACCAAGACCACCTAGTAGACCTCCTATGATGTCCCCCCTATCATCCCCTCTATTTCCACTGTTGCTAGCTGCTGTTATAGCAGAGATTGCGTTATTGACCGAGCTAGTGACATCATCCTCTGAGTCATCCAGTAGAGATGATAGGGGCAGGTGGGGTTGTTGCTGCGGATGGTGGTGCTGGCTGTGGCTCTGTGAGTGTGGATGCAGTGTCGGGGCCAAGGGTGCCTTTCTCAGAGCTGGGCCCGCCATCCCACTTCCACAGGGGGAGGCACCAGAGTAGCATGGAGATGGGTTACCTTGAGAACGGTGATCATCATGGTAGCCTGTGTAACGATTCCGAGAGTAGTCAGTGGGGTATTTACCATCTGTTCTGTCCCTGTCATTTGAATTCCCTCCCCTTCCAGACTGAAACAGACCATCACATCCTAAACCTGATTTTGGTTCTCCTTCCCCCACAATGATTACACCATCTTCTTCCTCAGTTTTCCCATAAATTACCCCTCTATTGCTTTGATAAGTTCCCCCTCCTCCGTTACCTCCTCCACTCCCTCCCCCAACTCTGCCCTCACCATCACTTCCTGTCTTGCTGCCCCGTTGTTTGGGTCCCCTACCTGGCTTGCCGCAGGTGCCTGAGGCAGCATGGTTGAGTAGAGAGGTGCTCTCACGGAAGGCACGGCCACAGGCAGGACATCTGAATGGCTTTTCCTCATGTATCTTCTCATGGCGTGTCAGTGACTCTCTACGATTAAAAGCCCGAGAGCAGGTGGAGCAGCCATATGGGCGGGCTGTAGAGTGTATTACACCATGTTGCAGGAGGTGCCCTTTTTTCTTAAAGCCTTTGCCACACTCAGGGCAATGAAATATTTTGTCTGGGCTAGGACAAGAATTGGTTGAGGATTGGGGAGTTTCTTGGGTCGAATGGGGAAGGCTTGGGTCAGACTGAGTTTTAATGTGTATAGGGTTTAGGCCAGTAGTGGCACTTTTGCTAGTGCCAGCTGTGGTTGGCTCATGCATGCGCATATGCCTGCGAAGGCTTGAAAGGTGAGGAAAGCTTTTGCCACACTCTCCACAGCTATAAAGGGGCTCTGTATCAGACTCTGTGGGGTTGGGTTGCATTGAGCTCTGGTTATCAGATTTAGAATGGTGAGAATCATTAGTAACCAGTACTGAGGCAGCAGTGGAAGAGGGAGCAGAGGAGGAGGAAGAAACTACTGATGAGGATGAAGATGAGGAGGCAAGAAGGGATGATGGATCTCCACCCATATTTGACATACCAACCCCACTACCAATTAAAGCTGGGGGCTGGCCGTGGCTCAGCCCGCCACCATTACTACTAGTGCTAGGATTACCACTGTGGCTGTTGTGGCCATGGCTGCTGCTGCTGCCACCATTACTAGTGCCATCAGATTTTCTCTGTGGCAAATAGCCAGCCATAGCTTTCTTCCTCCTACTGCTGCTGCTACTACCACTACTATTTCCACCTCCACTGCTTTCCCCTTTCCCATCATCCTTTGACAAGGATAAATGAAGTGGCAAAGGGAGGGGTAAACCCGCTTCCTGCTGCATCAGAGAAGCTATCTGATTAGACGACAGTACAGGGATGCCCTGGAAGTCAAAGCCACCCAGCGATGAGTGCTGGGTGCCTGGGTGGAGTGGGTGGTGAGGATGAGAATGAGAGTGAGGATGAGACAGGGTGTGAGGTGGAAGCTGTTGCTGCTGGGAAGGGTGCTGTGGGGCCTGCTGTGGCTGGGGAGTGGAGTGGCCATGTGAGTGAGAAGAATGCAAAGCAGGAGGTGGAGCGAGACTAGTACTAGGCTCGGCGCCTGTCTGATTTAAACCAATCCCTAAGTGGTTATGGGTTCCCTGTTGAACGAGAAATTGCTCTAAACTAGCGTTAGCAGGCACCCCAGAAAGGAAATATTGATTAGCAGCTAGCATGCAACTAAATTGTTGGTGAAGGCTTCGTGCATCAGACTGGGCCCCAACCAACTGGTGTCCCAATGAGCTGACTGCACTGCTGCTAGAAGGGTTGTTAGAGGTGGCCACAGAGGTTGAAGGGGAAGGAGAGGAAGAGGGAGGGCCGGGTGATGCTTGGGGGACAGACAGGCCGGGATGCAGAGGAGGAGGGGGTGGAGGTGCTGATGTTACTAATCCTCCTAATCCCCCAGTACTCCCACTACTGCTACTTCCCCCAGCAAAGTGCTCAAAGCGGCCTACACCTGGATGTAACTGCTCCTGTGCTAGTGCTGCCTCAGACGGGTGGAAAGAGCGCAGGAACTGTGGGTAGCCTGACGAATGGCTTGAGCTGCTGCTGCTGCTCATCTTGCTTGACTTTGAACGAGAGCTCTGAGATGAGGAAGGCTGTTGTTGTAAAGGTGGGGGAGGAGGGGCACTCATCTTGGCAAAAATGGAGGCAGAATCAGAAAAGGCGTTACCTCTAGACCCCTGGAGGGGGCCCAAGCCAAGTCCAGACAGAAGAGCTCCAGAAGACTCAGCCTGCTGCTGCTGCTGCTGGAGTTGATGCTGGTGAAGTTGCACTTGCTGTTGATGCTGTAGTTGTCGATCTAAACCAAGGCCTTTGAACTGGTGGGCCTGGTGCCCACTTAACATCTCTATAATGTCCAAATTGTATTTTCCAAATTGGAACATTTCCCACTCACTGGCACATGGGGGTGCAGAGCCAAACCTCCAGAGCTAGGAGCGGCGACAATGATCCCACCACTGACTGGTGAAAGACAATCTTTACCCTAAGGCTGAGGTTATGCTACTATCTCTTCCAGAACTACTTGAATGTCAGCTTGACTCTAAAGTTCGTCTCTCCAGACTGTACAGTTCAGCTGTTGTTACTCCCTCTTGATCATCCACTGCCCACACTTTACGTCCGAAAGCAGTGGAGTAGCTGATGAGATGACTTTAAGATCAAAGGGTAAAAATGTCTTTTTGACAGATAGATGAGTTCCAACTAATTTCAAAATTGCTTATAATAATTTTTGAGAAGCAGTTCAAATGACAATCTTCTTGTTTCCTTTGAGAGTTACTGCAATGACATTTTCCTTCATCTAAGCAAGATTCCTCATCTGCGTTGAGCCAAGAAGTTCCTATAGCTGGAAAAACAAAGTTCAGAAAGGGATAAAGGTCATAATAGAGGAAAGCAGGAAAAATCTTTCATGTACTGTCCCTCAATAAAAAACAACCTCTGACCCTACAAAAAGCTTTCCAATCCATCCTGGCAAATGTGTTCATAAAATATGCATGTACATACTGTTAAATTACACTGCATAGACCAAATCAGTTGAATTCATGTAATTCTAATCAATTTCAAACATCATAAAACAAACTTAAGCTGACTGGAGTCAGCTATCAATAACATGATTCTTTGTTCAACTTCATTTCACTGGAGTCGACAGATTTTAAGTTGCACTTTATTCTTGATATAAACTAGTCATAAAATTTTAGATATCTGTGGTTGGTCTATCTCTGAGATATATCTCTGCTGTCACTGTATTATGAACATGTTATCCTATATCATTTGAAAGCTTGTTTATTTCCCTTTGCAATGGTGTCTCATTTGTAAGGATCATGCGATTATGGGATGAGCAGCACAGCTGAGAATTGGGGGAATTTCCAAGTGAAATGTGACCTTCCGTGGTCAAACAGTTTATTCCCCTGCTGGAATTGGCTATTGTTTTGAGTTGTTTGGGGGTTTGAATAATTGAACTAGAAAGGTAACAAGGCATATTAGTAATTTTACACTTTATTCAGGAGCCTCAGCAGAAGTGAAAGAACGGTACACAGCCACAACAGCCTGATGCTGGTCACTAGCCTGGTAAGATGGGCGTTAGTATCATTGATAACACCTGTTTACTTACTGTTTCATATCAATGACTGCTGTGAAACTGAACCGCTCAGGCAGGCTATACATGCTCGAGTGACCAGCACAACCACTTTGGCTGACCTGCAACAAATCCTGGCTGAGGAATGGAACGCCATCCCACAGCAACATGTGACCGGGCTAGTGACCAGCATGAGGAGGAGATGCCAGGCTGCTCTGGTGGCGAATGGCTCTTCCACCCGCTACTGAGGCCCCTGACTGTTTATTCAATGAACAAAGTGTAAAATTACAATATGCCTTGTTTGTTCCTTGTTACTTATTAGAGTTGATTCAATCTTTCAACCATCATTCAATCCCCCAAATAACTCCAAACAATAGACAATACCGACAGAAGAATAAATTGTTTGAGAAATAAACTCCTCAGCTGTGCTGCTCAGCCGGATTGCACAAATCAAACAAGATATCATTGTACAGATAAACGAAAAACAATATAAAATACAATGCTAGTTATTGGTGCTGGAGCGGAACAACGCAACATTACGTTTGTCCACCAGGTGCCGCTGTCTGTGGAACCCTGTGTGGGCGTCTGCATTCGGGGGCAGAGCCTCATCCCACATGAGAGGTTTAGAACAGATCATATCGGACATCCTACCATTAAAAAAAAAAAAAAAAAAAAAAAAACACCACAGAGAGGGGATATTGAATATTTAAAGGGTGTTTTATAGAAGCATTTAGCCTCCGCCATGGGCATCACCCCTAACAGATCAAAGAGCTGTCAACCCTTGATCTGTCGATCAATTTTTACAATGATATGAGATGAGGTTGTTAAAGGCATGATAAAAGTATCTACCAAATTCTGTGACGATCAGACAGCCTTAACCCAATGCGAAGGGTTTTTGTAGATTTCCAGGGGGCACTACAGAGCCATTTTTTGTCCGCCCATACAGGAGACCAATAGAAAACATACATTTTCGCCACTCCTGATGCCATACCAAATTTGGTGAGTTTTGGGGTATGGACATGGCCCAAAAAAGGCAATTTATTTTGATAAAGAAGAAGAAACGACATTAGAGTTTCAATAGGTCACTTCACTGTCCTTGTGCACAGTCACCACTCTGGCCCTAATAATACACTGACAACAGAGATATGATTGACCAAATACAGATTTTAAACTTTTTTTGACAATTTTATATGAGATTACATACCAAAATAACAGGTACCAAGTGTTTTGTTTGTCCTACATTTTCTCTTGCAAACATTTATTTAATACTGTGAGAATATTTATCAACAGTGCAGGGATAGCCAAACCGCCAAATAGCCCTGAAGTGACCATTATACAATGCCACTTATAGTTTAACAGGAAAATAGAGCATTGGGACTACATCAAATACAAATATATGCAAATATTACAAGGTACCCCTTTAAAGAGATAATCATATGGAACATTTCATATTAATAACTTACCATATGGTTGTTCTGCTGGATTGCAGCACAACCAGAATTGGTGAATGAATGCACATTTTCACTATTATTTGATTAATATTTACTATGGGGTATATATACATTTACATAATGTAGGAAAGTTATTTTCTACCATCTTAAAATTCATTGCATCTAGTTAATAGTACGCCTCAAAGGTATAATTAAAGTATATTTGAAAGTGCTACTTTAACATTACAATATTATACACTGGCCCACCTACTCTTTAATGCAGCAGCAGTTGAATGAAAAAAAAACAACAGCCAGCAGGTGCCTCGCTTTTGGATAAATGCAGGTTTTGTATATTTAATTGATTATTTGGAATTTACTTGTACTACTAAGACTGGTAGATTCCCTATTATTCTGAAAATTATTGCATAAAATTATTACTCATCTCATAAAGAAAACCATACAGATTATTACTGTTAGGGTTTTACTATTGGACAGTGTTAGCACTCAGGGTGTGTACTGGAGAACAAAGTTTCAGGTGACCTGTTCTTCAGTAATTCCAACATTTTGCAACCCATCATCTTAATGAAAAACTAAAATGACCCAGGCTGATGATAAAATGTCATTAAAAATTAGATAACATAAGAATTTGTTTGGTTATGGTGTTATTCTTTCTTGAGAAGCCTTACGTCATATTTCTGCATACCTTGTTATGAGAGATCGGCATGCATGGCGTCTTACCGAATAGTTCTGATGCATAAATTGGCAGAAATCATTCATTGGGATAGTCAGTCCCTTATCCAGGTTTTCCTTTTCGGCATGAAACTATTCATTGGAAGTGTACATCAGACAGCAATACATGTTGTTTTCAAATGCAGGTCAAATTGTCCTGCAAAAAATGTTAATCATTTTCATCCAATCCTCTAGAACTCCGTTGAGCACATTTTCCAAACCGCAAAATTTATACAAATTGTACCATTGATTTTTTTTTGCATTTCTATTTATCAATTACAAATTAGTCCAATGGCCTGCAGCTATTATGTACATTAAACAGCCACTGGAGTTTCATTCTTAGCCTGGAAATACATGATGAATAAATATATGGGATGACTTCCACTTGCACTATATAGTTAGATAGTAAACTTGATTTGGGTACTTACACTGTGCAATTGCAAATACATTGAATTCAATCTAATCTACAACAACCAACAACAAGGACACAAACAAATTTAATGATGAAAATACTTCTCTTTGGTGAAAAGGGAAACAGGATAAAAACAACAACAATGCAAATAAATTCAACAATTTAACCAAGTGTTTAAAAACAGTGCATGATTATTGAAATGAACAAATTAATATTTCCAATTACTGTACTAGTGAAAAGGCTAAAATGTGGTTACACTAGAATCACTCACTTTGAATCTGGTTTTTGCTCACCTCTTGTATTCTTACCGTTTCCTCTAATCGATCCGATGAACCTCTATGGAAACACGATCCCCTGGCAGATGAGGAAGACAATTTAACGCATATTTGACCGCCTCTCATTTTCTTTTTTACGTAAACCAGCGAATACTGTGAAGAAAGGCAGAAAATGCCCACAATTAACACCGATATCAGACTATCTGCACAACGTAAACATAAGCAGTAAGTTTATGTTACAGGCGCAAGTATCAGCTGCACGGGAAGAGGCAGCTGGAATAGTATTGGCTAACGATGGGTAAAAAAATAAAAAAAAGAAAGAAAACATGGGACGCGCTTGCATGCGAAACTTCACGGTTCTTAGCATCCTATTCTGCACGGTGCTCGGCGTGTTTAGCCATTTAGTGCCACATTGGCTAACATTAGCCATCCTCCCTTATACTAACTACAGCATTAAATAACTACAGCATTAAACGCATCGCATGCTACCGCCGCTTATATATCTGCGTAGAATAAATAGAGAAAATCTTTACCTACGCATCCAGTTGCAGAGCACAGTTGCAGATGGATGAGGCCTGTCACGCCTTCTTCTAAAACCGCCTTAGCCTTAGCTATCGTCCGCGTCCATTTCTGCGTGGTGTTTTCCAGTCGTTAGTCAGAGCCATTTTCACTGATGCTGCGCTGCGTAAAAGCGCACACGGTTTCCCCCAGAAATCAACGCAGACGGACGCGGCTGTCGCCTTCTTGCCATTTGGGTCGGACCCTTTGTGCCGGCGGGAAGCTTTCGCTAAACAATTCGACGGCCGAGGAAAATTTGGATGGTCGGTGGTAATATTTTTGGGTAAAAGAGAGTGACGTGTGCTCCCTTAACATTGGTCCTTTCCGGCCCTTGTAATATTTCCGGGTAGCATGCAGCGGGGCTCGCGGACAGTAGTTTCCCCACGTTTGGTTACACGTTACAAAAAAGCCGTATAGCCGGCTAGTTTGTGCTTATTCCACCTCCACCACCACCTCCACCACACCCCCCAGAGCCGACGATAGGAAAAGTTCCCCCCCCCGGAGGGAGGCTGAGGTCCCCGGGCTGCATAATGGCCGGTGCCTTGTACTGTAGGCCATATACACATAGGAACAAAAAACATATCTTAAGGCTGTTAGTTTTCAGAGTGTGAAGTGAAAGTGAAAACACACTGGGAAATGTAATTGGCTTGACTAAAAAACACAGTTGAGTAAGTGAAAACTATCTTAGAAAATAGTCACCAATGATTAGAGATTAATTTAAATTAGATTGATTAATGAAGTTCCACATACAGCACTGTTATAAAACTACAGACACAAACACAAGAGAAATATGTAAATAAAAAACAACCTAAATACCAACACCAAATAGAAAAAATAAATAGATAACATTTTTTTAAAAAAAAAAAGTAAATGCTTATACACACCTTTGTTATTGCTGCGAAGTTATTGTTAAGTGCACATGGTCTGAGGTAGGTGAGTATATAATTACACATGGAATTATTGGAGCAAAAGAAATACATTACACATGGTTACCTATTCTATATACATTATTATATATACATTATTAGGAATTATGTAAAAATCTAAATATATTAATTATATAAATATATAAAGATTATAATACAGGTATAATAGATATAAGAAGGATAAAGTATCATATATACAATAATAAAATGATATGAATATAATATTGTAAAGAATAGAATTGTGCATGACATTTAGAAATTGAAAGTACAAGGAAATGCTGGTAATAAAAAAAAAATAAGCAGTCAGAGTTTTAAGAATTTTAAAAATGATCAGTTCGTTGCAGGTTACAACATCATACCCGTGTAAACCGAATACTGAAACAGAATTATTTTGCAAATTATCTTATGTATGTTATGTGGTTATCATTATTTAATTATTTTCCACTGCACTGTAACTCTGTTTTTGTTTTGAATTTTTGATAAATCCCAGTTTTTAATTTCAACTTCTTCATTTTTAAATCTTTAAATCTTAATAAATTTAAAATGTTCCCCTTTTAATCAACTCTTTTTAAATCATACCTTGATTATTTAAATGTTTTTTGTAAAGCACTTTGAATTACCTTGTTGAAATGTGCTATAGAAATAAACTTTCCTTTCCTTTAATGTCACACGTCATGCACATATCCACTAATTTTCCCATCAAATTTAGATTTAATTTTGTAGTAAGTAATAGAAATGGTTCAGGGAAATGTAGTGGACTGAAGGTGAAAGTTGATAGAAATATACAAACTGAAGTAAAGTACAGATACAAAAAATGCTTAAATAATATAACAAAGAATGAACATTGTGTTATATTACACCACTGCAAATACCTCCTGAAAAAAACACATCTTCAGGCTGTAACTGGTACTTCATAGTATGAAGTGAAAGTGAAAAGAAAATGGTTGCAAGCTTTTACTATTCATGAGATTTGGAAATTTAATTAGTGCAAAACATCTTTCTCATGTTTGAGCATATGTTATTCATTAATTATTAAGTGATAATCGATAGAATAGGCTATGCATCATATAATCCCTAACATGTGTGCTCAGGTCTCAAACGATTAACCTGTTATTATTATTAAAAATAATAAGATAGTGTTTGTTTGGTGGTCCAAGAGAAACTTGATGTTAAACTGAATCCATTTAAATATTAATATCAAATGTCTTGTTGCAAGTTGTGACTGGGGAATTCAATACAATAATGAGCAGAAGGTTTAGAGACCACTTCTCAAGACTGAAAGGGTTTCATCTCTAACCAGTCTCTCTTCTTCTTTATTGTCACCAGTATTGCTCCATATTTAGGAGATTAACACACCATAAAGGACGTCACTAGATCAACAGCATGATTATGATGTAGCTACAGTAGCCATGATGTTTACTATAAGTAAAAATGGATCCTGTTGTGATCATATATTAGACTGTGTTTTTCTAAAGATCTGAGAAAAATATCTGAACCCAGACAAAATCATAAATTCATCATCACATAGGCCACATCTTGAATTTGAATCAATCATTTTAATCACAGAGATGTGAATAATTTTATCTGTGTGGTTTTTAAGGATGTTAATCATGCCTGAGTCGGGATGATAATCATGTGCACAGAGCGTGAACGGCACAGAATCTTTCACTCTGCACCATAAAAGGCCCTGAAACCCAGGATTATATACACATAGGCTACATTACAATTAATTTATTAATTTGTCCTTTTAGTATTTTGTGCCATAAACTGAGCATCACTGGTTAGTTGTCTCTTTACTTGATTGGTTCTGCTTTCTTCAGTGTACTCCACACATTATAAACTTGTTGTTATGTTAACAATAAGAGACTTAAGGTGACAGCTATGTGTGATTCTGAGGTTTCATGCAGTTTTACGGTTGAGGTGCCACTGAACCTCCTGGTGGTGTAATATGCAAATTACAATTATTGTAATGCATCAAAAGCCACCGCTGCCTAAATCAAACATAATCATGTTGTTTTCCCTGTGTACCTCCTGTAAAATCTATTCTGGTACTAGTGGAAGGGAAGTGGTCTGCTTCTTTTATTTAAACCTTCATGCATCTCAGTGCAATAAATGTAACCGCAGGAGGTTTTAAATATGAGATCCATTTGCCCTTACCGCCCTGTAAGTATCCAGCCAGGCTACAGCGTGATATAACCGTGCACTCAGATGAAGCTGTGAATGATTCAAAGACAATTTCACTTTTTCATTTCTTTTTTTAAAAAAGAAGGGTTGTCCATTCCCTGTAGTGCTGTATAGCAGCAGCTTATACAATATCTCACAGTGATGTGGGATTTTATCTTCATCACACTGTGTGCTCACTAACCTACTCAACGCTGAAAGACATCTTGTTAATATAGAGCTGTTGTTTCTGGTTTGATCCCTTATAAAGGACTTATTGTCTCGTGATTATTTTTAGAATCTCACAAATAATACAAAAATAAACACTTCAGCTATACGGCATGAAAGATAGCTGCCCATCGTGTTTCTGTTATAATCAACGATAGCTGACAAGAATATTAGAAAGAGCAATGATGCTTTTTCTTGTCCAGTCTTCATCACTACAGTACAGTACTTTGTAGCAGGGACAAGGTACAATCCTCCAGAAGGTAGGAATTTTCTTTGGAAATGAGAGAGAACTGCAGGTACAAATGGTTTTCCTTTACCTAGAATATAAAATAAATTAGCCCTGTGTGATCTAGAGTTAGTGTTGTGCAAACATTGATCTAAACTCAGTAATTGTTACAGCTCACACACAAACGTTTGTGTAACCAGGCATTTGAAAACCAGCCTCTTAAACACAGAGTAAGTTTTCCCTCAGAGATTATGAAGTATAATTTAAAATTTAATCCTAACCACAAAGCCTAATATGTGTTTTGCTTTGTTGCATGGTGAAGTGTGTGTGTGTGTGTGTGTGTGTGTGTGTCTGTCTGTGCGTGTGTGTGTGTGTGTGTGTGTGTGTCTGTGTGTCTGTCTGTGTGTGTTGCTTCAGTGTTTGCTTCTTTAAGTAAACAGTGTGATTTTTTAACATTTTATTAAGGAAGATCTGTAAAATGCTGCACACTTAGATAATTGAGAATATTTTTTGTTATTACTGAATGAGAGAACAGTGCCTTTATTTTGGAAATATTGAAAATGGGGTGTATGTGCCAGAGGAATAGACTTAAACTTCAAAAGTTGGAGGTGACGCAACCATTTACGTCTCTAAGAAATAATAGGGAGGTCAAAGTTCTCAGTGAATAAGTCATGAATTAAGCTTCAGTTATTACTGAAGTGAAAGGACAATAGATAATTCAAGAACAAGAACTGCAATAAACGACAAAACATTTTTCCCACCAACTTTATTGTACAAATTCTTTGTAAGTCACTGTCGTACCCAAGGGGATCAATGCATTGAACAATAACAAAGGGGGCATTTTGAAATTTTATAGCCATGAAAATAAATCCATGAATTTCATTACTGGACATGATCCCTGCCCTTAAAAATTACTGTTGGTAATGCTTTTTATATTTCAGGTGGCCTTTAACCATCCTCCCTCTAAATGAATTCATAATGGTAAAAACACACACCATATTGATTCATTTCTTTCTGAAAACTATCTTGTCAGCACACTCGCCTGTATATTAGTTCTCAGTTGTGTAAAAGAAATACCCCTGTTGCCATGAAGAAGGCCGTGACAATAGAAAGACAACAAAATGTTATGAGTTTGGCACTGTACAATTCATTAAATACTAACACATAATTTGTTGAATCCTCAAATTAATGTCGAAGAGATCACTTAAAATATTCTGATTGTACTAGCTATACAAAATACAATACTTGCACAAATTAGATTAACCATTTATAAAATTGTGAGAATGAGTTTCGATGGATATGGCTTGTGAGATATTACAGACTTTGCTACAGACCTTTTGTGGCTCTATTAAAAAAATCTAATACTACTGTATGTCATCTGTCCTATTTCCCTGAAAAAAGACTCGAAGCAATCGAAGCATCCGGGTTTCCTTGAGACCTCCGTTTCTTTCTAGACTTGTGTAATAAACATTCATCTGAACACAAATACAGTACATTATGGCATCATGGGTTTCAGTGTGTACAACCCACACGTTATTGGGTCAGGCTGCTGCAGTGGAAACAACAGACTGTCTGTAGTCTGGTGGAGTTGATAACTTCTGGCACGTCCCGAACGCATCTATCCCTCCCTCACTGGCTGCTAGAACACCGTCATCGACACATAGAAGGCTGCAGATTTGTTTTCAATACAGGTTTTTTTTTTTTTTGTACCAGAGTGGAAAGCTCAGTAATCACTTGAGATCAAGAAGTCATAAGGCCGATGTCTAGGCACAGTACAAACAGCTGGAAAAAATAGGCCTCATAAGCATCAATGACCTTAAAATCCAGCCTTACTGTAAATGCCTCTCAATGAAATGGAGCTGGCATGCATCAAGATTTGGAATGTTTTTTTAAAAACTTGAAATTTATGACCCGATGTATGAAAAACCAACTAGTCATGAGAATGCTAGTTATCTAAAAACAATAAACACTTAAATCCCACCAAGTAAAAGAACATCACATCATAATATAATTGTTAATAATAACCATAACAGTTATAATAATTATTAATAATAACACTCCATCATATTCATAACAACTACATTTAGCACTGTGTATAGGAAGATTGTCCGAATGAAATCTGTGTTACTGTTCATCAGCATTTGATCTCTGTGTCCTTTCACATGACTGAACGAAAAGCCAAGCGGTAACAAATTCCTTCTTTGATCCACGTAATTACCTCTGATTTCTCTTGATTAAAAAAAAGAAAAAAAAAATCCTCTCCCTGTTCAATACCTTCCATTGATCAGTCACACCGTGCTTGTACAGAATGTAAACCTTGAGGACACGATTTGTGTCTGGTGAAAATATCAGGGGGTAGATTTTGTGCAAAGTTTTGTCTCTGTGTTTCTCTTTGAACTGTGCTTAAAATTGCTCTTGTTTTTTGTACACGTTAATACTTAATACATCATGACAATATCAACACAAAATCAAGAGAAAGAGATAGCATTTTATATGGACCACAGATATCACATACTACAGTATATAGGATAGGATAGCCCTTAGTATTGATAAGCGTTGTTATTGATGAAGATTTTTTTTCTCTTTTTTTTGTTGTTTTTGTAACTCATACTGGCTGAAGAGCGTTATGATACAGCAAGGTCTTTGTCGGAGGATGGGAAGGGCTTCCTAACCATCCGAGTCTCTTTCAGCTTACGGAGCCACGCAGGAGACGGCCCCTGGTCGCTCTGTCTCCCATCCTCTGACTGTACAAAATATCACTGACTCGTATAATTTGTCACCTGGCGAGTATAATAAAATGGTGATTGTCAGAACAGCTTCCTCTGTGGTATTTTTCTTTGTATCTCCATAAAATGGCTTTGAAGGACAGTTGTGTAAGTGCAACCTCTGCGTCATGGTATATTCATATGTGCTCTGTAAAAAACAAACTTTGCTCCTTATACACAACCTGCGTTAAAGCAAGTCGCCTTTTTTATTAGTAAACTGAACACACTTCTTGACTCGCGTGTGAAGATTTGTTTGTAATAATAATACGGCTGATGGCTCTTGGTTATTTGATAGCCCGTTACAGTTAGGTCCTGATCTATAGATGGGGACATTAGGAAACACTCACCCATATCTGATCTTATAACATCTGTAGCATAACAGTGATAGAACGTGGGGCTTCCTCTGGGGATTTGATCTAAGGTCACATGGAAAACTAGGCAACCCAGGCATCGGATTGGTAACGTGGGTGTGTCCGCAGTTTAAATTGGGAGTGGAGTCCTGCCAATAGCGTCAGGCTGCTCTGTCCCAGTCGGAGAGTTCAGATTCCTAAAACGGCCCCCGCCTCGTATGCTGATTCATATATAGGAAGCAATCAAAATCATATGAAGGAAGCAATCAAACTCAGTTGTGTCTCCCTGCGTCAGGGTGAGGTTGGCTCAGCAGAGTGAGCAGCGAGGGCCGCATCTCCAAATCTTCTCACCAGGCACACACACACACTTGGTCTGGACTCGTCTGGTCCATGGGGCTGCTCGCCCGAGAGATTCACATTAATAAATCAATGTTGGCGAGGGCCGAGCAGGTTGACAGTCCAGCAGGTATCGTTGGCTCAGTTCTCTCATAAATTGTGTAAAACAAATTCCACATGGTCCTCCACTTTATCAAACCTCCTTTTTCATCGCCCGTTTCCCTATCTAATATGGCTCCTGAGTACTTTTTGAAAAAACATATATAAAAAGAAAAGTATGAACAACACTTCTGTTGGTTTTGTTTCACCCTTCCAGTCAGTCTTTCTACAAGTAATGGCACCGCTGTATATGGCAATATGGCAGATTCTGTTACAAAATATGGCTGATGTAGGCTATCACATAGTTGGAACAGATATTCCCCACCTAAAGTTAAAATTTTATAAGTAATCATATTCAAGCTATTTAATAACAAGATAACACTAATTTGAATAGCCTAAACACATTATACTGTTACTATAGTTTATACTTGTATTCTAGTTGTATTATGTATTACTTGTAGTTGTAAATCTAATATTTAAATGTAGAAGGGTGATCTATTCCCAAACCTGTTGATGAGGGGTAAACTCTCCATTAGGCACAAACCTCACACGGTCACCTCGTTTTTACTTCCCGTCCTGATTCCCTGACTGCCGCCCCCGCTTCCTCCCGGTGCCGCGCCGCCCCCTCCCGGTATGAAATGTAGCTGCTCGATGGTGTTCTGCCGTTTTGCGGCGAAGGCCATCCTCCTGGCGCTGTGGCCCCCTAGTGTTCCCGTTCCCATGACGACCCCGGCCCCGGGTCCCTCTCCCGTCCAGCCCAGGCCCCCGCTCATGTGGCCCGTCATGCCCGTGCTCCGCTCCTGCTCCCGTCCGGACGTGGGGTGAGAGTTCATCTTGATCATGTGGTGGCGGTCCAGGGAGGGCGTGGCACAGACGTTCTGCTGGGACTGGGCCTTCTGCTGGCGGGGCAGCGTTGGGACGATCCCTCCTGTGTGGGCGTACGGGTCCACGATCCCCATCCCGGGGACCCCCATCCTCTCTTCCAGATGGTCTGGAGACATGAGCAGCCGTTCCTGCCTGTCCTGCCTGTCCTGTCTCTCCTGCCTCTCCTGTCTCTCCTGCCTCTCCTGTCTCTCCTGCCTCTCCTGCCTGTCCTGGGTCTTGCGGGTGAGGGTCTGCGTGTTTGAGTTCTTATTGGAGGCAGCCATGGCTTTGTAGTA
This sequence comes from Lepturacanthus savala, assembly GCA_030544235.1. Lineage (NCBI taxonomy): Eukaryota > Metazoa > Chordata > Actinopteri > Scombriformes > Trichiuridae > Lepturacanthus > Lepturacanthus savala. Next base: position 27,829,127 of record CM060467.1, read on the forward strand.
CTGGTGCTGCTGGTTCTTGGACAGCCGGGACAGGGTCCCTGTGTTGCCGGGGACGTCCCCCATGTTGAGCAGCTGATCAGTGGACTTGACTTTCCTCGGGGGCTTGGACAGAGTGTCATAGTTGGGGTTGTACTGGGGCTCCGGAGGATCTAGGGGGTACGGGTTGGGAGTCGGGGAGGCGGGCATACCAGAAGGTGGCGGCGGGATCCAGGGACGGGCTGCATGTCTGGGTAGGGTCCCTCGCCCGCTGAGGGTGTAGTCTCCACCCCAGTGGAGGTGGTACTGGGAGGACTGGAGGGCCGGCTGGGCCGTGTGAGGCCGGCGTTTGGTGGTGCAGTAACCAGACGAGTACTCATCAAGACCTTTCTCTGAAAGCCAAACAAAATTTTCTCTGAATTGTTTATCAGTGTTGGGAGTAATGCATTATAATAAATTACTGTAATACACTGATTTTGCTGTAACACAGAAATGTAAGGCATTACAGGGGAAAAAATTGTAATATTTTACTTCGTACAAATGTCAGTAATGCACATTACAATGTTTTTAGCCTGGATTGAAGTCGTCGTTTTTTTTCTTTCTTCATACAAATTCCCTAAAATCACAGCAAGATCAGCAGCAGTGAAATGTCCACACAAAAAATGTTTCACTTCCTTTTGGCTCATCAGATCAAATGAGTGAAACCGCAGAAACATTGGATATCACATTCTCCAGATGGACACACTCATTACTAACCCTAACCCTAACCCTAACCTGAAGAACAGTCAAATGCACTTTGTGTGCTCCACTTAAAGAACACTCGACTTCCTGAAATAGCAGAAGTAATTTAACATTTACAGGGGTTCCATGGTAAAATGAAGTTAGCGAGGAAGCAATCAGAGCATGAGAGTGGAGATAAAACCACAACACAGACTAAATGAACCTTCTCCTGCTCTGAGATTCTTCAGCATCAAGAGGTTAGAGACTTGTTGTTGAAGACATGAAAACCACTTTCAACAGTGGAATCAGCAGCTGAATGAAAACTTGTCAGCAGATGAGCTATGTTTAGATGCTGAATCCATATTTCCAGTTATTTTGATGAGAGTAACTTAAAAGTAATGCAATAGTAGTGTAATACCTTACATTTTAAATACAGTAATACTGTAGTTATAAACTACTTTGAAATTACAGTAACAAGTAATAAATAATGCATTAGTTTTGAAGTAGCTTGCCCAACACTGTTTATTAAATACTTTCAGCACACAATGACACCTTCCTGTGGTCGAGTGTTAAGAGTGTCACCGCGTTTCAGTGCTGATGAAACAGCCGTAAGGGTCAGACAGGCCACTACATCCGTCCTCGTTTCTGGAAAAAAACGAAGGCACTTACCGAGCCGTTTGAGCGAGGAGTATCTGTTGAGCTCGGGCTTCGTGGCGCTCTCGTAGGAAGGAGGCAGCTGAGCCAGGTTGTGCAGGGAGTGGTGGAAGGCAGGCTGGGATTTGGTGTTGTTGTGTTTACTGGAAAGCAAGGTGCCCCCAGCCGCCAGCTGAGCATTGTTCATACGAGGGGTTCGCTCTGTGCAGACCACAGGGAGAAAGCCACTGTGTGTTAAATGAGATTTGCTCCTCTGGATATAGAGCGTCACACACCGCAGTGTTTGAATCTGCTAAATATTCACCGGAACAGACAGATTCTAACTTGCTTTCAGCACTAACATAAGCAGCCGAAGCTACGATAATCATTATTATTGTTAGGATGAAAGAGTCTACTTTTGAGCTCAAAATGAAATGTGAATGAAATAAATGAAGCATTGTGATGATTACATGCAATTTACATACGAGGCTGGCTTTCACCAGCTGCCTTACCGATAGTCGCGGTGTGTTTGGGGCTGGAGCCTGATGTGTGGATGAAATTGTGCTGCAAATTGCCCACTGTAAGTCAAAAGAATATAAGGTAATCAGCTCACAAAAAGGGTGTCAGGCAGTTTGCAGTTCAGTGGTGTTTCAGTGTAAAAAGATGAAGCCAACTCTACTTGTTTATCCATCCTTATCAATTCACCTTCATGTGATCTTTTATGTGCAGAGAATCATTATGTAAAAGATGCATATTTCAAAAGAACATATCCCCAGATTCTTGTGCATTTAGCTACATGAATCTTAAAGTGGATGCACATTTTTTCAGTGACCACATCCGGTATGGATAAATTACAAATTCCAACCATTATAGACATGCTTTTATTAAAGAATAAAAATAATAAATTTGAGGATTCTTATCTTTCCTAAATGACTGCAGAGATAGCTTGGTGCAACACAGGAAAAAGAACATGCACCCACATGCAGACATTATCTTTGATGTGCATCTGCACAAAGACGATAAAGTGTGCTATTTTCGCAATGTTGTAAAAAGCCCTGAACCCTCACATCTGTTGTCCTTGCTGGGCAGTCCTGGGGCGTAAAGATTTTTCGGCGGTCTCCCCAGTGTCCCCTGTCCGTCCCCCACAGCCAGAGCCACGCTGTTGTTTCTCTCGTCCTGCTGGACCGGGCTCGACTGGTGTCGCAACATGTCAACCAGGGCTCTAATGGCATCATTTACACAAGCAGAAAAGAAAAGATTCAACTTAACAGAGTAATCTGCTGGGTAATGTTGGATAATCTTTACAAGCATGCTTTACTCTCTTGTTATTAGTTGAATATTTTTTTTTAGATTTGCCATTATCAGTATTTTATTTTGGAGAGTGAAATTGTTAATAATGGATCGGTAATAGATCGACTATATTTATATGAAGATGAAAGCTTTGGGCATTAGAATTGTCGCAGGCTGAAGCAAACACTAACCTTACAGAGCAATTTTAGTGAAGTGAGTCATATTTATTATGTATCTTTTCATTGTGTTTGTGGTGAAGAATGAGGTTTGTAGAGGAAAAATACTTTATAACTGTTGCGTGAGCAGATGAAATAGAGAAATCTGTTTGTTGGAGATGATGATAGAGGCGTCTTTATTCTGTGCATCAGAAGTCTCAGTTCAACAGATATATGCAGCACAGACCTGAGGAAGTGAGCCCTGAAAAACTCATGGAAAGGATTCCACAGCAAATTATCATGACATGGGAGAAAACTGTAGTCATCATATACCATTTTTGCCTTCTCCTGTACTTTCAGCAGAACATTTCTGGTTTCGCTGTCTAGGTTTCTTCATAAACTAGAATTGCAGCCATTATTTCAATCATATATATATATATACACCTATGCACAAAAGGTCAGAGAGCCAGATATTATTTTAATGAAACTGTTGTTTAAATGAACTTTCTCAAACTTAAGACAGGAAAGACAGGTTTGCTTAAAGCCACATTTCATGACACAAATTAAACACTTTATAATATAATGGGTATAATCAATGAGTTAATCAGTACAAAATAATATTCTTTTAATATAATATTATATATATTAAAAGAATATATATATATATATATATATATATATATATATATATATATATATATATATATATATATATATATAGAGAGAGAGAGAGAGAGAGAGAGAGAGAGAGATCTAACGAGAGATCTAACGCTGTATCCGCTTTTGCAGTTTAACCCACTAAATTAGCATCTGAAATATTCAAGTATATATATATATATATATATATATATATATATATATATATATATATATATATATATATATATATATATATATATATATATATATATATTCTTTCAATAACCTCTTTCAATAACCTCAAATCTATTTCCATATAAATGCATACTCCATTTTTGCTCTTTTTAAAAGGCCAAAACAACAGGTAATATTTGGGTAATTCATTTTTCCACTGGCCCGAGATAGGAAACCTGTACAAAAAACTAAAAGCATATTTTGACTGTCAAGATTATGGGTCTCATATGAGAACCCAGAGGAATCAAAACAATCCTGCAGCAGCCATTTAAAAGAAGATCAAATTAATTTCAGATCATGACTAATATTATTCTGAGGCCAAAATGATGCAACTAGGCCATTTATGAGTCCTGAAAACCTCATTTCTTTACAGTATTCATATGTTTAAGTAATAATTTCCAAATCCAGCAGTGAAAAGCAAGAAAACGTTCAAAGTCTCACCTGGGCATATTGAGGTCTCTCTGGTTGGCTTCCTGCTGCACCTTGTTGAAGACGACCCTGATGCCCACGGCCACAGCCACCATGAACACGATCACGCCTCCGATGACGAAGCCTGTGTTGTGGCTCTGCTGCTTCAGTGGATCAAAGTCTATGTCAGGACCTAAATCCTCTGGAATGTCCATGGCGTCTGTCTGTGGCTTGGCCCAGTCTGGGGAGTCATAGTTTTTACACTGGTCCTGGTCCAGCTGTCGGCTACGGTCTGGACAGCAGAAGCGGTAGTGGCAGGTTCCGCAGCAGTAGATAAAGGTGTCCTTGGAGCAGTTGAAAGCGCTGTCAAAGTGTCCCATCACATCATAGTAACCCCGGCACCCGTCCATCCAGACGTCAATCTGCCGTGGTGCGACCTGGGCGGCGCCTAAGGGGGGCGCGAGGGCCTCCGCCGAGGTCACGTTCTTGGGGAACATGACTTGGGGAAGGGGTCTCGGAGGCGTCTCCAGGACTCCCTCCGAGGTCTCTGGAAGTTTCTCTGGGGCTTTGGTCCGGCCTTGGAGAGCAGCTGGTCGGATATTGGCCTGGATGGAGAGGAGAGGGAGGGGGGGGCTGGGGCCGGCTTTGGGCTGCTCTGTGAATGGCCTCCCTGAGCGGTCTATGTGCTGAGGGGGGGGGGACGGAGACGTCGCCACAACAGCAGTGAGAGGGGCTGTAAGGAGGGAGAGCAGGGAGACAGCGAGGACTCGGAGATTGGTGGTGGGCGTCATTTTTACATGACTAAGAGATCTATTTTCTGTGGTTGAGTCAATGCAGTTACAACGCTGTATCCGCTTTTGCAGTTTAACCCACTAAATTGGCATCTGAAATATTCAAGTAGCATGTACTGGATATTGATGATGTATCAGTCGCTTCATTCAGGAACGTTGAGTCTGTTTGTTTTGGCAAGAATGGAAGGTGTATATTGTATAACTTAAAAAAAGGTCAGGGATAAAACTAAAAGATCAGTCGGTAGGTTTGAATCATCGGTTGTAATTTAATTTAATTTACTGCTCAGGAAGTGTAATAACTTATTATTTTGCTCTGCTGCAAACACGTCTTGCTAAAACTGTTGCGGTTTTGTAAAAAGGACAAACTAAAAACAACAATCTTTATGCTTTTAACGCCTTGTCCTACATGTCCTACTGCACAAAAAATGAATATGTGGTACTCCTAGATGTTTTTTTTGTTAGTTTTTTCTGTATGCACAAAGGCCTGTAAAAATTATAAGAAAGAATCTCAATAAAATATGGCAGTCCTGTACATTCCTGTGCTGATCATGGCACTTGAACAACAATAGTCTTATGGCTGGGAGCTTCGGCAAATGTAAACAGTTTGATCTCTTTTGTTCCTGGTGGACTGGTTCAGTCTAGCGTCACATACATTCAGAGTTGGCGTTTATTGAACCTGTAAGGGGTTATTTTTTAGAAAAATTGAATCTGGAATTCCTCATCATATGTTTGGTGCTTTTTGGTGCTGTAATTAACAGATTGGTGAAAGGCTCTGAACGCTGTCCATTAATAACACCTGGTCTCTGTGGAGCAGACACTTATCCCCATACTAACTTCTTCTAGGCACTCGTAACATCCATAGAAACACTATGTACTTATCTCAGTCTTTTATATGGTTGGATTAATGTGCATCAGTACTCGCCTGGCTCAGACTTACTGTGATTGGGCTGATAATGAGGCTCAGCTTACGTGCTAGACTCTCAAATGAAAATTAGGAGTAAGCACAAACCAAGGAAACGGCTCCCAGCCTGTGGAACACATAGCAAAAATCTGAAAATCCTGGATTTCAAATGTTCTGTGTTCAGCTTTAGGCACAAAAGTTGCCCAGTGTCATTTTACTGTATCACTAATTAGATATGAACTGAATGGTGCATTGCTCTGAGTAGAATTATTCCTGATTTGTCTCTGAGGTTCAAAGAATATCACTTTTGTCGAGAAATATGTAATTGTGTGAAGTTATTGTGTTGGAGGTGTTGGCAATAATAGACAGAGGCAAATCTGTCTCCCACAGAAATTATAATTATATGTAATTATCAAAAACGTCCCTATCTGTGGCAGAGAATGTAGGCACAGATGGGGGAGACAGAATGCTGAAATCACCGAGGGCTCCACTTGTTTCAGTTACATGCTCCTCTAACCTTCCGAGGAGAGTTCAGTAGAGGAAAAAGAACAGACACAAAGCAGCGGTTCTCTCCCACCGACTAAATGTTCCAAAAGAGCTCTCTGGGAGAGTTTCTCCTCTGTCTTCTCTAAAATGTTCTGCTTGATTTCCAGAATTGTCTCCGGGGAGGAGGAGGAGGGGGTTTACATGTCGACAATCAAACCTGGGATGTGTTGGCCGAGTGTGTCCACTGTAACACAAACAAGAAACATGATTAGAGGGAAGGTCTGCAAGCTCCATGTCTCACTTATTCGAGTGCGTGTGTGAGAGAGCATCTACAATACAGTTGTTGTTGATTTTTTCTTATTAAATGCATTTGCATTGTGTGTGTGTGTGCGCCTGTTCCAGTCACAGGAGGAACACGCTCCCTGAAAGGCCACTGATGGAGAAAAAAAAAGAAAAGAAAGCGAGCAAAGAAATAAATGCAGGGTAGGGATTTAAATGAGCAAAAAAGATTGTGGCGAGCGGGAAGAGCCAGAGGTATAGATGCAGAGACGACCGTGAGTGGGAGGGCGGCGTGTGGGTGGCACAGAATCAAGTACATTTCTCCCAGCACTTACCAATACAACACAGCACATCACACAAACAGCACCGCCAAACAGATCTGCAAACGCAGAACACGCCACACACACACACACACACACACACACGAGAAGGCTGCTAATCAAGACTGCAAATCAGCTGCTACTGGAGCAGTTGAAGAGGTCTAGATTGTAAAACAAATTTCCCAAAAAACAGAAAATAAAGAAAAAAAGAACATTTGTGTGTAATCAAGTGTGTGCATGTGAGAGACTATAGTAACTCCAGTATCCTGTAGACCTCCTTTTAGTCACTCTCTCTCTCTCCTTTATTCCCTTTTCTCCCTCCTTCTCCTCTTTCTCCCTCGTTCTGCCTTTCTCTCTTTCTCAATTCTGTGCGTGGGTTGAGGCAGCTAACTCTCTCAGAATAGCACTGCAGCGCTGCCTGTGTGTGTGTGTGTGTGTGTGTGTGTGTGTGTGTGTGTGTGAGTGGAAGAGAAGGGAAGGCAGAATCCAACATCTACGTTGGCCAGGCCAGGATTCACAGTCACATCTGTCTATCTCTTTGCTCGACACAAGATGACACACACACTCGTCTGTGAGGCACTGCTCAACTTCCCATCACCACATTCTCAAAAAAAAAACAACCTCTGACTTCAACTTGATGAGGATGATTTTCTGGCCTTAAAGCCAAACCACCCCCCAAATACCTGTGAAATTACAGCTTTCTGTCAAAGCACTGGGGTTTTAATTAACAAAAAGCAATGCTTCTTTGCATCCACAAATCTAAAACCTGTGAAATCTTACATAATAGGGTTTTTTCTCCAGTAAAGTGACTCAATGTGCAAAAAGCTGATGTTTTCCCATAGGTGCATGTCTTTATATGATGTGTCAATGCAGCAGATACACACTGAGTGATGGGCACATTATTCACCAGAGTTCCGTGGGCCACTGGAGGAAGGACAAAAGGTTTGCAGATTCCTGGCATGGCATCGGACTGTAATTGTGTCGAAGCAAAATGACCCAACAAGCTCCCACCCCCCCAACACTCATTTACTTCAGCAGGATGCTGCTGAGGAGCTGTGCAGACGGGTGGGCACGCAACAATTTCAACAGGTGTTTGTTGGAAATGAAACAAAATGGCCTCTTTTTTCTCCTACTTCTTCTCCTTTAGACGCGTTGTTGCAAGACGCATTGTGATGCAAATCGGCGAGGAGAAAAAACAGAAAAACATCCTGGATACATGTCACGTTGATGCAAAAAAATGCATTTTAAACAGAGAGAAAAGCCGCGGAGCAGCGGCTTTAGTCTTTGCACTAAATATCTGCTGCGCAATGACTTTGCATCAGGCGACTGATTTTGGACACGGAGCACTTTCACACCACGATTCACCACTTATTAGCTTCATAAGTCCCAACTTGCCATAAAGAAGTATGCGGGTAATGGACATGACTTGCATGTATCAGTAGGCTGAGAGTGCGTGGGTGTATCCGTGCCGGTGTGTGTGTGTGTGTGTGTAGTCCGGCTGGATGCGTTATAGTGTTCTTAACATCAATATTCTCATAAGATATTAAGTGTTTTAAGTGATGGATGCGTGAGTACAGCGTAAAGCAGCGTGTGTGCAGTTGTTTTCTGTGGCGCAGCTTTTTCATCCAATTTTTTTTTTGTTTGACAGCCTCCAGTCAGGCTGATGCGTATTAAAACAGATGCCAAAACTCTTTTTTTTTCTTTTTACATACGCACAAAAGCACACAGCGAAGCTATACACACAAAGCCCTGCTCGTAATTCGGTAATTAGCGTTGCGCTAGTAAGAAAAGGTGCAGAATGTCGTGTCTTACCTGTGCGTCGCTCTGGGGTTTGATGCTGGAGAACAGCGCCGGGAGAAGCGGCTGCGCACTGTCTCTGCGCGTCTCAGCGCGGCGGCAGCAGCCTGTTATTGAAGCTGAGGAGGACGAGGGATGCGTGAACTATTGCGGGATCTGCCACCTGTTTATTTTATTTTTTTTATAATTAAATGTCCGCCTTTTTGACAAGTGCGGCAGATCTCGTGCGCTCTCGCTGCGGCTCCATTAAGCTACTGATAATAATCCATTTATCAATAGAGACAAATAGAGAGGGAGAGAATTAAAAAGGAAAAGCTAACAAACGCAAAAAAAGTGTCAGGCGGGAAAATGGCAAAAACAGGACCGAAAAATCCCCCTAATTTAACTTTTCTCCGTCTGAAACCGACCGAGGCTGCCGGTTCTCTTCATCATTTCCAAGCGAGAGACGCGTTACGGCGACTGGCCTCGCGGAGGTCCACCGGTAACAGAGCGCTGTGATTGGTCGGTTCGGGGCTGGCGGATGATGAGACTCGACTGTTCCCGGTGCTGACGGTCATTAAGGCCCATTCAACTGGTGGCGTTCATCCTTTCTCGCCGCCGTTCATCCGCCTCTTTAAGTCAATGACCGCCTTCATGTTACATTAACACCGGGGAGGAGGAGGAGGGGGTGTGGGGTTCTGGCCAGTGTTCTTTCTTAAGAGAAATACGAGGATATGAAAACGCAATTTCAAAAAGAAAAAGAAAAACTTGCAGAATTGAAGCAGCCGGTAAATTCTACGGAAGACCTCCGAGAATCACCGTGTGTGTGTGTGTGAAAGGGAGAGAGAGAGGAGAGAGATACGGTTGCCACAGCAACTGTGTCATTATGTTGGTGGCAATTATGAAAGCGATGAAAACAGGGATGGGGAGAGGATTGGCGCAAAAAAAAGGTTTTAACACTGGAGCGTGATCGAAACTGTCAATTAGACACAGAGTCAGGCATTTCTTTTAAGTTTAGGACGAGCGGAATGCTGGAAATGTAAATTACGCAAGTTTTGTATTTGTCAACTGGCTCCTCACCATCATCACACATGAATGAATCCGGATTTTAAGTTTTTTTGTCAAACTGAACCAAAGGCCGTGGTAAATGACTTGCAGGCTGAATCATGATGTTGAGGTCATATTTTTTCTGAAGGGTTTCCTTTTAACAACAAATGGACCATGGAGGTGGACGTCAGGTGGGGAAGGTGTAAAGGGTGATGCGGAGCCCCCAGGTGTCTCAGAAAGGCCTGATAATTATCTGCATGGCAGGCTGCTATTTCTACACAGGTGGGTGGGAGGCCAGTGGAGCCCGTCATTAGACGGTCCAGTGACGTTCTACTGGGTGCACTTCCACTCACTGGTTTGCTGGGGTGGAGGCAATTACTGGTTTCCTCATAATGGTTATTCCATCACTGCAGAACAGGAGACCACTATGAACGAAATGAAGTATTATACTTCAGTAAACAGTAAAAGCTTCTCCCAGAAGCAGCTTCATTCTCACCAGTCACGCAAACAATCAAGCAACGACGCATCAAATAAAAGAGCAAGTATGAGACATTTTTCAGTTCACTTCTCGTATTTCAATGTTTTATTAATTTAAATAATTTAAAATGGACACAAAAATATCCACCCGATAGTTTGCAAGGTGACAGGAGTTTCAGAAGCACCTTTTCCATTCCGGCTAAGACAGAGCTTCAGTGTGTTTCCTTGGGAAATGTAGGCCCCGTGTGGATTTAGTAGAGGAAAAAACCTGCCCATTGAAATCCTGCCAGTGCAACGGGTGGGGAGACAATTTCTATCAAATGTGGAGGTTTTTACTACTGATGTCTTCTCTGTTACCCACATGGCTGGTCGGAAAGCTGGGTATTTGAGAGCACCTACTGCTTTGTAGGGGAGCAGGGGTAGTATAAGCGAGTCACACCACTGTATGCGTAGTACAGATAAAAGATGAGTCTTTTTTTCCTTTTTTTTTTTTAAAATAACGTCTTGCAACCTAACCTAGTCCCTTACTGCCACTCATCTAGGTCTTCACACACAACCACAAGACAGCTGAATATGGACAGTTCAATTATAAACAACTTTTGAAAATACTGGACAGTGAAACCATTTTAGAAAAATAAAAAAAAAATTAAAGGGATAGAGATTTTATGCACAATGACAGATTTTTTTATACTCTACTGCTAACTCTTTCCATACCTTCACTTCATTCAGATCACAAAATGAAAAACAATTTGAAAGGATTCTTATTTTATGTGACATTATCAATATTTCTCTCCCAATGACCTTGCATAATTGATAAGCAAATTCTAACATTATTTCTCAATTTGAAAACCTGACTAATTTAAATTATATCCTGGTTTATGCAATCCAGCTGAGCAGTACACAGTACTATCACAGCGGCATTTATTGGAGAGTCTAAAAAAGAGCTGATGCCCAGCTGATCCAGGACAATAATGGTAATGTCTCATTAATGGACAGACATTAGCGGCCATGTTCAGCACAGTGAAAACCATTTCAGGTGTCATTCATCCTGAGTAGGCCGAGGGAAAATACGACCGCTGATATGATTTCTGCAGTGAAGGTGTCATTTCTTCTAAAAAGGAGGAGCAAATATCTTTCTTCATGTCTTCAGGTATGGAAACAATTAACAAACCTGTAATGTCAACAGGATGAGACAAACTGGCAGAAAAGGGTAAAATGGGAGTATAAAGTGGATAGTCTGGTTTGGTGGTAGAAAGAGTCAGGAAAAAAGGGAACAAAAACATTGTCAGCGCACTTCAATATTTATATTTACACACTCTCGCACACACACACACATACACACACACACAGAATTATACTGAGGTATTAAAGTCGCCTCAATGCACGCTTTTTATCTGCTTTCTTTTTACCTGCTAAACTATTAGTGCTACTACTACTGTTGCTATTGCTGGTGGTGGTGCTGGCTCCATTAGCTCCGTTACCCAGAGCCGCTGGGACAGCTGCTGCACTGGGCCCCGCTCGCTTCATGGGGTCACCTGCATGCTTCTTCGGCTGTGGGCCGTCATTAGGGTCCTGAGGCGCCCCAGAGGTCCCGCCAGGCCCACCCATGGCGTGGATCTCTGTGAGCAGACGAGCGCGGGACTCATATTCTGCATAGTCCTCTAGGAGCAAGCGTCCTGCCTCCTCGTTCAGGGCCGACTCCGGATTGGGATGGATGAGAAGACACTTGATCGTCTGTGGGGAAACACAGGAGATGTTAAGTCAGTCAAGGGGAGAGGTGTATGTGAAAGAGGTGTATACCACAACCAAAAAAACACAAATGACAATGAAATCAGGAAAGACTGATGATCCCTCTTACAAGTAAGACATGTCTGATGCCGAGTTCTGCCTTCCAGTCCCTCTTCAAGACGTTGACACAGATTTCTCCTTTGTGACCCACGTTGGGATGAAAAATCTTGGTCAGGAAATAACCCTTGGGTGGAACAGCAGGGAAGTCCTTCCCGAGGACCAGACGCATTCGGAAAATGCCACCAGCAAACGGAGTTCCCTCTGTCAAAGCATAAAGAATTCATCACATGAACAGTATGTCCTGACTGTGCCAATCTTGCTCAATAAAAAGAAAGAAGGTCATGAAGCGGCAACTGAGTCAACTAAAAAAAACAAAACAACATTACATTAAAGTTCAGCACAGAGCAGCAAGTTCACAGCAATTAATATAGGTTATGATGGAAACCATCACACACAAACACACTAATGAATATGTGACCTAATTGTATTGCTGCTGGAAGTTAACCAGTACAGTACAGTCTACAGTCACTGATAAAAACACTGCTTTTGCCTGAAGAATGAAATAAATTATATTTGGTGGAGAATTAGCACCTAATAAATTAACGTGTTGCAGGGAAGGTGAATCTGTGGTGGAAGTGTCAGGCTGTTGAAAGCTGACTGAAGTTATAAGTTTCTACAAGGGCTGACCTCCAAAAAAACCAACAACCGTCAATCGTATCGCCATGGTAATTGATCATGAAGTGATCTGTGATCGATTTTTTATTTAAATAGTGTGCATGTAACATAGACAAAGAAATCAAGTGTCTGGAAAAATTTTGACTGAACTTAACTTGAGGTCTGAGTTGTATTGTTCTGGTTGTCATAGTAACCACACTTCACCTCCGGTCAGGGTGCTATTGTTTCTGTTTGGCTTTCACTAAGCGGCTGCTGGGACACTGCTCCTTTGCTGCATTGTATGGTTTATGTCATCTTTTACTGTTGTTGGTTCGATCAAAACTGCGACCGGATAAAACTGCACATCTTTAGATCTTTTGGTGAATTGCTGCGCCGGTATGATAGTCGAATCGGCCCTAGCGACTTTACTGGTTGAACATTGTTGGCTGGATGTTCGAGACATGTGTCTTATATGTAATTAGAAAACTCTAGAATTAATCATTTAAAGTGTTCATTTTTGAGGAACCATAAAAAGAGGTCTAGTGGCAGATCATAACATTTAATTAAAGTGGTTAAATACTAAAAAGCTAGAGAATTTTGGAGCAGAGCAGGTTAACAGCTAAGAGGCATTATTACCTCAAGCTTAAAATATGGGGTTGGTCATCACATGAAATCTCTTCACTGACAAATAGTTATCAAGTTATTTCACTAAACGTGCAGCGGTGAGGCTGTTGACATAAAGCATGACGTGATGCCACAAGAATTAAAAGTTGTAATTATATGAGTAATATACAACAAAGCATAAGCTACAAGCTACAAGAGTTACCTCTCAATGAAGTAATGGGTCTATAAAGGTGATGAACCTGAATGTAATTACAAAACTGAATGATTTTATTGTAGGAATAACTTCATAAATTAGCTGAATGATTGAGGAGAGAAAAAATTGGGAGTGCAGCATGATTATTGTCCTTTTTTGGTGTTTCATCATTAAAATGTTAAATTCTGCTTGCTCTGTGTTGGCCTTTCAGTAATTTAATCTCACCTCCTTAAAATCTGTGAGACAGTACAGTGAAAAAAAAACTACAAAACGATACAGATATGTCTATGATGAATTTACTATTAAACTCATTTAGAAGCAAATCTTTCAGCAGCTAAAGCAATGTCTGCACTGAAGTGAGTGCTTTCAATCTCATTATGAACATGTTTAGTGTAAATTGTACATGTGAATAGTGACAATAAGGCATTCTATTCTAATTCTTCAATATCTACAATAATATATTACTGTAATCGTTACCCGGTCCTTCGATGGCTGTGTGCAGTTCAGTTATATCTTCATCACTGGGATAAATCTTGATGCCCTCCGGTGGGTCTGCTGCTAAAGCCGAAACCTCTTTGTATACCAAGCGAAGAATATGAGGGGGCAAATTCTCCACATTGGAGTTCTGGAGAGACAGAAAAGTATTTTAGCAAACACATATAGCACATATACAAACACAAGTTCTGTTACAATTAATATTAATATTAGTATTTTGAGAAATTGTCAAGCTGCTTTACCATCAGCATCACCTTACTGACTGAGGGAGATGACCAATGGACATGAAGGAGTTACATATCCTAATATAACTATATCCCACATCTAACACATCGAGGGGTTGTTTATACAAATGAAGGAAAGCTTAAACTGACATTTTTACCCATCATCATTTTATAATTTCCTACAAAAAAATAACAATACAAAACACCCCAAAGTATTCTGGTCTTATTTTCTTAAGGAATGTCTTTTTTAGCTTGTTTTGCACCTGCATTCATTAAATTTTTGAAAATAATGAACACTGGTACCAGCTTCAATAAGCCACAGTAGTGCAATTATTTTCTTCATTGATTGTTTAGTCTATGGAGATGGTATAAAATATTGGGAAAATGGTATTCACCATTTATCAAACACATATGATAATAAATACTTACTACAAGATACAGGGTTTGCGACCTGTGCTAAAATGAGGAATGTGGAGTATCTTTAGAAGTTATACTTTAGTATTGGTTTCACAAATAATGAAAGACTTAATCAGCATGAGATAATGATCCGTTTCAGGACCTTGAAACGATTGTGAAAACATCTGTTTATTACATAGAAAGAACCACAGACATGGAAGAAATTGCCTCTTTTGTGGAAGAGGAAAAGGGTTAGGGTTAGATTTTCGCTCTATCATTTTTTAAATACAATAACCTTCTCCGCCCTGGTAATATTCAGACTTTATTCTCATAATAAAAAAACATAACATATAATTTTGTTTCCACGTAGATAATAAAATGCTTATTACAAGTCAATTTAAATATCAGTCAACAAAGATCAAATCCACTGTCATCATTAAAGAATTTTTGTTCTATTTCGGATGGTTAATATTTCTTTCTGTCCGATTTAAACATTATTAATAATTTGACTGAACTGTGTCACATCATCTTCTTTCTCAGTCAGAAACTTAACGCCAGCGAAATAACTCAATCTGAATATAAGTTCAAATAATGTTAACTTAACCTATATATGTTTTATGTTAGGTTTTCTGCTTTTAACATCACAGAAGCCTGGTTAATGTCGATAAAGTGTTGAGGTGGAGATAAAACGGAGCGACCATCCGCTTCATATGTAACTTTACATTAGCAATACTTAGCCTAGCGCTTGTCAGAAAATTAATGATTAATGAGGTTTTGCAATTTAAGACACAGCTTTTATCATAGTCGGTGAATTCCTTCAATTAGGGAAACCCACACATAAAGTGATTTAATTAGCATCAGGGTTTCCAGTAAATAGTCATAACCCGTTCGACGGCTGGCGACGGCTAAAGATGCTAGCAGCTAGCCCCGTTAGCCATTAGCTGCTCGCTCGGCTATCCCACTTACCATCTTCGAAAGGAGTTCTGCTAAGGCGGTGGAGCTCTGGTTGGTGTCAGATATAAGGAGACTTTTCCGTTCAGGTGTGGGAAAAAAACTCTTTTTTTAAACTTATCCCGGTCTCAGCGGCTACTCTTCTTCTTTTCTTCTCTCGTTGACACAGGAACAAAAATACGATCCAGTTTAACCTGCTGCCGCTGACCAATGGGAGACGTAGCGACGTGCTGCGTCAGAGAAGTTTAACCAATGAGGAGCCAGGATTGTCATTTCGTCATTTTGGGGATCAAAACCAACCACTTAGAATCGAATGTTTGACTGGGACTTAACATTCATAGGTGCGTTTGAAAAACTCACCCCCGCCCCCCTGAATAGTGTTCAAAAGATGATGTGTTAAAACAGGGATTCAAACTCAGTTTCATACTGGGCCACATCAGTGTTCTGGTTTCCCTGAAAGAGACAATTATAAAGATCATATATATGTATCTACGTATTATTATTATTATTATTATTTTGATAATATTGATTTGATAATATTTGATAATTTTTGACAATTTGCTAAGATTTTTAAACAGAATTTGAAAATATGCTGATGCAGAAATAATGTTATATTGTTGTTAGCGTCTAAATTATTAAAATGTTGCAACAAAACATTAAAAATCATCACAGATATCTTGAGACTCATACAAGAATATGCTGATAACCACTATTAATAATGTTATGTATTTAATGGCTTTTTTAAAGGTTGGAATCTTAACAAAGTTATACAAAGACAACGTGACCAGAGTGTCTCCGTTAAGTTCAAACATTTATTCGCTTTCTCATCTCTCAATAAATCACACAAGTCTGTGTAAATTCTTGAGGTGCTGGGCCAGATTTGGCCCCCAGGCCTTGAGTTTGACACATATGTTCTAATGTGACTTTAGGCAACTTTAAACTTGGTTTAAACTGTCCTTTCAGTCCATAGTGCAAACTCAAACATAATCACTCTTAGTTAAATTAACTAATGTCAGGTAAATCAAATTGGTCAGGAGGCAGCTCCCTTTTTATCACTGTCCCAGGTCTTTGTCAGCTTTTTGAAACCTGAGATGTGGCAAATTTCCAATGAAGTGATGGCACTCTGGCTACATATTTATTGCATTTATTGATATGTGCAGCAGAAGTAAAACTGAAATTTACACTAGATTATCACTCACCAGTAGATCAGCATGACTCTGTTAAAACATTTATTCAATTTCCCATTTTTAAATAAATCACACAAGTCTGTGCAAGTTCTTGAGGGGCCACAGAAAATGAGGTGCCGGGCCAGATTTGGGTCCCGGGCCTTGGGTTTGACACATGGCTTAAAACATCACCTCTTCCATTCTGATTGCGATCAATAAGCATCAATAATCAGCCTCAGCACCAGGGGGCGCCTCAACACAGCCGCTGCTCATAAACGAGGACAGAAAGTGCCTGTAATGGATATTTAATTGTTTTATTTGAAGAAGTGCAGCGGAAATTTCTAATTTTTACGCGACATATATCCCGCGCTGCCACCACAAATACCACAAAAATTGGCGTGACAGCCGCACAACAATAACAACAGCAGCAGCAGCAACACAACATAAACTCCGCTTCCGGTGTTTCGGTTTAAAAAGAAACCGTGTTAAATGATGACTTTCAGCCGAGGCTGGATTTAACATAAATAAGTAAAGAATTATAAACGCTTTAAAATATATATGTAAACTAAATGGTGAAACATTCAGACCAGACACGACCGGGTAAATATGTACCGTGTGAAACATTCAATTTAAGATCATTTAATTGTATTTTAGTGGGATAACTACACGTTACGTTTTCAAGAGCTGTCGTTACCACAACAACCACGGAAACATTCAACTGGACGTCACAAGTTAACACGGTCCCTCTTTAAAACGGAACACCTGTTTCTGGATGTAGCTATCAGACTCCAGCACTGTTTGTGTTTTAATTGAACAAGTGTAGCGGAAATGTTATTTACGCGACATATTCTCCCGCCTTGCCACCGCAAATACCGCAAAAAATGGGCGTGACAGCCGCACAACAACAACAACAAAAACTCCGCTTCCGGTGTTTCGTGTTAAACAGTAACCGTGTTAACTGGTGACTTACAGCTGAATGTGTCCGAGGTTGTCATAGTGACCGCAGCTGTTGAAAACACGAACATACCGTGTAGGCGTCCGAATAAAAACGTCTTAAATTAAATGTTTAACACGGTCCTGTTTGTATTTAATGTTAAATC
The DNA here is from genome assembly GCA_030544235.1 of Lepturacanthus savala. Taxonomy (NCBI): domain Eukaryota; kingdom Metazoa; phylum Chordata; class Actinopteri; order Scombriformes; family Trichiuridae; genus Lepturacanthus; species Lepturacanthus savala. The sequence continues at coordinate 27,846,850 of CM060467.1, forward strand.
CTATTAATTAAATGCTGTCAGCAACAACAATTAGCATTCACATCCCTTAATTTATTTTACTGAATTCGAGCAACCACGGAAACATTCAGCTGGAAGTCACCAGTTAACACGGTCACTGTTTAAACCGGAACACCGGTTTCAGTTTCTGGATGTAGCTGTCAGACTCCAGCACCGTGTTTTTTAACGGGGGGGAATCGCTTTATCAGCAGCTTTATCAGCTTCATTTAACGGCTGCCGGTTAATAACGGTTCACTTTGCCGTCGTCGTTATGGAAACTGCTGTATAATCAGTTAGGCTGTCACAGTTTAGCCTCCATTAGTCTGAATGGGAACTGTTAGCTAAACAGCTACTAACTTATTTCTTCTTCTTCTTTGTCCCACATATTCTTCTTCTTCTTCAGTGGTGCTTTGTGCGTCTTTTAATCTTTTATTATGAGTGAAGGAGAAGTGTTCCACGAGAAGCAGAGGTTGGAGCTGTGTGCGATTCACGCGCTCAACAACGTGCTCCAGGAGCGGGTGTTCACCAAGGAAACGGCCGACGACATCTGCAAACGGTAGGAACCGACTCCCCGGTGGTCGGTGGCCGGTCTGAGTTAGTGTGGATCAGGGAGTCAAACTGCATTTCATCCCGGGACACACATCAGCGCTCTGGTTCCCCTCAAAGGACCAGTTGTAAATATCATATATATGTATCTACGTATTATTATTATTATTAGAGATAGTTTATAATGTGTCTCAATGTTAAGTTGGAAAACAAACCTTTTCCTTGTAATAGGCATTAGTTAATATATAAAAAGGACTTATTTTACAGCTGATCCATTCAAGAATATTAAATATTGGAAAAGAAATGAAATTTAACAACCTAATAACCGAGTGAATAACAAATAAACAACCAAATAAACTATAACACAATTCTGACCATACAAGTAAAGTTTTAAATCTGAATAATATTAACATACTTTTCAGATTATAAGACGTGTATAAGAACATGAGAGACCTTGAGAGACAATATATAGATCAATGGTGTCAAACTCAGTTAGTGGTTTCCCTCAACGGGCCAATTATAAAGGTCATATATATGTATACGTTTTATTATTATATGTTATTACATTAGATAATTGCTTCTCCACTCATAATAGTGCTGGTGACAATTTGCTAAAGACTTTTAAACAGAATTTACTGGGAAATGTGGCACCTGAGAAAATCTGACCAGTATGTTAACTTTTTATTTACTGGAGAAATTCTTTATCCATCAAATTAAAGTCTGTACCTTAATATCCTCCAGACATGGTTGTATTGTAGAGCTGTATTATATATGTCTATATTGATTTATTGTAAGACAAAAATATATAAAACACCTTTCTCACAGAAATATCATCATGAAATATACATTAAAAAGGTGTCAGGAGGCAATTCAGGCCAGTTTAAGATGGGGAGGGGAAAAATACATAAAACATGCAGGAAAAATAAAGAAAAATATAACAATAATAAGCTGATAGTGTGTACCATTTACTTTCTCTCAGCAGTTACCATGTTGGTCTGAATGGTTCATACAGAAGTGGTCTAAAACCTGCCCTGTTGGCACATCTGCCATCAACACCTGTAATCTTCCCTGAGCCGTTTATTACTTATGACCTGCCTGTTGACATTGTGTTATGGATCCTGTGTGTGTGTGTGTGTGTGTGTGTGTGTGTGTGTGTGTGTGTGTGTGTGTGTGTGTGTGTGTGTGTTTGTCCTTAATAAAGTCTGCATGAATCAAGTCGGATATATAAAATACTCAAAACATACATAAAAAATCCTTGAAATGACATCTACGTTTTCTTCTACTCATCGTTTATATATCTTATCCACATTTCCAATATATTTTTCATACTGAAGATATCGTCAAAGAAAGAGGATTGATCACTGACTACAGGGTTTCCCGTAGTCGGCCACCTCCACAAACATCATAGACAATGAATACAAGAGTAGAGGAGGTATTTTACTCAGTAAAAGTCAGTGTATGTAGTGTTTAGGCCGTCATTTACTGACTAAATTGACCATGAGACGAGACGATTCATGATCTGTGTGGCTTTACCACCGCGCCTAAAGAATTTCCTGTGGGAAACCTTGTGACTTTAAGGCTAAAAGAATGTGACCAGGTTGTGACAAACACATAGTTGTGTGGATGTAGGACATTTCTTTATAAAAAATAAAGTAAAATAAAATGCAGCCATTTCCCAGCAAAACCACTGTGGATAGTGTCGCTGACTTGTGTTGGGACTTACCACTGATGGCCAGATGTGAAATCGAACTGTATGTTACCGAAAATGAGATGGCGTTTCCTTTTTTTTTTAAATGTTCTGTTTCTGTCTCTGTCTCTGTAGGCTGGCTCCGCAGTGTGTGGTGAACCCCCATAGATCAGTGTTAGGCACAGGAAACTATGACGTCAACGTGATTATGGCAGCTCTACAGAGCAGGGAGCTGGCTGCAGTGTGGTGGGACAAACGCAGGTGGGGAGGAACTTCTTTAATTTCAACAAAGAGAAAGGCCTGATAGTGCAAAGTTATTTTAACAGCAATCTAGAGGGCATCATTTTGCACTTAGGACACAGATTGCTATGTACCGTCAAAATGTCTATCCTGAGAAAAGAAAAGCTTGAGGCAGAGATACCAATTACTGCACTAATAGTAGACAATCAACCACAGGGCATGTTGCATTGTAAATAGGAAGAGGGAGTAACTTTCTTAACAATTTTAACTATTGCTAACAGTTGCTCTCCAGCTATACAGTGTCTATGGAAAGTATTCAGACCCCCTTAAATTTTTCACTCTTTATTATATTGCAACCATTTGATAAAATATTTACCTCTTTTTCCTCTTTAATGTACACACAGGACCCCATATTGACAGAAAAATACAAAATTGTTGAAATTTTTGCAGATTAATTCATTATTTTTGAACATAATAATGTTCAGGTAGTTCCTTTGACTCATGATTCCCATTTGCTCTGACCTGCACTGTGAGCTGTAAGGTCTTATATAGACAGGTGTGTGACTTTCCTAATCAAGTCCAGTCAGTATAATCAAACACAGATGGACTCCAATGAAGGTATAGAACCATCTCAAGGATGATCAGAACACCTGGTTAAATGTGAGTGTCACAGCAAAGGGTCTGAATACTTACGGCCATGTGATATTTCAGCTCTGCAAATCTGCAAAGATTTGAACAATTTCCTGTTTTTCTGTCAAAATGGGGTGCTTAATGAGGAAATGAATACTTTCCGTACCCATTGTATATGAAACTAAGGTTCTAAAGGCAATTCTGGGAAACTTATGACATGTAGTATAAAGGTGTCAAGTGTGTAAAATAGTTTCCTGAGATGCACTTGACTGTAACATGGATAATTAACAACAGCGGTCCAGAAGGGCTGGTGTGGGTCCAGGTTTTTGTTCCAACCAGCAGTAACACTCCTGATTCTATTAATCAACCACTAGAGCCATTGCTAAGGACCTTCATCAGTAGAATTAGGTTGTTACTTCTGGTTGGAACAAAAACCTGGACCCACACCGGCCCTTCTGGGCCAGGATTGGTGACCGCTGTTTAAGAACATATCACAGTAGAAGTTATGTTCAACACTTTTCTGTTTCTCCCTCCTTTTAATACAGGACGGTACAGAGTCTTTGTGTATCCAAGGTGCAGGGTTTCATTCTGAACGTGCCGTCACGCGTGTCTCTGGGGATCGTCTCGCTCCCGCTCCGACGGCGGCACTGGCTAGCGGTCCGGCAGGTCAATGGACAGTACTACAACCTGGACTCCAAACTGAAGAGTCCTGTCTGCATCGGGGGAGAAGCAGAACTACGGTAAGAACGTGCTGAACGCAGGAAGGAGTGTTCACACCTCTAAAAACGACTCCAGCAAACATGGAGTCTCTGTGCTTGTGAGGGTTTGCTCTGGATTAGATCTCAATTTGCCTTTGGCTTGCTGCACGGTTTCTGCTGAGCTTTGTCTCAGCGAGTGACTCATCCCATACGAGCGCTCACATGGTGCTTACCTCACCGTTGGTCTGTGTTAGAACACTGCCTTCTAGTAATCTGGTCTCTGTCTTCATTCTTATAACGTGGCCTCTCTGTCGCCCTCTCCTCTCACTGCCTCTCTCAGAGTGTTTCTCAGTGAACAGCTTTCTCAGGACGTGGCGGAGATGTTGCTGGTGGTCCAGCGGGATGTGGAGGAGGACGGTTCATGGCTGAGCTCTGACACCCTCAAGAAGTGATGCTCTGGGACGAGGACGTACCTTTTACATAGCATGGGGGGGAAAAAAACTCCTCTGGGGGGAAAAAAGACATTTTTAAAAACAAACACCTCATTACAGACAACTATTCAGGGAATGCATTCAAATACATTTGATATCTACACACAGAGGAAAATTCCAAAGAGAAGCAGAGGCGAGAACGTGCTCCTGAAACGAAGAACTGATGATTGTAACGGTGGAAGAGCGACAGCTCTCGTTTATCTGCTTTGGCCACCCTGTTCTTGGTACATTTTTATTTGAACGCTGGGAAAGTGCATCTTAGCTTGCAGCGTTGCAAAGTTTGAGGCGAATATGGGCGAGTTTGATGATACTTTGGTTTGTGACTGGACTCTCACTGTGCTGTGGTAGAAATGTTGCAGACAGTGTTTGTGCATTAAAAAAACAAATAGCTGCAACAATTATAACTGGAATTCTTAAGCTACAAAAACATCACCAAGAAAATGGATGAATTGAATTTGACGGGTAACTTACAGTATCTTTTATGATGAAATCAGACCAATACACAGTTTACTGTACACGTTTCTCATGTCTAAATGTACCAGTTGTTGAGCAGCAACTCAGCGTCTTTCCCCGTCTTTGTTGTTAACCTTCTATGCACTGCAGATTCCATCTGTCAGCACTGTTTGTCTTTGTGTGCGTTTGTGTATGTCGGGTACTGTGAAGGCATCACTTGGTGAGGCATTGAAGGACTGTTCCGGTGTCTTTGCATGTTTTAGCGTAACATTTTTTAAAGCTTGCCACTTTTTCTTTTTAGACTTTTCATTGTTTTCTGATCTGCTAGACAACGTTTGGCTTTCATTCACTTGGCTACAGTAGAAAGAAATTAACATGCAGAGATTATAATGTGGATGAATATCTCGTCTCCTTTTATTTCTGTCAAAGCTACATTATCGATGCAGTTTAATCAACGCTGTAATGAGGCGCTGACAAAAATGAAGGCAGACACTCGCTGTGGTAGATTATCTTCCATCTCAACCAGGTTTCAAGTCTCTGTGGGTTCAGACTCACACTGTTGAGTCCTGAACGGAAATCAGTGGTTGTGTGAAAGGTCAGAAGACGGCTTTGAAAATCTAATAAGTGAATGTGAAATATGATGTGTGTGTGTGTGTGTCTGTGTGAGTCAAACATGCAAAAACATGCAAAAACACGGGCTCTGTGTGTTTGTATTTCGACTCTCCTATTGATCTATGCATATCCAAAAGAATAGGAGCACTGTCTCTGGTACACACTAATGACTAACTGATACTTAAACCTAAGCTCAGAGGTTCATAATATTGAAACGTATTTATATTAAACTTTGTTCTTGTTTTAACTAATCTCTTTTTATGTGTGTGTTTGTGTGGACACAATGAAGAACAGCTGAGCATCAGGTTATTGAAGTTATTTTTATTTATATTAGACTCTTGAGTGTAAAAGGATGCCATTCAAAAGGAGCATTTGATAATACCATACAAACTCAATTCAAGGGTTAACAAGGTCAGTTGGCAAGGAAGAGGGATTCAATGAAATCTCCAACATACCATACCATATATACACAAAACATCTTTGAGAGATCTCAGAAACCCGATGCTATACATAGTTATTATTGCTAGTTACGGTAGGGCTACTGCAGCACCAGTAGCAAGAATCATATTGCTATGTACCTGCTGTCATTGCATGGGACTTGTAGTTCTCCACTCTGAAGACTTGAGTGGCAGTTGTAGTTCTCCATTCAATCATTAAAACAGGGTCCTGGTAGTCTGCAAGTATTTTTCTTTTTTAAGAGCATAGGTTGATGATTATTCAGATATTATAGACAGTGAGATATACAGAATACCATAAGGTAATACAAGGAAATACAGAATTGCCACCTATAAAAAGTAATAATAAAAAAAATTATACCAAGTGAAGGAACTGCATAACCATTCACAGAAAAAAAAAGTGTCTTGTTGCTACGTGCCAGTGCTTTTCTACAACAATATTTATATAAAAAACTTGAAAATAAATTGGTGGTACTGATACATTTAAGAATATAAAACTACAACGTAGTAACGTCAATACCATTCTGACTTGCCTCACCACTGTTCACAGTTTACACAGAGTTTGGACAGACAAGGGGAAAGAATTTAGACCAAGTGGACTTGGTTCATACCTTTGCACAACCTTCCTACCAGCTTCATCGCTGTCACTTATATCAACAGTCCGAGTGGACTGGTTTCTTTTAAGTGCTTTTAAAGTAGTAAATACTCCGTGGTACTGACGTTACGCACTTTGAATTCACACCTAGCATTCATTTTATTTTAGATTAGTTCTTTTTTCATTTCAGTAAAGTGTCCATTCATATGAAAACTAGACATTTTTTTCTATACATTTCCTAGCAAAACAAAAAAAAAATCAACGTGAATACAGGTTCCTTGAATGGGCAGGGTTGGGGTGTGATTGACTTCCCCCGTAACCAGTCAGCATGCTGGGAGAGTACTGTACGTCCACAATACACGACAGGAGGCAACAGACGACACATGGTCCCAAAGGTGTATCGAGAGAAAATAAGAGAAAAAGGAGAAAATATTTGTTATTCACACACATCAAAATCAACTCATCAAGAGGATAAGCAGTTTATGTTATATCCACTATCTGACCAATTAAATAAAACTCCCATGCAAATAAATGAGCAAATTACAGATTTTTAAAAAGAAGATTAACAATAAAAGTTACAGTTTACAGTTAATTAACCCTCTATTGCATAGCGTTGCTTTATGGCAACACCATGTCATATATGCCTTTCTAATTTTGGCCCAGAACAAATTCAACAAATGTGCCCTGGAGGTTCAGAAGATGTTTCTCAGTCCATGTAAAAAGGAGTGAAAACTGAATTTCTTGGTCTTATGATGTAATTATTTTGTTGTCCTTTGAAGTAAAAGAGACCATTTTACAACTAAACATTAAAACATGGATTTCATATTACTGTTTTTAGTAATGTTGAGCCAAAGTAATTGTGGCCATATGGCAACGCTATGAAATAGATGGTTAGGAAAGCTGTGATGCAGTTCTAGAAAAAGAAAATCTTAACACAAGGTCCCATTACTAGATTAATTCTGTCTTTCCTCAACTGCTGGACTTTGCTCAGTCTTCATGGAGATGACTTGGTTGTCATAACAAGACTAAAGTATGAAACTTCAGTGATTACACATGGTCCTACTGTAGATTCTAACCTCACTGAGAAATACTGTGAAATGCAATTGAAAGCTCTGAAAAAGCTAATATAGGAACATTGAGTGAGATTTTTCTTCCCTGTCATTTTTTTTGTAAAGAATAAGCTTTCACATCGAATGTTCACATTTTTTTTTGGTAGAGTTTTCTTTTAGAATGGTCAGATAGTGACAGGAAAACAGAAAAAAGCTCTATATGTCAGTAATATGTTAATATTCTTTCATGATTCATGCACATTATGAACAAGCATAATAATTAAAAATAAGAAGAAGAAAAGGCCAGCCCACAGGGTCCTGCGAGGGTGAAGTTAGTCCGGTTGCTATTGGTTAAAGTGAGCGTGTGCAATGATAAAATGGCAGCGATCGTGATGGAGTCACAAGAACAGGAGGAACTCACAGAGGGGGGTGGGGACTGCCTGTCAGTCAAGGGTAGGCTCTCATAGCCAGGGTTGCCATTGGAGGAAACGTTTGGAGTCCTGTATAGAGATAGAAAGAGACAAGGACAGGAGAGGAATGGAGGATGAACAAGAGAGGGAAACAGGGGTGAGGCACATTGAGAAAGACAGAGGGGGACGGGGGAGAGGAGGGGAGGAAGGGGGAGGCCGCAGGGTGACGGTAGCAAAGGACAGGTAAAAGGAAAGAAGGAGAAAGAGCTGTTAGAAATATAGTGCGGAAAATATACAGCGCTCAGTATTACTAGTTGGTTTTAGTATCACCAGGGCTCCAGCAAGGAGAGAGCAGCACAGTCCACTCCTGATTCATGATGCACTGCAGGATTTATACAGCAATCTGCTACTATGCATTTAGTGTGCCGACTCACCAGCCCCATTTCAGCTGTAATGTTGTTTATCTAATGAATCTATTTATCTGCATGATAAACCCCAGAAAGCTTTTTAAAGCAATCTCGAGCAGATTCCATTTAAGAGGAGTGGACTGTTTTTTTTGGTTTACTGCTAACTGAGTTTCTGAACGTTGCAGGTTCAGTCAATCTTGTGCGTTCATATTAGACATGGGAGCAGTGAGTATATAGGTGAGTATAGGTGAATAGGTGAGTTAAATAGTCCACGGTTAGGAAGGTTTCTCACAGCACTAACTAAGCTTGGAAACTTCAGAGAGGGAGAAAGGGGGAAAAAAAGCTTAAGATGAGAAAACTGAGAGCGAAAAAAAGAGGGAGAAGCAATAAAAAAGGGAAGCAGGAGGGATGATGAAGAGTAAAGGACGGATCCAGAGAGATAATTGGAGACGCCACAGCGAGGAGACAGATGAGCGTGACGCGGCAGGGAGGATGTGAGGGGGGTTACCTAGAGTCAACCTGAGTCTCACAGCGGCGTTTGGAGTTTTTATGAGCGCGGCCTCGTCAATGAACGCCCTTCCCCCCCCCCAACGCAGCAGTAGCGTGCTGCTGTTTAGGAGACAGGACGCCATTTGAGACAACATCTGTGAAATGAGCGAGGCGGCCTACGTCGTCTGTCCCGAAAAACACTCGACAGACGACTAGACAGACACACAGACAGACAGACAGACCTCTGGAGTTGTGTCTGTTTCTCTGCCTACACTCTAGTCCATATCGACCTGTCTGTGTGTCTGTCTGCAATGAATGTGCTGCACCTGGCATCTCTCTGAGCCTACGTGTCTATATGGAGACAGAAAAGTGTCAAACTAACTAATCTGTCTACTGTGGTGTAAAGATCTATGTGTTTTATGTTGTGGAGACAATTATGTGTGTTGATATCTGATATCAAAGACTATGTGTCACAAAAACCTATTAATAGTGTCTATGGATATTTTATGTAAACCCTATTATTACTCTACGTCCTGGACTCTGATGTGGGGGGGCCTGAGTACAGAAGTTGCCCGTAGGTCCAAGTTAGAAGCTAAAACTGACGTTCTGTCTGTCTGTCTGTGTGTCTGTGTGTCTGTGTTACTCACGGGAGCGGCGGCGCGCTAGAAAACGGGGGAGTCCACCCGGCCCCCGGGTAATTATAGAAGGGGGCCATGGCCCCTCGCTGAGACCCCGTGGCCGTCGGTCTACGTGCCTGATGGGAGGTGAAGGGGTCCTCACTCTCGCTGTCTGAGTCTTCGTATTCTTCGGATTCGCTGTCGCCGTTCCATGAAAGAGACAGAGAGAAGTGTGTGAGAGCAGAGGAATGACGAGAACTTTGATCTGTGTTACTATAGTTACATGTTCTGTAGAAGTAGGACTTTTTCTGACATGTGTTAGGTCCTGTATCATGTTTCTGTTCCTCCTTTTAGGGAATGGAGATCAATCACCCTACAGAAGACCCTCCTGTCTTTCTTTTCCTTAATAAAGTAAACAAATAGTCTAATCCAATCTAATTTCTTCTTAATACAACTGGACAGATAACACTAAGACGCAGATCTACAAGTCTACTAAACAAGCAGCACTTGAAATTTAAATATGAAGTTTAGCTTTCGATAAGGACTGTCAATCTGTTCTGAAATTAATCACAATCATGATTAATTTAAATTGTTTGCTTGTGAAAGCTTGTAATAATGAATATTTAAAATGTAAAATCATGTAATTAATGCAGAGAGGACACAATTAAATTGATTAGATTTCTATTTGCATCTTTGAACACAAATTCTCTCCCATGAACTACAGAATTAAAAACATTTTCTAAAATACTTTAATACTAATACAAATGATAATCAACAATAAACGTGCTCCTTATTCAGGTGCCGGTTGGATTTCAACAAGGTAACAATAGTCCTCCAAATATGAAAAAAGAGAAAGTTGAAAGGAACATTTTCCCTCACCAACACAAGTAGCTTTATCTTTTACTCACTACCAGACACGCTGTATTTACACTGTTGTGCTAATAGATGCTTTAGGTCATCTAGTGTCTTATGATGCTTTTATCTTTACTCATTCTCTGATAGACACTAATGCATCAATCATGTTAATTATCATTAAAGTGTAAATGATTTCAAATTAATTTCAAAAGTTATTTCCTTTTGACGGCATGACTTTAGATACAATAATGTGACTTGTGATCCAATTACAAAACTAAAAACTAATCTGGCTCTTATCTGTGACATGTGACAGAGGCTTGAATATGGATTTCAGCCAACCTTAAAATAACTACTTTTCCCTATATACTCAAAGCCCTCGAAAAAATAAATCCTGAATAACAAACTCTGCCTGCTCCCAAATGAAAGCAAATCAATCAAACTTATGTGAAAGCATCCTGCTATCAATCATTTCTGTGGAATGTAATAAGAGGAGAGGAGTGTACAGACTCCCTGATACTGTGGGGCAAGACAGATTTATTGCCCTTCAACAACTTCAACTTGAGTTAAAGCCGAACCGTCTGCCAAAACCCTTTTCCTGAACTGCTTTTGGCAGTGTTTAATGCAGGCAATTTACCAAGAACAAAAGAGTGCAGGGAAAAAAAGCAATTTCCTGCTTCTCATTTTTATTAGAAAAGTCATTTTTGAAAATAAATAAATAAACAGAAAAAAATCAGAGTACACTTATGCACTGCACGTGCACTTCTGCACAAGTGCTTGTTTTTGTGCAGATCTCGGACATTTCACACTCCTGCGCTCACCTGGGGAAGCTCCTCCACGCTCCCGGCAGAGAGCAGAGAATAGCGGTGAAGGCCAGAGCAGAGAGGAAGGAGTAGAGGGAGAGGTAGAGCAACCCCTCCATCCCATCATAGCACAGGCCTTTTAGAGAGTCAATGTAGTCCTAAAAATTAACGGGCGGAAAAACAGGAAAAGAAGGAATGAATGTAGAAGCCCAGCGATTACTTATTAGTTATTGTATACGATGCTTGTGCTTTGATTCACCTTATTCAGACCTCTGCAGTTCAGCAGTGCCACCAACTGATGGAAGTTGCCCTCTGTGGAGTTGAGTATCTGCTGAACATCCCTGAGTGATTTCTGCAAAAAAAAGTGGGTGCATGTGAGAAAAAACCCTTAACATGTATCAGAAATGTTATTTCTCCACTGTCTCATATAATAGACCTTTACCTCAGCTTTGGGGAACTGTGGGAGAGCGTTTCTTTCCAGATTGGAGAGGTGTGTGTGGATGTTGGACAGTGCCCTCTGCGACTGGGTCAGCAGCTGAAGCCAACAAGTCAGTTGAATAAAGAGCTTTTTATTTTGCTTTTCTTGTTCAAATAAGACCATTAATATGCTGAGAGTGCAGCTATTTATCAGGAGGGAGAAAAAAAATCATATGAGGACAGGACGCCGTGCAAACAACAGCTGTGTGTCCCGTCCTCAAATAATTTGTCCTTCAACCACCCTTGAGTGAGTTTGACATGTATTCTGCTCATTTACTTAAAAGAAATCAGTCAGGGCTAAATGCCTGCATTGTAATATGTTACACAGACTGGCAGAGGTCACATTACCTGCTGGAACGGGCTGCTCATGCGCCTGCTGCAGGTCAGGTAGTAATCCAACACATCTGAATGGCAGAGAAAACACCAGATCAGTGCACAATGGAAAAGATGTGGGAACATTTAACATTCATTATATTTGGTTTCTGCTGACATGAGCATAGTTAGTGGGGGGTAAATCCAGTGCATGGCAGAAATAGGAAACAACAACCAATTGCACTTTTTTTTTATTAACCTCTGTGTTGTGTTCCTGGTCAAATCTGATCATTTCAAAGTTTTTGTCTCTGAAAAATGTGGCTAATTTGATCAGATTGACCTAAGATTTCATGACTTGAGGACTTGAAGAGGATTTCAGCACAAAATATATTGTATTAATTTACATACAATTTTGTGTGTTTTATTCAACTTTTGTACACTCTTAGTGTATGGTCAGAAGTGACCGATCATTGGACATGGATGTGGGAGACCAGAATTAATGTAAGAAACTGAACTCGGGTACAGCTACATTTGTTAAATGGACACACACACACACACACACACACACACACACACACACACACACACACACACACACACACACACACACACACACACACACACACACACACACACACACACACACACACACACACACACACACTTTAAACATTTTAAATGGTTTCAAACTTTGACCCAAAGTATTCTGTGATAAACAGTAGACTATGTTCAATCTGATTATTTCTTAGATTTCTGATTTTTTTCTATAGTCAAAATAATCCAGAATTTGTGTTTTTTAGAAGTTGAATTCAAGATGCATAATATATTATTACGGTTTTTATGAGTTTTAAGGGTCAAACTTGAGCGGGAACATCACACTGATTATTATGAAACAAATACAACATGAGGGTTAAAACAGGAAAACACCTCTACTGTACCTGAACTGGTGCCGGTGTTGAAGTTGGTGGAATTGAGGACGAACGTGTTTGGATCCGAGCAGAAGTCACTGAGAGCCTGGCGGAGCAGCGAGAGTGACAGGGAGAGCGAGGAGGGATGACAGGATAAAGAGGGTCAAAGAGGAAAAACAAAAAAAACAGCAGGAGGAGAGAGACAGATGAGGCAAAAGACAAAACGATCACAAGGGAAAAAAGTTAGCAGACACACTGACCAACTGACATACTTACCCCTCCTCAGCTGTTTGACCTACCGCTCACAGTATTACAGGCAGATATTGATCTGCTGTTGCTGCGCTAGATAAACCTGCACTACCTGACATCCAAATATCCTACAACCGGTTCATTCACGTCTGTTACCCCCTTTTTTTCCATATTATCCCTATACATTACTGCACCTCCTGGCCTATTATTACTTTGAAGGGGCTCGGCTTGAGATCACCCTGCCAGAAGAGGGAGCGAGAGCCACACAGAGTGTGGAAGTGCAGCTAGAATGAAGTGGGCAGGCCCACAGCTGGCCCTTTGTTTCCCTGTCAGTGACCAGGGACAGAGCAGCTCTGTCTGGATCCACAGGCTTTGGGACATCTCCCGCCGGCCCCAAATAACACAGAGACTCTTAAAAGACGGGCAGCAATGCAGAAAAAACAGGGAACATTTTACCCCCTTCACACACAAACACACACAGCTCAGACAGCCTCCCCTTCACAGGCTGAGAACGCTCAGGCCAAAACTTAAAAAGAAAAACTCAAAAACGAACAAAACATTCTCTGTGCTCTTTTTTTTTTTTTGCTGTTGATAAATGTCACTGTTGGCCGGATTATTTTTTTTTTTTTTGCTTACTGGACACATTAGTGATGTCATGTGTGGGCGTTAACAGCACAGCTGGATTTCTGAGCTGCACATGGTCCAGCAGCGTGTTTGTGAAATTCACTTTCCACAGGATTACGCTCCCACTTTTCATTTTTGTTTGCTCAGTCTGAAGTCCCGAGGGTCCGAGGTACAGCAACAGCCCGAAGGCTTGCACTGTTCTCTCCCCCTCTCTCCAACGCTCACTACAGCTCTCTCAAGCTGATCTTAAGATGCACTCTCCCACTCTTCCTCTCCCCTCCCAGCTCTTGAAAGCACTTCCCTTCATCTTCTATCTTTACTTCTTGAAGCCAAACGCCCACACACGCTCTCACGAACGCACTTACACACGAAAGCACGCACGCTTTTAATGCACAAACACACTTTGTTCGCAGACACGCACACGCACATTGAATCTTTAATCTCTGCCCCATTTTCCTGCCTTTTTTTGGGACTCCGCCATGACTGCGGCGTTCCCTAGGAGGCAGGTCTTTTCACAGTTTGGCACAATGGGCACACACACACACACACACACATAGCTTTGGCCTGCTGTCAGGGGTCGGCCTCCTAAAGCTGTCTTCCCTCAGCAACAGCCAGCCCCAATAACTTCCTACCCTCCCCAAAAACAGTCCTGTCACCAGAGCGGTTTCACTTGCTGGACTCACCACTACGGTGGCGGTCTCCAGGCCCAGGGAGCCCCAGCTTAGGAAGAGGGCCAGCCACGCCAGCACGGTCATCCTGTGGGGGGGGCACAAAATCTTTAGCCAAGAGGTCAAGCTGACCATCGCGGCAGCATGGTCCAGCCTGTGTTTAGAGATGAATGAGGCGGGTGTTTATATACTCACAGGATTAGCAGCCAGCGCGCCTGCTTGGCCAGACCCAGTAAGATGAAGAGACACACGATGAGGTCGAGCAGGAGCAGCAACACGTAGGACAGCCACCTAAAAGAAAATAAAACTGTCACTACATCAAACCACATTGTTATTGTTGAACTGGGAATGAACGGAACTTCCTGGACCATATAAACAGTCACTTGACCAAAAGGGAAAAAAAAGTTTCCGATCTTTCATGGCTTCAGATGGATGGATTTTGCTCATTTGCTACAAACTTTTAAAATGTCTTTGATCTACTGTGGTTCCACACATGCATAAAATAAGCTACTGGGTAAAAAAAAAAAAAAAAACATGGCTGTAAGCAGAAGATTTTTTTTGAATGAAGTCATGTTGAGTTTTGTCATGAGGGTGGTTCGGACTACATCTGTTTAAATGACAGTTTAACTGTTTTTTCCAAGTCAGATGCCTACATTATATAACCAATAAAACAGGTTTCGCTAGTTGTAATTGTTCCTCCTGTTCATAGTGAAAAGAAGATCCCCTCTAATATGCGTCAATATAAGCAATGTGTACAATCTGAAGATAATATGAGGCTTGTAATCATATGTAATCTTCCACAATTACAGTCTTTTTAGTTTCCCTCTGTGTGTCTTTGCAGTGTTTTCCTGTTCATATGAGGTGGAATTACCTCAAAAAGAAAGAGGGAATTTGGCAAAAAAATAAGAAAATATCTTATTTTGACAACTGAATAAATCTATTAGCTTCAAACAAACATTTAAATATGTGTTTTGAATGAATTGATATTATCCTCACTATTGTCCAGTTCTATCACTTCACAAACATGGTGTCAATGTTTTTTTTGGCTCATGACTTGTTTTAGGACACAGAACCAATCCTTTAACTATCAAAGTATGTAACTAGTGGGTTTTTAGTTAGAAAAATAGCAAAACAGACTTTTTTTACAGCAGCTATATTGATGTAAAATAGTAGGTAAACACAGGGTTTAGCAGAGATATTAAAAAAGGTTTAGCTGTTGTTCACATGTTGTTGATTAACTCATCAGTCCAAAATATGTCAGGTTAGTGAGTGTGCTGAAGACAAAGGAGTTCAAATGTTTTGCTGTCTCAGCTTTTCTTTTTTTAAAGCCTGTTGTAAACATAAAAAAGTGTTTGTTTTTTTTCTCATTCTGCCCTTCAGTGATTATAAAACGGACTCATTCATTTCACCAGATTGAGATTTTTCCACCTGCTCTCACTATCAAAACATGTTTATTTCTCCAATATTTGCAGAACTAAAACTGCTGGGAAGCGATAACTTGGACGTCTGCTGTTTATTTTTCTGTTTGGTCTGTTTATGGGAAGCTGTACTTACATAGCCTCAGTTTATATTGTTATTACTCAACGGATATATGCTCTTTGGTTAGTGTGCACATGGAATATAAACACATCTCATGAAGAGGAAAGACATGTTGTCATGTTGAATAATCTTAATAAACAGACAACATTTATGAGCGGCTGTTTGCTCCCACAACACTATAAGAGCAGGGTGTGGTTATAATAAACAGCCTGCACATATTTCTGCAACGACCAAGGAGTTTTCTTCACATACCAAAGAAAGAATCACTGTTATTAATGTAAACTGTTGTTGTCAAACTGTCTGTGTGCTGCTTCTTTGCTGAATTAACTCATATGTTGTCAGAATACAGTTGACATTTCATCCAACTAAAATAAAGAACATTTCCATCCTCCAAGTCCCTGGTTTTAGTTTCTGGGTGTAAAACAGATTAAATGGATCTAAAAGATACATTATATGAAGATGATTGCTTTTCATTTCACTTGACATTTTACTCTAAATCGCATCAAATTTACTGGTGATCTTTTAGCTCCTCATGTTAAAGCTGAGCAAGTTGTAAAAATTCCTAATGGGTCTTTTCCATATACTTGGATAGAACCAATATCTGTCTTAGTAAATTACTAAGTGTCTCTTAGTAAATCTGCCTTAATGTCCTTGTTTTTAAACGCCTGGCCTGGAAATTTACTGATAACTATCAATTCTAGGGAGGAATGAGAAATAAAAGGAATAAGAACAAAGTTATGCCATCTGTTTTATGAGCAACTACTAAAGCATGCTAAAGCGGAATCATTATCTCTTGTGCAATTATCAAGAGACTCAAAACATCTATGAGAGAATTAAGAGTCAAATCGGAGGCATTAAAGAACATAAACAGTGACTTACCCAGGCGAAACTGGGAGTTAGTTTTAATCCTTTAGCCCAGAAAGATGACTATCACACAATTTTCTGGGATATTTCTGATTGAATACTTTAAACAAACAGGAAGGAACATAGATATTTATTTTTATTTTTGGTTTAGTTACTCAAAGTTCCACATCATACACAAGTAAAAATATCAAATCCTGAATCGAATCTAAGACAAGAAAATATTAGTTATCGCCAAATAATAAGTTACAGTCCTATATTATATTCTATATATATTGAATTATATGTTACTTTCAGACAAATTTGAAATGTTTGCATGTTCACCTGACAAATTCATCACAGGAAATTATGCAGAAATCACACACTGATAAAACAAATGGCAGCTGAAACACATCAAATTGGTTTTGAATTGCAGTGAATCAGTCTATTGTGTTGGACTGAATTATATGCACCATCAGATGTATGTATTGTATGTGTCTAATAGAGTGATATCAGGTAAATTGGGCCTGTTTTTGGTAAATCACTTGGGACAATAACACAATACCAAAAATGGCTTTTCCATGTATATTTATGATTAATAATGACTGTTTCCGATCATTCTGTGTTGGAATTATGTGATTAATTATAAATATTCAGGCCCTATAAATGTTAAAATGCCACTTCTCTTTGTATGGGTGGTATCAGGTAAATGGGTTTAGTTAGATTTGTCATACCAGGCTACTTAACAGGCACATTTCTTGTTCAGTCTAGATTTTAAGTATTGTTTCACCACCATAGAAACCATAAACTAATCAAATCACCTGTTTCTTGTCAAACACAGTTATGTCAACAGTTTGAAATCCTTTGTAGTCATTGGCTCTAAATGAGCCACAGCCACTCGTTTTCCTCCAAACCTTAAATGGACAATTTTACCTAATATCACCCTATCTAAAAGGATCGCTTCAGACTTTTCAGTTGTGTCCTAAAACAACAAAACAACACAATTGCTGTAATTATTCATCCTGTTCATCAGGAGAACCCAATTCAAATATGTTAACAGTGTAATAGAAGGAGGCAGAATCCACAGTCCTTGTTTTGAGATGTTTAGAATCTATTGGAAAATAATAAAACATAATCTGAGTTAGTCCTCGATAGTTACAGATTTTTTAGTAAATCACACTGATATCTGATAGTTATATACACCACCGTTCAAAAGTTTTAGAACACCTTGATTTTTCAGGTTTTCTCTAAATTGTCCTTGTTTAATGTGTGACAGATGATGATGTGACAGCCCAGAGGTCTGATGTGGATTATGTTGCTGTAGGATGAACTCCTGACTAACTAGGTCTAGATCATGGGGTTCTGCTTAGCTCTAGAGCTCTAGTCCTAGAAAAGACCCAGACATCAGGCTTCATCCATGCTGATATACAGACGGGGGTTAATTAACCAGAGAAACTTGGTTGGATCAACTTTACACACTTTATTTAAGTCCATTACTGCAGAAAAGCTGTAAGTCTAAGTTGTTAACTATTACTTGATTCCTGAAAATTGATATCTGTCTTTTTTGGGTCGTTGGGTAGTTAACTGATTATTTTTGTACCATTTAAATGTCCCATATTCTACACTTTCCTGTTTTTATTGTGAATTTTTCATCCCTAACAAGATTTGAAATAGCAAAGATCATCTCAGTATAGTTTTACACTTCTTTTCTCCAGCTTCTTTCTAAGCCTCTCCTCCTCCTCTTTAAATGGCTGTGGGGGGTGTTGGTGGTGACTGTATAGTAGTGACATCACAACTTCACATAAGTCATGACTGCTTGTTTTATGGCACAGTTTCTGAATACAGGCTGTGTATGTTTCTCTGTGGATTGAGTGTTTTTAAAACATGGGACAGTATTAATACACTCTCTCCTGTCATATATACAGTAAATATATATATATATATATATATATATATATATATATATATATATATATATATATACAGTAAATATATATATATATATATATATATATATATATATATATATAGGGCTCTAATAAATCTATAAGATATCCATTGGAATTAAACTAATTAAATTTCAATAAAAATGTAAAAATATATGTTCTAAAACTTTTGAACTGTAGTGTATATATATAATCCCTGAGATCCCAACCTACAGATCCAGAATATGTATATAGAGGCAATATTTCATGTTACTTATTAATAATCATTCAAAAAACAGATGTGTATCTGATTGTGAATTACACTTCTAGCTCCCTGGCCTCTCTGGACTGACTCTCACCTGTAGTCCTCATTCACCATCAGCGTGTTGGCGGCCCAGCCAGGTGAGAAGGGGCTGGGCATGAGGCCACTTGCGGGGACCACTGTCGGAGCTACGGAGGGCGGCACCGGGGTCAGGGGTATGATGGACGCCCCGCTGATGCCGCTGTCGTTCCCCAGCCCTGCATCAAAGCTGGAGCGGGCCAGGGAGATAGAGGAGAGGAGGTTGATCACGTTCTCTGATAACCTCCGGCAGTTCCGTGATGACACCATGAAGGGTTTACTGCCAGTAAAGAGCTCTTCCATTGTGGCCAGTGGGCCAGAGACAGACAGCTGCAGCCCAGTAATTGTGTCTGAAATCTGAAGAGGGAGGAAGGACAAATGGGAGCAACAGTAAGTGGAACGGAAAACCACAAAATAGAGATGTCGATGCTCCTAAAATCACTATGTGCGGTTGTGTTATGGAGATGGAGAGAAGCGAAGCTGCACTCCATCTCAGTCTGATAATAAACACACTCAGGGCCTGAAATCATAAACACACTCAGGGCCTGAAATCATTAAACTGCTCCACAATAAATTTTAAATCTTTTTGATCCCAGATGGCTGCAGTCAAGAGATAGAGGTGAGTGCACATGTTTTGTTTTAGCCTGTTATTTTATGTGCTTCTTCTACAAGTCCACAGAAAATATTTCTTAAATTGTTGTTATCCTCACATGTCATTTGTTACTGGTGCGTGCCTGTGTACTTCAGTGTGTGAACCTTCCTATATGTGTCATCTTTGAGGTGCCAATCAGATTCCTTCACACTTTAAAACACCACTCATGCTGCTGACCAACACGTGCATCAAAATTTACTTCATGTTTAATTTGTCTACTACAATAAATTATTATTTGCGTGTCTGTTTACTGTGTATTGCTGCTGCCTTGATAATAAAATAACCTGCTTTATTTCAAATTATTGGGATGGATTGCTGGAATTGAGTTGAACGGATTCACTTGTGTTTTTCCACTAGCTCACAGGTTGTAGTCATGTATATTTCCATCTAAATATACATTAATGCTGTTTTTCTGACCCGTATCTTCCACTGAGGGCAGTGGAACAGACTGACACATAAACCACTGTCTAACCACAAGGAAATCGATAAAACAGGAGTTTCTATCCCGTTTTCTTTCTCTCCGAGCAGACCACATGCAAGCAGGAATTTCGTTGTCTTTTTCACACACACACATGCAGACACACACACACACACACAGAGTCAAGCAGGTAGATATTCTGCATGACATTTTACTTGCAAACTCACCAGCAGATCGATGGAAGCTAGCGTATAATTGGCTGTGAGAAGAGACGAGGTCAACTGATACATCCCATCATTAGCCTCGCTGTTGCCATAGAAACCGATGCCTATGGCAACACTGCAAAGGGAGGGGGGGGGGGGGGTAACATGAACACATTGTTGGAGGGTGTGTGAGAGAGAGAGAGAGAGGGAGAGAAGAACAGATAGCAGAGGCATAAATGTAATGTTTAATTCAGTGTGTATGTACATTTTAAATGAATATGACACAAGGAGATGGAACTGGCGAGGCTGTGATATGTGCGCTCTGGATGAGCGTACTAACAGTGGAGCGCAGGGGGAAGGGATTAAGCAGATGTTGGAACAAAAGCTGACTCTTAGTACTGAACGGTTAAGCTTCAGCAAGGCAAAGTATTCGAAATGTTAAACATAGCGACATGTTTACACATCTTTCTGTTATTCAAATATTCAGATTAAGGCTCGTGCCAGATGTTGATCAAATCCCCTCAAAACCCGAGAGGAATGGTATGACCCAATCTCCCACAAAGTATGTGACCCAGATTAGAAAGCAGGGGAGGGAAAAAAAAAAAAAAAAAAGAAGCATGTGCGTCTGCGTCTGTGTGTGCTTTGCATTTCAAGCTGCAAAAATGCCGTCCGATGCAGCTGCATTTCAAATGACGCACGCCTGTTTTTCTACTCGTGACCATGTGGAGGAAAGAGTGTCACGTGAAATATTTTCAGGAGATAAACTGCAGCATTTTTTTTTCTTTCTTTTTTTTCATCCAATCGAGCACAGGGAGAGCTTCTTCTTCTATTGAGCAGCACAGGGGGAAGACGACTTCATTAAATTACATTAAGCTCCATGAGGGGGAGACACGAACCACATCAACCTACAGTCTGCACACGATGACATCATTATGACAGCTGAAATCACATCCCCAGTACATTATGTTCTGTGATACAGCTCCATACAGACAGCGTTATAAGCATATAAACGCTGCAAATGGACTTCAATATAATAACAGGCGCCGGTGAAGCATTAAACTGCACTATGATTTCATTACAGCACACAGCTGAGCCTGTAGCTTTGGAGTTAAAAGGTCTGATAGGCAGCTGAGCTTCCCCACACTGACTTCTGCTGGGGCGTCTTGGACAGATGTCAAACAGCGTTCCTGTGTACTGCTCTGACTTTGATGACTGCACGGTCATCAGAGCTGAGGGGAACACCGATGGGTCAGCGAGTGCCGTACTGTAGGTGGAGATCATCCCCACGCATACAGTACACGCCGGAACCGCCCACTGAAATACACACACACACTCACCACCTCATGTGCTGCCGTAAACAGCAGCACACCATGACCATCAGCTGTCATCTGGTTCTCCTGTCATCTCTGGTGACATTGGAGAGCGCGTGAGAGACTAGGAAGCACATGACCATGGAGAAGGTGACAGCTCATGATTCACAGTCAGAGGCAGTGGTGTAAAGTAACTAATTAAATTCCTGTACTGTGATAGTGTGCTATTATAGTACAATTCTGATTTTTTTTTTTTATTTCTATGTTATGTTACTTCCTACTCCACATTTATCTTGACAGCTATTTATATAAACAGCTTAATATATATTAAAAGATATGGTATGTTTATTCAGCACAATGCTTTGAAGAAGAAGAATCTTCCATTGCATGAAATATTACTTAGACATGGTAAACCATTTTTAAATGTATTTATTACTTAAAATGGCCTACATATATATATATATATATATATATATATATATATATATATATATATATATATATATATATATATATATATATATATATATATATATATATATATATATATATATATAAATGTAAGAAAAAGTTGTAAAATAGTTTCAGGATAGTTTCATTCTATGTAAATCAATGGGACTCCATTAGGAATTTTGCATATTTGCATATTGTGGCTATATGGCAACAAATATAATTTATCATATTAGAAAAAAACAAAATATAATTAAACTCAAGTTTAATTCTTTTATCTGGTGAAAATTTTCCCAAATTCTGAATAAAAGACAAGCTTCAGTTATGAGACAATGATGCTCACATGTCAAATGTCCATGAGCAAAAAGGGACTGGCAAACGGGATATCCTGGTCATGTGACCTCATAAATTGTATAAACTTAAAAAAAATTTTTATCACAGCTTTTCAGAAAAGTCAAGATAACATAATTGTTTCCATATGGCAACACTATGCAATAGAGGGTTAAACCAGTGGTTCCTGATCTGTTTGGCTTGTGATATTTTTAAAAATAACAGTGTCTCTTTGTAATGTTTTGGACTCAAAGAGGTAAATATTTATGTTAACATTTCTCAAAAAAGGAAAGATTAGATAAATGTTCAAAAGAATGAAATCAGATTTGTTTTTCCATCTTTTCTTTTCCGTTATTATCCCCCAGATTTATTTTGTGTCTCTTAGGAGGGGGGCACTGGATTAAAGAAGTGAATAATATATATATATATATATATATATATATATATATATATATATATATATATATATATATATATATATATATATATATATATATATATATATATATATAATATAATAATTGCATGAAGAAGTTGAAACTGACTCCACCTTGACCAAATAAATGCTACCTATGCTATAATGCTATTAACAATCTAATAACATGATAGTGTAATTTTTCTGCAAGTACGTCCACTTAAGCTATTTATCCAGGCCATCGGATTATATTTGAAGTAAAGTATTTGAATACTTCTTCCCCCACTGCTTCATGGTGAACTATGTATGTTTGTGTCTGTTGTTGATAACGACGTCTGAATCCGCCCTCCTCACCAGCACAGCGTGACGGACGCCACCGCCACCCACGTGACGCAGCAGATGCCCCGCCCCTTCTTCCCGCTGTAACCGTGACCTGTGCTGGCGTCTTCATCCTCCTCCTCCTCCTCCGACCCCTCGCTCCGGTCACCACGGTGACAGCAACAGTAGTGTATGAGGAAGGAGAGAACCACCAAGAGGGAGAGGACGAGCGCAATGGCCGATAAACTGGACAAAACCAGCAGAGTCTGAAGAAGAAAGAGAAGAGGAAGAGGAGGAAGAGGAGGAGGGGATAAGTCAGTGAATCTGGAAAAAAAAAGCCATTGTAATTCCATTTTAACAAGTGGAGAAGAGCAGTTTGAGATACTAAATAATCCTGTTAAATTCCTTTGCTTGTCAGTGTCCAGCCCCCCAGCAGCAGGAGGGCGTGATTAAAAAAGAGTGAGAATAGAAATTCTGAAAAACAGGGATACAGATATACATTAACACAGATGGATAGACAATTAATTGGTGAATCTTGACCTTATATTCTAAGTCGCTTTAACCCATGAATCCCTGATCTGCCCATGCAGCAGTGTCACACGGTGAACATTAATGTCACTAAAAGCCATATCAGTCTCAGACATTTGATTAGGCTCAGTGTCATGAAGTATTGCATTAGTAATGCATTTTGTTACCACACATATCTACAGTATTATCCTTCATCCATCTGCCCGTCTGTCACCCCCCGTTTCTCCACCTTCTCTCTATCTCACCTCCTGCTCTCTGAAGCCCCTCCCCACCCATCTCCCTTTCCCCACGTTCTCCCTCGTTCCCACTCTCTTTCTCCCCCACTCTCTCCCCTCTCTTTCTTTCTATCCACACCACTGAATCTCTATTAATAATCTGTGACCTACTTAAATACATTCACTGCCACTCTCTCTCACTCCCACTCTGACTCGCTTTGCCTTCTCTCTCTCTCTCTGCCCAGTCTTCTCTTCAGCAACCTCCTCGCATTACTCATTCCCTCTCTCATTCTCTCTCTCAGAGCACTTTCAGTCTCTTTTGTCTTTCTGTTCTGCAGTATAATTTGCGTCCCCCCTCCTCTTTGTACCGCAGAGAAGTCACAAACACGCACTGTGAGACATGGGTAAACCAGAGCGTTTGTATGAGAAGGGATGAAAATCTTTTGCATTTTGCAGCAGGAAATTGCACAATTCAGAACCATGCAGACAAAAGCAACTGTTGGAAGCACAGTAAAGAACTCACAACATCTCATGCACTACGTGATAAAGAATTCTTTTTTTTTTTAAATCGCCAATTTGCACGTACAGAAGCAGGTGCAATGTCACGGCTGTGTGACCATTTAGAGAAGCATTACAATCTAATGCAAGGTGAAAAATGAATAAAAAGATTAGATATGATCTCAGGGGCTCTTGGCCATGTCCTCGTCAATAATTAGGGTAATAAAATGGCATGAAAAATTGTTTTTAAATGACTGTAAATGCCACCATCATAGCTCTGCAGCTTGCTGAAACATTCAGGGATTTATGGAGCAATTTATAGTCTGATGTAGAGCAAATTGCCCATCACTGGGTTATTCAAATGGACAACGTTCCTGTGCATTTATAACCACAAACGGAGCCACAGGACTGTGATTATGACGCAACGTGCTACCTCAGATTGGACAGGCATTTCTTTGGGTTCAGTGTTGTGCGAGTGGCTGCGGCAGGTGTCCGTTACCTGCTGGTACTCCCAGCTGTCGGGGACAAAGATGTTGTCCCTCATCTGCATGGTGAGGTCCAGCCGGGGGAGGGCGTGACACATCCTCACCCACAGTGAGGGGCTATAGCTGGGCACCGTTGTCATGGCAGCCATTTTCTACTGCCACTGGTCCCCTCCTCCACCCTGTGTGAGGGAGGGAGGGAGGGAGGGAGGGAGGGAGGAAGGAAGGAAGGGGAAGGGGGGGAAAGAGGTGTCAGAGCAGCTGGGACGTGAAGTAAGCAGAGGAGAGGAGAGAAGGTAAGAAGGGGATGGTCTTCTTTAGGTCAGGGTTGACATGAGAGGACAAAGGTCACTGCCAGCTCTATAGCCACGGTCCATCCGGGCACAGCGGAGACAATTTATGAGCAGTGATCACCTGAGAAAAGCAAGGGTCAAAATGTCAGCCATAGTTACTGGACTGCAGATTGTGGGAGTGTAAATCTGTGCACACATCTCACCCGGAGAGGAAGCTGTGGTGATTTACTAGTGAAGTAGAGCTTTTTTTCTGAGAGGAAGTCTCTATTTTGCAGGAACATCTTGATTAGATCCACACCTAGAAGCTGCCCAGTGACCACACCGTCTGATCTGCTGGTCACTGAGCAGCTACACTGGAGCAGCTGGGGTTAGGAGTCTCAGTGGTGGTAATGAGGGACAGGATTTATCCTGCTGGTCGGGGGATTGAACCAGCAACCTTCTCGTCACAAGCTCGCTTTGCTAACCTTTAGGCCACCACTGCCCAATCTAACAGCTAAGATCAGTTCTCATGGCAACTGGATGAATAAAGCCAACTCTTTTTTTTGAGAAATGTATGAAATTTTTGGCTGTAGTTAATATAATTGAAGATAAAACAATTATTCTATCAATAAATGTGAAAAATTTAAATTGACTGACAGCAACTTTGACAATTGATTAATAATAATTTTTTTTTAATCAGGCAAATATTTAATTTGTTGGTTTCAGCTTTTAAAATGTGAAGAGTTAAAGGGTCAGTGACAAATGATGTGAAATTCAAAACCTTTTTAAAATACAAGACATTTAAGAAGCATTCATCAGGTCTCTCAAAATGTACATTGTGTTAATGTTAATGTATTGTGTGTTAATTTTGGTTTCTTGTTACTTAAAAGTCCATTTGTATAAGTTTTTATACAAAAATCACGATTTTCCGTGATTTTTTTGACACAAAATGTCAAATGGTGTAACTGGAAAAAAAGATAAATTTTATATATATAATACACCTAGAATATAAAACTTATTGATAGCATGCAATTGTAATTATTTTTAAAGATTTTTAAGAGAGTTAAACTATCTGGTACAAAGTTTTTAGGGTTAAACCACATCACAGTTTTGTCACTGACCCTTAAACATTGTCCGTATTTTATATCATCTTAACGTAGCTTTGGACAGATTGTCATATAGTTTTTAAATGTAAACTTGGGCACATAAAACTGGATTTTATATTGTAGACAACAATAATCATTAATTGTGCCATAAACAGGAAGATTACATTGACAAAATGTGGCTCCTTTTCACAGACTTTTTATCCTTATGAATAATAGTATATGCCATAAGAGCAGCATAGATTATATAGGCCCTACATAATATATTCCTATATTATAGGGGATATACTGGGTCTCTGAGGGGGTCTCTGGCAGGATCCAACAGTGTTTAATACACCAAACACACCAGGATACAAGAAAACATGTATTTGACTTCATCACCACCCACTGTTCAGTGTTCAGCATCTCTTAATGAAGCTGGCCAATGGGGGAAGAAAGTAAATACAAAGGCCAAATCTGGTTAGTCTAAACAAACTGGAGTCCTCATTACAATGGTGGAGCAGAGGGGGACAGGGCCTGGTAGGCCCTAGTTTTACTAGTTTTACTGTTTTAAGACAACTCAACAGAGCACAGACTAAACCATTCACAACAGCAGCAATAATAAAAAAAACAACTACACAAAGCAGTTCAATGTTGATTTTCTGCATTTAAGTCAAACACAATCCAATAATGTCAAATAGATTCAGAACTATAAAGGCCTGTGTTGGATTTTACTGTTTAATGCAGCTGTTATTTATTCAATACAACAACCAGCTCTGTGTTCTACAATGTTTTTTTACTGTCTCTATTGATCCACACTTACAAGCCACAGCACATAATTGTGTTAAGTAGTGTGCATGATAAAAGTTTTCACTTTCAATACCAGACAATTTCCCCATTCAGATTTGGGTGGTTATGGTCCAAAACAAGTTAACAGCTTCACCCACAGACCAGACATGGGGCTGCTGTAAGCCCATTACAATAAGCCTGTTCACCTTAATGGTTCCAGCAGCCCAACTGTCACAAATCGAATCATTGCCAACACTCCATTTCCCTTATTAAAATGGTGCTGAACATAATGGTTCCCACACTGAGAGACATGTGCGCATCCAGCCACCGACACACATCAGCGGCGTAAACACACTTTGTGCTGCGCTCCGGTCTGTGAGGTGCATTTATCAGACTTTGGGAAAAGCTTTCAGAGGTTTGATAATCGAATTAGGGAATAATTAAATAATCAAAGTGAAATCTGTCTACCTGTCGTGATTACCACAACCGGTGAAACGTGCCAATATAGAAAAGCATTTCCACTGATGGATGACAGTCATTTACTGATAATGATTTATAATGCAAGGCAAATAAGTGGTGACACGTGCTCCGTGCAGCAAATAAAACCCATTATCAGACTTATAGGTAAACTAAATATTCACGACAGCTGCTCCATTATCACTTCTTGCACAATGCTAATTAAAAAACACAGCCATGACAGGCAACAGGTCAAAGTCTAGGTGGGATTCTTTGGGAGCCAGAAACTTATTGAGACCATGTAATGAGGTGCTGATGGAAGTGTGTGTGTGGGGGGCTGTTCACAGTCCTGGGGCAGCAGTTACTCAGCAGTTGTCACAGATAGGAAACCTCAAGTTGACGTGATGTCTCCTGCCAGCTTGTTATCATCCCCGTTTCCATTGCATAACTGACGGCAAATAAATGTGATTTTCGAGC
Source organism: Lepturacanthus savala (assembly GCA_030544235.1). Lineage (NCBI taxonomy): Eukaryota > Metazoa > Chordata > Actinopteri > Scombriformes > Trichiuridae > Lepturacanthus > Lepturacanthus savala. Next base: position 27,874,658 of record CM060467.1, read on the forward strand.
TGACTTGGTGGAGAGAGAGAGGGAGAAAAAAGAGAGAGACAAGGAGATGGACTCTCACACGGCCGCGTCTCCTGAGGAGCAACAAAGCAGCACAATAATTTTGTGTTCTGTCTCCACACAGCTCAGACAGCATCTGAGAAGAAGGATGTATGAATGTATAAGGAGTAAAAAAGGCCATTTTGTGCAGCAGCTAATGAGAACAAGGCTGAATTTAGGATCATCTTTAGCACAGGGGAATTATTTCCACCTCTGTCTTTTTTATGACAATACCACTCTATGAATCAGAAGATATAAATAATGTTATTTTGCTGCAGAAGCAACGTACTATTGTAATTTGCCTCATGAAAGCTAAGAAGTCATCTAACAAGCATTTAACAACCTTAACAAGTGTTATTGATGAGAAAGAATCAGAGCCTCATAAAACATTACATCAGTAGGAAGAAATTAATTATCAACGTGATCAATAAAAGGTTATCTTACTGTGTAAAAAGCATAGTAACAGATGGAATATTCTCAATTAAAATTCAGTTTACATTCTTCTATATAATTAATGTTCAGCTCCGACATTGTATCTCAAAGTGAGTGCAGCTGACCGAAGGTAAGTATCTGCAGCCCCTATTCAGTAAGTCAATGCAAATCAGTGCTTTGATGTGTGCAAGAGTCCAAAATGACAAGTTAATGGTGACAAAATACCTCCACACAGCTGACTGAGTTGAAACTGAAAAGCAGATGAACACATTATCTTGCTGATTAACCAAATAGTTCAAAAGCGTTTAGAGAAAATATGAAATTTCCAGCTGGGTGGAGAAAAAAAAATCATTGAATGCAATCAAACCATTAAGCAATTTTGTTAATCTAAAATGCCAATGGGAGAGGACATCCATTAGACAGCTGATAGTTGAAAAGATAAGCATGAATCCATTTTGGCACGACAGAGGAATGGTTTCATGAACATCCATTAAGCGTATTTCAAAAGATAGGCATGGATCCAAATTAGTACTACACTGTAATGATCAATTATTGTATTACATTTCACTTGAATGATGAATATTTTTTGCAGCTACATCTACAATTAAGCCATAATGGAGGGCTGACAGGAGAGAGATCATCTCTTACCTCTGACGGCTGCGTTGGGAGGCTTCTCTCTCCTTCTTCTGTCTCTTCTCTTCGCCCGGTGTCCGTGAAATATTTACCCACTCAAAGAGGTATAGCACCAACCGTCAACGCTTGATGCTCTTGAAAAAACATCATCCTGAAATAATGGTTAGGAGACATTGCCAAAAAAATATGTCAAAATAGGGAGGGGAAAAATATATATAAGCCAATAATTCTCGCAGTTAGTGAAATATTAAATAGCCGATAATTGTATGGTTGTCTGGTGACAGTGGAGAGGTGCTTGTGTTGATGGATGGGAGAGGAGAAGTGAGTGAGAGAGAGAGAGAGAGAGAGAGAGAGAGAGAGAGAGAGAGAGAGAGAGCGAAAGAGAGAGAGAGAGAGAGAGAGAGAGAGAGAGAGAGAGAGAGAGGATTAAGATTGAGGAGACACCCCTAAGGGACTCTTTATCGTTGCATTGTAGCCCCTCGTAGCTTAACGCCCAAGCGACTACACAACACAGCAGCAACACGATATTGCCCAAAGATAATTAATCTGTTAACAGGGATTAGCAGGGTCTAACCCCTCACTCACTTCATACCGGGCTACCAGAGGCTCACTACTAATACCGACCCCCACCAACATCCCTGCACACTCCCGTCATCCTGACCAATCTCTGTCCAGACTACCAGACTCAACTAACCAGATTACCGAGAGACGGCATCAAAATGCAAGTGTGCTGCTAAATAACAGTGAAAAAAAAGAGGTTTTAAAAATCCACTCACATGTTGGATGCAAACCAGTGAACTCCTGCCTATGACAGCACAGCTAGGCTGCGTTGTGTTGAGATGCTCATGTGAGGCAGAGATGCATAGAAAATTAGAGTAAGAGAGGCGAATAATCGCACATAGATGGATGTGGGTAGGGGGAGATGCAGGGAAAGGCAACATAAAATACTGAGGGGGAAAAAAAAGTGGGTTCCCAGGGAATGATGCTGAGAGAGAGAGAGAGAGAGAGAGAGAGAGAGGAGGGAGGGAGAGAGATGGAGTGAACAATGAATAGAGGGGGGGAAGCAGCATGCAATGGATTTGTAGGCAAAACCAGTTTCCAGTGTAGGCTGCAGAAGAGCATCAGTGACAAGCAGGCGAAAGAGAACATGCAACAACATGAGAGAAGTGATGAGAGTGTAGTGATGGAGGTGCCATGACTGACAATTGCAAATTAAGAGAATAAAAAAAATGCAACAAGAAAGAGTAAAAATAAAAAACACACATACACAAGAGTATCGTGTTTGTCTCTCAATGGAGAAAGGGGGGCAGAAAGAGCGAGTGAGCAAAGAGGGAGGGGGCGGCGTTGGTTTTTCTGTGTCACTGAAAGAGAGTGGGGGAAGGGATGCTGGGAGATAATGCCAGCGAGGGAGCAAACAGTAGAGAGCCACACAGCATACTCACTGACTCATATAGCCTATGTATAGTGTATGTATGTGTGTGTCTCTGGGAGGAAGGAAGACAAGAAGGAAATTATATTATGTATGCAAGAGTTGCTCAAGAAGCGTTTACACAGCCTGTTACGGTGTGTTAACACCACAGCACAGCAGCACATCCACACCATCCATCACTGATAAAATATCACCACTCACAGGATTTAAAATAACCAGTTCAATATTTAATGCCCTTGACAATCTAATGGGTATAATTCATCGTAAAAGGCGAACACAGAGCCATCGTTCTTGTGGATCACAGTCAACACAATATCCATACAAAGCAGATTATATAAATCATGGAATTATGAGCTGCAGAATATAACTGCTTTAGTTAATTCATAGCTGTAAAGAAAACGGAATATTTTCCCCTCGTAAATAATTTATGTCTTCTTCATAAGAATTTGTGACGGGTGCATATGTCCTGCCACTGGAGTAGTAAAAGAAGGAGATTGTAGACATTGCGAAGGAAGCAAGTTGGCCCCGATCACCTTGTCATAAATTATAACTTAAGGCAATATATTTTAACTAAGTATTCTACTGTGTGTGTATCGGGATATTTGTAGTAAATCATAACTGATTCAAGTCTTCAATTACATCGACCTTTACATTACATCCCTGCTACTCTCCATTAGCAGCCAAAGATAAAGATAAAAATGACGTGTTATTCTTAACCTGAAGACCAATTTTAGCAAACTACACCCATTCTAAATTATTTATGGATGAACAGTTTATTATATACTTAAAAAAATAAGAAAAATACAAGATCTGAATCCATTGTATCAGTGAGGCGACATTCATTTTTCATCTTGAGAATTCAAAATCATATAATAGCAGCCTAAAATACATTCTTTCAAATAATAAAACATTTTAAAAACAATTTTATATTTTAGGATAAATTCAATCATTAAACCCTTTTGTATATTAACCCTCTATTGTATAGTGTTACCATATGACATTTACTTTATTTCCATTTTTCTAAAAAGCTGTGATATAAAATCTATATTTTTACAGTTAGGTGTGGAGAAAGGGGGCTTTTATTTTGAAGGACATACAGTTTATGAGGTCACAGATTTGACATGTGAGCATCATTGTCGAACAACCAAAGGTTGTTTTTGTTCAGAATTTCAGAACATTTTTAACAACTAATGTTGATGTTATAAGTTTTTTTTCTAATATGCTAAAACATATTATATTTGGAAATAATATGGAAAAAGTGCATATAATGTAATAGAGTCCCATTCACTAACATAGCATAAAACTATCCTGAGACTATGTTTACAGATATTTCATATGTTTTTCTTTTTAATATATCTATTATTTAGGCCATTTTAAGTAATAAAAACATTAAAAACATGTTTTACCATGTAATATATCATGCCATAGAGGGTTAATGCAGTTGTGTATAATTGAGGGTAATGTGCTTGTGTCCTGCACCACTTAATCAAGGTTAATTTTACACCCTTCAGGGCCTATAATAAAAATGTCCTTCACCCAATTATATTAAAAAGTGCATCTTAACTGAATAAACATCATAACTTACAAAGTTAAAACACATATCAAATTTGGTTAAAAAGGTGAAAAAATCAAAATCAGTGCAAATGCTGCTCAGAGGTGTCAGACCTGTGAGCTACCAACGTACATATATACGTATGTTCACAGTCTTCTATCATCGGAGAGTTACTGTGCACACACGCTGATAGAATCCATCTACTTGGGAAACGCCCATGGCACAAAGGTGCAAGGTGTTTACTGGTAAACGGCCAAAATTTATACCCTTACCCACCTTCAGGTCTTCCACACCAGTAAAAACCCTTTCTCCCTCCATGTCCTTTACCTTGGCCAGAGTGAGGTGGTACCGTGGGTTGTAGGAGTGGCGATGCAGCCAGCCCTTCTTCCTGAAGGCCTCCTGCAGGCCGCTGTTGAGCTGCTGGAGGTGAAGCTGAGGCTGGGGGCTCAGCCACAGCACCTTCCCATTGAAATGTTTCAGCTTCATGGGGAACGTCAAAACCACCGGAGGGTTGCGATCCAAATGGGCGAAGCGTCGGAGGATCTCGCCGGCGGCCGCTACTTCGGCCGGGCCCGGCAGCATCAGGAGGCACATGGTGACGTGGAGGCTGGCTACGTCCTGCCAGTGAGGGGCAGAGGACGGGAGGAGGGAGGTGAGCTCCTCCTGCAGCTGCTGGAAGCCACTCAGGATAGCGGGAGTGTTGGCCCTGAAGGTGATGAAGTGCGTGGGTTGTTTTTTAGGGGGGCGACCACCACCTGGCTTCTTCTTACTCATGCTTAAGGCTGCAAGACAACTCTGCATATGGTAGAGAAGGAACATAAAGGAACAAGGTGTTAAGCTGATAAATGGTACCCTCCTTTGTGCCCATCACTGTCTGCTACAGTGTAAAGTGGTTCACAGAACCCACATACCTAAAACCAAATTATCCAGATTTTACCCTAACATAGATCCATGGTGTGACAAATATAAGACAGATGAGGCTTCTCTTATTTACATGTTGCTGGACATGTACCAGTCTGGAGAGGTTCTGGAGGAAAGTCTTCCAAACACTGTTGCTCATTGTCAGTTTGGACCTAGAGCCCGATCCCTTAATTGCTCTTTTTGGTACCACGGGGAGCACTGATACATGCCTGACCTCGGCCAAACGCCAAACTCTGTCTTTTGCTTCCTTACTTGTTGAGATGGAGGGATGCAGCTCTGCCCACCCATGCTCAGTGGACGATATGTTATATCCTGTCTAAACCTCAAAAAACTCCATTACTCCATCCATAACTCATAAGAAAAGGTTCAGACCGTGTGGCAACCTTTTTTGAAATATTTCAATGATTTCCAAACCATATCCAAGCTCACAACATCTAGTCTGTAGTCATGTTAGTAGCCGTACATGTATGGAATCATCCCTGCTTAAAATGCACCAGTGGATTTATTATTATCATTAATATCATTCTTTTTATTATTTCCATTTTTGTTTAATTTCCTAATGTATGTAAATTCATATTTGTGTGGAGATATGCATATTTGCCCAAATATTATTGTATACATGGTTTTGTACTTTCTACTCTCCTGTAGTTGAACCTGTCAATCTCTGTCACTCCAGTAATGAAGAACAATATATTATTGTGTCTGAATATTCTGTATTGGAAAAAAAGGACCACTGATCAATGTGAACCAATGTTTCAGCTGTGCTGTACCTACCAAAGAATCATCTTTGCCTTCCCAGGTTTCTTCCCATTCTTCCATAGCCTCGTCTTCACCCTCCACTTTTACACCCGCTCCCTCTCTTATGGATAAAGACGTTTCATCTGTTGACATTTTAAGCCTAAAAACACATGAACAAAATTACTAAAGTGGCAGGAGAATATTTCCAGAGAGCTTCTCAAGGTTGAGCTTTCATACCAAAAACCAACCATAAACATTTTATTTCTTAAAAGTATTATGTCTTGACAGTAATATAAATCATTTATCTAACTTCTAATCCATGTGTCTTCGTGTTAATTGTTCGGTTCTCTGCAAATAATGTACAAAAAATCTTAAAAAAAAAAAAAAGATATCAATACAAATTTCCTTCTTTCTGTAAAATATTACAATATGTTCGCTGACTCATGTTGAATTTAGGCCCAACAGCTCACTGATCATGTAAAACCACACTGGACTGTAAGCTATCAGAGCGTTATCCTGGTCAGAGTTGTGTATTTTGTTGTTACAGTGAAAAAAAACTCTGTTAAAACGTATTTTATCAATTTCTCCTTGTTGTGCTTCCACAGTGCAACTTAATATTCAGAGTCACGCACACTTTTGAGCAACACAATAAAATGTGAAGGATCTGATATAAATTCTTTGTGCAATTCTACCTTGACCCGACATATTCTGTTTACTTTGGAAATAAATCACATCAGAAAATCTCAAGATGCTCTAACTTTGTTTCACGGTGAATTTAAATTGATATTTTGCATGGAAAAAAGGCTAGGATATAGAACTATTTTTAGCTAGATTTAAAAGATGAATACCAGACCTATTGGCAGCCGCCTCCACACCACAAGTTCCTTGTGAGTCCTGTTGTTCCTGAAAAGCATCGCTGCACTTTGGAGGCGCTTGTTCTGCACTGCTGGTGTCAATATTCAGCTCATTATGCTTCTCTTCCTCCAGATGTTTGTTTTCAGTTTGACTACACTCCTCTGATTCACTCTCTTTCTGCCCACTGACAGCAGGTGGCTGCTCTTCTGGTGCTTCAAGAACGTCTTGTTCCAAAAACAGTCCCCCTTGTTGTTCTTGGTCTTCTGTGTGGATTTCTGGTGAAACAAATGATTATCTTAAATCAGTGGAAATTCAGTGGTTTTCGTGCTTAACTTTTCTGAATTGAAGTTTACATTGTAAACATGGGGGAGTGATAAAGGCTCCTCTATACCCTCTACTTCCTCTCCTCCAAAGGGGGGAGCCAGAGATTGACCGGTGGAGCCGAACACCCTGTCCGTTCTGCTGTGGCGGTCCCAGACGCGGTGCCCTCTGTAGGTGAAGTACTGGATCCTGTGTCTGGGGAGGGCGAGCTCAGCAGAGTAGTCACAGTCACAGGGGTTGGTGTCCCAGTTGAAGTCAGAGAACGGACGCTCCAGCACACCAAGGAAGCGGTCCACATACCCCACCACAAACATGGACGCATCCACTGACGGGTCCCAGAGAATCCGAGAGATGACGTCATCCGCTGTACGCATGCGAGGCTTCTTGCTCACGTCTGGAGGGGAAAACAGGAAACAAAGATTAGTGTAGGGAAAAGAGGATCAAAATTAAAGTTTCAGAGGCCTCTTAGGAGTATGATGTCATGATCAGATGACTTAAGAAACGCGCCAAAAGTGGTGTGATCTTTTCCCTCGTCGTATTTTGGCTTTGCTGCTTTGTTAACTTTGCCTTTCTTCTTCTTGTGTTTTTCCATCTTTTCTCCATCCTGTTTGTCATCCTGGTCTGGAGGGACAGCACCGGAATCATCTATAAACGGGTCACTAAGAAGAAAGAGGAACACAAGTGAAAAACTGTCTAAATATACCTATATTTTTTTGTTTCTAGTATGTAAGAGAAATGAGAGCAATCGTGCAAGTAATTCAATTTGACTCATATGAGCAGTCATGTGACTTTGGTGCTGCTCTCACATTAGCTATAACCTAACTGTACAAACCTGCCTGCCTGAATAATTCTCCAGAATTGGACTTTGTGTTGAGTAGTAAATATCTGAGCAGTCACTGATTCATTTCTAGTAGGTGCAGTACATTGATTTCCAACCTCTTCAAGAAACATTAAGTAAATGACAAGTGAGCCGGTGACATTACTAATTAAGGTAAGACGAGCAGACCTGTGTGACAATCGACATCTGGGACCAAAATGACACTTTCCCATCAAGAAAAATGGGCACAAGTTGACTCCTTCCTCATCCCGTTCTGCTGAGTCTGTCAGTGAAAAAACAAGAGAGAGAGAGGGAGTGAAGGCTGAAACATGCAGGACAGAGGTGTAATGAAACTGGAATGTAAAGCAAGTTGCCAGTTTCTCAATGTTGCATCAGAAGAGTAATGCAACAATGGCACTGAAGAAAATCAATTGTTGCTGAAGGCAGCTGGTCCATTTTACGCTCTCAGTTATTAGTAAGATATACAATCAATTACAAGCATGTACTGTTAGCATTTCTGGATGATGAGGATATAACGAGGGCCTGTCCTAAGTAAACAGATCATTAAATAAAACATCCACAAGCGTGATTCAACAACATTCTAACTCTACACTCTGATGTCTCCAGACTGAACTCTGTTCAGACTTTCACTGAAAACACCTGAATTAGTGGAGTGTTGAGTGTTAATAAATGGAAATATACAGGATAATGACAGGTTCATCCTTAATTTGTTAGCAGTTATCAGTGATACTATATGGTGTAACCCTAAAAAACAGACAGACAGTTAAAGGCAGACAGTTTAACGCTCCTAAAAAGGTTTTATATTCTAGGTGGATTATATATTTAATTTGCTGTATATACTTTGTGTACATTACATTTTATTTGCTATTTTATCATGTACAGTTTATTTTTTACATAATTTTTCTATGTGTTTTCTATCTATCTATCTATCTATCTATCTATCTATCTATCTATCCATCTATCTATCTAAACTGCCATGTGGTGTAACCCTAAAAACCAGATAGTTTAACTCTCCTAAAAAGGTTTCAAATTCCAGGTAGATTATATATTTAAAATGCATCATTATTTTTCAATTACACCATTTGTCATTTCATGTAAAAATATAAAATTGTACAAAATTGTGATTTTTGTAAATAACAAAATGACACAAATGGACTTTTAAATAACAGGAAACCAACCAACCAACATAATATGTACATTACAGAGACCTGATGAATGCTTCTTAAAACTGTATTTTAAAAAGTTTTGTACTCTCTCATCTTGCCAAAAATTACTTGTCACTGACCCATATACATATAGATATATAAAATGCAGACAATTAAATATCTAAGTCTTCAGTTTAGCTCCAGGTATATGCATTATGTGTGACACATTAAAGTAAAAAAACACCATAAATTGTCTTGATGTACCACCAGGACATCTTCACTTCACCTTGGTTTATAAATTAAATTATTCTACACGTCTCTGAAACTCCACTGAAGGAATTAACACTGTTCTTTCAAAAGATTTTCCCTCATTTAGTGTTTTGAAGCTGGTGGTAGAGAGCCCTGTGTAACATATGGTTTCAAAATCTCCCATATGTGTTCAATCGCTGTGATATCTAGTGACGTGAAGGCCGCAGCATATGATTCACATCGTTTTATACTCATCAAACCAGTCAGTGGCCCCTCGTGCCCTGGGGATGGAGGAATTGTCATTGTGGAAGAGGCTGCTCCCATCAGGATAGAACTGTTTCATCAGAGGTTCCGGGTGACCACTCACAAATACTTTGTATTGATCTATAGTGACTCATTCCTCTGAGAGGACAAGTGGGGACAAACCGTGCCAATGAAATGATGCCCACAGCATAACAGAGCCACCGGATCCCTGAGCTGTAGGGGTCAAAGGTAACGGTCCGTACCGTTCTCTTAGTTTTCACCACACGTGCACTCGCCCACTTATGAAATTAGGATGAAGAATGACTCCTCTGACCATCTCAAATGTTCCACATATCCGTAGGTTTTATACCTCTTCACTGTGCATTCATCTTTGTAAAGATGGGTTCATGCACTGACAAACAAACTTCACGGTCCTCAAATTTTTGCAGTTGACCACAGTTTCTGACATTTTTACCAATATTTTTCTCATAGATCTAAATGCAGATGTCACTTTATTCCTCTTGAAGTCTTTGTGACTGAAGCTTTGCCGTCATGTCCCAACAATTAACTCTTTCCAACTAAGTAAGGCTTAATTTATTATAAAGTAACATGATGGTCAAAGTCATATACTGGTACTGGTACTGGTACATATACTATACAAAATGATACCAAGAATCTTAGCAGTAGATTTTATAACTGAATGAGAAATTTTTTCATCCTGCCATCATGATACAAAATCAGAATCAAACTTGCCAGACCAACATTTTTATACAAGACACAGAGCATTCAGTGCATCTGTGTGGAAACTTCTGCATTTGCTGTGTTTTTCCGCTACTTTATTTGTTTTTTTCCATTAATTGTTTTTTCCCACTCTAAGTTTCTTATGTCACACTTACATGAGTTTTCTTCTCTGGAAGATACGTTTACATGTGCCAGATTACACAAAGAGGGTGAATGGTCAGACGTCTGAAAATAATATATCTCGTATCATCTGCCCACAGACTGATGAGCAATAAATCAAATTAACTTTCTTTATTGGATTATGTTCCATCTAGCTATCTCAATAAGAGGAAACTGGAAGTGGAAATAAATTATCTGTAAAATACTATATTTCCTATCCAGCACAAAACAAGTATAAATCATCCAACAGGTGGCAATGACTCGCACCAGAGAGCTCAAGTGTCTGCCAAGTTAGGAAGTGGTTGCCTGTAAACTCAAACACATACCACGCCACACACTATTTTCAGATAGGAGAAGTGAACGTGAGTAACAGCCCAAATACTTTAATTATTAGCTGTAATCACTTCCTTCCGACAGATATGCCACTAACCGGCATAGGTTGACCAGTTCCGAGACAACATTAATCCCTTGGCAGTAATTCAATTGCTCCCTAAAATCTGACGTAAAAAATAAGTTAAAACTAATAACTGAAATATAAATAAGTTCTTTATTCCTCAGAAAGTGTGACATGTGGGAGTAGAAGCAGACAGATAATCCTGTACTGGATCTGTGGGTCAGAGACAATACTTGGGAGCCTCTTGACTCACTTCCTGGCTCCTGACACGATTTCCAGCAGATCGGTCCCGCCAGAGAAAATGTTGGCTTTCATAACATTGGTCAGAGTCACAGCCGGCTCATTTGTCAAGAATTGGCAGCTGTTTAACGTAATCAAATTGTGAATGTACAAGAACTTTCACTGCTCACAGTTACAAAGAAATGCACCGCAACAACTTGGAACAGACTTTTTATTTCATGGTTTCTTACTTAGAAAGCTGTCAGAGTGATGACAACATGTGTAATAGATGCTGGAAAGATACAGGAAATACTAAGACCATATTCAGATTTTCATATGGTTATTGATATAAAAAGTCTACACACTCTTGTTAAAAATAAAGTTTCTGATGTAAAAAAATGACACCAAGATAAATCATTTCACAATAGTTTCCATCTTTAATGCGACCTATAACTTGTACAAATCAATTTAAAAAACAAACTTTCAGTGAAGTAAAAATGAAAAACTGAGATATTGAGGTTGTACGCGTGTCATACTCTCTTATGGCTGGGGATGTGGCTGGATTTAACAAATTACATTCAAACTTGTATTTGATTGGAGTCAGCACACATCTGTCACCATTTAATGTGCCTCTAATTAACCCCAAATAAAGTTCAGCTATTCTAGTAGACTTTTCCTGACATTTTCAGCCACATCTTCCAGCAGAAGCCGTATTCCGGATCTTATTGTTCTAACTGATATTTTGTTCAGGTGAAGGATACAAAAGAATTTCCAAGGAATGAAATATACCATTGACAAGAAGAACACTGGTCCAGGAGGCTGCCAAGAGGCTGACAGCAACATTAAAGAAGCTGCAGGAATTTGATAAGTACTAGCTGTGCCAAAAACCTCCTCTTCTTATGTCTGGGTTATGGGTTAGGATGGATAGAACATTCAAAACATTTGAATCATCTATGGTCCGATGAAACCAAGACTGAACTATTTTGCCATAATTCCAAAAGGTAGCTATATTTGGCACAAAAACAACACTGCTCTTCACCAAAAGAACAGCACAGCTACAGTGAATCATGGTGGTGGTGGCAGCATCAGGCTTTGGGATGTTTTTCTTCAGCTGGAACTGGGGCCTTATTCAGGGTGGAGGGAATGTGAACAGTTCCAAATACCAGTCAGTGTTGGTGCAAAACCTTCAAGTTACATTTAGGAAGATGAAGAGGAACTTCATCTTATAGCATGAGACTCATCCATAGGTGCCGTTTCTGGGGGGCAATCGGGTCCAAAAACACAAATATGCTTGGCCCCGGACAAAAGTGAAATGAGAGGTGAGCTCAGCTCTTAATGTTTTCACCTTCTTTAAGGTGACTATATTAAGCCTAGCAAACATTTCCTCCCTTCACAAATATGAACACTGTGTAGAATTAGTAACAATAGGCCTAAATGTTCCTACTTGAATTTCAGAATATTAAAAAATATATATTTTGATCCCCCATTGTTGACCTGAAGTTGTTGCCCTGCATTGACCCAAAGCACACATCCAGATCAACAAAAGAATGGCTTCATCAGAATAAGACTGAGGTTTTGGAATGGTCCAGACCTGAATCTGATCAAACTGAATGGTGGGTAAGTATTGCCCCATCAAGGTGATAGACTCCTACCCAAAAAGGCTGAATGCTCTAATTAAAGGTGCTGCAACAAATTATTAGTTTAAAGGCGTGCATATTCATGCAACTTCCTTTTAAGGTTAATGTTTTTTTCACTTGAGTTTGACAGGTTATAGATCACATTAAAAGGTAGAAAAAGTTGTGAATTTATTTATCTTGGTGTCATTTTTTTTTTACAAAAACCTGACATTTTAACAGGGATGTGTAGTCTGTTTATATCCACTATATACTGGTTTTACAACTTGTTTATAGAGTTGTAGTCAATTGTAATGGGTTCTGTGTGCTGTTTTTTATGTATTAGCCTCATTTACAGCCAAAAAACCCCACATCATTTCATGTGTTTCAATTAAGTTAGTAGCCATGTGACAAACAGTATTGAGTTATATTCTTCCTACCACTTTTACACATGATCCATATTATTTAAGTTTGCTCATATGATCATCATCTGTTTAGTTTATTTCTTGTAGGTTTTTGTTTTTACAATTTTTTCATGTTCAATAAATTTATAGGTCAAACTGAAAGATGTGTTTTACCTGTGGAGTCTTTGCCACAGCTGGGCTCAGCTGGGACCCCTGCACGTGGTCTGGTGGGGGTCAGGTGGGTCTCCTCGTGCCTCTGCTCCTCAGGTGAAGCTGAATCCATTCTGAACTGTGATTTCAAAGGAACAGTTGTGTTACTGCGATATCTGCTACCGCACCTTTGACAGTAAAACCAGGAACTGAAACCTGACACTAAAAATGAATGTTGGATAACATTATTTAACATTTCACAATTCAACAACTCTTAAACAAGCTGTTAATAAAATAGTATTTAAATATGAACATATTCTGTAATGTTAAATATACTACCTGAATGAGCGATCGAGTTTTGATCTTTAACCTATTTTATAGTATTCTGAGGATTATGGGAAATGTAGTGTTTGTTTGTTTTTGTCTCGTGGAAAGCGGTTTTGTAGACGTTACAGAACTCTCAACGAAGGTAATTAACCCCGGTTTCAATAGATTAACTATATTATATTATTAGTAGATTTTAGTAGATTATTATTACCCCGCTTTGAAAATACTCGACGATGTTTGTAAAAGCGACGGCTAAAAAAGAGGAAACGGTGACGCTCTTAATGGCGTTACGTCATCGACGCTCGAGCGCGTGACTCTGCGTCACGTGACGAGTTGTTGTCAGCTAGCAGCAGCAACAGCTAGCTCATCTGCTGGAAAATACAAGAAAACACTAAGAGTTATTATACAGAGAAGATCATGGATCTTTAAAAATCAAGATTGTTTTTAACAGCACTGGCTCAACATGCTGCTTTTATAAAATGTCTCTTTTGACTGATGAATGCCTCCTTCTGAAGTAGCACTGAGTCATTTGTTGAGCTTGTCTGTGCGCTGAAGGTAAGTTATCTGTTAATATCAGGTGTAATAACCATGTCTTAACTCTGCAACCTGTTCATTTATATAATGGTCTAGGAACAGGGCAGTCAAACTCAATTTAATTCCGGGCCACATCAGCGTTCTGGTTTCACTCAAAGGGCCAATTGTAAAGATCATATATACATATATATCTACGTATCATTATTATTTTATGTTATTATATTAAATAATTGCCTTCACTCATAATAGTGCTGGTGACACTTTTAAACAGAATATGTTGATGCAGAAATAATGTTATATTGTATAATTTAATGTCATAGATATCTACAGACTCGTACAATAATATGATGATAACCACTATTAACTATTTGATTTATTTAACGGATGTTTCAAAGATTGGAATCTATGGTTTTGTGTTGCTATGCTAAATATTAAAGAATAGAAAGTAGTACAAGAAAGTAATGACAGATGTACCTCAACCATGAAAAATAAGGAAAAAATGGAAACTTTCCTGTTTTTAAACAACATTTGTGGTCAATTGAGAAAAGATTTTGTTAACGAGGTTAACGAAGTCGTACAAAGACAACGTGACCAGTGTGTCTCCATTAAGTTCAAACATTTATTCACTTTCTCATCTCTCAATAAATCACACAAGTCTGTACAAGCTCTTGAGGGGCCACAGAAAATGAAGTGCAGGGTCAGATTCGGCCCCCGGGGCCTTGAGTTTGACACATGTTCTAGATACAGGCGTATTCCTGTAAACTGTCTCAGCCAAACCTCTGTAAAATGTGTTCTCTCCCTTTCAGATGAATGCCCTGGTTGCTCTCTGTCACTTCTGTGAACTCCACGGCCCCCGGACGTTGTTCTGCACTGAGGCGTTGCACCCTCCGTCCCCGTCTCCTTCTTCCCTGGCAGGGCCCTCGGTGCCCGGGGACCGAGACAGAGATGGAGACCGGGAAGGTGAGGGACTGACCATGAGGGCCAACAGCTCTGCCACACAGAGAGGAGAAATGTGTGAGGTGAGCGACAGCGGGAAGTGTCACCCGACAATGAGCCGTGATTTCAAAGTACTCATGTATCCTCTCCTTCCTCCTCACAGGGATGCAGATCTCTTCCTGCGTCTCACCCGGGCTTTGTGAGTATTGATGATGAGACAGGAATCCGCTTTCTGAGCCACCAGCATCCCAGACAGCCACAGCTTTTCAGTGTGGTTCGCCAGGCCTGTGTACGCAGCCTCAGCTGTGAGGTAGTGTATGTGTGTGTGTGTGTTCACTAAATAAACTCATTTTCTTCAATTTTCTTATTCCTCTGTCTCCTCATACACTCCCTACTTTCTTTCCTTCCTGTTTCGTTAGGTGTGTCCTGGACGTGAAGGGCCAATCTTCTTCGGAGATGAACAACATGGTTTTGTGTTCTCACACACTTTCTTTATCAAAGACAGCCTCGCCAGAGGGTTCCAGCGCTGGTACAGTATTGTTATGGTAGCCATGGACAGGATCTACCTTATCAACTCCTGGCCTTTCCTGTTACGCCACCTGAGACTCACTATACAGAGCCTACAAAGCACAGCCCTGAAGGTAGGCTGCACACAGGAACAAATTCATTTTCTGTGACATTAGTGCACTAATATCAGAATGTTTGACCTTTCCTGGGACTGACTTCTAAATCAGGTGTTTGACAATGAGCAAGGAGTGTGCCCCCAGCGAGCAGCGAGGATGAACAGCGTCTTCTCACCGGCGGTTTTCCCGCACCAAAGGAGCGGCAACGCAGCGCGGTCGCTAACTTCGCTCACGCAGCATCCCAACCTCTGGGCGAGCCTGCACTCCTCCTTCAGCTGGTGAGTCGATACGCTGTCAGACACAACTTAACGTACGAGCTTCGGTCTTTTTCCATGTGTAATCAATCACCGTGGCATGTGAGAGGATGAGTCTGTTGTTTCGTGTCGTTTCCAGGCTGCTGAAGGCCTGTGGTAGTCGTCTGACAGAGAAGCTGCTGGAGGGAGCCCCCACTGAGGACACTCTGGTGCTCATAGAGAGACAGACAGGTATAGACGTGTCCTTAACCCTAAAACAGGCAGGAGTGGAAAATAGGTTGCAAAAAAAAAACAATATATCATTATCACTCATCTCTTTAGGCCCTAGGAAAATATTTCCACAGTAAACATATATATATATATATTCTCAATATTTTGGCTTTTCTGAGTTGTATCTCCCAGGATACGCTGCCCTATTAAAGTATAAAATAGCCCAGGCGATCAACAAAAATAATATTAATGTTCAATTTGATGAAGAGAAATTCTCTATGAACAAACTCATTTCATGTCTATTTTTACATTTTTTATGGAATACTTAGAAGCAGTTATGTTGTTTTTTTCAAAACGTACATGGCCCTGTGTGAAAAAGTGATTGCCCCCTAAACTTAATAACTGGTTGTTCTCTAAGCAGCAACACCTGCAATCAAACGTTTGTGATAATTTGAATCGATGAGCACATACAGGACGTCCGAGAGTGTGTATCACTTAGTGAACGTTGCCTGTTTAAGGGGGTTAATAACACCTGATTTAAAAAAAAAAAAATTAATTAACTATTCTCTCACACAAGAATTTGTATTTACACCTCTTGAACCCTATAACTGTCTAAAAACTAAAGACTGACAATTGGGTGAAAAGGCGAGTCAGTCATCTGGGTTATGTTTCAACATGCCTTTCCCTCTCACAGTATGAAGTATGATCAGCAGATGTTATGGGTTTTACTCAGTGTGCCATTGTTGTATCACCAGTCTGAAAAGTCTGATTCAGCCGGTGAAGAGACACGATATCAGAAAAACAGGCCCGCTCGTTTAACCGTTGCTTCCAAACACACGTCGTTTCCAAATGGGGTTTATGCAAGTTTTAGAAGAGGTTTAGAAAGTGATTAAAAGATTTATACAGATATTTCCATTCAGCGCAGCTCTACGTTTGTGGAATTTTAATATCCTGCTCCCTACTATTTATAATGTGAGTATAAAAAGTCAGTTACACTGTGATGTGAAGACCTACTTTACAAGAAAATAAATTTAAATCATTCCATATCACATTTAATGTTATGCTAAGAGTTAGTCAGTCTGATACTGGAAGTAAACTGTTTCATCTGTCTTGTATTAGTCACAATCTATCAAGACTGTCTTGTATCGCAATTAGTCACAAAAGAGGTGAGATTATACAGATTTTGTTTTGGAAACAGGGCATGAGTAGGATCACGAGTACATCACTTCATGTTCTATATAGAGAGTGTGATATAAAGCCATGAAATTAGTAATAGTTTCCTGTAGAATTCCCCCGCATTTGGGCAAGGAACCTTGGATTGAAAACATTTGGTCATTCGCTATTTCTGTTTTTATGTCATTCGGTTGTTCTAAAAGAGCAAGAAGAGGAAATGAGCTGCTGGGAGGGAGCAGAAGGAGGGAGTTCAAAGTCACAGCAGCACCAGTCCGACAGTGAGCTGGGCCGTGACTTCCTGTGTGACGACGCAAAATTAGATGACTTGCCTGGTCCAAAATTTAGGTCACTGAGGCACTTGAGACAGGTAAATTTGTACTTTTTTGGAGTTTGTGCAAAAAGTAAAAAAACTAAAGGAAGTGCTCAGCCACATCAAAAGTTGAAGACGGAGAGCCTCACTATCACATGCATTTGCAAGAATTTAAAGAAAAATTCATGATGATTCTGGAACTGAATTGATTCTGAATTGCTTTTTTATAAAAGCTCACCGCCTCCTAATTCCAACACAAACGTATTTGTTTTTGTTCTGCAGGTCCTCGGGGCTGCGGACTTTCGTCAGCTTGCGTGGCACGTGCTCATGGGAAATCAGGTCATACTGAGAGGAGCAGACCCCGGGCTCATCCAATCAGCATTTACAGTGCTAAAGGTGTTATTACAATGCAAATGTAAATAGAACTTAAGAGCAGTAGTGAAAGCCCCGCTTGGTTTAACAATGGAATAATAATGTGTCATCAGATACATTGAATGTGACAGACTTTTAAATACACGTCTTTTGTTTTCAGAGTTTAATTTCTATTTTTGTTTCCAAACTCCAGACGAGCTTACTCTATTTGTGCTACAGTGACACACCTTGATCCTTTCTCTGCCTGTACATGCTCCTCAGTACAGGACAGTGAACCAGCAGGCAAAATACCAAGGCTATGAAACTAGTAGCTAAATGGAATTTGGCCATCGTTCGTTTTTTTATTTAGAGCTTTTTCTGCTGTGCAATATCAAAATGTCTACAGAGGGGAAAATCCCAGACCATAACCATGTTTATCAGCTGACTCACTGCCCTGTCCTCATCAGTCTTTGCTCCCAGTCGGCTGTGTACGTTCTGTGCCATACAGCGCTCAGTACGAGGAGGCCTACAAATGCAACTTCCTGGGTCTCAGTCCAGACGTGGCCATTCCAACTCACGTCAGCTCTTCAGGTACAGAAACGTGTTTAAAGCTCACACCTTCTCACCAATTGTTCTAACTTGTCAAAGCTCATATTACTGCGTTGATTTGACCTTCTTTTGTTTGTCCGGCAGAGTTTTCAGTGCTGGTGGATGTCAGCTTGGAGAGAGGCTGTCAGATCGCAGCTGTGGGTGAAGACAATATCTCCTCACTGTATCAGTTCACCATCAGCAGCGCCAACACACAACCCACAGACAGGGGTAAGCAAACATGTATTTATTAATAGTCCCTGTATGTCTGCTGCTGCTTCCAATATACACAAATATTTACAGCACTTTGCTTCTTAAACCCTAAAAGCACAAAGCACATCTTTGGAAAAACTTGAGTCAATTAAAACTAATTTGAGTCAAAAAGCAAAAACCTTTAAATTGTCATATATTAATTCAGAATATGCACCTTATTGGTGTACACAGTAACAGCC
Organism: Lepturacanthus savala; assembly: GCA_030544235.1. Lineage (NCBI taxonomy): Eukaryota > Metazoa > Chordata > Actinopteri > Scombriformes > Trichiuridae > Lepturacanthus > Lepturacanthus savala. Next base: position 27,893,488 of record CM060467.1, read on the forward strand.
GAAAGTTTGGACACACTTTGTCATGTAAGGAAACGGAAATGTATGTGTGGTGTGTAACAAATGGTGAGATAGTCAAAGAACTTTGAACAAGAAGAAGAAGAAGCATTCATCAGGTCTCTCAGAGTTTTCTATTCATGTTGGTTTCTTGTTATTTGAAAGTCCATTTGTATCATGTTTTTTTTTTTACAAAAATTGCAGTTTTGTGCGATTTTTCTTTTTTTGGACATAAAATATCAAATGATGTAACTGAAAAAGAACAATACATTTTAAATATATAATCCACCTAGAATATAAAACTTTTTTTTTTTTTTACTTTTTCAAAGAGTTAAACTATCTGGTACCAAGTTTTTAGGGTTACAGCACATGACAGTTTTGTCACTGTTGTCCATAAATAGTTTTTCTTTCATTTAAAATAATAAAACACAGTCGTTAATGTTCGGAAATTCCCGATCCTAATCCTTGAAAAAACTAATCATTAACTGATACACAGCCCACAACATGCTGATGAAACAGAATGAAAGTTAATGAAAGATAACACAGAGCCAGCTACTCCACAATAAGTCATCCAGTGTATAAACAGTAGAAAACCCAACAGTATTTGTGCCCTCCCATATTACAAAGAAAAGCAATTCCTCATATTCATTGGGCTGAAACCAAAGAATGTTGTCTTTTTTATTGTTAGAAAACCCACTATGAAAACAGTTGGTGATTTATCTTCTCCCAGTCATCTGATCGATCCATCTTTGTCCTCCTTTCCCAGGTCCTTCATTACTGAACAAGCTGGAGGTGGCTCTATCGAATGAGAACTTGTCCGTGGATGTGGTGTCTCACTGCCTGTTATGTTTGAAAGAAGAGTGGATGAAGTGAGTAAAATTCCCTCGATCTTTAAGGACACAACTTGGGTTTAAGTGAGATTTTGCTATTTAGCATACATAAGCCTTCTAATGGCTCATCCTCACGGCTCTTTCAGTAAAGTCAAAGTGCTCTTCAAGTTCTCCAAAGTGGACGGGCGAGGGAGGGAGGACACCCAGAAGGTGCTGGCCCTCCTCGGCACCACCGGTCCGGGTGAGGAGGACAACGTCAGGCTGCTCAAGTTCTGGATGACCGGGCTCAGCAAAACCTACAAGAGCCATTTAATGACCGCCGTCCGAGGAGGGGAGAGGAGCCCCAGCCAGTGACAAAGAAAGAAGCAGCAGGTGAAGAAAGGGGAGCTGTATGGAGGAGGAACTGTGAAAGAAAAGTGAAAGCCTGATTCTTTTCATCAACTGTTTCACTAATTGTTTAGACTTTTAATGGAATGAAAGGGGGCAGCGAATAATGGATGACAGAAATGCTGCGGCTTATCCATTATCGTCTGTCTAAGTAATGAGAAATCTATTGTGTTCCTAACCCTGATTGGTATTCAGCACAGATTAACATGTTCAGTTTGGATAATGTATGAGGGGCTTTATTTGTCAAAGGGAATCTCCTCTTCATACTATATATATATGTAAAGTTTAACTTATTACAAAAAGCTTCTTTAACTATTTTGCTGGTGTTTTTTAACTGAAATAAATGAATGTGAACTATCTGTCAATCTGACATTTTCTTTTTTATTCCACTATTGGCTCCATCTTGTGGCAAACAGGAAGAATAAATAGGGAGGAGAGCAGCGTTTGGCTGCCAGGTCCCACTCACTTGTTTGAGTTGGCTGTTGACCAACAAATCTCAAGTGGTATAAGACGACACTTTTTCGAGTTTTATTTCCTGAAATGTACTAAATGGTTGCATAACAACAGACTCACTCCAATACGCCGACCACATCAGCAGGATTTGGCTCCTTAATGAGCCAGTCGCACACTGATCCACTGAAATGCTGCACTTTTTTTTTCATACCACAGTTATGTGAGCCTGTTGCTTTGCTGAAGCTTGCAAACTTCAGTCAATAAAAGTCTGCAACATACGGCTTTGCTTAAATTTCAGGGGGGGACTGATTTTTTTTTTCTTGACCCATACCTATTTAGCGATTGTATAAAAACTTGTAACATAAATCATGTTGCAGTTTAAATTAAATGGAAAAGAGAGTAAACATAATTCTTGGCTGTAGTTTTCCTTGCTAATAAATCTCCCTTTTTTATTGTGCTGTTGTAACTCAAATCTGGATTTCATGTGGAAGTTTCATAAATAGAAGCACAAAGAAACAACAGCAGCTCCAAAAATGTGTTACAAATTTAGTTCTCAAATATGCAAGCGATGTATGAAACAGGAAGACGGTGCAATGACATATTACCCATCATTAAGATGCTTAGTGTAGGTGAAGAGGTTTCAGGGTAATGATTCCTCAGGGAGAGTTAATGGTTTGCCTGCTGCTGCTCCCAAGTTTCCTTTTCCCCTCACCAGTGAAGGGGACTTTGGGGAAATGGTTTACGTTGGCTTATGTCCAAAAAAGGACACAGAAGAACAAGAGCAAACGGCTTTGCACTTCCTTCTTTTTCATTTGTCATTAACTCATCTTCTAAAAAAAAAAAAAAACACATGACGCAGCTCAAATAATAATTAATAATATCCTGAGACAGAATTTTAACGCTAGAGGATGATGGCAGCTGTGCGATATTAGACATCACACACACACCATCCTCCGCTATGGAACAGATTTTATCAGCAATGGCTAAAGAAAGCTGTCACACATGGAATGACTTGCATGTTCTGGCAATGCAGTGTTGCAATCCGGTTTTGTCAGATTTTCAAGGAATTTGGTATAATAAAAGAAAAAAAACATCATGTGATGATTAAACAGGATGATATTGCACACTGGCTCTGGAGGACTAAAGACCAGTGGATCCACAGGCGCAGAGGTGTGGGGGAGAGTCCAAATGAAAAACATACGCTCCAACTGCATGACTAAGCCTCCTCGGGTCTGGTTTGGAGGGAAGAGGGTGGGGGTCAGGGAATGTGGGGAGCAGTGGGGGGGGGAGGGGGCCGGCTGAGGTAAAACGTGGTGTAGGAGGGGCGAGACTTAAAGGGAGCAGGCGAGCAATCCAGCATAGCACTTTCACTTTGAGCGAGCCTCCGTCTGAGTGAGGATACACAGAGTGGCCAGAGGGACAGACGAGAAGAGGAGGCCAGTGTCTCTCCCACTTTATCCATTAACCAGTTTTCGAGGGAGAGAGGAGTGATTCAAATTAGTCTGCTCAGGAAGATTCTAGGTCAGTAGGCAGAGGGGTGAAAGGGAAAGACACAGTAAAATAGACTAAAGAATCCAAACAAAAGCTTTTGATAGGGAAAGGCTGCAGCCACTCAGGCTTAAGTGGGAAAATCCAAAATGAGAGAGCATGATGGCGTGAGAGGATAAGAAGGATTTTTTATTTTTTGGGGGGGGGAAAGTACCAAAGGATCCCAAAAGAAAAGGAATGTATAAAGGATGTCAAGAAGAAGACTGAACATCAAGCTCTGACGGAGAAGACAGCAGAGCGACGTCCTCTGTGTCAAAGACCTCAAGAAAAAGAGGAGGAAACTTTGCCTTTCACAGACTGACACAGAAACCCCTGTCTGTGTGGGTGTGTGATTGCTGTCAACAAGAGAAATGGAGAGGTGTTCTTTCTTAGAAAGATAAAAAGGATGTCACTGCCAGGTGAGAAACGAGGATTAAATGCATCTCAATGCTTTTGGCAAACTTTCTTTTTGAAAGTCTGCGGAAAAACGATGTAATATTAGTTGTTGTTAGTAGCAAAATCGTGGCAAAAAAGGAAAAAAATGCATTTCCGCAGTCTAGATTAAATTAGCTGTTGCAACAGAAAGTGTTGCAGCAATATGCCATGTTTCATGTTGTTTTCTTGCAGAAATACCTAATTGAAGCAGGAAATGATGTAATGTTTTAGTGGCTATGCAGTTTAAACAAGCCTACAAACCACAGAAATTTTCCAGCAATTATCTGAATCGGTCCTGCCTCTGTTCTTCTCCCTCATGTCTCAAACAGTTTTGCTGTTGCTATCACTCTTGACTGTCCAATGTGGTGGATGTGCCTTTGACTTGGAAGGTGTGAAGAACATTAAGACAACTATAGATTCGAACCCAAATGGATTTGTAAGTTAAAAAAACAAAACTTTTGGCTTTGCTCACATTTTAAGTCCTTTTTTAATTAAAAAAATACCTCTATGTATAAGTGTTATCTTTTCAATCTGTAACAAACATGTATAGATTGTATTCACTAAATTGCTATTGTAATGTTTGAGATTAAATAATCTGCTCTTCCTGTAAAGTAATCAGTTGCCAAACAGTTTTGTTAAGACTAATATGCGTAACACAGCAGACTCACAGTGATTAATCATTGATCAATGTGTGGTTTCACTTTTATTGTTGTTTTCTTGTGCCCACTGTGCTTGTCTGACTCAGTGATTACTACATTTCCGTATAGTAGCCCATTAATAACTATATAAATGATTACCCATCTCATCATCCATGGGTTAATTCTCATATTTTTCTTGTCTTTTCTATTTTTCCTTCTAGCGGACAGTATTTCCTAAAGATTACTATGTAGTTCACCGCTACACAAAGAGCATGCTGTGTGACACTGATCCGGTGAGTTTGACTTTATCAGATAAAAGAAAAAAGAGGAAGTTGTCTTTGATGTGCAACAAACGAGTCATACATGTTAAAAGTCTCTTAAACTTGACCTAGTTCTCCTCAAGAGGATAATCATTTTAAAAAAAATGTAAAAGGTGTCGGCTGCTGTGTTGTAAAAATCAGTTCAGCAGGAAACTGTTGTCACCTTGAGTCTTATAAGTGAGTGATTGATGTGGGGCCCGTGCTGCTCTGTCACATGTGTTTTACACGCCGGCTCTGACTTTGCTGTTGTTTTCCTGTTCTTCATTTCCCTCCAGTGCTGTGTATTCCCTGCTGCAATAGTCCTCCTGGACTCCTGGCATGTTCTCCTCAGAAATCTCTGGGACGAGCACCTGAACCACTCCTTAATCATCGAGCTAAAGCAAACACTGGATAGGATTATTAAAAAAAACAAAAACACAGAGGTATGATTTTTTTTTTTTGTCTTGCTTGAAACATTTTTCTCCTTGGGCTTCTTACTGAAGTAACACCAATAACATATTCTTTGCTGCGAAATTATGTGAAAGTACATTCATGAGGTGTCAGTGAAATCCAGTCTTGGACCCCGTCTCCTAAATGTGTTTCTTGTTTGCCGGCCGCAGATGTTCCAGGAGGAAACGGACCTGGCCCAGTTCGCAGCGCTGACTTCCTCTCCAGAAGAACTCCTCAAGCTGACGTCGGAGCTGTTCACCCGGTGGCTGGAGGTGGGCTGCCTGCCGTCCATCGAGACCTGCACCCTCCCCACGTTGCCCACGCTCGTCGAGAGGAAGGACTACGGCCCGTTCAGGGCCAGACTCTTGACCACCCGTGCTATAAGCAGCGAGGAGGAGGCCCAGCTGGAGAAGATGATAGACAATACGCCGCCGCCGTCCAGCTGCAGCCCACCGTCCCTGTCCTATTACGCCTCCGTCTGGAGCCCCCTGCTATTCAGACTCTACTGGTGGTTGCTGCCATAGTCCCCGAGGGCACCCCCCCCCCCTTTTTTTCGATGATGCACACAAAATGCAAGACATTTACTGGCACTGAATGATTGTTTTCTGATGTTTGTGACTTGGTGTTGTTTATGCAGTTAGCTTTTCTTAATATGAAGTGATATGCACAGGCTGCATTTAATGTCCAAAGTTATTTGAAATAGCGACTGTCCAACAGTGCTCTGTAACACCTGGTATCACAAATATAAACATGTATCCTTCCTCTTTAGAGCAGGCCACAAGCTCCAGCTAAGCTATGCTCTCCATGCTAACAAGAGATGCTGAGCTAGCCAATGCACATAAGCCATCGTCTTTTTGATGCAGAATTCATCACTGTTTACAATGAATGTTATGTAAATGTAAGATATTACTGTCTATAGACGTTTACTTTTGTATATAATTGTAAATTAAAGCCATTTAGATATATTTTGTGCAATTATTATCCAGGATATAATATACCAAATGTAAGCTGCTTTTTTTGTTGTTGGAGTCCGTTCTTTCCTGTCTGTTTTGTTGTTGTTTTTTTTTGTTGTTGTTGTTTTAAATAGATTCACATTTTAGTCCAATTCTGCTGAAATAGATGACTCTTTGTTTATGATGTCAGCGGGAGAGAAAGAGCCCACTTTTATGTGAGCTCATCCATTACCGCCGAGCTCCGTAAAAAGAGCAGTTTCCCATGTACAAAACACTTTTTACAAGCATTTTGTAAGCCCTGATAACAACCCGAAAGGACGGGGAGCAGATGAGGGAGGAATGCAGTCTGGAAGGAACAAGGCTCCAGAGATGTACGGCCTCCTGTCGGGGCTTCATGAAAAATAAAGAGCACCGTTTAGCGCTCACACTTGCCCCTGCTTGTACACACCCACGCATGAAATGTGTACTATTGTCCTCACAGGACCCTCCTTGTAGTTTCATATTTCTGAGGTGTGTTGCTTTGTCCAATTTGGGAACAGACTTTTGGCTTTGCACCTCAAGTTTTTCCACTGACCTTTTTTTCCACTGACTTATCATAGCTCCGTTGGGAAGGAAAAGCCGTGCAGCATGAATGCAAGTGACAAATAATCAGATCATGCTGCAGAGCGAGGAAAAGTAAAACTTTTCTCGGCGATTTACGAGGACAAACAATCGAATCTTCATTTCTGTATTATTTTTCACGAAACCACAAAGGCGTTCTTTATCCACCGGTACCAATCACGGTCGGCTGCTTCAGTATCTGAACTGTAGGTCCACAATCCAGCTGTGAGGCTGCTGCCAAATCCCTGTTTACCATCACTGGTGCAGAGGGTTGACCTCTGTGTGGCAGCACAGCTGCAGATCCCTCACTTCACAACTCCTCCTTGAGATTAATATAATCATCGGAACCTACGCGGACTGTGGGACACCCCATATGTGTGAATCATGTATCTGATATTCTAAACAAACGTTATTCTAAGGAATTAAAGGAGTGTATGTGGGGGGGACTCTGACCATTAACTTGACCTCCAAGATTTAATGTTTAGTTTAGGCAATATAAGTTCTGGTTTTCCAGACAAGAATTTGCAAGTCAGATCCTTCCTGGCAACAAGGCGCCAAGCGCCAAAGGGGCCAGCTGAATTCCCGTAAATGGTGGGGGGGACAGAGAAAGAGAGAGGGGGGGGCAGCAGGGGAGGGGTGACAATGCGGGGTGTTTAGACCACGTGGTCCCGCCACGTACCGGAAGTAAGCAGAAGTCTGCCTCTTCCATGATGTCTGCACCCAGCGACGACACGTTTACCGAGGAAGAAGCCGAGATGGAGGAGGTGGACGAGGCCGGCAGCGACGCCGACGAAGGGGTCGACATGGAGGAGGACGGAGACGGGGAGAAGAAGGTCTACGTCCCCGGGATAGAGCCGCTTCAGCCGGGGGAGGAGCTGGAGATGGACCGGTCTGCGTACCGCATGTATCACGAGTGTCAAACAGGCGAGTATCAGTCCGCTGCATTTAGCTGATAAATTAGATCCATGTTTTAATTAATCTACATACAATGTAATCTTTATTTAATCAGGTGAGTCCCATTGAGAAATAATATAATTCTCAAGAGTGGCCTTATTTACATACAATACAGTTACACACAACAAACAACAATTACAACAATTACAATACAATTCAATTAACACGCCAGGATGAATAACATAATAGTGAGGTAAAGACATATAGGAGATTAAAAAGACTAATGAAATGTATATGTAATTTCTTTAATAAAAATAAGTCAGGTTTATAACTCATGTATTCATTTCACCTAGTCAGGCAGCACTCATAGAGCACTATATATATATATATATATATATATATATATATATATATATATATAGTGTGGGTCAGTGACAAATTATGTTTGACAAGATGACAAAGTCAAAAAAAAATGTAAAATAGCTTTAAGAAGCATTTATCAGGTCTCAAAACAAAAAGTTTCATTTGTTATTTGTTTCTCTTGTTATATAAATAAAAGTTCATTTGTATAATTTTTTTTTTACAAAAATCATGATTTTATGCAATTTCTGACAGGAAATGTCAAATGATGTAACTGAAAAAGAATGACAAATTATAAATATATAATCCACCTAGAAAATTAAACTTGTTGATAGCATGTGTTTTTACTCTGTGTATCTGTGTTTTATCCATCACTCTTTTTAAGCTGTGGTAACATGCAACTTTTCCTGTCATCCAAATATAGCCTGTACAGCAATACAACCTCCCCTGTCCTTAGATCTTTTAATTTAATAAGGAAAAACACATTTGAAAAAAAAAAGCTTTTGATGGAATAGTGTTAAAATAGAAGAAATCTCAGGAAAAGCAGCAGAGGAGGGATCTCCCCCTCTTCCAGCTTTCAGCGACAGATCTGCAACACACTTTGTGTACAGAATAGAATCCAAATTACAGGATGACAGAATTATTAGGATTTCTTCCAGTAAAATCAAGCTTAAACCAACATAAAACCTCATCAATTAAAACAACTTCATATTCAATTTAGGAAGGTTTCCAATCTTGTTGTTAAATTGATCGGTTATAAAACTGTCCACCGTTTCAGAGTGAACTGAGCAGCCTTGTGTTTGTGTTCAGGTGCTCCGTGTCTGAGCTTCGATATCCTGAGAGATTCAGACGGAGAAAACAGGGAGAACTTTCCTCTGTCCATGCTGCTCTGTGCAGGAACTCAGGCAGAAACAGCTCTGAGCAACAGGTCAGTGTCTTCTTTACATGAAGTCTGAGGCTGCTACTCACCTACATTTACTCTAGTATTTACTCTAGTAGTAGGTACAATTTTTAGGTTATGATACTTGAGTATTTTACATTATATGGTGCTTTGTACTTCCATTCAGTTGTTTTATCTTGAAGCTTCACTTAATTTTTAGACGACGATTCAACATTTAACATTCAAAAGTTTTAAAACACACTTTTTTAAAACATTTTTATTGAAATATAATCAGTTTAATTCCAATGAATACCTTATAGATTTATTAGAGCCCTATATATATATTTACTGTATATATGAGAGGAGAGAGTGCATTAATACTGTCCCATGTTTAAAAAACACTCAATCCACAGAGAAACATACACAGCCTGTATTCAGAAACTGTGCCTTAAAACAAGCAGTCATGACTTATGTGAAGTTGTGATGTCACTACTATACAGTCACCACCAACACCCCCCACAGCCATTTAAAGAGGAGGAGGAGAGGCTTAGAAAGAAGCTGGAGAAAAGAAGTAGAAAACTATACTGAGATGATCTTTGCTGCTTCAAATCTTGTTAGGGATGAAAAATTCACAATAAAAAACAGGAAATTGTAGAATATGGGACATTTAAATGGTACAGAAATAATCAGTTAACTACCCAACGACCCAAAAAAGAGATATATCAATTTTCAGGAATCAAGTAATAGTTAACAACTTAGACTTACAGCTTTTCTGCAGTAATGGACTTAAATAAAGTGTAAAGTTGCTCCAACCAAGTTTCTCTGGTTAATTAACCCCGTCTGTATATCAGCATGGATGAAGCCTGATGTCTGGGTCTTTTCTAGGACTAGAGCTCTAGAGCTAAGCAGAACCCCATGATCTAGACCTTTTTTTTTTTTTTTTTACTTTTGACGTCTTACAAAAAGCAGTGTCAGGGTTCCTCCACAGGTCTCAAGTCTGGAAAAGTATTAAAAATAATTCAATAATTTCCAGGTTTTGAATAGTTTAGCAGTTTGGAAAAAACATTTGGGAAAATATGGAAAATGTTGCGGTTTAGGTCCAAAATACACATAATTCTAACTTTTATGCTGTTGTAGAGCCACTTTGAATCCACAGTTGTTGATGTGAAGTATAATGGTCAAACAGAGGGATGCTCTTACTGCCCAGCCGCTGTCAACGCACATTACATCAAATACCCACCAAAGTCGCCTCAGTCAAGAACATAACGTCTGGGGAAAAATCTGGGATTTTAAAATGGAAAGCATGTCAGTACCCTGCTTATATTCATATCTGAGAATCTTCATCTATACAGTGACGTTAGCAATTTACAAAAATATGTTTCTTTATTTAGCTGATTTCAATTTTGCTGTTTTAAAAGCGATTCCTAATCATTACTATGTTTATTTCATAAGTGATGGAAAGAGATTTCCCTGAAATAACAGGGAATAGTGAATAGTGATTGTTTCACAGCAGCAGGTTTTTCTCTGTGGAAATCCTAATGAACACCAGACATTTTCATAACAAATCAACATCTGGGAAAAAATATTGTTATTAAAAAAAAAAAAAAAAGCATGCATGAACCCTGCAGTGTACAGTTGGTTTATGAGTTGTTAACAGCTCCACCAAATGATGAGTTTTCCCTCTAAACTTCTCACATGGTTCCATTTCAATAAATGTTCAAATGATCCAATATTAAAACAATAATCATAAATTAGAGGAAAAAGTCCCTCTTCCTTTCCTTTCATCACAACCCCTCAGATATCTGCTGACTCCATACATATAAATGCTGCTGACTATGTCTCACTGAATTTTCAACTTATTTTCAAGTGTTTGGTTAATTATAAATGTCAGACATTTATGATATAACACAGACGGGTTAAATTCAAAATGTTCTTCATACCAAAATAAAATGTGAGACATTGCACAACAACATTGAAAACCTGCTATGTATTTGTTTGCATATCAAAGCAGAATGATATATAATACTGATAACTAATATATTTAACAATACATTTATTAATAATATTACATTACTATACAAGAATTAAAATAAATAAAACAAGTTACAGTTAGAGTATGTGGGAAGTAACACAATATGATCCAGTCTATTAAATTTTATTTATAGGAAAAAAAATACAGATTCATCCCAATAGGCTTTACAACACAACATCAGCTGTCCTTAAACCCTCGTAGGAAAAACTCCATAACTTTAACAGGGAGAAACCTCAGGAAGAGAAACGGGAGGATTCCTCTTCCAGGATGGACAGGTACGACTAGATGAAGTGTTCATGGGATGGAGAGAATATATTCAAACAGGAAAAGTTGAGTATGACATTAAATATATTGGATTGTGGTGTATGTGATGTATGATCACACCAACAACTAATATATTTAACTATAAATTTATTAATAATAAATATAATATGCAAGAATAAAAATAAGTATCTGATCTGATGTAATAATGACAATTTTATATATAACGCGTATAACTTCACAAGTGAAGGACAAATCATTAAGTGCTAAATATAATAATAATAATAATAATGTGAACTAAGATAATGAACTGCTACTCATTTATTAATAACTGCCTCTTCAGTTTATCTTTTGGAAACTTACACACAACAATTTAATCTTGACAACACTCAGTTCTCTTAATGCTCATATACATGAGCTACAGTTAAGATGCATAACGTGTATCAGCAGTTAATGTTAATGGAATAAAACAGATTTAATAAATAATTTAGCAATAGCATAACCTACTTAGCACAGTAACAGAGTGGCTGATTGGCATTTCACTTTCATCATCTTACTGATGTCTTACTCACAAAAACATCTTTTGTTTTCTTGTTCTGACATAAGTTATTAACAGTTATTACTTATAATGAAGCTAACGTTAGGTTAGCTTCATTCAAATTCAGCACGTTCATTACAGTTGAATTTTATACAACAACTTCTCACTTGTGAAATGTTATCCCTTGTTTAGAAACCTCCATGTTGGTGCCAGTCTGACCCGGGGCTGCCCAGTCCTGCTCCTGTAGAGCTACTGTCCTGCTGCTTTTAATCATCTCCCCACTCTTAATACATCTGATTCTAATTATCAACAAGCCCTTGACACGCTTCAGCTACTTGATAACGAGTTTATAATTAGAATCGGGTTTATTGGAGATTCCTAAAACACGCAGGATAGTAGTTCTCCAGGTGCAGGATCAGGCAGTCCTGGTCTGACCTGATGTAGGCAGCATCTATGTGTTTATATCCATGTGGTGACCCCATGGAGGGGCCTGCCCCCTATGTTGGGAACCACTAGAATGAACTATCTAACTGTATATAAAGTAGTTGTAATTAGCTCTGATTCCAGCAGCTACATTAACATTCTGCTCCTTTTTCTTTTTAACTTTTTCTTGTGAAATACCTTAAAATCTTGACTCAGGAATATATTTGGTTTGTAAAGGCATCCTGTCATTATGCAGGTATTGTGCATGACAAGTAATGTTTTTACACTGGTTTACTATTTCAGGCCTCTGAAATCTGGTCAAATGAAAGGTTGGAAGCTGCTGCTGTTTGTTTTTCAGGTCATTTTCAAGCTTATTTTAACACAACACTCCTAAAACCCACATTTACATGAAGACACATTGGTGGGTGTAATTATTCCTCCTGTCTGTAATGGAGTGGAGGCTGAAGTCTGCTCATGTATTCAAGTGCACAATAACTGAAAAGCTTCAGATCTTCACAGTAGTGAAATCACAAGTATGAAAACTAAATATAATGAATGTTATAACATTTATACTGCTATTATTTATTAGTATTTGATGGAACTGCTGTTAGGCTTAACTGACCAGTCCATAGATATTTAAAAACAGTAAATTAAAGCTTCAATATCCAGTACCAATCTAAGCCTTTATATTCTAATTTGCAATATTTTGCACTGTGATCAAACACCTCTCACTGGTGTATTTAAATGTGTTGTACATTTTAATTGTCAAGCTGCATACAGCATATGCTTATAGTAGAAATTCAAATTATATAAATCAAGCAACAAATAGTTTGGAAAATGGGAGCTACAAAAAGAAATCAGCACAACATTTTTTTATTGTTGCAGTTTCACTTTTGTTTTGAAGTCATTTCTAAGGAGAAGTTCGGGAATTTTTCTTTTTAAAGTCAACATAACATTTTAAAAGAAGGAATGTTTTTCTTCATAATGAAACTCAGCACTTGAATCCAGATGAGAGTACTTTAAGTAGTTTGTTATGCTGCTGTGTTCAGAATCAGAGTGAATAATCAGACCATATGTTTTCTAATTCTCCTTATCTGGAACCTTTTTATTTTTATTTTTTTGCAGACTTCTCGTCATGCGCATGCATAACCTTCATGGTACAGAGAGTGAAAAAAAGGGCGAGGAAAGCAGTGATTCAGAAAGTGATGAGGAGGAGGAGGATGCGGATAAAAAGCCACAGATGGAACTGGCTATGTTGCCTCATTATGGGGCCATTAACAGAGTCAGGGTATGTTGACCTTTATATAAACCTAAACCTTTTAAACCATCTCCCTCTTATCGGCAGCTTTAATTTTTCACACGTTTCCACAAGGACTGAATTTGTTTTTTGTTTTTTTTAATTTCCAGGTGACTCAGCGTGGAGAACAGGCACTGGCTGCTGTCTGGTCCGAAAAGGGACAGGTAGAAATATTTGACCTCCGAACTCAGCTGGAGGCTGTCCACAGTTCTGTTGCCATGGCAACGTTCGTCAATCAGCAGAAGGAAGCCACAGCTCTCTTCAGTTTCTCAGGACACATGATTGACGGCTTCGCGATCGACTGGTCGCCTACAGTACCTGGTACGTGACGTATCTCACTAACTACAGTGCAATTTATAGACATAAAAAAGACAAACCTGTTTGAGTTGTTTGCATTAAAGCTGACCTTAGACACATGGTTTACTGTAAGTGTAAACGTGTCCCTGACTGCAGCCCGATCAACTTTGTAGTGTGTGTGTAACATGACAAGAGCAGTCTGAACCCAACACAAGATATAGATCTCTCTCCGTCTGTCATCAAGGTTCACTTGTAAATTTCTGTGGCCTAATTTCTCACAAAATGTTATTGAAATCTGTTAAATACTTAATATTCAAACAAACAGGATCTTAAACCTTATTAATAATTTGGAAAATGGTCAGCAGTATAATGTCAAGTATAAAATGGATTAGGGCTGCAACCGATTATTTTCATGATCAATCGATCGATCAGTATTCTTGTTTAATCCATTAATTGTTCTATAAAACATCAGAAAACAAAATGTCTATCCCAGTTTCCAAATTGCTGCTGTTGGCCCCCTTGTCACTTGTCAGTGACAAATAATGTTTGGCAAGATGAGAAAGTCAAATTCTTTTTAAAATGCAGTTTTAAGAAGCATTGATCAGGTCTTTGTTTTGTGTTTATGTTGGTTTCTGGTCATTTAAAAGTCCATTTGTATCTTTTTTTTATTACAAAAATCACGATTTTGTGTGATTTTTGGCACAAAATGAAAAATCAAATGGTGTAACTGAAAAAAAGATAAATATATAATCCACCTAGATTATAAAGGCTGTTGATACCATTTATTTTTAATGTTTAACAAACCTTTTTCAGAGAGTTAAACTATCTGGTACCAAGTTTTAGTGTTATACACCACATCACATTTTTGTCACTGACCCAATCATCAAAATATTTTCAGCTGCATTTTCTTATCATTCGACTAGTTCTTGCTGCTCAAACATATCAGTTACTGAAGCTAAAATTTGAACAACTACCAGTAAAGGTGGAAAATTTCCAATCCCAGGCAGGAAATTCATAAAGGACTCCTCATCATGTGAAGTGGGTATAAAGAAAATAACCAACAAATAGATGTTTCTTTCTAAATGGATTGGAATAAATACTATAAAACTATTAGATGTTCCATTCACTTCTGACTGATACTTTATTGTCAGCTAAATATTTGTTGCAATGAACAGGTCGCCTTGTCAGCGGAGACTGTAAGAAGAACATCCATGTGTGGGAGCCACAGGAGGGAGGGACTTCCTGGAAGATCGACCAACGGCCGTTCAGCTCCCACAGCAAGTCCGTAGAGGATCTGCAGTGGTCACCTACCGAAGCTTCGGTATGTTTGGAGTTAAAGGCGACATTGAGGTTTTTAGTACTTCTGCCTTCCGATCACCTCGTGGGACTCTATTTCAGGGAAAATATGCATAGTGGTCAGTGGCTGGAGGCAACATTTTGTGTTCATGTTGGTTTTTATATTTAATCCACCTACAATATAAAACTAGTTGATAGCATGTGTTTTTAATTGTTTAAAACCTTTTTTTCTGAGAGTTAAACTATCTGGTACCAGGTTTTTAGGGTTTCACCACATGACAGTACTGTGCCATTTGTCGATTTAACATATGCTGGAAGTCAAGAAAACTCCACTTTATCACAAGACTGTAAAAAATACTAGTTATTGAAAAGAGTTTTCTTCAAAAACTGCCTGTGTTGGTGTCAATGACTCATATCGTGCAGGATGGACAGTGTTGTTGACTGAGCGGTTTCATATAACATAACACTACTAACCATTTCACTATTTTACTCTCACTAAATTTACAACAGGGACATTTTTTTGTAATGGTGCCAGTTGACAAACATTATATGTGGCAATGGGCTCAGGTCAGACTGAGGGAGGTGGTGGTTAGTTCCTGCCAGACCCCCCACAGACTCCAAATTCTGTGTAGAGGTCCTCTCCAAACCAAAAACACATGCTTGCTAAGTGTTAGACATGCATGTTGGGTGTCCTAGTTCCCGGACGTTTCCCCCCCCAGGGACCAATCATGTTAAATTTACAGATGGAAGAACAGGTTGTGCTGAAGGGATGAAACTATGTTGACACCTGTTAACACTGACGCCGTGTGCTCTGACGGACAGAAATATGTCGTTTACGTGTTTTTATCAGCTGCTGCATTTCATGAGTCACCAAACCAGCTTTAAGAATGTGCACCTCAGTTTTTCTTCTACATTCTTACTGTAGTGAACATGAGCAGCAAGTAACAAACTGATATTCAGCCGTGTCACAATTCGGTCAAAGTTCAAACATCAAACTGTCGTTTTCTGCAGGTCTTTGCTTCCTGTTCAGTGGATCAGTCAATCCGTATCTGGGACGTCCGTGCCCCGCCCAGCTCCATGCTGTCAGCCAACGAGGCTCACGCATCAGACATCAACGTGATCAGCTGGAACAGGAACGAACCATTCCTCGTGTCGGGAGGGGACGACGGGCTTCTGAAAGTTTGGGACCTGAGGCAGTTTAAGGTAAAAAAGAAAGGAAAAACAAACGTCTTCAGTCGTTGTCATCTGACTCCTGTGCAACATTTGAGCTGTTTGATGTAGATGTGGGTGTCATCACCACAGAGTAACTTTATAGTTACTTATTGTATTAGTGCTGCAGGACAAACACTGTTAAAGGCCTTTATTACAACATCAGGTCATATTTCACTTTCACAGTTTGGCCTCCCCTCCTAATTTCTATCTGTTCCATCTTGTGTGTGTGTGTGTGTACGTACGTGCTCTTCCCTGACATTCCTTAATGCAACTCCTAAAGAGCAAAGCAGAAAATCCAGATCAGTGGCCGTGTTAGGACTTATAATTTTCTCCTGATGCTGTGAATAATGAATGTATGAATGCACCTGCAGACCGGGCGTCCCGTGGCCAACTTCAAGCAGCACAGCGCTCCCGTCACGTCTGTGGAGTGGAACCCCACGGACTCCAGTGTGTTCGCCGCATCGGGGGCGGACGACGTCATCAGCCAGTGGGATCTGTCCGTGGAGTCATGTGACGTAGGCGCCAGGGTGGAGGGGATGAAGGACCTGCCCCCTCAACTGCTGTTCCTGCACCAGGGTCAGACGGAGATCAAGGAGATCCACTGGCACCCACAGATGCCCGGAGTGATGGTCTCCACTGCTCTGTCAGGGTTCAACGTGTTCAGGACAATATCTGTGTAGTTATGTCATACCATGTGTGAGTGAGTGTGTGAGAGTGAGTTTTGGTTGAATGATTTTGACAAGATATCCTAATTGTGATTATGTGGGGAGTAATAATAATTATTATTCTCCTTCTAATTGAAAAACACATTAAAGTGATCGGTGTGATCTTTTTTTTTTTTGGATCTCTCTCAAACAAAGATGTTTTCTTTAACCTACAGAATATAAATTGTAGGCTATGGTCTCTCTGCAGCACAATATTTGATTTAAAATAGTATTTTGACACTTTTCACAGGACAAATATTGCAGTAGGCCATATTTCAGATTTGAAACTATTTGCTAACTGTTAGAATAGCTAACTGTGAGAATCATGATTTTAATAGTACACATTTATTGTGTAAAGAGCAGTAAATCGAAATATTTTTCACCCTCAAGGGGCTTATAGTAATGTATATAATCCAGTTGTGTCGGTCTGTATGTTTTACAGATATTTTAACAATTTCCTATTGCATGCTTGAAATAAAATGTTTGAAACAATTGCTTTAATTACCTGAATTAATGTTTTAGATTAAAACAAGTGTAGACTGCTCTATTTGTATGTTTCTGTCATGGAGGAATTACTCTGATTGATTATAAAAGTCCAGACCTGAGGTCGAGTCTTGAGATTCACTCTGAATAGGAAATACTTGCCCAGGAGTCAATATCAAAGAAAATAAGTCATAACTGAGTCTGGTGATCATTTAAAAATCCCAATAATAGTTTTATTGTTTCACTGTAATCCTTATTAAACCACAGGATAACACATGTTCAAACCAGCATTTTCCACAGATCAGCATAATGGTTTCTCCCTTTTACAGCATTATTTAAAAAAATGTGTTTTTTAAAAACAAGCCAAAGGCTTTAAAGTCAATGATTGTCATAGCATTTTAGTGTTAGTCCAACCCCACAGCCCAAAAATAGCTTTGATAACTGCACTCTGAATACATACATTAGTTGTTCTGAACTTTGAGAAACTCACATTATCAGACTTGGAATGTGACAGATTCACAGTGATTCATTATACACAGAATAACTATTTTCTGACAATTGTCTCTAGGAAGCTAAATCAAATGGACTTACAAGAGAAGACATGGAGATTGTAATAAACATGCAATATGAGAAATTAAGACATTGGTATAGCACATGTTACAATAATGTAAATATACAGCTCCCTTTAAGGCACTATAACATAAAAGACCAATAATCGCCTGTTGTGTGCAAACAACAGACGAAGTAAAAATTAAAGTGAGCGTCATTGAGCCTGAATCAAACTTTCTGCTGAGTGTCAGTTTCATAGCAAAGCTTCCAGGTGAATGAAATAAAAAGTGCTACGAACCGTTCACTGTAAAAAAAAAAAAAAACTAAATGAAACTGCTTTTTTTGTTTTTTTCCTGATGATAAAAACATTTCTTTGGCGTTATCTGTTACCCTCATAGATACAACATAAATATGTCTTTTCCAGTTGAGCAACGTCGTCGTTCAAACTGCACAGCTTTCATTCTGAGTCATGAAAATATCCAGTTTGTATTCGGTTTAAGCTCCCACTTGAACGATGTTAAGGAAAACACTGTAGATTTGATTTACTCGACAGCAAACATCTGTTTTTTTAAAGGGGAAACTATACCTCTCCCCTATAGACCGATTTCATCATCAAACTCATCTTCAAACGTGTAGCCTCTCCCTACTTCCTCTTCCTCCTCTGAATCAGTCTCTGAGTGGCAGCTGTCCCCCCTCCTCCTGTCCAGTGGGGTCACTCCTTCATACTCTGAGCTGTGTGATGAGGCCGGACTCGGAGGCAGATCCGCTTTGTGGTTGGCGACTTCGCCTTCGCCTCCTCTAACAACGCTGTCGCTTTCCCCCTTCGTTGGGCTCTGACAGGCCAGCTGATCCTCATCCTGGAAGTCGAACCCTTGACCCTCTTCCTCTTCAGACGCCTGGCGAATGATCTCCTCTCGTTTGTCACTGAATCGCACTTTCGGCCGTAGCCCCTTCGGTTTGATCCCGTTTCCGTCCGGTATTCTGCCATCTCCCACCTGGTTCTCATCCAACCCGACCGAGTCCTTCCCGTTCAGCTCACTGTGCGTGTCCGCTGCAACTTTTCCCTGCTTCGTTTCCGCCAAGGTCGTCGTGCCGCTTTTGGCGCAGAACACGTCTTCTTCAGCTCCGTCGAGTCCCAGTCCGTCCATCACTCCCAGCACGTCCCCCAGCATGGAAGGGCCCAGGTCCAGGTCCAGGTCCAGGGTGAAAGAAGACACGGACCCGGAGTGCTGCAGATCATCTCCACCTAGGTAGTCTGGAGCGTCAGCGTGGAGGTCACCGTGGTTGACCTGCTGCTCCTGGGCGTCTTCGGCCGGCTCGGCCCCGGCGCCGTCAGGGCTGGTGGTGGTAGGACCGAGGGTGGACAGGAAGGAGGTGTCCCCGAACGCGTCGCCGCCCCTCCCGATGTGCATGGTGTGGCGAAAGTCGCCCAGCGGGGCCGAGATCATGGTGGGGTCCAGGCGGGGGGCCCGGGACGACTTGTGGAGCGGCATGACTGCTGAAAGGTCAGGGAGGGGAGAGGGAAGGAAGAGGCGTCACATCATGAAAGCTGCACAAATTGAATGAAGCTGGCTAAGGACTTGATTGCAAAAAGAATGTGCGGGGTGAGTGGAACACTTGAGTTGTCTGTAGCCTCCTGATAAGGCAGCAGCAGCATCTGAACTTCACCGTGTTGTGCAATATTGTGGGAAACCAACGATCATTTTTGGCACTGGTGCGGCTGTGAAAGCCATGCTGGGACTTGTACTTGAAACACACTCCTGCAACGCTAGCACATACTTGTCTCTACCCTCAGGGGTGTGTGTGGACAAAAACAAGACAGAGAAAAAAACTATAGTCTGGAGGGTATTACATTTTGATTAAAACGAAAGAAGAAGAAAGGGGGAAAAAAGACAATACATCCGTTTAATTAATAATACATACAGTAGGTGGTAGTTACCTTATAAACCCAATTTATAGTGAGTCATAACTATTTCTTTATCAACGTCATACATTGAGAAATCATTCTTTAAGTGCGTGTGTGTGTGTATGTGTGTGTGAGTGTGTGAGTGTGATAGTTTTGGGATGGGAGGGGTCTTTACTATCACAGGCCCACCCCGACCTTTAAGACACCCCATTAATTATTAAAGCAAATCAGTTCAACCTATAATTAATAAGTTTAAACGAGTGGCAGCGGAAAAGTCCGAGTGTTGACGAAGAGTCTGGATCAACTCTGCTGATCAATTGACCTGAATGAGCGTCAGCAAAACAGCCGAAGAATGGAAAACTTACTTTAAAGAGTGTATTCTGGTGTTCGCTTGGCTCCCTCTTCAGTATCCAACTCTTTCATTTGGGGTTTTTTTGGTTGCTTTTGCCTCCCTCTCGACTTTTCCCTCGCTTCTTTTCCTCGCCGTCGTTTCTCTGTGTGAAGTTTCTTTTTTTTTTTTTTTCCAAAGGGATGGGCATGAGGCGAGGAAGTGACGCGACGCTTATTGGGGAGAGAAGCTGGATCCGAACTTCTCCAGATCCTCAAACCATATTGTTAAATATTAACGAGAGTACCAGTCAACCACAGAGGACATTTTATTCCATTTAACTATTATGAGTTATGCTAGTTATATAGATAAATGACTCTTTGTGTGTAGAAAGCTTAGAAGTATTAGTATAAACCCAAACTGTATCTTCTACAAATATGACTAAAACCATAATCATTTAATTCTACCAATTTAGTTAAATTTGTACTTACAATCTATATACTCTACATATTTTATTTCCCTTTCTTTGTCTTGTTTTATTTTGTAAATCAACTTTTTTATGTCATTGTGTATTTGTGTTGTATTTGTGTTTTTTCTAGGGGGGTTGAAAAAAACTAATTAAAACGGAAATGTAGACATATGAAAAAGTGTAGCAATAATAATAATAATTATTATTATTATCATTATTTAATTCATATTATTATTATTGTTATGACTCAATATAAGTTAAGTTTGAACAAGCAAATTAAAACAAAAATATAGACATATGAAACTTTAATGGAAAAATTATATCACAATAATTTTCTTCTTCATATGGACATAAATATAAATGTATGCAGACATTCAGATTGATTCATGTCATTCATACATAAATCACCACATAAATAAAGGTAAGTAATCAAACATGACAATCAATAAGAAATCTATAATATAAATTAACTTATGAATAAACATTAACCATTCAAAAATACTTTGAGTAATCAGAGTAAGTTTTACTCAGGTTAAATTTGATCAATAAAATACATACAAAATACATTTTTGGGAGAAAATATAGACTTAACTTTGTAATATTCATTATGTAATTAACAATTTGCTTTCATATTCAAATTGAAATATATTTAGCTATAATTGTTATGGGGAGTCCAGTCTTATATACCATATATTAAATTCTCTATGTCACCATATCTCCCTACCTGAAGTCACAATTTAAGAATAATGACCTCATTAATTTCACTTTTCGATAAGGATAAGTCCTTTTCTTCATCAGTTTTTAGCAAAACTGAAGTAAATGATGCATTAGTTTGGGACTGTTTTCTGCAGTGGATTTGCACTGCAATGAGAATGAGGTTGTTGTTGATTTTTTTTTTTTAACAGCAGGATCTTTTTAGTGGGGTTGACTTTAAATAACCTACAGTGGTGGCATTCATGATAATGAAGGAGCGTATCACCCACTGCAGGAGTTTGACTTATTGATGTCCTTTTTATAGATTTTGGACAATGGTGCTCTATGGCACTGAGAGATAAATAGACTTTGGCTGCACAGAAAGTAGGTTACTCATAGGACCAATTGATTTTTGTTTTTGGTCTTTATAAGGGATTTGTTGACAATAAGAATTAATTTGTGACAAGCGACAAGACATATCTTTTAAAAGGAGCAGGAAATTACTCTAAGAATCATTGAATGCATGCAAACTCTTAAGAGTCTAAGAACTTTCTCCTGTTTAGGGAATTCATTTATTGAGGTTGTTGTCTTAAAAGTATTCCAATTAAAATAATATAAAGGTGTTAAAAATACTAGAAGTAGACTAAAAATGTGTACAACTCTCACAAAATGGGATTATCACTAAACCAGGCAATTTAAATTTCACACTATTTTTTATTTTTTTCAGAGGGTTTGACTTGAAATACACTACAATTATGTTTTCATTTAAGGAATGTAGTCAGTGAAGTCAGCCCTCATTTTCTGCACCACGTTGACACTAACAAATTATTGGTCTGGTATGTAATTAAGACACACAGTTAACCCTGCTGAGTCATACAACCAATAAAACAAGGATGCTCTGGATAAAGTGGATAGTTTGTGTCACCATCAGCAGGCATAGCCTTATAAAACATTACCTATGCACTCAATATATATATTAAATATATATATATATATATATATATATATATATATATATATATATATATATATATATATATATATATATATATATATATATATATATATATATATATATATATATATATATATATATATATATGCTACAATACCAGACAAGGTTTTGGACACACCTTCCCATTCCCTTGAATGAGGAAGTGAGTCATTGTTTGTGAGATCTCATCATGAATGCTCAACATGTTTGTGTGATGATGTAACCAACGAGCCAACAATGGGACCAAATTATTCATTCAGCAGGCACATGGCATCATTCACTGTGAGAAATAGACTGGAAATTACACTAAATGCACCTTTTTTTTGGCAAGCACAGCATCCTGTACTTAGACCTGGGCCGAGGATAACACTCCCAAAAGTAAGACATTGTTTAAAAGTAAAGGCCTTCCTGCCGACATTATGATATCCGCTTTATATGTCGGTATTGAGAGGTAAATGTAGCCTATATAAAACACTCTCAAGTACCATAAATATTAGAAATAAAAGAAAGGTCATGTGTGAGTGTTTTATTTAATTTGATATAAGAATGGCACCAATAAGACACTTTAACAATCAGCCCTGCTCTTCATTGTCGTGCAGCAGAATCACAATTAAGAACCTTAGAACAGTTGCAAATTTTTTTTTTTTCTCCACAGAGACTTACAAAAGACTAAAATGTTATGGGTCAAGTGTGGTGGGAGAGTCTGTCTGACAGGAAATGACTCCCCTCTGTGTAACACACTCATGAACGTGCACACACACATCCTGCAGCTGTGTGTGATTCACAGGAAGGTAAAGGGAAATGTATGTAAATGTATGTAAGTACAACTGATGGATATATTTTTGCTGGGATTGGCTCCATCAGAACCTAGTGAGAAATAAGTGGGTACAGAAATGACTGACTGACAATATATCAAGATTTTTTTTATTATTATTATTTTTTGGAGTAAAATAATAACCGCCTACTCTCCCAATAATGACAATTATAGTTTTGGATTAATGTAGTGCTAATAATGCAACTAATATGATTAACTGGGGATGTTATTGGTTCTTATGTAAGGTTTTCTGTTGTTTTCTGTCTACCTGTATCTATCGATCAAAATGCTAAATGAAACATAGGGAATACTTTCTACAAGGTATATGTTCTATGTTCAATGTCTTATGATTTCACTTTTGTTTTGATTAATGTTCAATGTGTATTAATTGCACTTTTGTTCATGCGAATATGAATATGCAGATAACTTTCTTCTAAGGAAGACAAATAAAGATAACCTTGAACCTTGAACCTTGAACTACCTGCCTGAGTTAAGTAATGACCTATAAATTAGATGAATATTCCCTATGTTTTGTTTGTCAGGCATATTAATTGGTTGGTCATTGCTGTAACTTTGATAGTTGCAGTGGTTTTATAATAAAACCATAAACCTATATTATAAACATTAAACTCTATTATACATGTGACTGGCTGTACTAGCCTCACTCATCATAGTGAACTTCATGCCAGAGCCGAGTGGTCGTCTCTGAGTGTGTGAAGGTTCAGTCATTGGATGACCTTGGTTTACAAGGCTCTGCTTGGCCTGCTACACATATATATCTGCTGCCTTCTACAAAGATCCACCAGCGTTGTGCTCCTAGGACATCTACCAGTTACATGTTCCTCAATTTTTAAGTAATGTTTTTATTGTTTCTGTCCCTGCTGCATGGAACACTTTCCAAACAGAACTAAAAATGGCTGAACTTATCCCACTCAGAACTTTCCACTTCATTTTATTGAACAGACAAAAAGAGTCGATCATACAGTGCCGGTGTTTTTAAATTTTATTGTCACCTGCTGTACCTTTGCTTTTTAAACATCCTATTTTTATTACTACCACACTGTTTAAAATGCTAACGCGTATCGCACTTTACCAGCAAATTTTTCTGCTGCGCTCTGATTACTGCTTTGCACACTCTTGGCTTGGTCTTAGCTATGGTTTTCACTTCATAGTTGTGCCTTATCAGGGTTAATTAGTGGAATTTCTTGCTTTATCAGTCAGAGCAAATGGTGGCTATTATGAAGAAACTAGAATATATGTGTTAATTCATAGTTTTAATGCCTTCACTGAGAATCTACAATGAAAATAGTCATGAAAATAAAGAAAACCTTTGGCTCCATCAGACCCTAGTGAGGAATAAGTGGGTATAGAAAATGACTGACAATATATCAAGAGTTCTTTTATTATTATTATGATTTTTTGAGTGAAATAATAGCCACTACTCTCCCAATAACGACAATTGTGGTTACTGATTAATGTATTAACAACATGAGCTAATAATAGGAAAAATATGATGACTTGTTATTGGTTCTTATGTAAAGTTTTCTGTTCTGTTTATTTTCTACCTGCCTCAGTTAAGTAATGACAAATATTAGATAAATATGCCCTATGTTTTGTCTCGCAGGCACATTAACCGGTTCATCCATGCTGTAACTCAGGCGTTTGATAGGTGCAGCGCATGGTCTTATAATACACCCATGGTGTAGCAACTATAGATGTATTATAAAACCATAAAAATATTATTAATATAAAACTGTATTATACATCCATGGCGCAGCAACAGGAAGGAGGGCGTAAACAACACCTGAGAGTCGTAGTCTGGGTAAAAAACACTATGACAACAGCACGACGTCACGTGACTTGGCCAGTTTTAATTATCTGCCATTTTGTGTCTACACAGATGAAGTTGGCCGTTAACGAAGGAGGAAGCGATTATGTTCACGTTCATTTCACTTTTTAAACGTGCACAGTTAATCCAATAATATCACATATCGTCGCGTAATGAGATAGTTCACGTGCGGTCAGCTGTTCTCCATATAACGTTACGCCAACGGTTGGCCGTCGCGTCTTCCTCCTCGTGCACTTATAACCGTTAACTGTAGCGGTTAGCAGCGGAGCTAACGGAGTTAGCTCAGGTTCTGCTAGCCAGCTAACCTGCTAGCATCTTAGCTCCTCTGGTGTGTGGCGAAATGGCGGCCAACACGACACAAGCTAACCCGACAACTAACTGGTAGGTGGCACTTTATTTATTTATTTTTTAGATTTATTTTTTGACAGGGAAACGCAGTCAGACATAGTTACATTAATGCAACCGATGTAATGCATATAGAGTTTATAGCTAGTGCTAATTCTCAACTCCAGTCCCTGGTTGGGCTCTTCCACAACATAAACTACAATATAATATATACATCACGATGTAAATATAAAATATACATCACAATATAAGAGATACATTACAACATAAAATACACATCACAATTTAAAATATACATATAATACACACACATATACAAACATACATACACAATTTTACATTTTTGTTAGTACCCCTTTTAATAGCTAAAAAAATATTAGCAATATATTACTATTACATTTTAGCTCATTTATATTATATTTACAAAGACGCCATAAAACTGTCATTCGGTAAAACATACACATTTTCAATATTATATTAAAATTTGTTACCGAGACTGTTACAAACAATCAAAATGCAATTATTGATCCACAAATATGCTATACCCAGTTGGAGCATGTCGACACTATATTTACAAATTTAGGATATTTTGCCTTTAAAGGTGACACCATGTCAATTATCAATATTTGTTAATTTTGTTGAAAAGTAGAAAGGCAAAAGTGCTGTAAAATCAGGCATAATTTTATATTTTATTAGCTCTTATTCATCAAGTTTATTTACAAACTCATTTAATAGAGGATTTTGTATATTTATTTCAAAATTAAGTGTTTTACCATATGACATATTTTGTTTTACCGTATAACATCACACAACTGCAAAATACCACATACAGTATATCTAATAATTTAAAGCTACTTCTAAATAAAGCCAAAGATACACTGGACCTTTAGATTAAAAAAAAACTAAAACATTACTTTTTGTTTTTTTACAAAAGTTGTCAAATGGTGTAAAAAAAATAATTAATTTTAAATATAATTCACCTAGAATATAAAACTTGTCAATAGCATGTGTGTTTATGTGCAGAAATTCTCCTCTCTTCCTGTATTTTCTGCGTTTTTCATTGTTTTTGGTGGACAGGGGCATCCAGAAACATCAGAACAATGACAAAAATGAACCATACAGGCAGGGAACAGGATCTCTGCACGTAAACACCACCACACACTTCTAGTAGGGATTATATGTGAGGTTATATATTTTTATTCTACTTATATTTTTATTTTACTGTTTAACTGAAATATTTGGTACTACCCAACCATAATACATGGCCTGCGTGTCTGTTTCATCATGTGATGTCCAGAAACATCCCTGACTAATGTTCCTATGTTGATGGCAGGTCATATACCGGTTCTGGAGATGGCCAGGCTCATGAAAACCCTGAATGGGAGAAGGCAAGACAAGCGCTAGCCTCTATTAACAAGAGTCAGAGCTCTGCTAAGACTGCACAGGCCAACCGGACAACAGCAGAGGTCAGCTGTGATCTTTTGTGCATAGTGTCTTCATTTTTGTTAAACCTGGTATTGAGATTTATGTTAGAGATTCTGCCACAGAAGATTTGGGAAGATCTAAGAATGATCACCTAAAAGAAATATAATCAATGAATATAGAGAACATGTGGATGCAGGTGTGATTTGACGTAACAACTAAGTTTATTCATGAAATGCTCGTCTGAAATTAAAATGTATTTTTTCTCCTTACTGGATCATTATGTGATGGTTGTTTCTGAATGTGTGTTGTTTCAGGCAGGTCCGTTTCAGCCGGCAGTGCCTGACTCTGCTGCCATGCAGCAGCAACAGCAGCAGCAATACTATCAGTGGTACCAGCAAAATCCGCAGCAGTATCCTGGTTACACATACCCCTACAACTATTACTACCCAATGGGTCCAGTAAGTACAGAAATGATTTTTTTTTTTTATCTGTTAGCTTTAGTGTTGCACTTCATTACAAAACCTTTATGCTCAGGGATTTGGAGAAGGTTCTATAGATACAGTACAAATAGTGAATGTGATAAAATAACATGGTACTGTATGACTTTGCAGTATGGAGCTGCATATCCACCAAATCAGTATGGTGCACCCCCAGGGCCTTACCCAGGAACTCCAACCGCTAATGGACAGGTATGTAACATAAAGTCCTAAGCAAAAATAACTAGACTAGATTTCACAGTTAGTAGTAGATGCCTTCCAAAATGTGTTGGATTAGTCATGGGCACAAATGATGTGGTTTCACCCTTCTTGGTTTTAAAAAGTAAAGCAAAATGTTGTTCTGCTGCTAAAATACCCTTATGGGTGGGGGGTTATTTCTTTTCACAGCCTCCTCCAGTGCCTGGAATGGAAGACCAGTCCCCCACATATCCTTCTCAACCACAACCACCACCACCTGCTACTTCCCAGCCACCTCAGAGCCCGACCACCTCAGAGAAGCCCCCTCCTCCTCCACCCCCACCCATCCCCCCTCCACCCAATTCCCAATACCCCCCTCCCCCATCGCAAAATGCTTACAATACCAACAACTCCATGCCATATCCACCTGGTGACCCCAGCCAAATGCAAGTTTACAATCATTCCCAGGGAAGGCCTAACTATGGACAAGGTTTCCAGGCCCAGAATAGCTATCAGCCTTCACAGAATACCTCCCAACAACCGGGCCAATATGTACCAGGACTGGGGAGAGGAGATAAGAACAAAAACCAAAAACAAGGACAGCAACTCTGGCATCGCATGAAGCGTAAGTTTAAACTTTCAGAGTTTTATTAGGACACATATCTTTCCTCGTTTTCATTATTGCAACAAGGATGTTTGTTTCAGACATGTTGCAAGTATATTTGGCCATAAATGTTATTTCTGCTGAGTTAAGATTAGGGTTGTTGATGTAAGGCAGAAATATGGGTTTTATGTGAAGCATCCAGAGGATAATTATTGTTGTACATTCTTGTGAAATATCAGGACAATGTCCTTCAGATAGATTTCATGATATCTTTTTGTTCTCATAGAGGCACCTGGCACAGCCTCGGTGAAGTTCAATATTTCCAAGAGGCCCTATCAGGTTCAATGCTCCACAATATCCAACCAGGCTTTCCCCCCAGGCGAGCAGCCCACGGGACTTAATCCAAATCCATCTTCTCCTTCTACAGCTAGTGCTGCATCTGGAGGTGCTCAGACACGGTAAGAACTGGACAATCCACTAATTTATTGACTGTGTTTTTTTTCTTTTCTTTTTTTTGTAAAATGGAGTGAAATTAAATGTTTGCTATCCAGACCCCAGGACTGGCCCCAAGCCATGAAGGAATATGTTCAGCGCTGTTTTACAGCCTGTGAGACGGAGGAAGACAAAGACCGCACAGAGAAGGTGCTGAAGGAAGTTCTGCAAGACCGGCTGAAGGATGGCTCAGCTTATACAATTGATTGGAACAGAGAGCCATTGCCAGAGTGAGTTTATTAGTATATGATGTTTGTTATCTAAGCGGTTACCTTTGACATTATTCAAACTAGAGCATATCAGCTTTGTAGATATTAATCTCCTGTATTTGTCTGGTTTTAATTCAGCACAGAGAAAAATCTGGGTTTGTTTATGGTTTAAATTGTAATGTGATTTACTTTATTCTGTACAGCTGTAAAAGTATAATATATTTATTTCTTGATACTTAACGTTAAACCCACACTGAGAATTATTATTTATTATTTTTTTTGTAGGTTGAAGGTCAAGCAGTCTCGTTGGGAAGCTCTTCCACTGCAGAGGGCAGCAGACAGCTCAGTTAGCCGTGGTGGAAGTACAGCTGCGGCTTCACGGGGCAGAGGTGGCGGACATCGATTGGGCCACTACAGGAATATCTTTTCTCAGAGGAGTCCATCTTCTAGTTCCTCACATTCCTCCTCTCGTTCACCATCCCCGTCCCACAGCAGACACAGAGACCGCAGCAACCAAAGGCACAGACGCAGGTAAGACCACTGTCACCATCCTGTGTTTGTTCATTGTAAACACTTGTGTATTTCCTTTCTAAATGTCTTGTCTCTGCTCTATCAGTGATTCTGGCTCCCAGTCGGACAGCAGCATCTCCACTGACCTCCGACCTCAGCTGTCGAGACGAAATCAAAAAGGGGCACGTGGTCGTGGTAATGACAGAGATCGAGGGCGTGGAGGAGGAGAGAGGGGACGAGGGAGAGGAGGAAAAGCCAACAGAGGGAGACGGTAATTATAAATGTTCTTTTTAAAAATTATGGTAAATTTAGGCCCTTTTCAAATGGAAATGTTTCTTTTACTAGTTTATTCCACAGTGACAGCTTGTGAATAATCCCCTTACTGTTCTCACAGAAACATGGAAGATTCCAATGCAGCTGTTGGAAATAAGAAAAGGAAAGGTGGAAATGCTGGTCTGGATTTCCATGACCCTAACCGAGAAGCCAAAAAGCAGAGTAGAGCAGCTCGTTTCCACAAGCAGCTTCGCTCAGAGCCCCTCGTTCTCTCTATCAATGCCCTGGACCTGCCTGATGGGACACAGGAGGGCCTCAGTTGGGAGGACTGCCCCATTGTGGGAACATGTCAGGACATCACCAAGCCCTACCTGAGGCTCACCTGTGCCCCCGACCCCTCCACCGTGCGCCCTGTGCATGTAAGATACACTCTGTAATCATCCTTGTGAAGTTGTATTTGCTGTAGTTTTACAGTCTTATAATAATTTTGTTTTATGTGTAGAGATCAGAGAATACAGCCTCTTTACACTCTTTCAACCTTGGTAAAAAATTATATAAATGTGCATTGATCAGTTTGATCAGACAGGTGTGATGATTGGATGTCTTTGTCTTTATCACAGTGCCCAGAACCAGATTTTGATCTATTTCTGAATGTTTTGATTCAGGTGTTGAGGAAGTCTTTGCTGGCTGTGAAATCCCACTGGAAAACCCACCAGGACTACGCCTATGCCTGTGAACAAATGAAATCCATACGACAGGACCTCACGGTACATATAAATATTGAGTTTAGCAAAAATGTATTTTTTGTCATGTTGTAATGTTTATTTGTCCTTCACCTCAACCATGCAGGTCCAGGGAGTTCGTACTGACTTCACAGTGGAAGTCTACGAGTGTCACGCACGTATTGCCCTGGAAAAGGTGAGCCACCTCTGGTTCACTAGTGCTGTAGCAGCTTTCAGTGATGGGTGATTTTTTTTTTTTTTTTTTTTATAATACTTGATCTTTTTGTTTTAACCTCAGGGTGATCATGAAGAATTCAATCAGTGCCAGACCCAACTGAAGGCCCTGTACAAGGACAATCCCTCAGAGAACATTGGAGAGTTTACAGCATATAGATTGATATACTACATCTTTACTAAAAATTCTGGAGGTATGCTAGCAGCTTTTAATCTTACTCATACACACGTGTGTTTTCCTTCCACATCTTAACTGTGGCCATTTCTCTCTCCCTCCAGATCTGACTACTGAGTTGGTGTACCTGACCCCAGCATTGCGGGCTGACGCCTGTGTGGCTCATGCTCTTGCACTCCGTGCTGCCTGGGCATTAGGAAACTATCGCAGATTTTTTAAGCTGTACCTGGAAGCCCCACGCATGGCTTCTTACCTCATTGACAAGTTTGTAGAGAGGGAAAGAAAGATCGCACTTCGGGCTATTGTCAAAACGTAAGCCATATTAAAAGAAATCTCAATAAAATATTTGAATATATTATATCCAGATAATTAATTTCTGACATTTGTCTTTGTTTCCTTTGTCCACAGGTTTAGGCCTGACTTGCCGGTGGAGTATGTGCAGTCCAATCTGGGCTTCTCATGTTTAGACTCCTGTATGGCATTTCTTACTGGGCTAGGTGTCACATTCTACCCCTCGGACCCCACAAAGATAGACTGCAAAACCAGCTTAGCCGCTTTGGCTGCGTCCTGAGAGGGGTGGGGGGTTAGCAGATTGAAGGGAGATGCTTAGGGACCAGCACGGATCCTTGCACATTGAATGCACTGCACTTCAGACACCTCAGCCACCTCAGATAGGGTAGTGACAGACTAAAAAGCATATAAGACCATATATAGACAGATGAATGCTAGAAAACTCATCTGCAAGACATAGTGTTCCAATTGGAGATGAAATTTTCTGACACTGAGAAAAAAATTGTTTAGACCCTGAGGGAGAATGTCTGCACACAGTCACTCTAATATTGTAGGTAAGCTTAATACCCAAGTTAAATAGATTTGTAATGCCAGAAAAGAGAGTGAACAGTTTATATTTGGGGATTATGTAATCTCAGCAGTTAGAGGCCACAAAGTCACACAACCAGATCAGGGAGGCGCTCATCCTCATGGTTCCTGTTCCATAACCACCGTCAGATGTCAAAGCTAACAGTGTTCTGTTATGTTTTTTCCCTCAAGTCAACAGCTCCAAGACCTGAAGATTCAAGTCTTGTCAACCAAAAGAGAAACAGCTGTTCAAGTCGTTGATCCAGCGCTCCTGCTTGAAGTCAAACCCGTGGAATCAGGTCAACTCTACATTTTCTGCTTAAAGACTGAGAGATCACTGAAAGATGCCAGCAGTTTATCTGAAAGAAGAGATTTTGGTTTGTATGTCCAGCTCAGCTGCCTTGCAACCTGCTTCCTCAAAGTATCAACAGCTGGCTGTTCATCCTGTTCCTTGGCCCCACCCATAAAAGCTATGGACTGAAATCTGAAGTGGTTCCTGATATTAAGATTCATGCATCCTGCCACTCAGCTATGAAATGGTTGGCCATCATTTGGAAAAAAAGCCTAAACCTGATGAGCATTGACATTGTTTGCTAAGAGATACAGGCAAGTGTTCTTCATCAAGTTTTCTTCTTCACATCGCCACACCCTGGAAGCTAAGCTCCATCTTCAATCCCAAAGCAGCCACATGCAGGGAGGGAATGTGCTTCAATCGTCCTCAGGTAGAAGTTCCTGTCATCACTTGGAATCCGGTCCTGTCTACACAAAGCGCAGTGGTAAAGCTGATGTCGTCATCCAGGTCGACCCTCTCAAGCCTCACCAGCTGCTATTCAGAAAGAACAGGGGCAGCAAAGCTGCCAGCTCTAATTACAGCTGGAGGTGAATTCTGTTTGACGGAGCAGCGGAGGAACCCTGCAGCTTCAAGAAGGAAGGTCAACATGCGGTTTGTATGCTACATCTGGCTCTGGTGTTTGCAAGGCTGGTAAGAGAAAGGGACGTTCTCTGGAAGGAGATGGATGACAGCACTGCAGAGATGTTCCCTCCCATTTCCTCTGTGTTAAATGTGTTGGCAGCAGTATTGGCTTTTCTCTTAACAAAAAGAATAATGGGAATAATAATGTGAATTAATTATTAACTGTTTATTCGACAAATGAATTGTCATAACAAATTTGACACGATCCTTCTGCCAAAAATGGAGTAAGATCCCATCAATATTACTACAAAAATACACGCTGCCTTCTGAATGTTTCGACCAAGTATTAAAATCATAAAATTTTAAAGTGATGTGGACAGTATCTTAATAAAGAGGAAGCAGAGTATAGAGTAGTGTTTTTATGTCCATTATGCTGGTAGTTCCAAATACTTTTTACTGATTTCAGTAATGACAAATGAGATTGATACTTACAGTGGCGGTGCAGTTGAAGTGGAGTTCGCGCCTTCTCATGTGATTTGGCCCATTTTTCTTCAGGAAGCAGGCCTTTTATAAATTGTGGTGGTGTATAGTGTGATCATTTCATCCAATTGATGAGGAAAAGCTCATTAGAGTGCAAATAGTGATTAGACTGCAAGTAAAGGTCCAGAAATGTAGAGAAACAGAACCTTTCTCACTGGGATGACTATTTTTGTGCTGCTATAATTGGGTCCTTTTATATAGAACAATTGTGCTATAATTGAAGAAAAATAATTGTTCATAATTTGATTATTTTTCATTTGAACAGTATTGATATTACCCTTATTGAAAGTAGGTATAGAGTGAATGCAGGCTCGCTGTACAATCTACTTGTTAACTTGTCTACAGAGTATATTTTTGTAAATATTGTATGATATTGCTGTGATTTCTTTTTAGTTGGTGTGTAGCGTAGGTTATTATTCACACACCGGTAAGTGTGTTTATTTTTTCTTTTTTTTGTGTCTCAAAGCTTTTCTTAGAACCATTTATGTGAATATGTAAACTTAAATGCAGACAGGTCTGGATTGGGTTTGGCAATATTCTTCACATCAGTGGAGAAGCTGATTGATACCAGTCTCCACTTTCTCACAGTTTAACCTAAACAACAGCACAGGCTCAAATCGAGCCAGATAATTCTAGTGACAATAAAAAATTGGTTGTTAACATTGTCCTTTTACCAGGCAAGAAACACATCGTCACCTTTTTTGTCCCTCGTCTGTTGTGTGTCAGTTAAGATTGTTTTGTCTGTGCAAAGCAGGATTTAATAGAGCAACAAATCTCCATCAGCTTAGTAGAACACACTTGTAAACCTGATGTAACTGTATTTGTTCTGCCATCTTTTCATTATTGACCACTGACGATTGATCTCAACATGTTTTCTTTCTCCTCCCCCTTCATTTACCTCCTCCCTGTCCTCTCTGCTCTCACCTCCCCATCGCTCCTTACGAACCCTTCTCTCACACCGCTAGACTTCTCATTCTTCAGCTGGTAGCACTGCTGCATTGCAGGAGCACCTGGAGCTGAGTGGGTGAAGCTGCTCCGCTGCCGCCTCCTCCACACGCCACACGGAGAGAGAGAATTGTGAGCAATCCCATGTGTTGGTTGTTTGACCCACTCAAGTTGAAGCCATACAGCTGATAAAATACATGGGAGCGTCACATGATGAAATGTGTGAAATGTTGATGCTGCTAATGTGATTTGCTGCTAACCAAAATGTTTTTTTTTTGTTTTTGTTTATTACATAGTACTGCTTTTGTTTTAAAATGTTAGATTGACAAAGTCACTGTGTATTTTCTGTTTGTCCAGAGGCATTTGCATTTTTTTTAAAGAGTTAACATAAGTAACTTTTTTTTTTCCTCTCACCTTATTCATTGATATATTTTGCTAGATGGACAGAGCTTTGAAGTGAGTCGGGGTTCAATAGATCCTAGTTGTTTAATCCCTCAGCATCGATCAATGTGTCTGGACATACAGAACATCTTGTTCTCCTCAGAATTCACTTTCATTTAGCAGTTTTTATTTCTCCAATACGCAATTCCTATTTAGAAGTCTCTTTTGACAAGTGTTGGTGTGTGCTCCCATGCTATGAAACTTCCTTTTGGTTCCTTCACGTGTGATGAGAATGACTGGTGGTTCTTCTATTGATTTGTGTAAATGAAGGCTTCCTACACAGGGTTAAAGCGGTTCTCAGCATTGAAAGAGCCCAGGATGTTCACTTTGTTTTTTTTGTTTTTTTTGTTTTTTTTTTATTGTAGAATTTTCACCCCAGGCAACTAACAATACACATTTTCACTTTGGATGTTTGTTTTTTTTCTTCTTCTGATGCCCGAGTCATATTTTCAGTATTTTTTGCTCCCATGTACTGTATACCTCCATCAGTCTTTGTAACTCCCTCCTTGATATTGACACTGAAAGAACTTCCATGTCCCTCACTTCAGCTATCCATTTCCGGTCGTTTCCCTTTTTAAATCTTCATTTGAACTTCTTTCTTTTTCTCTTTCTCTTCCTGCATGCTGTCCTCTCCCCTCTCTCCTACCACTTTCTAACCAGTAAATGTTCTCTTCCCACTCTTTTCCTTTCATGTTGAGTATGTATGTGACCGTTTGCTGTGTGCAACTAGTCACTCACTAGTAAGTATTGTATTGCATCTGCAATGCTTTGATAGTTTATGTTGCAGCTCACTAACAACTGCAGCTGAAGGTTTATCTGCTGTCCCTCCCCCTGATCCCCATTCCCATCCCTCTACAGATCTGATTCGAAACTGCCATTTTGTAAATATTGTGTACATATTATCTTTTGAAAAAATGAATAAAATTCAAATATAAAGGGCATCCAGTGTTGATTTTTAAGTCACGTTCTGCTACTGGCATATTTATAGATATAAAAGCAAGAAAACAAGGCCACAGAAATGAGTCAAATTTTGTATCAACATTTTATTTAAAGATAATTTTCCATTGAGAGCCACCTGTGACACTGTCATTTTCTTCCAAATGAATCTGACATTTTCTGTTATGGCCTGCACTTGGTATGTAAGATGACAAAGTGAACTGAATGGAGTTGCACGACGACATAAAGAAGTAAAGAAAGGTTAGAGAAATATTTGCTACATGTGATCAGTTTAAAGAAAAGAACAGTGAAGGGGCTCATGCATTTTAATTTAAAATGGAAATAGGGAATTAAGGCATAAAGCAGGAAATATGTTTTAAATGAAAAAGAAATTAAATAGGTTTCTGCATAAATCACTGCTGAAAGTCTCATGTCACTAATGCTGAGTAATTACAAGAAGTTCTGAGGAAAAAACACAAAACTGAACAAAAAGCACACACAAAAAGCTTAAGTAATTTTTTTTTTGTAAATTGTATGTCATGAATCAGCCTGTCAGACTAGTGAGAGTTTCAAAGCTGCAGGAAAAAATACAAAGAGCATTAGAAGATGACAGATGAAGAAAAGGAGGCAAATGTAGAGCTGAAAAAGTAGTTAAAGGATTATAAGATAAAGTCTAAAAAAGAGAATTAAGGACAGAAATTAATAGGCAACAAGCAAAAGCAGGAAAAAGCTTAGACCTACTTATAAAGAGCAAGAAATAGACATGCAGAAGAAATTAGTATGTCACAGAAAAGATCTTCAGAGAATAGTTAATAAGCTTAAAAGAAACATCATAAATATACAACTATGCATAGTAAAGAAAAAGCTGAAGCAAGTGAAACATACTAGAAGGTCACTAAGAGAAAAAACAGCAGAAGAAGACAGGCCAAGAATAGATTCCCTATAGGCTTCAGTATTTCTGTGTTCTATAGTGGTGCAGAGTAGGAAGAAATAAAACAGTCATAGGAAAAACAGACAGAATAAAGGAGAAAGCAGCGAAAAGACAGAGAGGTGTACAGAAATAGAAAATAAGAACAAAGGAAACAGATTGAATAGGAAAACCTGCACAGAAAGAGAGGGATAGTTTTAATATTGAATTGATATTCATGTGTAGTCTCTTTAGTGAAAGAATTGCATATAGTGCGTGGTGAGAAATAAAAAAGACGATAGGAATGATTAAAGAACAGAAGAAGAAAAGAAAAGGGGGAAAACAGTTTTATTTAAAGGTAAACATCAAACACAGCAGCAAAGAGTGCAAGAGAAAATTCATCAAAAGTTCAACAGCTCTGAGTGAGGAAAGAAAAGACGGCAGTAAATAGAGAGATAAGGCAACGTTAGACAAGAGTTTGACTAAAAAAAACCCTGATTTACAGAAACGAGTAGTCTATTCTACTGATGAAGTGCCTCTGAGCAAGGTCTTCAATCCTTGGAGTGTGTAGTAAAGCAAACAGCAAAAAAAAAACAAAAAAAAACCCACTGTTTTTTACTGTGATTCCCAGTCATGAAGAACAGGGATCAAAGCAACTCGGTAAAATAAAACTGCCCTGGGTGAGTAAAAGAAATGAGGTACAGAGCCACAAGAAACAGAAACTCCACTGTGTTAGTGCAGACAGACATAGGGTAAATTTACCAACAGCTGTATGAAAAGCTAAGAATGTGTGAGAGGTAGATTTTTAGAAATGCAAAAAAAAAAAAGAAAATTCCAACTACAGACAATCCAGACAAACATTAGTTCTGCGTTTGTCACACTTCAGCCAAATGGAGCCATAATGATGCCAGTGTCACAGCTGTCTCTCAGTCCACAGGGTTAATTCAACAATGCTGACACAACCTCACTCATATGCTCATACACACACTCACACACACACACACACACACACACACACACACACACACACACACACACACACACACACACACACACACACACACAAACACACTTAAATAGAGAGATTTAGTAAATCTTTGTCATCAAAAATACGTCATTCAACATTGTACAAAATGTTCTTCTTTTTGTACAGTTTGACCCCTGAAACATGAAAAAAAATCTCAGATCACCAAAAAAAAAGTAATTCTCACAGTATTTTTCACCAACTCTGTTGTGTTAGTGATCTACGGACATCGCCACTCTTTCAAAATCAGAAAACAATAATCAGTTAAAGGTTTGACGCAACTGTGTATATATTACATATAATCCTCCTCCGTGTTCTTCCTCCTACAGTATTTACAACTCCAGTCTGTTTAGTCTCTCAGGGGAGAGTTGGTGATGGCGACAGGTGGTAAAAACCATTCCCACATTTCCAAAAGCTTAAGGATCTCATCACCTGCCCTGCAGTGTCCACGGATCAGCCCGTCCCAGACTTCATGGGAGACTCCTGAGCTGGTCTTGGTGTGTGTGTCAGTACGGGGTGAAGCGGTTGTAGCCTCCTCTGTACAAACTGGCCTGTTGACACATGGAGAACGCCAGGTGTGACAGGTGCCATGGTCCCCACACATGTAACAAGACACTGGAGCGTGTGTGTGTGTGTGTGTGTGTGTGTGTGTGTGTGAGACTCACCATTGTACCAACCCCATATGTCGTTGTTGGTCCAACTGAGTGGTGATAGGGATCTGCGGCTGTGGCATAAACCCTTCCATATCTGATTAAAAAAAAAAAAACATCAGAGGCATCAGAAAAATTTGCTCAATTTGCTCTTTTTTCTGTGGATATATACATTTATTGGAATAACTCACGAAACTGTCATGTGGTATAACCCTAAAAACTTGGTACCAGATAGTTTAACTCTCTTAAAAAGGTTTTAACAAATTTAAAACACATGCTATTAACAGGTTTTATATTCTAGGTGGATTATATATTGAAAATGTATCATTCTTTTTTGGTTACACCATTTGACATTTTGTTTTGATTTTTGTTTAAAACAAAGATACAAGAAACCAACATGAACACACAATGTACATTTATAGAGACCTGATGAATGATTCTTAAAACTGTATTTAAACTTTTTGTTGACTTATTCCTGTTGCCAAACATATATTAACATTTATTTGTCATTGACCCTTTTAATTTGTAGAAAAGGAGGATTTTGATCATCTTAACGTTGTAAGTGTATTAGTGGAGGATCGATTACAGAGACTAAACCTGTATCAATGTTGTTATAATAGTGGTGCATATAGTGCTCAGATCCTTTTAATTAAAGACTATATAAATACCATCCTCTGAAAAATATTTAAATACACGTACAGTAAAAATCCTGAAGTGAAAAGGTTACTTAAGTAAAAGTATTGAAGTATTGTCAGCAAAATGTACTTCAAGTATCAAAAATATCAATGTTATACTAAGTACTAAAATTATTTTTAATAAAGTAAAAGCAGAAATACCATCCTAACCCTAACCTATATCTTGTCTTAAATTAAAAATGTTACTTAAAATTAAAGAATATTATCATCATATTATAATATTCTTAACAATATTATCAGCATAATATACATAAAAACTATCAAAATTAAAAGTACCTATTATACAGACTGAGTATTATTATTTTACTAACCTTTTTTATGACTAATAAAAAGAGCAGAGAGCATTCTAACGTTGTAGTTCATTAATGTGGAGCTGGCTTTAGATACTTTAGGTGGATTAACTGTCAAAGTTTCTGTCACTACAGAAGTCATCAACACTTAATTTTCACCAGAATTCAAAGCACGTCTCTGTGTGAAATCATGAAACAATCAGTAAAAACCAGGGTAAAGTTGTGAAGTTGATGAAACTCTGTCTTCAGGGAACTCATCCTGGATGGTGTGTGTCTGCTTACCCGTCGCTGTAGGTTGCTGTGGCAGCAGTTGCTGATTGAGCGACTCTATAAGCTGCTGCAGGATACCCACCCTGCACCACAAAACATCAAGTAACATCAATACAAGGACAACACGGATGTTTATTGGTGTTTAAACGTGTGAAACGGGTAGATCCACTTACATAGACCTCTGCTCCGTACAGGCCATCCTGATACACCACCCTGAAAATAAGACCAGCCAACTATTAGTTTTGCAGTCAGTAAAATGACTGTAGCCCAGACTCCTGAGGTATAAAGGGTCGTACCCGGGGTAGGCGGGTACAGCGGTGGGCGTGGCTGCAGCAGAGCGGATGGTGTTGTAGACCGCTCGACCTCGGCCTCGCAACGCAGATCCCCGATAGGCCAGAGTAGGAGTCGCCATGGGATACGGGAAACTGGCGACTACACAGAACACAGACAGAGGGAAGAAGATATGGAGGCGTTTAATTGATTTGATGCTGCTGAGCTCATGACAAGAAGAGGTGAGTCTCACAGAGACGTGTACCTACCTGTGTAGAGTTCAGGCGCGTACATCGCCCCCATCACAGGGTTGATCTTCCATCCAGAAGCTACACAGAGAATCAACGAACAAGTTCAAAATAAAAGACCCCAGAAGTGAAATGTGCAGCGATTAATGAAGCATGTCTTACTTGCTATTTCGCCGTTCACAAGCGGCGTTTGGGGCTTCTTGGTAACTACTCTTGCTGTGGCGTTATTAACCTGGAGGAGTGAAAAAGTGAATGAAGTTTATTCAATCATGACAACACAAACACAAACAAAAAAACAGCACAACACCAATAAAACATTGTTCACAGCATTGAACAATGACTGAAAAGGCAGAAGAAAACTGCTTATAAAGCCTGCATCAGGCCTGTATTACCAACTTTTTCAACTTTTATGGCTACAAACCTCCAGAAAAGCAAAGAAACAACAGAAAAGCACAGATAGAACATGAAACATTAACAGATAATCAGTCACAGAAACCATTTTCTTAAAAACTCAAATGAGAATGACTTGTTTTTAAATTTCTGTCGGCATCATTCCAGAATAAATATACTGAATATTAATGTGGAAAAGCTAAACTTAGCAGGAAAATCCTCTCTCACCTCAATCTTCCTCCCTTCCACGATCGTCCCGTTGAGTTTCTCTCGGGCTCGGTCGGCCTCGGCTGCACTCTCAAAGGTGACGAATCCAAAGCCCTGGATGTCGGTGTGTTCACATCGTTAGTTTCCTTTCTTTGTTCTAACACTGGTTTTCATATTGCTCTGATAACAGTTCTGTGATGCTGACCTTGGACCCTCTTTCATTGAAGATGATTTCTACATCGAGGATCTTGCCAAATTGCTAAAAGTGTCAAGAATTGTTGTTTTTAGATAGAGCAGTAGGATAGAGAAGATAGAACAGTTTATCATATGCATTTATATATAATAGATACATAAACGTGTGTAATGATAATTTCTGGATTGAATTTTCATACCCCAAACATCTGCCGCAGGTCTGGGTCTCTGAAGCGGAAAGGGATGTTGGAGACATGGAGGCGTTTGGGTTGGGCCTTACCTGACCCTTCCTCATCACTCCCACTTCCTGCCCCGCCCCCTGACGACGCTGACGCGTTCAGAGACTGGGGGTCAGAGGTCACAGGGACCAACGCATCCTCCTGACAGTGAGAGAGTATGAAAACAGGAGGAGAGGAAGAATGGAGAGCGGATAGAAGAACGGACGCGAAGGTGGACGACATGAAGGAACGAAACAGGAACAGGAGGAAAACAAAAAAAAGATGGAAAAAGAAAGGGAATGAATGAGATGAGGGCGGGTGTGAGGACAAATGGGGGAGAGGGCGTCAGTAGAGAAGCATAGAAGAAAGGGAGGGAATATAGAGTCAAACCAACAAATCCAACAACATCGTTCAGAGAATTTCTGTTTGTGAAAAAAAAGTAAAATCCAGGTTTGCGTAAGCATCACATGACATAAACCAAGTTCAAAGAGCATTCAGCAACCAGTGATCCCTCTCAGGCAATGTGAGGAGGCGTGAAAAGGAGGCTCCATTTTAGTGAGGCGTCTTTAGATTCATGCCTGTAGGATGGTTTAAACACTAAACCACTGAACACTATTAATAATTATTACAGATCTTACAGTAAAACTACGTGAGCTGTGGGCAAGAGGAATAAATAAAATGTAAATCTCATCTTGAAACTAAAAGAAAGTTGTAAACTTGTGTTATTTACTCATATTATTGTACCTGTGCTGTTGCAAAAATGGAAAAACATATTATAGGACAGGTTCACAATTTTTCAAGTCTGTCTTTAAACATTTATAAGTTGCAGAAAAAAATGAACATTCAAACTGGTTTTAATTATTTCTCTTCTTCATACTGACCATAAAGAGATGTGCTTTCAATGTAAATGATGAACGGTAACATTAATTGGAAAAATCACTTTTTATGTGTAAAACCTATTTGAATGTCTATCTGATAATAATGTGGATATCTAAGCTAAGAGTTACAGAGGGAGGTTTATGATAAAAAGATATAAATTTGGAAAATATTCATTTAATTTGCTAATCCGTGTCCAGAGCTTCATATAAGTTCCAGAATGAATGAATGAGAACAACTTGTAATGGTCAGTATAACCAGGAGGAATGATTACAGCCAGCAAAACCTCGCTGACTACGGTTCAAAGATAGGCCTGAAAAATTGTGAACTCATCTTTTTTGAACTGTGCTGTGACAATATTTAACTAATTTAAATTGCCCCATGCAGAACAATTCAAGAACTAATGTGCCAAAAACCAAAACATTCACAATGCACCACGATGCTAGTGTGTGTACGCATGTATGTGTGTTTGTGTGTCGGTAAACCAGCGTCATCCACCGTTGCAAATGAAATGTTAAATTTCGTTTTGTAAAGAATAAATTAAAGATAAAGGAAAAAAATGTATAAATCAATAAAGTGAGCTGTAGCAGAGAGAAGGAGTGGAGTGTGTTGAAGAAAAACAACTAAAAAGCAAATTACAGGAAATGTGCTGATATATGAAGATAAAGTAAAAATCTAATGAAATAAAGATGGCACTACTATATGCAGAGTGAAGATTGAAGTATTAGCGTCTAGTACCAGACAGTGAAAGACCTCAGTGCAGCAGTGAAGGAGAAATATTAAACCAGAGTAAACAAGGCAAAAAGAAAGAGCGCAAAAAGCTTGAAAAGGAAGAGGGAGATGGGGGTGGGGGGGGGCAGGGGGGTCAGAGATCAAAACTAAACGTTCCACAAAGGTCAGTCTGGGGTCACGGTGCTGCTTTTCTGCCAAGGGTTAAAGGTCATTTGTCAAGGGGCATAATTAATAAGTTGGGGATGGACAGAGAAGGGAAGGAAGAGAAACACATTCAAAAACAGATCAAACACACACACACAGGCCACTGTAGTACACTACACTGACCCACCATCACACACACACACACACACACACACACACACACACACACACACACACACACACACACACACACAGGCTACAGTGGTGGGGGAGAGGGGGAGAGGGTTGAGGTGGGTGGTGGTGTCATGTCACGATGCAGAATTGTGTTCTGGACCTGAGTGATATTTCAGAGGGGGAAAGGGGTCATCTGGTCAGCCTCCACCTTTGACCCCCCCCCTTCCATGGCGACGTCTCAACTTTCCCCCGAAAACCAGCAGGGACCCATGTATGTCAGGGGCTCTAGTAATAAAATATATAGATGGGGCCACAAAACACCATTTATGAGAGGAGAAAGAGAGACTGTAAACCTCTGACTTCATCAGTTTTCATGCCTGAGCGACAGTGGAACAGTGCGGCCATATCCGCACTGCAAAAAATCTCTGTCTGCACAACTCATTTATTAACTTAATTAACTGAGAAACTTTCTTTATTTAGTTTAAACATGATGTAGAAACGTGAACACTAAGAATGGATATTACAGTGATGTTTTGAGATATCCAACAGTTAAACTTCTGAAATTAATTCTATTTGAAGAGATTCAGGATTTTTCACTGATAGTGTAGGAGTAGGTGTTATTTTATATAATTTAACCAATTTAAATAACATGTTATACAAATTACTAATCAAAGCAGAATATAGTAAGGTGATATCAGGTAAATTAGGCCACTTTTTGGTAAATCGCTTGAGATAATAACACCAAATATGCCTTTTCCATGTATATTTATGATTAATAATGCCTGTTTCTGATGATGTTTGTTGTAATTATGCGATAAATTATAATTATTTAGGTCCTATAAATGTTACCTGTTTCACCTGTTACTAGACAAACACAGTTATGTCAATCGTTTAAATCATTTCTAGTCATTGGCTCTAATTTCCAGA
Organism: Lepturacanthus savala; assembly: GCA_030544235.1. Classification (NCBI taxonomy): domain Eukaryota; kingdom Metazoa; phylum Chordata; class Actinopteri; order Scombriformes; family Trichiuridae; genus Lepturacanthus; species Lepturacanthus savala. The sequence goes on from CM060467.1 coordinate 27,936,843, forward strand.
GGGAATGGGACCCTGAAATAATCCATTTTACTTGATATCACCCTATAACATGTTTGGAGGACATATTTAAAAGAATAATAATAATAATAACAATACAATAATAATAATAAAAAACATGAAAAAAAACGTTTATAGAATACATTACATAACAATGTATGTTAGATATGTTACTTTTGAAAATTCTTGAAACAAGTTGACTTTATTGTAAACTGGTTGAAGTAATTTAAATGACAGATTTTTCTATTTATTTTAAGAACATACTGTACAAACCTTGCTCAATAAAAGGGAGATTTTTTGCAGTGTGATAGGATGTGTTGACTTTACAATTAAAAAAATCACATCATGCTTAAATTCATTTACCCTGATAAAACACTGTTCAATAGGAGCCACAAGGTGACTTCCTTTACCAGCGTCTACCATTATTTTTCATTACCTGCTAACTCATCACATACAGTTCATGCTCTGCAGTGTCCACGGTAACGTGTCCATATGAACACAGCTGTAATCCTGAAAGCTGATCTGTTTTACTGCAGCTAAATAAGACACGGGAGAAGGAGCGGATTCATTTTCTCAGCTGTCCCCCACTGAGTGGCGTTCCCGTACATGGTCAGAACGGCGGAGGTGGGGCTCTCTATATATAGAAAGAAACTCTATCTGCTCCTCTGGTACAGATACAGACAGACTACCTGTAGCAGCAGGACTCACTCAATCAATGCACATCAGGTTTTTATTGGAACACAAAGACCTCCTCCTCATGATGAACTCCATGGGCTGTAGCCTTACCGTGGTGCTGGACGACAGAGTCTCTGCCCCCTCGTTCAGGGGGCCCTGATACACCCGGAGCTGGGAGTGGTCCGGGTACTCTGAGTTAGCGATGGCAGAGCTGTAATCCAGAGGTGGAAGTCTGCCGGCAGATGTTGGAGGACCCTGACCTGGAGGAGGGTAGGAGGGAGGAGGGGCGTAGACCTGAGGCAGGGTCGGGTCACCACTACCAGGACCGGCCTCCTGGGTAGGGCCTCCCTGATGGAGAGAGAGAGAGAGAGAGAGAGAGAGAGAGAGAGAGAGAGAGAGAGAGAGAGAGAGAGAGAGAGAGAGAGAGAGAGAGAGAGAGAGAGAGAGAGAGAGAGAGAGAGAGAGAGAGAGACTTTTATTTTTACAAAAACACTTTATTTACATATTTATAATTTACAATTTACACTGCATCAACTTAGGTTAATAAATAAAATGCAAATGTGCCACATGAAGAAATAAAAACTCATCTTCTTAAAACTGGTGCAAAGAGCAGTTTATCATCAACGACGCCAAATCACCCACATTTTTATAAAAACTAAACTCCAACCACAGTCTTGGTCTAATATTCTCCAACTACACATCCTTCACCTCCTGCCCATCTCTGTTGTCAATTCCATTCTTCCTGATTAAATTGTCAATTTGTCCGTATAAAAAGTTCAGAAGATGCCGCTCGTTTCTTTCCCTCGGCCTGTAGCCAGAAAGACTAAAGACTAAAAACCATAGTTAAAAGAGCGAAGAAGCTACCTAATCTCTTAAAAAATCCATAAAAACATGATAAATAGTCTCTCAAATAACAAAAAGGACATGAGCTATGAACAGAGAGAGAGAGAGAGAGAGAGAGAGAGAGTCAGCCTCTGATGGATCTCAGATGTCAGGGTTGTAAACAAACATGATGTTGTGTTACATTTAAAGCTGCTCTGGTTTGGTTGTTTGACGTACTTACAAATGTGTGTTAAGATAAGTTAAGTTAAGATAAGATAAGATAAGATAAGATAAGATAAGATAAGATAAGAAAAGATCATCCTTTATTTGTCCCACAGGTGGGAAACATTTAATATAAAATTTTAAGACTACATTTGAAAAATGAGTCAACATCAGCGGGTAGTTAGATAACTGATGAATCCCCATTAAAATTGCACATTATACATTACTCACTCCAGCTCCTCAATAATGTATTATCTTTGATTTTGACTGCTGGTGACTGCTAAACAAGAGCAATTACAAGACATCACCTATAATAAGTCCTAATATGACAAATTATTAGTATTATTTCCTGCTTTTCTTAGGCTAATTAATCGAACAAATATGGTGAGGGTGATTGTTAATTGCAACCAAAGATAATTTGCTGCTTTATTATATTAATATTTATCATAAATGACCTGTTTTTGTTGGAAAAACAGGTGAGAAAGACAGTTAGTAGACAAAGGTATGTTTTTGGAAGATTTAGACTATAGGGAAAAATTCACCCTTGAATTATACTCTTCTTTCATTAAAAAAGTGCAGAGCAAACAACCACATTTAAACTCTTGTCAGTGAGTAAATAAGATGAGAAACGTACATGTCATCACACAGACAAAAATAAAGAACCAGAACAATCAATCTGTACAGCTTTGATATGAATAAATAACCCGGTTAGAGCTAAAAGCATCATCTTACCCCTTTACGACATTCCTCAGTCTCTGATGCACTCTCCAACAACTGCTGCATGTTTTAATGCCAGCTGACCACCGCCCACTGCACCATAAGTTCTACTCATCCACCAATCAAATCAATGAGACCCACGACCAGGGGCCACACCAGCTGTGGTCATCTGTAAGTGTCAATCACCTAATTTCCCCCACTCGCACAACCCCCATGTCTTTACTCCACACACACACACTTACAGAGAGCAGACAGAGAGATGAGGTATTTCTGATGTAGATATTTTTTCAGATGCAGTAAAGCAGTATGTCACGCTAAAGGTCGACTCTAAGAATACATGATTGAGAGGTTGACATGGTTTTACAGCTTTCAAAAGAAATTTATGAATAATCTAGTTCAAACCTACAATATGACACATAAATAATATGTGGCATATGATTAATTGTCTTTCAAAGCTTAGGAGTTTTCAGTGACATCAGTGACATAAAAACATCACAAATCTGCTAGAAAACAACTCTTTTATTCATGTTTCCCCTGAAAATATATTTGAATGAATTCACATATTTAACTATTACAAAAAGAGCTTTGACGGCGGTAAAATGTGCCACACCAACACGGATAACCACATAATACTGGGGACATAAGAAGTATAGTTACTATTCTAGCTATGTGTTAAAGCTCAGTTTAGAATTGTTGGTACATGTGTGCCAGTACATTCATCTGACAGCTGCAGTTCTTACTCTACAGGATTTTACAACATGAGAGAGAAGCTTTCACGCAGTTAAATACTCGTCTGTGTTTCAGAAGTCGTGAAAAAAAACCCTTGCTGTTTATCAAGGAGATGACATGTTTCTGACCTGAGGAGATTTATAAAAGGAGAAGAATACAAAACTCCAGGTAAATGTACCTGTATGTTGATGAATGTAACTAATAAATCTTCAGAGAAGTTACCAGACTTGAATCCACGTGTTTCCTTACAAGTAAAATGTCAGAAGTTAGTCAGCCAGCTTTAGGATTTAGATGGAGCTGTTCTAATTAAAAAATCTCCTCCTCTGTCGTCTCATAAAGTCTCGTATGTCTCTCTGCTCAGATCAGCTGTTGCACTTAGGTGTGAAAATTCATAGAGATGCTGATACACAATAAAGGAGGAATTGAAGGAACTTTGATCGGGTGTTAAACTGCATTCATTAATATCTCTGACTGGTGGCTTCATATCAGACTAATATCATGCTTTTTTGGTGAATATCAGCATTTGCTATGAAACATATTTATTACTTTAACTGAACAGATTAGGAAATTCTCAGTAGAATCAGTAGATAAAGTCAACAATACACAGCAGTGAGTGTGTTCTAGGAGCTTTAGGCCTGTGTAGCTCAAACACTGAATGTGTTGGAGAGAAAATTGATTGAACTGCAAATATGTGTCTCTGGTCAAATAGCAAATGCTTGTTTGTATTAATGTTTTTCTCTCTCATTCACAATCTGTGAAACAGCTGTTTCTGCCTGAGCAAATTCAGACAAACTAAAGCCTCCCTCCATTAAAGAGTTTTCCTTCTTGTTCTTTTATATTTGTTTGGATGTTTGAACTTCACTGAAAAACACTAGAATCTGTTTTAATGCTCGTCTGAAGAAACTGGGAAGTTTCTCTGTGCTTAAATCTGAGTTCAGGACGTGTATCTACGAGCATCGTTTGTGACATCACAACTAAGCCGGAGCCAGTCAAACACAAGCAGAGTCAATTTAATCTCAAGGTTTTTCTTGAGAAGATTGTTTAATCTCTTTTCATAAATCTGGAAAGTACAGTAAATGAAGGGCTTTTTGACTTTGATCATGTTCCAGTCTCAACTATCATGTGGGAACATGTCTCCCGTCATTGCAGCTCTAACTTTGAGCTGTTCTGTGTCACATTTATCTGACAAAAACAGCCGATGTCTGACAGGACCAGACTCCCTCACTGAGAGATAACACAATCTCCCTCTCTTTGTTTTATATTTCCAGCCACTGGATCTGATTCAGTATCACAGTGTCAACAAGCTCACAGACACTCGTCCCCCTCTCCTCCATCTCCTCGCAGGCTTTTTTGGATTTCCATTTGTTCCGTCTTTCCCTGCTCTCCCTGCTCAGCTGTCAGCTTGTGGTCAGAGGTCAACAGTTTCAGGCCAGGTGGCTGATGGGACAGCTGCCGCAGGATTTACACGTAGACGACACTAACTGCAGATGTGGCCTTTTAGTGCCGGCCAAGTTACAAGTGAGTCTTAGGCTATTAAATATAAACCAAATGGTATTTATACTCTTTATATCCTGCTGGATCTATCCTCCAGGTTCCTGTAAAAATAGTTTGAATACATTATTTGTGACTTTTGGAAAATAATCAATAATGAAAAGAAGCAGCAAAGACTGGGAAGAGACAAAGAGAAAACAAAGATCCTTTGATAAATGACTGAGTGTTTCGTCAATACAGAAATAACCTTCAAACAGATGCTGGACAGATTTAACATAGAAAGAGGCCTCAGGTATTGGAATATATACTGGATATATATACACTATTTTACTAAAGTACAAAATGTTCAGGACAGCAGCTTGATGTCTTAAATGCAAGGCAAAGCTGTAGAAGAGTTCAGTGACAGTTCAAAATCTGGTATAAATTACCCAATAAAATGAAGAGAAGTGTATTGTGCCAATGTGTTTGATAGAACATTCTCTTTCCTCGGGGCATAAAAGACACTTGGCACCACAGTTTTGTAATTTTAATAAAAAACATTATATTGGGCTGACCAGTTTGTGCAGAAATATTATGCATTTTATTCTCGGTCCAGCATGAACAAGCCAATTCATAAACACTTGACTTCCTTTGGAGAAGAAGAATATTTTCCATTCTCTGCTTCTAGTCACTTCTCCACATCCGCCTGGTACTAATGTATTCCATTATGATTGAAGATTATTATGTAAATTACATGCTATTATGTATATTATCATGCTCAAACTGCCAAATACTCCATATCTAAATGCACAGCATGCAGGTCTCACTTATTTTAAGTGCAGTTAATTGCAGAAAACAAGATAGGTGACAGAATCTCCTCCTGTGATTATCTGCTCAGGAGAGAAGGTTAAAAATACATTTGGTGTGAAGCACAGAGACAAGGTGGAGAGATACCAGATGCATTGTGGCATTAATGGTATGTCAGGGACACTTCAGACACACACACACACACACACACACACACACACACACACTTGTATATCCAGCAGACTAAAGATAACCCCTTACGTGCTAATGTATCCTCACTATTAAACAAATAAGATCTTTCACAATCACGATTAAGCAATAACGTCTTAAATTAAATTAAATGTCAGATATGACTCTGAATCATTAGACTCTTTGTTATTTTCACCTAAATGGTTTCCTCCTCACTGTGAAATATATTATTGACATTAACATTAATTCCAACTTATAATAAAACAAAATTAGAGCTTAAAAGAATCTACAGACACTTCATTTTGTAATAATTGATGAGGTAGTTTTTAATGTCCAAAATTAATTGGCTTCAAGTTTCTAAAATGTGAATGTTTGCTTTAATACTCTATGATTGTAAACAGATCATCTTTTGATTCTGTTCAATAAATCAATGTTTTAATAACATCAACTTTGGAATGTAGACATTTTAAAGGATGTTTTTCACAATTAATCAAGACAATAATCAGCAGAACAAAGATTCATCCCTGAACTGATTCAACTTTGGATTTGTTTTATTATTATTATTTATTTATACAGTGGTATAAATAAATAATAGTCTATTCAACTCTTAAAATAGGCCCCCTGATCCCTGATACCTGACAGATTGGATGTTTAATCATGTTGATTTATGGAAACAAACATTTAAAAACTACAGTTTTTTGAGTTTACAGAAGCAATAAAGGAGAGTTTACCTGAACTATGCTGGGGTAGCATGTGGGTGTCTGTGGGTAGACAGGCAGTCCATAAGGCTGGAGAATCACAGTGGGTGAAGATAGCATAGCCCAAAATCCACACACAAGGAGTCAGGGAACAGTGGAAGATGGGAGAAGAAGGAGAAGGAGAAAGAGAAGAAGCAGACGGGAAAAGGAAGAGTTTGAGATGCACACAGGAAAGCAGACAGTCAGAAAAAAAAGAAGAATCCCAACAGAAGATCCAAGAGGGCGAGTGGGGAGACAAGGTTAAGACTCTGTTAACCTCTCGGATGAGTCAAAACACAAAGAAACTCCACAAAACAACCAAAGTCCTGTCCAGAAAAGACAGGATATAGTGGTGAAAGAGAAAGCAAGTGAGCGTCTGCGTGTCCATCAGTTGACCATGCAGCCTGACAGACAGAAACACATGCTCAGGCTCCCATTTCAGAGTTATATAAATAGTCGTCCATGTCCTTCTCTCTGAGTTTACCACCTTACCACCCTCACTCTTGCACACGTTGTTATGCAAGATTTCTCACAGCTTCTTGCATGTTTTTTTTTTCACAATATACATAACAGCATGTTCAGCAGGGTTTCAGTGTAGTAAGCTGTCAAAAACTCAGCCAGTCATTTGACTCCTGGTCTACTCCAGAATCACAATCAGGTTTATTGCCAACCAGTAGTGTAGCATTACAAGTAATAACACTTTGTTACAGTACTTACTACTTACAATTGCAAGTATCTCAATTTTCTTTTAGTTTTTATGTTTCTATAAATTTTTACTTTTACTCCACTAGATTTCCCCTAAATTAATGCATAATTTTGGTTAGGAATTATAAAATAAAATTGAAATTTGGTCAAAGCTGAATGCAAACCATTTAATACGTGAATAACATGTGCCACAAAATAGTTTGAAAGCTGACTCTTGTTCAATAATCAGTTCATATAAATATGATGTGGATATCTGAATCTCCACCAATGGACTGAGAATAAAATTAAACGTCTCAAAATTCTCACTTCTTTTTTTTTTTTTTGCTAACAGCATTTAGGCAACTTGTACTATAACTTTCAATATAAAAAAAATACTTTTGATACTTAAGTACAATATTATATATATATATATATATATATATATATATATATATATATATATATATATATATATATATATATATATATATATAAGAGAAGAGATGAGAAGAGATGCTCCAATAAATTAAATGCACAAAATATTGAAAGGATAATATGAATTAACAGCCGAAAGATTTTTGTTATTTTCATGTTTGAGAGGACATACATTTATGATTCATGTGGTTTACACATAACAACATACTGTACATTTGAAGCAGGTTGATGTTGGTTTAAGCACATACTCTATTTTCCGTGCCATTCAGAAAGTATAGTGATATTTTTCTAAAGTAGACTCAACTACTGACAACTAAGTTGGTAACTTTACTAATCACTGACAGTTTTTGCTACTGTCTGTAGTATATCTGAAAACAAAGAAGCCTAAAGGGCTCTCTTCCCTTGTGTAACGTTGTGGACAACATTGCCAGAACTTATTCACTTTTTAAGTTATATTTATTTATTTTTCTCTTTTCATTCCCGTACGTTTTTGTTCTCGAATAGTCCCCGCAGTGTTTGTAATGTAATATTACTGGGCTGTTAATAAAGTAAACAAAAAAAGAAAATAGACCAGAATCCCCTGCTTCCGGGTTTGGTGAACTGCATGTCGGGAAACGCAGTCCGTGCGTCAGTTCTATAAATGAAACGGAACTTCCTTCAACGTCCTCTTTACTGCGCGAGCCTGAACCAGACAGGTACGAGCTGCCCGGCTTATTATATGTCAACATGAATCGGCAGTATTTCAACTTCTTTTACATATACGAAAGATCATAGACAGTAAATAGAAATCACATTGTGTCCGTAGACACTTTATTTTATCTACTGTAGCTTCTTATGTTGTATTATTACGGGAAAGGCTAATTCGGCTAAGCTAATGCTAGCTTCTCTCGTTCAACAACGTGGTTGCTGCAGCTGCGGCCTACTCGTACTGCGGAAACATTTCAGATTTTTCCAACAATTGTTTTACATTTAAGATTCAAAGTGTTCGTCGTGTGCACAATGTAGAAACAAGTTTCTCTGTAGAATTAAAGAATTACTTGCTGTCCACATAATACCGAATCAATATGAATAAAATAAGGTATTAAAGGTAAAATAAAACCCAAGTAACAGAATATAAACCATAAGTAGGCAGATTTCTGAGTCTGATGGTTAACATTGCAGTTTTAACTCAATTGTGAACCAGATTTCTACAAGATAAGAATCTTGGGATGAAATGTGAATGACTCTTTAGTGTCTTCACCTTAATGATTTCCTCCTCACTGGGAAATATATTTTGTGGATGAACTATTGACACTTATAATATAACAAATTTCAAACTTAAAAGAATCAACAAATATTTTTAACTAGGATTTTTAAGCAAATTTATCTGGCCTCAAGCTAATATGTAAATATTTGGTAACAGGTCATCTTTTGATTCTGAACCTTTAAAATAAGTTTAAAATGATTAATCAAGACCGTAATTAGCAGAACAAAGATTCAACACTGAATCAGTTTGAACTATTTAATTTTTTATTTATACATTGGTACATCTAGCCTATTATTTTCAACACTTAAAATAGGCCCCCAGATACCCGACAGATTGGACATAATTTCAGATTTTCCAACGATTTACATGGTCATTCGCAGTTTATCTCAGTTGTGAACCAGATTACAAAACTACAAAATAAGAATCATGGGATCATATGGAAAAGATGTTGGCTACAGTGAAGACGTGTAATTTATTCTAACAGTTCAAATATTGATTTAATACATGTCATTAATGCGTCGTAGGGTTTCTGAACTTCTGCTGTGAATATTTGCACATCTAAGTTGATTATATAACTTTCAATGACCAGTCTGATCATTTTTGTTGATTATAGGCACTTATAAGTCGCCATGCCCGTTGCCAGGAGTTGGGTTTGTCGCAAGACGTATGTCACCCCCCGCCGACCCTTCGAGAAGTCCCGTCTCGACCAGGAGTTGAAACTCATTGGTATGCTGTGATTTCATTAACACATCAGGGTGAAGTAATGAAGCTGCCTACTTTTAAAGTGTGTTAACTTGTATACAATCTTTGACTAACTATCCTATCTGCTCTAAAGGCGAGTATGGACTGAGGAACAAGCGTGAAGTGTGGAGGGTCAAGTTCACCCTGGCCAAGATCCGCAAAGCTGCCAGAGAGCTGCTGACTCTGGACGAGAAGGACCCCAAACGTCTGTTTGAAGGTATGCAAATACATTAATATTACAGGTTTTATAAGTGTGGTTGGTCGATGATTTAACTATCAACTTGTCAGACTTCCTGTGGTGTCAAGAATTCCTCGTCAATGAGACCAACGTGGTCACATCATTAAAAGCAGCACATGTACTTTTATGTGTGGAATTGTAGTTAAACGACGTGCGTTTTGACAGGTAACGCCTTGCTCAGGCGACTGGTGAGGATCGGTGTACTGGACGAGGGTAAGATGAAGCTGGATTACATCCTGGGTCTGAAGGTTGAGGACTTCTTGGAGAGGAGGCTGCAGACGCAGGTTTTCAAACTCGGACTTGCCAAGAGCATCCACCATGCCCGTGTCCTTATCCGCCAGAGGCACATTCGGTAAGCTCAAAGGCTCCCGGGGACCCAAACGTCACATATCAGCAAGGTCAATTCGGTATCAAAACCGTATACCTTGTCACTAGACATTGCCCAGAGCCAATCCTGCCTCCGAGTGCTCGGACTGTGCCACTGTGGTGGCGTGGCTGTTAGGTAAGGTATGGGGGATTGCACCTCGGGCAATTATAGTCTCTACACCTTGTTTAGTGATGCTCAGGCTGATGATTTAAGAAACTTTGTCAGATTTTCTGTGGTGTCAAGAATTCCTCGTCAATGAAGCCTGAGCTAGTTATATTATGTGGTTAAATTATTCACTTTTAATCAATTTAAGCCTAAGATCCACTAAGTCTATGACCACCATTTTATATTAAACCCATTTAAGGGTATTAAACCCATATATCAGTTGAATCACTAACAATCGTGTTGTGTATCTTTTTCATTTTGTAGTCATTTCTTTGCAGGAAATGCAAGCATTTTATTGGCTATTTTATGGCCATAAATAAAAACCTATTCATCCCATGTACAAAATTATTTTGAGGGTTATGTTAGTCTGTAATGACAAATGTATACATGTCAGGGTTAAAAATCATAATCTAAATAAAATTACTGCTTAGGACGACAGGACAGGAAGTTGATTTCATGATTATATTAAACTTAGATTTGCTTAAAATTTTTTTAAGTTGTCATGTCCTTAAAAAAAAAAAAACTAACATTTTGATTAAGTATTAAATGACAGTCATAGACTTAAAGGCTCATAGGCTTTAATCGGTTAAATTGAAAATATCCCTTTACTCATGAATGCACAATGAAGAGTGGACTTTTTTTCTAGTGTTTTCTAAACTCCCCCTTGTGTTTCTTGGCAGTGTGCGCAAGCAGGTGGTGAACATCCCATCTTTCGTGGTTCGCCTGGACAGCCAGAAGCACATCGACTTCTCCCTGAGGTCTCCGTACGGCGGTGGACGCCCAGGCCGCGTGAAGAGAAAGAACACCAAGAAGGGCCAGGGTGGAGCTGGAGGTGCTGACGAGGAGGAAGAGGATTAAGAAGGATGTCGTCCAGGCTCTTCTGCCTGACTCTTTCTGTTCTGTCAAATTTTCAATAAAAATAATTTGGTTTGACCAGAGAACAGTTGTCATTGCATTTTTCCCACATATGCTGTAGTCACTTAATATAAGTTTATATTGTAGTATATATCTTGTATATGAATATTCTTTGAAGACTATCAAATAGTTTTGTATTGTACTGCAATGCACTATAATGATGAACCAGAAGTCGTTATAACTAGTACAGGGTTTTATTAGTTTTCCCTGAGGTCAAAATGGTACAGTCCACGCCCATGTTGTAGGTTGAATGGAACTGTCCGATTTGTGGGTGGCGTCATCTCATCCCGGAAGTAAATCGACCGTAGTTTAGCGGTGCGGATGGAGACTCGAGTTATTTAATCTCGGTGGCTTTAACACTTGTATAAATGTAAGTAAGTTTTTAGCCGCCTGCTAACATCCCTATCTGTGTTTAGTTCTTAACTAAAGTTAACACTGGTGTAGCTAGCAGCTAATGTTAACTCACGTGTCTCCTGGGGGTCATGTTAGCTTTTAAAACCAAATTAGAAACTCTTCCTTCTAGCTTTGAGCGCATTTTGCGATTCTTAAGTAACATTACCTAGAGCTAAGCTAAGATCTAAAAGAAAACCGCTCGTCTTTAATGTTAGTGTCCAACACTAAAAAGAAAACGTAAAGCATCGAGCTAGCTGTATCGCGTGTTATGTACATTTGGTAGTTTCTGCAAACACTTTATTGTCACCCTAAATGTTACATAAACGTAACATTACAGACACTTTACAGGAACCGGACGTTGCATTAATGTAGATTTTATCTTCACAGGCTGATATTTAGAAATACATCCTGAAGACTTGTCTTATTGCTGCTGATTCTGTTGAATTAACCTTTGTTTCTGGGAAAACTCAGTAAAATGAAATGGTGAACAGAAGAGATAACTGCTTTGAAGTTATTTACCATAATATTACAACAGGTCCACGTCTGTTAAAATGAATAAAATCAAAGGGCAACTTCATGATATTGGAGCAATCACAGACTTACAACTTTTATTTGTAGGACATGATAAACAATCTACTACAACCTGAGGTAAAATGAACTTAATCACTATGTAAATTTCATTTTTCTGTTAGTTTCTATCCATTTAATAATCATTTCCCTGCAAAAACACAACTTGGACACTTCTTTACCTTCTGTACTTTTTTCATTACCAGACTTTATTCTTACTTAAACCCCTCAGGCCTCAGTGGAGTAATGGCACTGCATAACACTGTAGGTGAACCAGTGTTTCCTCTACATTTATTTAGGAGTGGAGGCCTGCCACTCCCTAATCCTAGCTGCTGCTCCGCTTTTTTTTCAATTGTTGATGCAAATTCACCACCGCTGCATCTCTCCACCTTCACAGCTGAAAAACATCCAAGAGGAAACACTATGAACTAACTTAACCTGCCCTCACTCTTTGTATGTTACTTTTGGGATAAATATCTGCTCATCACCTGTCTAATCTCGTATTAACAGCCTCAAAATGTGGCTGAGTGTTAAATGAATCTAATGCAATATCAAAACCAGTAGATTCACAGAGATAGTTGCAGGTAAATAGAATAGACTGTGTTGTCTATATTATGTATTTCCATCTCTGTTTGGTTCATTGTCTGTTAGTGATGCAGCATGTAATGTGTAGTTTTCTACACTTTTCTGTGTACTGACTTGTGTTTCTGTGCTACCAGAGCGATGTCTCCTGATGAGCTGGTGTATTTGGGAGTTCTCGCCGCCTCCATCCCTGTTGGAGTCCTGTTCCGTTACCTCAGTGAGTATCTTTGTCAGAATTTGAACCCAAAGTACAGACATAAAGTACCAGCCAAAAGTTTGGACACATTTTCTCATTCTAGCATTTGTGCCCAAACATTTGACTCGTACGTTCCAAACATGATCAGCAAAATGCTTTATTCATTTTTCAATTGGCTAATGCTGCCGTATGATTTCTTTCATATTTGTCATTTAAAAGACATGCTAAAAAATAACAGCTGTTTCCTTCAGTTATGCATTGCATCACAATAAGTTAACTCATTCATTTTTAGTAATATTAAAGGAAACTTTTACTCATTTCACTACAGTTCAGACCAAAAAGGAAAAGCACCCTTGTAAATACCAATATCCCTAACTTATTGTGAGTAGTTTCAGTGAAGGGCAGCCTGCTGCCTGCTTAGCAGTGTGCTCTCTATCCTGCTGTTGAGGATTAGTGAGCTTTGGCGGATGATAGCAAAAGATGATTTATTAATCTTTTCTTTTGTTCAGGTTCAAGGTTTTAATGCAACATAACCTTTTATGCCTGTCAGTACGCCTCATAACCTCTGTTTTTACTGCTGCAGTTTATGTGATTTTTAAACATTTTGCACGGTTTGCAATAAATGGCAGGATTCTTCTAGCCAACCTTCCACAACAAACTACTCATCTGTCTTTTTATATCTCAGTGGGGCTGCCTAAATGTAAATTAACACTGTTTGGAAGTTTACAGCTTCATGTTGTGTTTAGGTGCTTCCCTGGCTCATTAGTGAATGAATGAAGATGCTTATTTCTATTGTTTTTTCTTCATTTCAGGTCCTCCTGTGAAGCAGGGAGCAGCTCTGGTTCTGGGCCTCTCTGTCACCATCGCCACCTGTCACATCCACACACTCCACTCTCTGGTGACGGTGCTTGGAACATGGATTATTATAAAAAGTAGCTGGAGGTCAGAGATAAATATTTATGCTTTTATTAAAATATTTAATTCTATGCCACATGTAAATGAGTACCTTATTCATCATCAATATACACCACCGGGCAAAAGTTTTAGAACACCTTGATTTTTCAGTTTTTCTCTAAATTGTCCTAGTTTAATGTGTCATGTGACAGATGATGATGTGACAGCCCAGAGGTCTGATGTGGATTATGTTGCTGTAGGATGAACTCCTGACTAACTAGGTCTAGATCATGGGGTTCTGCTTAGCTCTAGAGCTCTAGTCCTAGAAAAGACCCAGACATCAGGCTTCATCCATGTTGATATACAGACGGGGGTTAATTAACCAGAGAAACTTGGTTGGATCAACTTTACACTTTATTTAAGTCCGTTACTGCAGAAAAGCTGTAAGTCTAAGTTGTTAACTATTACTTGATTCCTGAAAATTGATATCTGTCTTTTTTGGGTCGTTGGGTAGTTAACAGATTATTTTTGTACCATTTAAATGTCCCATATTCTACACTTTCCTGTTTTTATTGTGAATTTTTCATCCCTAACAAGATTTGAAGTAGCAAAGATCATCTCAGTATAGTTTTCCACTTCTTTTCTCCAGCTTCTTTCTAAGCCTCTCCTCCTCCTCTTTAAATGGCTGTGGGGGTGTTGGTGGTGACTGTATAGTAATGACATCACAACTTCACATAAGTCATGACTGCTTGTTTTAAGGCACAGTTTCTGAATACAGGCTGTGTATGTTTCTCTGTGGATTGAGTGTTTTTTAAACATGGGACAGTATTAATACACTCACTCCTGTCATATATAAAGTAAATATATATAGGGCTCTAATAAATCTATAAGTTATTCATTGGAATTAAACTGATTAAATTCCAATAAAAATGTAAAAATATGTGTTCTAAAACTTTTGAACTGTAGTGTATATGGGAAAAATGTAACTTGAGCCCAAGATAGTGTCTTGCAATAGTTTTTTTTTGTTTTGTTTTAAGTGCAAAGTGAAGAAAGCAGCGTCCATAACATGTAAACATCCTCATAATATTCTGATCTGTGTCTATAAGACATGCCCCTGCATTGAGTCTGAGCTGGACCTTTCTCTACCTCCTCTTCTTCCGGTTGGTCACTTGGGTCGGTTTGCCACCGCCAACGCCTTTTTCCAATGCCATCCAGCTGCTTCTCACTCTTAAGGTACAAAAACTCGAGCTCACACAGCAAATTATCGTGAGGAAATCTATTACAGCAACACAGTTTCTAAACAGTTTGTTCACTTCTGTTGCCAGATGGTGAGTCTGGCCAACGAGGTGCACAGCTTCCACGTGGAGAAGAAAAAGGAAGTGAGCTCCTTCAGCAAGTCTCCTGTCATCGGTGGTCTGTCCCAGGAGCCGTCTCTCTACGATATTCTGTCCTATAGCTACTGTTATGTCGGTTTAATGACTGGTAAGTCTGTGGAAATGTCTCACACCTCACACAATATTCTCTGAATAATTTTAGGAGGATGAAGTTAAAGGAATTGTAATGTTTAAGAAGATGTTTCTGTGTGAGCTGTTAATGCCCATGAGTGTTGTCAATTTGCTTTTGCATGAATTTTAACTGTTGTCTCTCTTTGTCTCACTCTCTGCTTCTTGTCCAATATTGTGTGAGTCCATTTCATTTTCAGTATTGTTTGAAATGACTTCCAGTTGTAATGTAGTTCTCCTCTCCGTTTTGTTTTCTTACTCCTACCCGACGACACCACACCTTGTTTTGAACCTCACGGTTGTCTCCATCGTGTCATGCATTATCCTGATTGTCCATCTGTGTCTATTGCTGTCCTCTCAACGCTGCCTTTATCCCTTTGTCTCATCCCTCCATGACCTCCAAAGGCCCTTTCTTTCGCTTCCAAACGTACAGTGACTGGCTGAGGCAGCCCAACCCGCTGGCGTTGCCCAGCTGGACGCCGTGTCTACAGCGTCTGAAGCTGGTTCCTGTGTACGGAGCTCTGTTCCTGTCCGTCAACTCTGTCTTTCCTCTGGCTTACGTCCGTACGGAGGAGTTCCTGGATCAAAACTTCTTCTTCAGGTATTGTGACACAATAACAGGCATCACTGGCCTGATAATAACAGGAGTACACATAGATATAATATATAGTTGTGTTCAATATAATAGCAGTGTGAGTAAAGTCAAAATCTTTATAATCATTTTTATTTTGGTGCATTGGGAACACTGCATTTTATATCTTAAATCAAATCAAAATCAAATTTGTCAATTTTTGATTTATTTAAGAGGAATTGAAGAAAAATGAATACAAAGAAATATTGTCTGAGTTTTTCTTTACAAACTCAAACATTTACATTTACTGTATAAACTGAAAAATCTTCCTCTGAATCACTAAAGTAATATTTAGTTATATAACCACGGTTTCTGAGACCTGCTTCACCTCTGTGTTTTATGGACTTGACCAAATTCTGGCACCTATGAACGGATATTTCAGCCTCAAAGTTCCTCTGAATTTCTTGGTTTTGCCTCAGAAACAGCATTTTTGATGTCAGCCCACATGTTTTTAATGGGATTAATGTTTGGGGACTGGGTTTAAACTTTTAATTTAACTTTAGTTTTATTGGTCTGGAACCATGATGCTGCTGGTTTACTGGTGTGTTTGGGGTCATTGTCTTGTTGAAACTCACATTTCAAGGGTATTTCCTCTTCAGCATAAGGCAACATGACCTCTTCAAGTATTCTGATTCTTCACAGTGAACTGTGGCTTAAATTCAGTGTTTGGGGGTCACCTCACAAACTGTCTACAGCTGGACTTTCATCAGTCCTCAAAATGTTTCTCCATTTCTCTATAGACCACTTGATGTGTTTTTGGCAAATTGTTTCCTCTTCTGCATGAAGACAAGTCATCATAGATCAGTTTTCCTATTACAGAATACTTCAAGAGGTCATGTTGCTTTATGCCGAAGAGGAAATACCCTTGAAATGTGAGTTTCAACAAGTAAATGGTCCAGACCAACAAATTAAAGTTCTGAAGTGGCCAACCCAATCACCAAAACTTAATCCTATTGAAAACTTGTGGGCTGACATAAAAGTGAGTTTCTGAGGAAAAAACAAGAAATCCAGAGGAATTAAGAGGCTGAAACACCCGTTCATAGGAATGTGAAGCAGGTCTCAGAAACTGTGATTATACAACTAAATATTACTTTAGTGATTCACAGGAATGCTAAATACTGAAAATGTTTTGGTTTATTCAGGAAATATTTAAGTTTGTTAAGAAAAATGCAGACACTGCTATTTTTTGAACAGCCTAATATTCATTTTTCTTCGTTTGTAAAATAATTCAACAATTGACACATTTTTCTTCACATGTTGATTTGATTTAGAATATAAAATGCAGTGTTCCCAATGCACTGAAATAAAAATTATTATAAGGACTCTGGCTTTTCTCTGTTTTTAAACACGCTGCTATTGAGCAAACTGAGTAATCATTGTCAATCGTCAAATAAATGTTTTCTTAAAGTCACTGTGTCCACTAAAGTGTTTTTCCTCAGCTGAAAATGCCATGTTCTGATCTGAAAACATCCATTTGGTATTTATAACAGTGAATGTCCTCTGGTTCCTTTCCTGTCTCTGACCAGGCTGTTCTACATGATAGCAGTGTTCTTCGTGTTCAGGATGCGTTTCTATGCAGCGTGGTGTGGAGCTGAGGCTGGTTGTATCAGTGCAGGTCTGGGCTGTTACCCAGAAAACGCTCTGAGCAAACCTGGAGGAGGGCCCACCGTCAACTACAGGTACCCTGGAATGCATCGCCATCTTCCAGCATGTTTTTGTTCTTAAAGCTGGTATTTATACCGCTTTGTTTTCCAGCCCTGATCCCAACGCTGAGGAGAAATACGACTTTAAAACCATCCAGAACATCGACTGCTACAACACTGACTTCTGTGTGAAGGTGCGACACGGCATGCGTTACTGGAACATGACGGTGCAGTGGTGGCTGCATCACTACATCTACCCCAACTCTCCCTTCAGATCCTACACGCTCAGGTGAGGCTTTAGAAGACACGTATGGGTTCATGTGAGCTGTGTAAAATCCCTTTATAAGACATGTGCATTGAGATTGTAAAGAATGTCATCTGTGTAGTAACAGTAAGCTTCTGCAGCTTCAAGAAATGTTTGCTTTATCAGCTCAGATCCTAAATGTGAATATTGTAAAGACATACCAGTGAAGCCAGATCTCTGGACTGGATCCATGAAAGAGGATTTTAAGTCTAGCTCTGCAGTTTCATTAAATGTTTTATGCACATTGCTCACATGCTCATATTATTAAAGCATAAATATTCCCCTTTAGACATGTATTCAAATTATTAAAACAAAAAAAAGCCAATCCAGTCTTTGAGGTTCTGACTTGTAGCTTTTCAGATCTATTATGGAGATTTTAACTTTGTTCACCTGTTGGACTTCTGGGAAAATTGGGAAAATTTGTCATTCTTTCAGTATGACAAGATTTTTTTTTTAAAAAAAAGCTCACAAACATACACAGAATTCAGTGAGAACTAAATAATTTTCTAAATGGGACTTTAGTTTTTAGCAACTGTTAGATATAAGATACTGTACATTAGGTTTAGATTACACAGCACATTTAGTGATTAGTTAATGTCCTACATGCTTTGTATATGTAGTTGAAACTTTGGTGTTTAGAGCTTCTAATGCAGGAGAGTCAAACTCAGTTTGATCCCGGGCCTCAAAGGTCCAATTATAAAGATCATATATATGTACCTACATATTATTATTATATATGTTATTATATTAGATAATTTTCTCTCCACTCATAATAGTGCTGGTGACAATTTGCTAAGATTTTTAAACAGAATTTAAAAATGTGCTGATGCTGAAATAATGTTATATTGTTGTTAGGGTCTAATTATTAAATTGCTGCAGCAAAACATGTAAAATCATCACAGATATCTAGAGACTCATACAAGAATATGCTGATAACCACTATTAACTATTATATTTGTTTAATGGATTTTTCAAAGATTGGAATCTATGGTTTTGTGTTGCTATGCTAAATATTAAAGAATAGAAAGTACAAGAAAGTAAAGACAGATGTACTTCAACAAAGGAAAATAAGGAAAAACTGAAACTTTCCTGTTTTTAAACAACCTTTGTGGCCAATTGAGAAAAGATTTTGGAGTTAACGAAGTCATACAAAGACAACGTGACCAGTGTGTCTCTGTTAAGTTCAAACATTTATTCACTTTCCATCTCTCAATAAATCACACAAGTCTATGAAGCTCTTGAGGGGCCACAGAAAATGAAGTGGCGGCCCAGATTTGGCCCCCGGGCCTTGAGTTTGACACCTATGTTCTAATGTGTCCCAACATCTACAAAAGATGAGTGATAACTTCCCTGCCTGTGTATTTCAGAGCTGGTTGGACCATGTTCATCAGTGCCTACTGGCACGGACTACACGCTGGATACTACCTCTCCTTCCTCACCATCCCCCTGTGCATCGCGGCTGAGTCGGCCATGGAGGCCTCTGTCCGAGCTAGGCTGGGTCCTCGTGGACAAAACGTCTTCGACTGGGTTCACTGGTTCTTGAAGATGAGAGCCTACGACTACATGTGCATGGGCTTTGTGCTGCTGAAGGCCTCCGACACCATCAACTACTGGACGTCCATCTACTTCATCATGCACGTCATTGCCGTTTGCTGCATAATAGCAGGCAGGGTCCTGAAGGGAGGGAGAAGGGAAGGGAAGAGAGGGGACAAGGAGGAGAAAAAAGAGGGAGATGACGGCAAAACTGGAGAGAAAACAGACTGAATGGAGGTACAACAAAGAACTGACATGAGTGAGAGTTACAAGACTATGATTTCAGATATCGATTGCACCATTACTAACTTTTCAAGCAACAAACCTGGGTCCAGTAATATTTCTTGTAGGAAAAGGTAAACAAAAAAAATTGACGAATAGCAGAAATCAGGAAAATGTGAAAATCCCAGTACAAAGTCACCACTGGAGATATTTTGTATGTACATAACAGTACTGTGAAAACCGGTAAGGGAATGTTTAAACTCAATGAATGTTACTTTTGTAGTGTGATTGGCTGATGGGGTGTAAATAGTTTATTCAGTCCTCTGCCTGTCCACCATGTGTGATTTTATGTCAAGATAAGGCCAGTTTAAGGTGGTTTTGGGATGATCTACATAAGAGACAGAGTCCTACACAAATCAGCTGATATTACATATAATTAGAAGAGCAACAAGAGATTAAATTGATGTGCTGCCAAAACATTCCAACAGCCTGTTTGTGATAAACATGAATCACATTTTTCCAATTTAAGGAACAAAATGCTAACTTTTGCCATCTTAAATCAGCACCTTGACCGTTTTTTTCACCACAACCCTAATAAAAATGTTTCTATGATAAAAATGCAGAAAGAAATTAAGTCTAAATATTTTTCACTTAAATTACAAATATAAAGTGAAAATCAAACTAGTATATGGTTGACAGAGCACAGCGAGGTTTAGATTACATGTGTATTGTTTAAGGACTTTGTTTAAGTAAGATTTTGGTTTTTGATAACCTCAACCATTCTCAGCATTATAATATTCCTCTTTTTATTCTGGCTGAACTTGTGTATGCGTTGGTTTGCTGCTTGATCTTTTTCCGTTTGGATTGTTTTTCCTTAATTGTTGTGCTGCCTGTTATTGTGAGGAAATCCCACATTCACATCATATCAATAACATGCATTGATGTCTGTGTGGCCACGGTGAATCTGGTGAAGAATGCACCATGTGAACGGAAGCTAACAGTTTATTCACTGCCAAAACATCTGTACTGCCATCAAGGACCATTCAGGGTTGAGACCAAACATTTGATAGAGAAAAGAGTTTCATACCATAAGTATAAGCTGCCTAAATCATGAATAACAGCACAGTTGGACTGGGTCAAATGGTTAAAATCATTATGACATTTTTTATTATCTATATATCACAATAGGAAAAATGTGTGAAACAAAAACAAATTTTGTGATATAGAAAGTTGTTTGAAGCATATACTTGGCCAACAGAAATTTCTAGATTGATAACGTAATATATTCATGCTTCAGTTGATAAATGAATGGTATTGATTTATCGTTCAGTCCTAACAACAGAACATTTGTACAGTTGTAAAACCTGTTGAGGGTTCCTTCACTCACTCCTGTCTCAAACTGTGTGAAAACTGTTTTACCTGAGCATGATGTGAAGAAGAATAGAAATAGAGCTCCTGAATCGTTCTCATTATTTGAATTGCGGATTGTTTTGTGTTGTGCTGTTATCCTTTATCCTCTTTCTGTGCCAAAACCATCAGAGAAACGGTTACCATAGTTGTTATTATTGCACAGTGATGATTGTGACCACATGCTGTTGACGGCTCATCTCCACATTATTTATTTTCCAGCTTTTTGTATCGTTTGGGGTTTATTTCTTATCTCTGGCTTTGCATACAGCAACAACTGCAACACCTCCTGCTGTGTAACAGGGTCACTTATAAAATACATGTGAGCATTCCTCTGAAATGTCACTTGTGTCTTTTTTTTCTTTTTTAAAAAAAGTCTCCTTGCTATGATTATCATTGAGTTGTTTATTATGATGTACATATTAGCCTTGTTTAATGCATTCAGACATATCTTGCTAGGAATGGTTTTATATGTGACATTCTTTCAGTTTTCAGACTGGGAAATCATTAACTCGCAGCATTAGTGCACCCACACACACCTGCTCAGTTTACCTCACAACAATGTGTCGGTGCTGTCATTCAGTGCATTATTACACCTCTTTGATAAAAATCTTTTGTCTTGTTGCTGGTTATTAGACAGCATGTGTTGTAACTGAATGGTAACTATCACCCTGGAGATAATGAGTTAAAACATACCAGGAAGTAGCTGTGTGGTCATTTACATAGGGAGTAAAGTCCGTGTGAGAAGACGACAGGAGGAGGAGAGTTTCCTGGATCCCTGGAGTTTCCTCATGAAGAGCTGGATCACCGTTTTAATGTTATTCAGCGCTTGTTCTTGACGTGTTTGTAGTAGAAAGAGTGAAGAACTGGTTATGTCGTTCTGCATCAGAGAAATGGGCGATGGACCACAGAGACAAGACTTGAGTTATGAGTGTGAGTATTTTGAAGGTGGGTTTTCTGATCTTTTTAAACAATTATAGAATGTGAATTGACTGAATGTATTTATAATGTCACTATTGATAAACAATTCTTTTAGTCTCACTGATTGCTCCTTTGCTGTCCTCCCCTCAACCAGCCACAGGGGATGGTTACCGTGGTGACCAGCAGTCGGTAAGGTCACGATGGGTCCAGCCTCAAGTGGCCAATCAGAACTATCCTCAGTACAACTGGAGCCCGAGTCCCACAAATCAGGATGAGGAGGGCCGTAGTGGACCCATCAGGGACCTCCGGAGCAGCCCCCTACCCATGGATCTGAAGAGAAAAGTGCTGTATGAAACCTACTTCATTAACTGTTGTGTATTATTAATGTTATTATTAATATTGTTGTCTTTTGAGTCATGGGTTATATTCTCTCTAAAGACCGTTGCACAGCATGAATATACAGTACTGTATATGGGAAAATGTAACTTCAGCCCAAGATAGTGTCTTGCAATAGTTTTTGTTTTTTTTAAAGTGCAAATGAAGATCGCAGCGTCCATAACATGTAAATGTCCTCATAATATTCTGATCTGTGTCTATAAGACATACAATAAATGGAACAGAGCCATTATTTAAAAATCTATCTGTTGCAGGACGGTGCAGCAAATGCAGGTACCTGTGGTCTCCAGTGCAGATTCCTGGAAAAGGAAGAAGATCAAATCTCTGCGTAAATTCACAGACAGCACCAGAGGATTTCTCTACTTCTTCGTACTGTGGAGAAAGTCCCTGCAAAAGATCGGAGGTAAACAAACTAGTTATTAACTAGTTATTTTAAATGGACATTAATCCTGTTTAAAGTTCAGTCAGTGTACCTTTGTGGTTGGACTAACATAATTATGTAGGTCAATCTAATTTGAACATTTCATGCCTTTTTGTTTCACTGTTTATTTTACATACTGTTTATGGTTTAAATCCATTTGTCAGTTTGAATGAAAAGTTGACCTTTGCCCCTGCAGGGAACTTTGGAGGAGGTGTCCAGTCTTACTTCATATTCCTGCGATTCTTGGTGGTCCTCAATTTTGTTTCCTTCCTGCTGATTGCTGGATTTGTCCTCATCCCCAGCATCGTCTTCAGATCTGTTGGGACCAGCATTATTGACAGCACCGGTAATGATTTGTTCAAGCAATATCTTGGTTTTCTCACAACATTTGATTCCACTTTAACACACAGCAGTAGTGCTTTCATCATTCTTCATTTGTCTGTCTTGCATTCTAACGTTTTGACAGGAAATCTTCTCACTGACTGATGTAACAACAGTTACCTAGCAACAGCCTTTCCTCTGCTCTGTAAAAATAAATGTAGAGACAGCATCACCTTGGTGCTGCTAACCTTAGATATATAATGAAGAACTATTCACCAGTGCATGAGTGAAAAACTACTCTCTAGTAGTTTTATCATTTTTTTGCATGCATTATTATTTTAAAATGGTAGATTTCTATGTTTTTTAGACAAACCTGTTGATTTTCTAAAGCTTTATGAGGAAACCTACCTATTAGGAACCTTCACCATTATGTGTGTCACAGGTATTTAATCACTGCAGTGTCTTTAGTTTTCCTTCTCTTTCTTTTTTTCTATTCTTTCTACTTTTTAAATAAGTCATGAAAACCTTATGGTGTCAACATGACCTTTATCTTCAGAGAGGAGCAGGGAGATCTATAGAGATAAAATCACCACTGAGAATATGTGCATATTAGTATTCTGTGTTTTCCAGGTCCAGAGGAATGCATGCACTATGACCCTAATCCTCAAGGCTTGGTGGTGTTCTATAATTACTTCCTTGACTTACTTTCAGGAACGGTGAGAATCACTGATTCAATGAATACAAATGGTGTAGAATATATAACCATACAGATTATTACATTCTTGGCCTTGTGTTCATGTTTTGTTTTGTTTTTATTTTTTTTAGTGCACAGTTTAGTTTGAAAATAAACTACCGGTAATCTTTTTCACAGCAGACATTTCAGCTTGTCATAGTAGTAAAAGCACAAGTGTTAACATTAACAATGGCTGCGTTATATTCAAGTGTCCCACTAAACCATGACAGTGTGACAGTGAGCCAGCATGACCCTAAAATTAAAGCAATTAAATGGAATTCAGCCATAACTAAATTTACCAAGTATTCCTGTGCTTTTTCTACTGTGACATGTCCAAATGTCTCCCATGAGTAAAGCATATGGGTTTAAATTTTCACTATTTGATCATTCTAAACATATTTCTAACAAAGTATTAGTACAAGTAATTGTATGGTAATTGTCATAAACTGGAACTGAGACCTAAATTTAAAAATAAAAGCTGATGTATTTAGATAGTGAATGATTAATGTAAAACAAAACGGGCCCTGACAGTTTTCCCAGTTTAATATTTCAAAGTCTAATATATGTAGTCTAGTTATTAAAAAAATCACATGCTTTTATGGTCCAAAAGCACCTACTCAGACCTGTAGCTGCTGAATTGAACTGCACAAACTTGTACTACAGGTGCTACAATAATCAGTACATTTTGGTTGACTGGTTCAGGGCTTCATGGAGTATTCGTACCTCTTCTATGGCTACTACAACATCACAGTGGTGGAGGACATGGACTTCTCATACAACATCCCCCTGGCCTACCTCTTTACTGCTGTCTTCTACCTGGCCTTTTGTCTCATTTGCATCATAGCACGGTCAGTCCCAGAACAAACACTTGGTTCAGTGTCTGTGTGTGTGTGTGTGTGTGTGTGTGTGTGTGCGCGCGCGCGTGTGTGTGTGTGTGTTCAGCCTTGTCTCGATGAGTCAATAAGTGAAATAAACAAAATATTTAAAAGCCTGAGTCAAAGCTTCATTCACCTTGACCTGCATTTATACCCTGTTCCCTGACTGGCTACTTACATGCAGCATGGGGACTGCAGCTCGGGTTGCTGTGGCAACAGGAGGCAGTGCCGTGAGTAACTATAGCATCATAGTGTTCACCGGCTGGGACTATGGTTGCCTGGGAGACCGAGCTACCAAACTGAAGCAGAAGAACATCCACTACCGGCTACAGGTCAGAAGGAATCTGTCCTACTCAGGAGGTTGAGGACAGAAGCAGTTTTTACACAATCATTCCCTGTAATTAACATGCATCAGCATCATGCACCCGTCTCTTTTCTACCTCCGTCTCCCTGTCAGGTGGATCTGGAGGAGCAGAGAATGAAGAAAAGGGCAGCCGAACTGACATTGCGGCAAAAAATAGTTTTACACTCACTTCGTGTTTTCATGTGTTTTCTTGCTTTGGGGCTCATCATAGGAGCCTTCTACGGCATCTTCGTGGCCACCACCTTCAGCCAGGTAACGATGTAAAGGTCGAGCGATGACGCCTTGAATGAACAATGACCTAATGAGCTCAAATGTTTTTCCATACAGGAAAGAAGTGGAGAGGACGGGATCCTGGGTTTGATTTTTGAGTACCTGCCTTCCATTGTCATCACTGCTGGAAACTTCCTGGTGCCTTTTCTGTGTGACCAGATAGCTTTAGTAGAGGGATATTCCCCCAGCACCACTGTCATAATAGCTCTGTTAAGGTTTGTGCTGCTGCTTCTGTGACAGAGGGATTATTGTAGAATATATTTAGTTTATGTGTTTATAAATTATGATATAAAAATATATATTTTAAATTTTTTCCTCCATGCAGGGCAGTGTTCCTGCGTCTGGTCAGTCTGGGAGTTCTCCTGTTCACCCTGTGGCGTCAGATCACCTGTGAGGGGGACACGGATAGTGGAGGATGTAAATTATGCCAATACAACCATATTGTCTACCAGGTATCTATACTACTAGTCTTATTGAGTGTATGCAGTTATTTAAAGACGCTTTTTTAAGTCCAACTTATTTGAGCAGTATTCTAAAGCTAGGCTGAAGGAACCTTTGTGTTTGACAAGTACTTCAAATAAATTAAAACAAGGAAGGAATGCTTTAGATAATAAATCTTTTTTTCTTTTGCATCTAACTTGTTCATGTCTGTATTTCTATGAGTAAAGAATTCTGTTTTGTGGTTTGTTTTGATTTACCAAACACACCAGAAGTCACCAGAAAAACAGAAAATTAAACCAGAAACACCTGAAATCTGTTACTAGATAATAAATAAAAATATGACAAAAATAAAAATTCAATGTTCTTACAGAAATGTTTTCACCAACTGATTGGGACAGAAATAGCAAATTCAGAAGATTTCATAACAGCTCCTTTCCATAAACCTAAACATAAATGTTGTGACCTTAAAGAGAGTCCTCAGCAGCAGATAAACTTTGTAAGCCAGGCTAATCTTTGAATATTTATCTCCTCTTGCAGTGCTGGGAAACTCGAGTAGGACAGGAAATGTATAAGCTGACACTGTTCGACCTCCTCATCAACATTGCTGTACTCGTCCTGGTGGAGTTTCCACGCAGGTACAAATCACTGATACAAACCATCACCCTGTTTAAATAATGGTCTATGTCATTTAATGAAGAAAGTGAGTTTTTGGCCTAAATCATCTGATGCTGCCACATCCGGTAAAATCATCTTAATCCTGAGTTAAAGGATCAGACTCTTTATGCCCTATAGGACATTTCACTTAGGACAGTTTTTTTTTTAGCCCAAGTCAGAATAAAATGACAATTTAACAAACTTTCTTGATGGTGACTGCTTCAAGGAGCAAGAATCTATGGTGCAGAAGAAGCTTTAGACATGATTCTTAAATCAATTTCTACTGATGAGTGATAAAGGCTTTAGGATATAATGTGTTATGGTTATTTAGTCTGAATTTCACAAGTTATACTTTAATAATAATTTGATGTAAAGTGAATCAATAAAATCAATAGGTATGTAGTCAAATATAAAGAAAAAAATGAAGTTCCAGGATCTTCAGTCCATTAAACATCTAAGTCTTATCATTTCATTGAAAATTGACCACATCTCAGGTGACAAAAAGCTGTTGACATGTTAGAAATGAGTTTAATTCAATAAAAAACAGGCAAAGACCTGTGATAAAAAGGGAGCTGCCTTCTGACCAGTTTAATTTACCTGACTTTAGTTTAGTTTAACTCCAGGTGATGTAAGAGTTTCACTATGGGATGAAAGGACAGCTTAAATCAGGTTTAAAGTTGCCTAAAGTCACACTAGAATGTTCAAAAATTATCCAGAGTCACTTTATTCTTTAATGTTACATAAGTACATTACACAGCGTTGTATCTATATATTCCATAGATTCATCCAATATAATATAACATTCTCTGCATTTGATAATGTTTTTTGTGTTTTCGGCCATTATTTTAATAGGGTTTATATTTAATATGAATGTACTACTTTGTGACTATTTTGACTGAGACATTCTGTCGTGTGTGTGTGTGTGTGTGTGTGTGTGTGTGTGTGTGTGTGTGTGTGTGTGTGTGTGTGTGTGTGTGTGTGTGTGTGTCAGGATGGTGGTGGACAACTGGTCCAGTAAGGTGGCTGAGTGGGTGGGTCGGCAGGAGTTTGTGGTTTCCTCCAACGTGCTGGGTCTGGTTTATGGTCAGACTGTGGTGTGGACGGGGGCTCTGTTCTGTCCTCTGCTGCCGCTCATCAACACCCTCAAGTTTATCATCCTCTTCTACTGCAAGAAGGTGAACATGCTGCTTTAACATTTCACACAATCCCAGTTCGTTGGCCTGGCGAGGGGACAAGTATTTTATTTATTACATTTTTCTGACTTTTACAACAACATACATCACTGGTCAAAAGGTTTAGAACACCTTGATTTTTCAGTTTTTCTCTAAATTGTCCTAGTTTAATGTGTCATGTGACAGATGATGATGTGACAGCCCAGAGGTCTGATGTGGATTATGTTGCTGTAGGATGAACTCCTGACTAACTAGGTCTAGATCATGCGGTTCTGCTTAGCTCTAGAGCTCTAGTCCTAGAAAAGACCCAGACATCAGGCTTCATCCATGCTGATATACAGACGGGGGTTAATTAACCAGAGAAACTTGGTTGGATCAACTTTACACTTTATTTAAGTCCATTACTGCAGAAAAGCTGTAAGTCTAAGTTGTTAACTATTACTTGATTCCTGAAAATTGAGATCTGTCTTTTTTGGGTCGTTGGGTAGTTAACAGATTATTTTTGTACCATTTAAATGTCCCATATTCTACACTTTCCTGTTTTTATTGTGAATTTTTCATCCCTAACAAGATTTGAAGTAGCAAAGATCATCTCAGTATAGTTTTCCACTTCTTTTCTCCAGCTTCTTTCTAAGCCTCTCCTCCTCCTCTTTAAATGGCTGTGGGGGGTGTTGGTGGTGACTGTATAGTTGTGACATCACAACTTCACATAAGTCATGACTGCTTGTTTTAAGGCACAGTTTCTGAATACAGGCTGTGTATGTTTCTCTGTGGATTGAGTGTTTTTGAAACATGGGACAGTATTAATACACTCTCTCCTGTCATATATACAGTAAATATATATAGGAGTCTAATAAATCTATAAGTTATTCATTGGAATTAAACTGATTAAATTTCCATAAAAATATAAAAATGTGTGTTCTAAAACTTTTGAATTCTAGTGTATATCATATATACATATAATTAGCAATATAGGGAAAATACATTTTAAAATTTGGGCTTTTTAAGAAGTCTGTGAATTGTCCCCATATCGTGTAGAAACTCTGTAGCTTCCCCTTTTTAGCATAAGTCAGTTTTTCTATGGCTAGAGTGTTGGAGAGGCTCTATGATGGGTATATAATGTTTAGCTTGTAATGAGCACATATAGACCATCTTTTTATCTGCACTAGACAATCTTAAGTCTGTTGTGTTCCCTCTTCTAGACCACATTTAATGCAGAGTAACAGGAACCCCTGACCATGACTGTGCAAATGTTTTATTATGACCTCTAGGGGACACGTATTAATCAACACCCTGCTTTGGTTTCCTTCAGCCTATTTCATGTGTCCATTTCCTCCACAGATCACTCTGTTCTATAACTGTCGGCCGGCCCTGAAGACATTTCGCTCCACCACCTCCACCTTTGTTTTCCTGGTGGTGCTCCTGTTTGGCTGGAGCCTGGCCACAGTCGTCATGGTGTACAGTTTGGCTGTGTTAGTGCTGATTTTATCTTTTCTTTTGTCATAGTTAGATTCAGTTTAGCGAGGAAATATTAATGAAAGTTGAACGGATGAGGCTTTTGCTCCAATTGTGGCTCTTCAGGTAAAAAAAAGTAAGATATAAATCAGTGTTTCCTTTCTCCCACCCAGGATCCATCCTTCTATGGGCTGTGGGCCTTTCCGTTTCTTCCCCAACATGTGGTCAATTGTTCCAGACACTTTCTACAGTCTGTCTAAAACATCTCAGGAGTTTCTCTTCTTCATTGGCTCCCAGGCATTCTCAATCCCTCTCTTTGCCATATCCTGGTGAGTAGAATAGTGGGATAATTACTACTACTATTACTTGATATACATAATACAGTATATAAGGCTGGATATAGACTATACCTCATAATATACCTGCATATATATGTTCCTTCACCTTCTAGTTTATGTTTCTTGGTGTATATTCATGGCTTCTTTCTCCCCAACAGTGTAGCGATGTGTTATTTTGCAGCTTTAGCATCACTCTATGGAAAAAGTGTTGCTTTGCTAAAAGCTCAGCTTAAACTGGTCAGTTGTTTCTGATTTAAAGTAAAGCACTGATTTATACTATAAATGAATGCAGAGACACCATTTTACTAATGCAGCGGCATATCTTTGACCTACAGGAGGGCCGGGACAAGCAGTTCTTGGTCAAACAGATTGAGCAGCTCAGTCGGCAGCTTCAGATTCACACAGGAGCACAAGACTGAACATAACATATGGACTATGTGACCGAATTAGCCTGATTTATGAAGCCAGGTTCATATATTGTGGGCTGTTTTAGGGATTAAGCAGAACATTCTGTAAAAAGATTGAATTTATATAATCTAAAGCAAATCTGTCAATTATTATCCAATGTGAAGATCCCTTTCAGCCATGTTGTAAAATAGCAACATGCTGTGAAAAATAATGTGTCTGATATGTTTTTCTCACAAAAAAGGTAAATTACCTTATTAAAAATCTGATTAAAAATGAATTTTTTAATGAAATTTAATCAAATTAAAAAAGCTCTCCCTTCTCCCTCATTTGAAAACCCAGACCACACACCTTGAGAGAGAACAAACACTGATATCTATTGATAGGCCTTTTGTTAGATTGCTCAGTTTAGAGCAATGATTATGAACTCTTCTGCTCTAGGTTGTAACTGCCTTAATTCTGTTTTAAATATATCTGTTTGTACTGTATTCATTGTCTTCTTATTTTGTCTAATATAATATTTGTGTTGTTTATATTGTATTATTTTGGCATTGGGGGCTGTAAATGAAGGCTAGACCCCCAGTTGCACTGGATAGTCGTAATAGAGAATTTATATATATATATATATATATATATATATATATATATATATATATATATATATATATATATATATATATATAGTCTGTATATATTATATAATATACATATATATCGGCTGTACATAATGTACCATAGCTTGTTAAATTACTACTGAAGCACTAGATCACTAGATGCTATCTGCATTTTGTTGCTTTGTATTTGTGACATATGCAATAAAGTTGAATCTAATCTAAAATAAAGGATATGATGATGTAAATATGAACTACAACTGGTAGTTACTTGTGGTCCAGTATGTATTTTACAAAATAGCCTTTGCTTTGAAATTGGAGACAACCTTTACCCAGAACTTCCTGTTTTTCCTTTTATATAATGAAATGAGCGGAGTCACAGCGCCATCTAGTGTCACAGCTGTGTTGCTGTAGTGTTAATGTTGACTTCCTCTTTGCTGCTTCCTGTCTACAACCAGCAGCAACAACAACATCTCCCAGCAAGTTAGTGAGAGGCATTTTCATCTAATGTAATGCAGGCGTGTTGAAATGTAGAGTTTTGTTATGAGGGAAAAGTAACGTTAGCTCATCTGGGCTTTAGCTCGAGTTCCTTGCAGAAAGAAAGGACTCATGCTAGCTGACACTAAAGCAGCGTGTTTGTGTTCATCCAGGAACAGTATTTAGTTGATATTTAGTTGATATTCAGCTCTGTTCACTGCCTTTTACTAAAGTCTAGAGGGTTTTTATGCTCTGCGCTTTGCTGTTTAGACACTTCAGTCGACGCTAGCCTGCACGGCTAGCTAACTGCTAACTCACAGTAGCAACAGTCGCCAGGGCAACAATGAACATCCTTCCGAAGAAGAGCTGGCATGTCCGCAACAAGGACAACGTCGCGCGCGTGCGGAGGGACGAGGCTCAAGCAGCCGAGGAGGAGCGCGAGGCCCAGCGGCGCGTGGAGCGCGCGGAGCAAGAGGTGACCAGTGACGTCACTACATATACCTGATGATGACGTTGTTTACAGTTAACCAGTGTTTTATACAGTGATGTCAGGTCTGAGTCAGTCTATGATGAAACACGTTACACAGAGGCCACATGGCCTAAAGGAAGTCATATAGTTTAGTCTTGTTACAGAAGAGTGTGGACAGGTTTGATTATTATATAGTTTATATATATATATATATATATATATATATATATATATATATATATATATATATATATATATATATATATATATATATATATAAACGTTCATATTTCTGCTACATATTCATCAATAATAGGTAATCAAAGTCTTGATTAGCTCAGCTAAAAGCTCAATGGTACAATATAAAATAATACAATTCCCAACACTGAGCAACCTGAAAAAAGTACATTATTGATTTATGAAATATAATTCCATTTCCATTAAATAAATAAAGTAGCATTCTCTCTGAATAACCATTTGACTTCACATATGACTTGATTTAAATTAATTTTACCAACTTTGTAAATCTGTCTCACCCAACTTTTCAGTAATGGCATGTTTGTGTTTATCAATTTCAGCATTTTGCATATGATTGCATGAACTCTTTAAAGGAAAATGGGTCAAACCCGTTTGAGCTGAGACAATCATTTAGGAATACTTATTCCTATTATTTTTGATTATATATCATCACATAAAGTGACAAATAAATGCTCAAGACACCAAAGTGTTAATAAGTGTGAATAACTTGTAATACCTTCTGTAATAACACCCCAAAAATAGAAGATAGTCAGCATATCTCTCTGTTACTCTACAGTAACAGGGCTGCAAATCTCTACTAATGTTATTTTTTTTCTCAGGAGTAGAAGCTAGCTGTTTAGCTGCTGACCAAGAGGACAAACTTACTTATGTAAATAGGTAAAAAAAATATTTAAAAAAAACAATATCTTATTCTGATTATATACATAACAAGGTTACACAAGGTAAAGTGAGACATTCAATCAAGGCTAACTATGTTATGAAAAATAGAAGAGAGGACATACCTTTGCTCTACCCATTCTTTTAGAAAACAGTTTGATGAGGTTTAATAAATCATGAGATTCACTGCTTTCTTCTTCTTCTACCATGATGAAAAGGTTATATAACAGGGTTGCTGCATGTTGTGGGACACATGTTCCATGAATAATAATTATTACTTGAAATATTATGTTTAGTAAAACAAATGTTCCCACAGTTACAAGAGACTTCAATGAAACAAATAATACCTAGAAAAGGAAACTCTTTTTAACTGTTTTATTTGAGATTCAATTTAATCACTAGGAGGTTGGGACAAATGAAAAATGGCATTTTAGGGGGTACTCCAGACTTATTTGTTGTTGTTGTTTTGTTTTTTAAACTATTTTCAAACATTGTTTTCTCTCAGTTTTTTTTTTATAGATTTGGTCTCAGGACAAGTGCATTTACTCAGAAACTTCATGTTTTACTATTTTGTATGTGGATTATTTAGAATTTGATGGGTGGGACATAAAATGTCCTCCACTTCTGGAATGAGTAAGCATGTCCACCACTGCAGCTAAGTAACTATAATGTAGTTAATCAGGAATTATCTTTAAATAAACCAACAAATCACAAGACATAAATGTGCAATATTTAAAGGAACAAATAAAAGAAAGTTGTGTTTTTATCACGGTATGAATCACTTTATATGTTTATATCTAATATCATACATTACATTTGGTTTCTAGTTAGAATAAACTTTCGCTAATATCTGTTCATGAATTAAATAACAAAAGGAAAAATAATTGATTTCCCTAAATTCAGAATGACCAGCAATCAGACCCAATCAGTGATTCATCAGTCGGACCGACTCTTTAGTGCAGACTGTGCATGATGAGTTAAACACTTCAATCTCTTCAATCAGCAGCATTTGTCAATATCTGAGTGATGCATCTAGTGTTACTATAATAGTGTGTGATTGTCTATTTGTGTATCATTCAACTAACACATTAGCGAGAGCAGGACTAGGAAAACAAAGAGGGAAAATGACAGTTTTTGTAGTTGATTGAGAGGTTCGGACCCAATGATGTACATTACATATAGAATAAATATAGATTTTAAAAATGAAAGTGCTTACTACAGTGTAAATACTCATGTTATACTACAATATATTTATTTAATACCATATGACATTAATATTTGTCCCAGTATTACTGTAGGAATCTACACTTGTGCTGTTGTATTTGGATATTTGTCAAGTCTCTTATAAAACAACAGTCAGGTGCACTGAACACAGATATCCTCGCTGTAATCATTCCTATTACTCATACTGGCTATTTAAAGATAATCTTTAAATGTAAGTGATGGCTGCCAAAATCTGGAGTGTGTCCACACAGTTCTGAAGCTTATATAGCAGTCTGACTTAGTCATATCAAGTGGATATCTGCTACAGTTGCAGTATTTTTAACATCAACTTCCCTGTAGAGGCAGTATAGAAACAAAAAG
Source organism: Lepturacanthus savala (assembly GCA_030544235.1). NCBI lineage: Eukaryota > Metazoa > Chordata > Actinopteri > Scombriformes > Trichiuridae > Lepturacanthus > Lepturacanthus savala. Next base: position 27,970,695 of record CM060467.1, read on the forward strand.
AAGGACTTTGGTTGAAGGATATCTACTTTAACTTAATATTAGCTTCAGATAAACTTTTAAATACATTTTTCCATTCTTGTCCTGTGGATTTTTCCCCATCACTGACATTGTAAGTGCATGTTGAAGGAATCTTCTATTGGCCAGTATTTACAGAAGGATAATTATGGAACTAAGAACATGTTTATTGTTCTTTATAGTTTAAGTCAGGAGTAACTCCTCTCTTCTGCACCACAGGCACGTACAGAGTTTCTGAGGAGGAAATCCAGAGCTGCTCTCGAAGCAGCAGGAGGAAGCAGAGATGCTGCTGAAGACAATGAACAGAGCGGAGGGAGTGACGTTCTGGAGCATCTCAATCTGTTTCCTTTGGAAGAATCTTCAGAGAAGAAAGGAAATGAGGAATATCTCAGGGAAAAGAAAGAAGAAAAGGTGATGGTGCTTCTGTCCTGTTGTATCCACCAGACAAGTTCAATCAGTGTCAACAATTTTAGTCTCATGCAGGTGGTCTAGCGATCATTCGATAAAAAATAACAGCAACCGAAATTTTGATTTCAGTTCAGATATATGATAAAAATGTATCTGTTGACTGGTTTATCCATCTGGATGCTTGAGTCCAACTTGAACTAATGCTAAGAGGCATTATGTAAACTGATGCATTTACATAGCATTGTTTTATTCAGGGGTCAGTGACAAAACTGTCATGCGGTGTAACCCAAAAAACCTGGTACCAGATAGTTTAACTCTCATAAAAAGGTTTTAAAACATTAAAACATGCTATCAACTAGTATCAACTAGTAATCATTTTATTATTCTTGGCTCGTTGGTCACTTCCATGTATTTCCAGGAGAAACAGGAACGTGCCATTGGCCTACTGGTGTCTCTGGGACCCCAACCAGGGACCGAGGTCACTCCGTGGTACATGAAAACCAGTAAAGAAAAAGAAGAGGAAAAGGAACGGAACAGGATCATAAAAGACACAGAAAAGAGGAAGGGAGTGAGTGAAGAGGAGAGAGAGAAGAAGGATCGCAGATTGAAGGATAGTTTGGACCCATTGAAAGATATGAAGAAAGCCCTCGGTGGAAAGGAGCACAAGAGCAAGAGGAAGGAAAAAAGAGTCAGAGAGGAAAAGCAGAGCAGTGGACAGAGGTAAAAACATCAATATTGCTTATCTAACCATTACTAAGACAAAATATTTATAAAATTTCTTCTAATAATAAATAAAATCACATTACTCTGGTATGTTTCTGTTATTTACTGAATGACATTTTTCCTAATATCAAACTTTGACTGACTGCAGACAGTTGTGTTTCTGCGTTAGTGGTGTTTACCTAATAATGTGGAGCGTATCATCACAGATTGATAACAGATGAGTGTGTCCTGTTCCCTCCAGCTCCATAGAAAGGCTGCGGGCCGAACGTTTACAGAGGGAGGCTGCAGAGAGGAGGAGAACCCAGGCCCTCCTCGATCAGAGGAGCGGCAAAGAGAAGGAGTCAGGCAGGGAGCTGCAGGAGAGGGAGCGGCCCTACAACAGCGCCTACTTCCCAGAACTCGCCAGGAAACGTCAAAGGAGGGATCGAGACAGCTGGAGAGATGAAATTTTAAAATCATGAACTGTTTCTTTGCTGCCGCTGAAGCGATGTGTGATTTGTGTTGTATAGAAAATGTAAAAGAAGGCAGCATGAAGAATGTGGCAAAGTAGGTAAAGAAAAAATAGAAACAGTGTTGTTACCTGGTCATTATACCAGCTGCCTCAGGTCCACCCACTTTTGTTTGTTTCATGCAGAGAGGATCATTTCCTGTTCTCTCTGGCCACAGGAAGGTCAGAGGTCAGGTACAGATACTATAAACATGTGAGTGGGGCAGATGGATAACATCACAGCAAATAAACACTCAGTGAAGAGATTAATTAGTGTGATGTGAATAATTGTCAAAAAAAATCTAAGGGATTTTAAATTGTTAAGTAGGAAATACGTTTATTCTTACAAACAGATGTTTCAGTAGTTGATGGTATTACAGGTAAAATGTTTTTTTCCTGAAAAGGAAAATGATAAATTAATGTGTGTGTTTTTATTTAATAAAATTCTTGTCTGATCTGAGTAAAATGATCTAATGTGACAAAGTCAATTTTGATTTGTTTTTAGGCGACCCAGTGTCACACCAGCATCACTACAACAACACAACACAATTCTATTCTTAAATTCTATTTTTATACATAATGCACCAGTTTGTGGTGTAAAAATACACTCAGGCTGCGAAAAATCCTTCACTCGTGTTAGAATAGTCAGTTCTGCTAAAACTGAGGTGTTAGTTTCAGAGTGTAATTGGGGATTTTGTTCTTTTAATATTTTATACTTAGGAGTAAACAAAAAATAAGTTGGTGTCATTTTTAGACGTCTAATTTACTGCATGTAACTGAGCTACATGAGTATTTCCATCTGATTCTACTTTATACTTCCACTCCACTACATTTCTGAGATAAATAATGTAAGTTCTACTACTTTCTTTATAAATACTTGAAGAAAATTCTGCTGACAATACATAAACTATGTACTCTTAAGTAAGTTTTACATGCAGTACTTTTACTTGTAATGGAGTATTTTTACATCGCCAAATTGCTACTTTTACCCAAGTAAAGAATCTGAATACATCCACCACTAGTCATAACCATAACACTTAACCAGAGGAGTACTCAGATCCTGAATGAACGTAGAAATATTGTTGTCAAATAATAATAACTATAATAGTAATAAGTTATATTTGTAGCATCTATCATACAGGAATGCAGCTCAAAGTGCTTTACAACACACGTGTAATACACATTAAAAGCATGTTAATGAAAACATTTCACTGTTAAACTTTGCTGTGAAATCTGCAGTTATTTCCTGCATTAAACTAACCCGGGTGAACCCATCCTTCAATGCACATGAATTCACTTTGCTGTGAAATTCATAAACAATCTACACTGATATGAGGTCTGATGTTAGTATAGTAACGTTACTGTAAAGTATTACAGTAGATTGCTGTATATTTTACAATATTTTACAACAGTAGTCAAAGTATTACTGTAGAAAATCAGAGTAGTGAAGAATTATTGTATTATAATACAGTTATTCACCCAATAGTGTAAATGCACCTGAACAGTATTTAATATATATATTTTGTTTAATTTTACAGTTCATTTTTCAATTACATTTTATTTGTATAGCCCAAAATCACAAATCACAGATTTGAAAAAAAAGGAAGATACCTCAGGAATCACCTGATATCACCTAGTATTGGAAATTCAACTGAAATCCCAGTATTTATTTTTTCATGTAGAGTAAAGACACAATACTATAAAAAGAAGTACAGTATTTCTGAAAAAAATAATTATAGTAGCTTTCTGGTTAATACATTTTAAGGCGGTGGTTTTATAGTGTTGGAACAGCTATAACAAGTGAAATTCCTGATTTGATACTTCTCTGCTTAAGAAAAAGTAGAGAAGTATTATTGTACTTAAAGTATCAAATGTGATAAAAGTACTAATTATACAGTATGTATTATTACAGTATAGTATGCTACTTGCTATTAATTATTAAGTACATATGATGTGAGTTTATCAATGTGGAGCCAATTTGGGAGACTTTGGGTAATAACAATAATAATACACTCCATTATAATATATGGCATCTTACTTAAAATTTAATAGAATATAGATAGCAATATTATTTGTATGTAAAATATTAAAATATTTATCTGTAAATAAATGGAGAAACAAAAAGCTGCAATATTTATATGAAATGTAGTGAGTGTAAGTATAAGATAGCAATAATAGATAAATGTACTTAGTTACCTTCCACCACTGCAGCAAACTTAATATTTAAACACATACACATACATGATTTTTAAAAATCTATTTATTTAATAGGATACCATTACTAACAATATCACACCCACGAGTCTTCATATTGATACAGAAGAGATTAAAAAAATCCAATATGAGATCAATAAATCCTACTACTGAGCACCACATACACATCATCAGATCAGCTTCCTGTGGGAATATTATCACATCTTTTATTTCTGATGAGCTGTGTGTGTTATGTGCTGTGTGTGAGACTTTGGGTAATAATAATACACTGCATCATAATATATGGCACCTTACACATAATATATATATATATATATATATATATATGTGTGTTAAAAAAGAAGAAAAATGTAATAGAATATAGATAGCAATATTGATTGTATGTAAAATATTAAAATCTTGCGAAAAGTAAATAAATGTAGTGCAGAAACAAGTAGCTATTTAGTAGTAAGTAGCTATTTATCTATCTATCTATATATATATATATATATATATATATATAGAGAGAGAGAGAGAGAGAGAGAGAGAGCAATAGATAACATAGATAACATTAGTATCATAATATATGGCACCTTGCGCATTATGTATATATTATGTATATTCTATATAGTATATATATATATATATATATATATATATATATATATATATATGATATATATATATGATATATATATATATATATATATATATATATATATATATATATATATATATATATATATATATATATATATATATATATATATATAAACTTAAAATTTAAACATAAAATATATTTTTTAACTTTTGTGTCCAAGGCGTGGTCAATTATATTATATATAATATTGTATATTATATATTGTAATAATATAATATAATATATTGATATAGATAGGGATTAAAAAAATCCAATATGAGATCAATAAATCCTACTACTGAGCACCACATACACATCATCAGATCAGCTTCCTGTAGGAATATTATCACACATCTTTTTTTTTTCTAGCATTATGATGATCAAGCTGGACCATGACAATGCGCCGTGTGTGTCTGACGTAGGATGAAAAACACACACACACACACACACACACAGAGAGAGAGAGAGAGAGAGAGAGAGAGAGGACAGGAGGAGAAAAGATCTGACGGAGGTTGTTTTCACACACGGACGCTGATAATAAGCAATAATGTCTGCAGCGGACAGAGGATGCACAATAGAGCACCTCACACACCGGGTTTAATTACGGATTAGAGGAGGAGGAGGAGGAGGAGGAGGAGGAGAGGAGCACAACAAGGAAGGGAAGGAGACGCTCTTTTATTATTAGGAGAAAAGCGGAGGAGGAGGAGGAGGAGGGGGGAGGCAGACACCGAGAGCCCCGGAGACGCACAGACCGTGGCGGGGGGACGGGAGACGGGACACCGACAGTCGGCAGCGTCGCTCGGATGCTGGTGTTGTTGTCGCTGCCCCGGACGCGGCGACGATGCGGCCACACTGCTGGGCGATGCTGGCTCTGGCGGGGATCATGTCGTACTTGAGCCCGGAGAGAGCCCTCGGAGCCCCGCAGAGGGAAGGTGAGAGGAGTCGGAGGAGTCGGAGGAGGAGGAGGGGTCTGAAAACCTGTCAGTGATGCCGGAGAAAGGAGGAGAGAATAGGGATGGAGCCAGTTTAGGAGGAAAAAAAAGGCCTCTAACACTGTTTTATCAGTTGTGACTGAGACATAATGCGAATTCTTCTTTGACTTAATGAAAACAGGAGCGGGGCTGATTGGGTGAGGGGTAGGGACCAGATTTGCATGCGGTGATGAAAATATTGGAGGAGGGGGGTCTGATTCTGGGCCTCACATCGAAGGCTTAAAAAAAACAGCACATAGTGTATGAATAGCAGCTGAAAAGCGTCGGTCAGTGCGAGGGATTTTAGCCTTTTTAACCCCTGCTGCTATCTGTATCTGTTTTTTTTTCTGAATCTGAAAATGCCTTCTACCCCCCACTCCCCAAGATTTGGCAGAGTGTAGTGTTTGTGTAATGTGTGCAGTCATTGTATTGTGGTGTATTGTTTTGATAAGGGCTGCTGGCTTTGCTGGAAAAGGCCTTGTGTTAGGTTCCTATTTATATGCAGTGTCTGTCTGGACATCTGTCTAGCTGGAAAAAAAAGATGATAGAATAGCTGTGCATAAGAAGAATTGTGCATCACTATTTATGTTTGTAGTGCATGTTCCAGTGTAGCAGGACGCTCGCTGAGGTTTCACGGCCTCCTGTGCTGCAGGTGTTGTTGTGATTTTTCAACGTTTCTCTTCTCCGAGCTGAAAACTCTCTTCAGGATTATTTAGCAGCTTTTTCCCCTCTTTGTTAGCAACAGATCGGGCCGTTCAGCAGCCGACACACACTCAAACAAATGTGGTTTTAAAATGCTGGACACATCCTCTGTTACCTTTGCCTGGGGCCTGATGTATGAAACAAGCGGCTCCTGTTGTGTTGTAACTTTTCCTGAACAAGAAAAACAGGAGAAAACAAACAAACACAAAAACAAGTGCTAAAAGTGTTGATATCAATGAGGAATTAATATGGATTTTATACATAAACAGCACTTATGTGTTGATTTTTGAGTAGATTGTCCCTTTTTATGAATGATTACATTTTCTTTGACATTTATCCATGCAGAGTTGACGATATATTGATCGTGGATGTATTTTTGTATGAGGGACACATTATTTTCATTATTTTCTCATATTTTTAATTTCTCATGTATTTTTTATGTCAACCTTTTCAATGCATGTGCACAAAGTGTAATTTCAACTAGCTAATGTTTATTGTCTCACAAATATTTATTTGCCAGGTTTCATTGTAAATGTCTATATTTAAGTCTTTAAGACACCATCTGTCATAAGTGATATAATGTTTAGCTGCAGTATCTTAAGTGAAACCTACAGTGAATACCTGAAGGGTATTTAACCACCCTGCCCTGACCCTTTTCTTTTCTACAGATGGTTCACTTCTCACAATCGACCACGTTGAGGTACAAAATAATCAAATGTCCCGATCCCTCCCTCTCTCACCTGAGTAGTAAACCTTCCTGATTTGAGTAATTCTTTTCCAGTTTCCAACCCTTCCCACTTAGCTCTCCTTGTTTTTTACCTAAATGACAACTCCAGCCACCCCTCCCCTGCTTCATAACTGTGTTTCCTGAGTGGAATGCCATTTCTGATATTTACCCCTCCCCGTGCTTTTTTCCTTACCGGAATGGTATATTCTCCCACTTTCAAACTTGAATTCTATAATTCCAGTCTCTATTTCCTTTTACTGATTGAGAGAGTTGTTTTTTTTTAATTATTATCTTGGAATTAGTTTCTTTTCCTGCTTTTCCCCCCAAACCCCCTGATGCAAGCTGTCCATTGGGGTATTCTCCACTGTGTTCCAAACCTGCCGCTAAGAAAACACTCCAATGGTTTCCCTCTAAACAAAACACCTATGTAACAAGACTTTTCTGAGTCAGTGAAACCTCTATTTTTGCTTCTTACTGACTCAAACCTAACAGTGTGCCCCCCCCTTATAGAACCACACCCCCCTCCATGGCAGCACTAAATCCTGTCCTCCGTTGTGTGTTTTCCTCTCAGTTTCTCAGACCAGGGCTGCATCCCTCTCTCCTCCGCCCTACGTCGTCATCCTCATCTCCTGCTCAGGGCTCGTCTCTTTCGTTCTGCTGCTCCTCACCTGCCTGTGCTGTAAGAGAGGAGGAGTGGGATTCAATGTAAGTCTTCAACATGTAAGAGATCTATTCACCTCTCTCTGCTTTTTTTTTTGTTTTAGATAGTCACAACGTTTGCATGCCTGAATATTTTTCATATAAACTCGAGGCCTCGTTGACCTGCGGCTGTGCAGCAGGATTTGGTCTGGAAATTGATGCATGAGTCAATAATTCCAACTTAATGAAGTAGAAATGGTCAATAATCATCTCTCAGTTTGATCTTAGCTAAGCCTTCCATCTTTTGACCTCACAGTGTAGTTGTGTAGCTGACAGACAGGGTGTCATTAGTTCAGAATGGCTGGTTTCTTATTGTCTACTCCTAAATTAAACCCTATTTAGTGGGAAATAATACACTTAATCAGTATTTTTAATTATACTAAATGTGATTTATGGGTCAGTGACAAAAATGTGATGTGGTGTAACCCTAAAAACTTGGTACCAGATAGTTTAACTCTCTTAAAAATGTTTTAAAAAATTAAAAGTACATGCTATCAACAGGTTTTATATTGTAGGTGGATTATATATTTAAAATTGATCATTCTTTTCAGTTTAACACAAAATGGACATATTGAGAAACCTGAAGAATGCTTCTTAAGACTATATTTAAAAAAGTTGTTGACTTTCTCATCTTGACGAGCATTATTTGTCACTGACCCATACACACTACCTTCAAAAAGTTTTGGAACACACATTTTTACATTTTTATTGAAATTTAATCAATTTAATTCCAATGAATACCTTATAGATTTATTTGACCCCTATATATATTTGACTGTATATATGACAGGAGAGAGTATATTAAGGAAGGTGACTTAGACAGCTTTTCTACAGTAAGACTAAAAGTAGACTTAAATAAAGTGTGTAAAGTTGATCCAACCAAGTTTCTCTGGTTAATTAACCCCCGTCTGTATATCAGCATGGATGAAGCCTGATGTCTGGGTCTTTTCTAGGACTAGAGCTCTAGATCTAAGCAGAACCCCATGATCTAGACCTAGTTAGTCAGGAGTTCATCCTACAGCAACATAATCCACATCCTACCTCTGGGCTGCCACATCATCATCTGACACGTTAAACTAGGACAATTTAGAGAAAAACTGATAAATCAAGGCGTTTTTTAAACTTTTGACTGGTGGTGTATATATTTTATGTTTCAGGAGTTTGACAACGCCGATGGGGAGGAGTGCTCTGGAGGATCCAGTCCCATCCAGGAGGACAGCCTTTCATCATGTCCCTCCCTCCCCGAGGTTTACACCTTACCGATCAGAGACAGGCCCAACTGCCCCGCCCTGCAGGATGGAGCAGGTAACAACCTCAGGAAACTCTCCTGCTCCGCTGTGTGTTACAGCTTCAGCTTTTTTTGTATTTTTTAATGAAGAGCTTGAAGCTGCATTCTCATGAGAGACAGTCCAGACCTGCAGGAAACTCCCTCAGGGTCTGTTGCCAAAATCACTGATGTGGATCCAGTAAAGGTCTCAAACCGAGCGAAAATCCAGTAGCATCCAGCTCCCTGCTGAACTTCAGTGGAGTGGAAACTCTGATCTGAGGAAATTCTGCATCAGTGCTCTGTATGAACAGTCCAAGATGGACATTTGGTTGACTTGTAGTGACAGGATGAGAGGTTTGTTCCTATAGATCCTGTGGCCATGCTGACAAGGGTTGAGTATTGTGGGGTTTTTGTCAGTTGACCAGTGGCACAGTGTAAAATATGTTTTAGTGTGTAGTCAGTATTAAATAGACTGTACTAATGTGCAGCCCTGGACATAATGCTTATCCAGAGCAATTTTCAAAGGAGATTTCTGGTATTTTAAAGTATTATGTCATAATCAAAGCATCAAATGCAGACTGTACACTGATCTTTTTTTATTTCTCCTCTTTTGTTACAGACTCCAAGTCTCAGTGCTTCAAAAGACACACTTTAAACTACCTTCAGGAGATCGGAAATGGCTGGTTCGGAAAAGTAAGACGATCACATTCCATATCCAGACATGGTATCATCTTTGTGTTGTCATGTAAAATATGAACCATAGATTGCCTTTGTAATGGGTGCTCTGCTCTGTTATATTTAATACTGGCCCCCGACCAGACTGAGATTGAGTGTCTCAAAATAGTCCTTTTAGTGCCGGTCTCCTTCTCCTGGGCAATCTTCCATGTTATTGTCCATCGATCTCTTCTAGGTGATCCTGGCTGAAGTGCTGTGTGACTGCAGTTCCTCTCAGGCCGTGGTGAAGGAGCTGCGAGTCAGTGCCAGCCCTCTGGAGCAGAGGAAGTTCTTGGCTGAGTCTGAGCCATACAGGTGGGAGAAACTCTCAGGACTGTGCAACACTTAGGTACTTAGGTGACCATTTTGGAGCCTTAAAGCTGGACCTTTTTTTTTTTTTTTTTTTTACTTTTTCTAAACAGCAGCCAGTGGCGAATATTGAAAAAATGGACAATATTGTTACCTGTATGAGCAAAACCTGTGAGTGTATGGAAAAGGTGCATTTTATTGCAAGCAAAGGATCGTGTTATGTCTTCTTTAAAAATGCATAGACTTACTTTATAAAAGGAGCCATAACAACGTATAGTTTGAATGGTACCAAGTTACTGTCAGGACAGACCTGACAAAATATTACAGATTGAAAACTGTGTGTGAATATTTTGTGTATTTAGATTGTTGATGTTAATGCAGGTAAATAGTGATGAAGTTTTGCAGATGACACTGAATCAACCTAATATATATTAAGTGTGACCCCAACCCCCACCCCCAATACACACCACACACACACAATTTAAATATAATTTAAATATATACAATATATACAAAACTCTCTTAAAACCTTTTTAAGAGAGTTAAACTGTCTGCTACCATGTTTTACAGTAGCAGACAGTGACAGTTTTTTCACTGAACCATATATATATATATATATAGGGTTATATTCCTCTCATACATTGCCATATGGCAACAACAGCAAATTTTATCGTATAGGGTTATTTCTAATTTTGGCCCAGAATGCACTGCAGTATTTGGGTTCGCTGCAACAAATGTGCCCTGGAGGTTCAAAAGATTCATGTAGGTTCATGTAAAAAGGAGTGAAAACAGTATTTTCTGTTCATATGATGTGATTATTTTTGTGTTCTTCAAACTAAAAGACTTGATTTTTACAACTATGCAGTAAAACATGGATTTCATATTACTGCTTTTTAGTAATACTGAGCTAAAGTAATAGTTGCCATACGGCAACGCTATGCAATAGAGGGATAAAGAGGGATATATATATATACACACCCACATGGAGGCATTCTCACACACATTTATATGCTGTTTACATCTCTTGCTGAAGCAAACTTTCCCCTTGTCCTGTCATCTTTGTGTCTCCTCACCTCTGTCCTAGTTTGTGATGCAAACACACAGACTGAACAGCAGGCAAACACACACAATGCTTCCTTTTTGCAATTTTCACTCATACGTAATTTGGCTTTGCTGCAGTGCCTCACACACGTCCTTCTTCTGTGCATCTGTGTGACCTAGCTACATGTATAATATCTACCTCCCCAGCTAATCTCTGGTGTCTTGTTCTCCCTTCAGGAGCCTTAAACATCCAAACATTCTTCAGTGTTTGGGGCAGTGCAGTGAGAGCATCCCTTTCCTCCTGGTTATGGAATTCTGTCAGCTGGTAAGTAGAAATCTAAATAAAACAACTAATATATATGTTTATATATTTTCATATCCTAGATATAAGTGTAAATGATACACGTGTCTCAGTTCTTGTCATAAATATTTCCTTGATCACTTAGCAGTAGGAAACCTTTTCACTGAACAGATATCCCAGACATTCTAAAACCTTCCCCTCTTTTCCTGGAAGATCAGATTTCCATTGATTTCTTGTCTTTTTGCCCAATATCTATTTCTTCTTTGTACAGCCTCCTCTATGTTCCCTAAGTACATCCTATAATGTTTTTACTAGTTGTATATATACATTATACCAGAAATACTTTAGTTTAGTGCAGCTCCAGAAAACATCACTGTGGTTTCCCTCCAGGGAAATTAGCTATTTTTATAGGAGACAAGGATAAAGTTGGGTCAAACACCATAAGTTCATAACACATAATTGTGTAGATTTTTGATTTGACTGATCTACCTACAATTAAGGCAAAGATGTTTTGGCATCTTTGGTTCTCAGTTAGTTTAAGTGTTATTTTCCTGGGATCTCTATTGGAATGTCATTTGATGTTAGTATCTCATTAGTAGAACATTATCAGTTTGTTTTCCTTCACTCAGCTGACTTAATCACTGACTGATTAAGGAAACCATAGGACTGGACTCAAGCAGATCAATTACAGCAACAGTGTAGACTGCTATTACCGTTTTTGATAAAGTCACCTAATGTCCTTTCCTTGCAGATATTTTTCATCCTTTTATTGGTCCACATTTTATTTCTTTGCCCTTCCAGAAGTGCAAATGACTAATACAAAGGCTGCCAACTCATTACTTATTCCAGTGTTGCTTATGAGGCCCTCACAAATATCTCCTGTCCCTACACAGTGTTGCCTGCAACTTTTATCTCTGTTTTAAGAGAAGGGCAAAAACACGGCATGCAATCTGATATTAATTCATTCTGTATTAAAGTTCACTGCATGGATAAATAATTTTGTGAATTATTTTCCTGTTGTGACATACACCTAGGGTGACCTGAAAAGGTATCTACGAGCCCAGCGTAAGTCAGATGGTATGACCCCCGACCTGCCGACTCGGGATCTGTTGACCCTCCAGCGAATGGCTTTTGAGATCACCTCAGGCCTGTTGCATCTCCATGAAAACAACTACATCCACAGGTCGGTCATGACTTTATCTTTCAACCATACTAGATATAGTGTTTCTTGCTTGGCCTTTACCCAGAGAAACATAACTTTAGTGAGTATGAAAAAACATTCATAGATCTAAGCTTGTTAAATGCCAAAAAATGTATTGCACTACAATGGAAAAGAACCCATCAACCAAATACCAGTCAGGGGTTAAGACAAATGTTATCAAGTCAAGAATTACTTATATTCTGAATCTATATCTGCATGTATTTGAAGGAATATGGAAGCTCTTTATTGAATATGTCAAGAACTTAAACTTAACAGAGAACCAAACTGTGGGTATGGTAACCTCCAAATTGTGAATGTATTGTGTCTTTTTTTGATATCACAGTTATCATTATATTTTTAAAAGCTTGTAGCTTATATTCATCAGTACTATTATTTCACATTCCATTACCTTGTATTATAATAATGTATCTAATAATAATGTATTGTGTTTTATTGTGATTGTTTTGTTTTTGAATCTATGTTTTTGATATAGTTGTCATATAGCCTTAGCTCGGCTATTCATGTCGTGATTGTTTGACTTGTTATCTTGTGCTGCTATAAAACTCAAATAAAGATATTGTGGAAAACAAAAAACAAAAATAGATATACAGTGCATCCGTAACTTTTTCTGCATTTTGTTATGTTACAGCCTTATTCCAAAATGGATTCAATTCATTTTTTTCCTCAAGATTCTACACACAACACCCCATACTGACAACATGAAAACAGTTTTTTGAGATTTTTGCAAATTTATTAGAAATAAATTGTAATTGCTGCCAAAGGTGCATCAAAATATATAAAATATTGAGCATAGGCTGTGAATACTTATGTACATGTGATTTTTTAGTTTTTTATTTGTAATAAATCTCCAAAAAATCTAAAAAAAAATGGTTTTCACGTTGTCCTTATGGGGTGTTATGTGTAGAATTTTGAGGAAAAAAATGAATTGAATCCATTTTGGAATAAGGCTGTAACATAACAAAATGTGTGAACCGCTGTGAATACTTTATGTATTTGTATACTGTAATGTGTATCACTGATCACTGTGATTAATAATTGAAATTCTGTGTTCCCTCCAGTGATCTGGCTTTAAGGAACTGCCTGCTGACCTCAGACCTCACTGTGAGGATAGGTGACTATGGCCTTTCTCACAACCATTACAAGGTACCTGGCTCTGTGCTTGTGTTTTTTATTTTAGGAACCATTTATTTGGTCACTATCCTTTTTTTTCTCCCTGTTAAAGTTTTTTTTTTTTTTCTGGAGTTTTTCCTAGTACAATGTGAAGGTCTAAGGACAGGGGATGTTGTGTTGTACAAACTATAAAGCTCATTGGGGCGAAACTGTGATTTATGATTTTGGGCTATACCAATAAAATTGAATTGAATTATCCTCTTAGATGAAATAATGTACAGGACTAGTTTAAATATATAAAAATATACAAATACTACTCTTTATGTTTGTGTGAAGGAGGACTACTACCTGACTCCAGACAAGCTGTGGATCCCACTGCGCTGGATCGCTCCTGAGCTGCTGGAGGAGTACAGAGGATCTCTCATTGTTACAGACCAAACCAAGACAAGCAACGTGTGGTATGTTTTAAATCAGCCACAACAAAATGGTTTCCTGACAAAAAATTCTGAATTGACGAGCCAAGCGAGCCAGGCTCAGGTCACAGGGTCATACTGAAAATACTAGATCCAAAATGCTCTTTCACCCGGTGTCCATCTTTTTATTTTAATCACAACTGATGTCCGACCTCCGATTTAGTTGCGTTCCTCTATAACCAGCATCAGAACATTTGTAGACTGTGAGTAAACACCAAAAAAATAGACCAACTAGCTTTAGTAGATTGAAGCTGTCTCATCAGAGAATATCCAAAGCCTTGTTTCCCTTAATGCCCCAGCAACTGGAACCATTTTGAGAAAGAAGTGCTCTGAACAAGGACTGTTTTGACATTTTGCATGAGAAAATAATTTTAAATGCTCTGTGTTGAGTTTTGTTTTTAGTTTAGTAGAGCTTGGATTTAGTCCAAAAATTTCAAAACCTGAAACTCTTTTGAGTAAGAAGAAAAGGACACAGGGAGCTGTTTTGAATTCTTAAGGAGATTTCACCACATATACTTACAAATCTAATACTATAAATAATAGAACCAACGGAATTTCTTTTTTTTTTATTATTATTATTATTCCTTTTATTCTTGGTCTGTTTTTGAATTCATCACTTTGCATAAACAAGCTTTCCCTGTAAAAGCATTACATGGGAAGATTTTGAGATTTGTGATGTTGACTCTCTCACCATTTCTACATCTCATTTCTCTTCCAGGTCCTTGGGGGTGGTTATTTGGGAGCTCTTTGAATTTGGCACTCAGCCCCACAGACACCTGAGCGACGAAGAAGTGTTGACCTTTGTCATTAGGGAGAGACAGATCACACTGGCCCAGCCAAGACTCAAACTCTCCCATGCGGATTACTGGTCAGTGCTCTAATCCATTAAGTGCTTTGCACAGAAATGATGATTATGTTAATGCAAGTAATAATGCCCTAATTGTGTCTTTTCAAACTGTTTTTCTCTACTGTCCTCAGGTATGAGATCATGCAGTCCTGCTGGCTACCTCCATCTCAACGCCCTTCTGTAGCAGAGATATTCCTCCTCCTCTCCTCCCTCCTGGCCGCTGAGCGAGGGATGGCAAGGGGGAGTGTTGGGGAAGAGGATGAAGAGGACGAAGAGTATGATGAGGGCAGAGGGAGGCGAGGGGAGAGCGAAGAGTCGTTTGAAAGGCGCTGGGACCTACTGCGTCCACCTGCCTTTCAGGCTGCAGCAAATGAGCGGCAAAGGGAGAGAGAGTACGGCAGGGATGACAGAGACAACTCCTACCCCTTATTGGACCCCGTGGGGAACTGTATCACACCGTCCTCGTCTGAACTGGATGACATCCTGACAGTCACTGAAACCAGCAAAGGTTTGAACTTTGAGTATTTCTGGGAGAAGGCACATGCCAGACGAGGCTACAAACCTCTTCCCCCTCCTCAGCCAATCCCGACTGTGAACAATAACCACAGACAGTCCTTGGATACTCCCACTGTGGTCCCGGTGATCAGTGCACGCAGCCCCTCCCTTGCCAGTGAATACTACATCAGATTAGAGGAGCACACTCCCCAGGACAAGTCACCCACTCTTAAGGGGAAGGCACAGTCCTCTTTTCGGGCTGACTCAATTTGCCAAGGAGACATGGAGCTGGTGGAAATCCGTAGCGGTCTGCTGGGAAAAGAGCGAGTCCCTTATTGTTCCTCCGACAAGTGCGGAGGTGGAAAAGGAATCCAGACCATCCGATCGAGTGAGGTTAAGCTCCAGGTACCTAACACGGGTTTGGCAGAATTCAGAGACACTTCAAGTAGAGTGACTGACTTCTCAGTAGTTGATTTAGGGGATGATGAAGAAGAGGAGAAGAAAAAGAGCGGTGAGGCAGATAGGAAGTCATCTGCAAATTCTCAAGCTCCAGTCCTACCACCCAAGCCTCGCTCCATGTCCATGTCATCAGCCAACCACCTTCACTCACGCCCCCTTCCTGCCCCTCCACTTGGATACAGAGGACTTCCTCACTACGGGATCAGTGGAAAAATCGAGACAGACCCCCATCACATGAGCAGCTGCCCACCTTCTACCTTTGATCACCTGGGGCTCCATCGGTCCCGACAGACTCTGCCCCCATCCCCGTCCCTCTCCCCCTCCCTGCCCCCTTCGAGCCATCCCATTTACCCCCCACCTCAAATGTGTCCTCCGCCTCTTCCTCCGCACTCCAAACCACAAAGAAGTTGTCCGAGCTACAACACAGCTGACATGTATTCAAGATACAGTAAACCACAGCTGCAGAGATCCCATAGAGACCCACTATCCTGTGACTTGTCTGACAGAGACAGTGTTACTAGGCAAGTAGCGTCATTGCACAACTCCAAAGAGACTTCTCACTCACGCGCAAAAGACTTTGACTCGCCTGTTCGTCGAGAAAACCCCTTGCGCCCTATTTATCGCAATTTACCCCGTCCTCAGCCCCAGATCGAAAGGCAGTCCTCATCCAGCCCCACTTACTCGGACGAGGATGACTCTCCCTTCATGTCCCCTGAGAAACCCAGCAGCGGGAGCACTGTCACTCATTCCAGCCTATCTGAAGACGCAGACCCAGTGGCCTCAGAGTTCTTTTCCAGGGGAATGAAAAGGACCCAGTCCCGCCTCGACACCATCCTGCCCGCCATCTGGAAGGAAGATGCTGAACTTCAGGCAGAACGTGTGGTCAGTGCCAAGAAATCCCCCATGCATCTGTTCCTGACAGAGATATCTAGCGTGACAGAGTCTAGTGAGCCGAAGTCAGAGGCCTCATGGGAGGAAGAGAAGGAGGAGAGGAGAGATGGAGAGAGATGGGGGAACGTGGTGTTGCCCAACAGAGGGATGCGACGCTCCCAGTCCCTGATCACGGAGCTGGGCTCAGCAGGACGGTCATGGGGGCCAGAGAAACACAGTAACAGGGCAGAAGATATGGAGGACAATGTAGTCACTAAAGAATCATTCCAGAGAGATCTTTTTCTCACAGAGATTGACACAGGAAGGATGAACACAGATGTGGAGGGGGGATCACAAAGTGACCCTGTGAAATACCTCTATCCCGCAGGACCCAGATTGCGGCCCTATGTCTGTGCTCCAGGCCTCCCCTCATACACTGAAGCTGAGGAAGCCTATTCAAAGGGTATAAGGAGGTCCCGCTCCCTCCTCTCTGATATCATCATTGGGAAACAGGAGTCCAAAATACACCAGACGGAGAAGGAGCCACAGAGAACAGAAATGACCAGAGAGGAGTTCCTAAAGGAGATCCAGTCGGCTGAGACCTTTCTGACAGAAATCATATCTCGACAGAACGCTGCAGCAAACAAGAAGGAAGCAGAATCACCTTACTCCCCTACTCCACTTTCCCCTGAGTATGAGTCCATATGCATCGACCCCAACTCAACTCAGACCATCAGATTTCAGTCGGAGAGCTCCATACGAGCCTCCAACAAAGGAAAAGATGACACACAAACTGAGGCCATATATGCCCAAGTGACCAAGCGAGCTAAAAAGAGTGAGATAAAAGTCTCCACGAGACCCGAGATCCCGATCCTTCATATAGGATCAAATAAACAACCTGTCAATCTGTCCAGCCAAGAAAGCAACGCTGACCACTCATCTCCCGACTGCCTATCTGGTGAGTTTGTGTTTTCAGAAATCATGCCCAAAAATGGCCTACTGCACAACCAAACACTTACATGTCAGAAAGAAGAGGAGTGTTTGGACGGCCCTGCCTTACCTGCCAGAGGAGAGCAAAGAGACAAAGATGCCTCTGAGCATTCTCCTATTGACTCCAATAAAGACACGGAAGAATCCAACACTGTGATACTGGATGAGAACAAATCAATTGTTACAAACAATAGTCATAAGCCTGCTGTTGTAGGGAATGGTGAGATAGTGAAAGATGACCTACAGTTCAGCAGCAGCTCCGAGAGAGGAGATCAAAACCGGGAGAAAGAAGAGTACTGCACTGATAAAGTTCCTGTAGTGGAAATCATCACAACAGCCGATTCAGAGAGCTCAAAAAATTTCAGTTGTCAAAATGATAATGGAAGACAGAATTCACCACAGCACAATGACTGTGGTCAAGAAAAACATATCGGTCATATTGCCCAACAGGTAGCCACTCCTGCCGCCACACCGACCACTCCTGACTTGGATCCATCCTCTGATGTCTCACTCGTCACCCCCACTGACTCAGTCCTGTCACCTATGACTTCCAGCTCAGCTGACTGCCTCACCCCTAGTGACTCATGGACCGGAGGAGGAGCGGGAAGTGGTGGTTGGCGGGCTCTGGGGAATGAAACCCCACATCGAGACTCGGCCTATTTCTCCGACAGCGACTTGGAAGGGGACGGGAACAGGAGGAGCAGTGATGGACTTATCGGCTCCAGGCCGAGCAGCAGTCGAGGAGGCGACAGGACACTGACAGGGATTGAGGAAAAAACTGAGGAGGAGGGCGAGACGGGAGATAAGAGCCCTTTAAGAAACAGTATACCGACAAGAGAGAGCAAAGCTGAAACTGCCGAAATGACGACTATAGAGATGTTTGAGGAAAAGATCATTTCATATCAAAATGCTCCTGAAAATGACTTTCATCATTTAGGTGATGATAAAGATACTCTAAACAAAGGCTTAGAGTCTGCACAGAGAGATGATTCTGGCATTTTCCACAATGAGAACAAAAGATCAACACTGGTGTCTGGTAGTCCCCAGGATAAGGATTGTGTTGACCTAATTGATAAGTTGTTTTCAAAATTAGATGATGAGCCACTGAAAGGGCTGACACACAGCGGTGGGTATCCAATCGACAACCACTACACAGATGGCATCATCTCTCAGATAACAGATTGCAAATACCAGGACTCAGCAAATGACTTGAATCTACATTCCAAGGGCCTCACTGAGACAAATGTTTTGATCGAGTCTGTATCTGGCAGCCAGTCAAAGGATTGCACGTTAATACCCGGCATCAATGAGTACACAAAGAGTACAAGTGGTACAAAGACAGATAACGATCTCTCTGCACTAAATTCTCACCGCTGCAGAAATGACACCCTGGAATCTGTTGACAACAGAGAGTCCAGATTGTCCAAAGTGTATGGCGTTCAAACCAATGATGCCAGATGTAGCGAGGATGACTCCTCATCAGCAGCTGAGCCAAGTGATGGAAAGATGACATGTCCCTCTTGGGATGAGGAGGGGGTCGAGGAGCCTGAGAGGCCTGGTCTGGAGCTCCACCACACAGACCACAACGAGCTGGGTCTGAGAAACCTGCGCTGCTCGGATGGCAGCGAGGACAAGAAGTCTGACGTCACAACAGAAACAGAAAAGCAACTGGCTGCTGCAGAGCTGAGTAACGCAATGAAGGAGAAATCCCCCCTGAGAGGAGCAGCAGGGAGGATCAACAATGTGGATAAAGACTCCTGCGAGGGGCTGGACTTGAAAACTAAAGAGTTATGGAGTGCAATGGAGGAGGATGAAGAAAGAATGGGATGCAGCGTGGTGAGGGGAGAGTTTGACTGCCACCGTTTCTCACAGTCAAGAGACCTCCACTTGTGGCCTGATGAAAACGACCAGTGGGCTTCTCCAGAAAGGAGGTGCCAAGACATTGAGCTGAGGTCTGAATTTTTCTCTGGGTTCAGTAACAAGGCGTGGGAGGTGGGGGAGCGGCTCGTAGTGGGCCAGGAGTTTTGGGAGACAGAAGAAAATGATGAACTTGCAGGAAGTGAACCTCACCCTGCTGTGTTGGAGGGCTGTGAAGAAACATGGAACGATGAGACCCAGGGACTAATTGGCAGTGTTGAGGTAATGGAAAAGTGGGAGTCTAAAGACAATGATAACCAACAGACTGTCCAAGCTGTCAATGTGCAACAGGAGGAAAATATCGAGAACCTTGGGGAAATTGAAGTGATTAACAAAGATCTGAAAAGAGAAATCTCAGATATCGAAGTAGAAAATATAGAAATCCCAGTGCAAGAGACCTTGGTACAAGGACAGAAGCAGATTCTATCAGGCATAGAGACAGTTGAGGATTCTACAGAGACAGAGGAGAATCAAAATTTTAACAGATGGCCTCAGAATGACCTGTGCGAAATCCAAAAGGTGGATAGGAGTTCAGACTTCAGGCACAATTTAGAGAGCAAGTGTGCGAATATATCCATTTGTATCACCGAAGCTCCTCCTGTGGATTTTTCAGATCTAGAAAATGTTGAAGCAAGCTTAGATTCAGAGATGGACCCGTGGATTGCCCGGCAATACATAGAAGAAAGAATAAGCATTATGAATGTAGAGGAGGATTACAGAGACATGGCCCTACCACCTGATCCCATCTCTTGCCCCAGTGACCTTGATGTGCAGGAGGAGATAGATCAGTCATATCCACAGGTAGGCAATTTCAGCTCAGTAGATTTCCCCAGCCCTCCACCAAGCATAGACCTTGATATGCAAGATGATAAATTGGAGAGTTTAGATGACTCTTTTCCAAGTCCACCACCATCTGTTACTGAGGCAGATGACTTTATTAGTCACATTAATCTGGAAGACTTTATTGCTAGCAGCGAGACAGAGTCGTATATTTCCACAACTCACAACACAGACATCTCAGAGCCATCTCTGCAAGAGTTGCCACCTGCTACAACTCAGAGTAAAGGGATCTCTGCCAGTCTGAATCTCCCCTCTGTGCATATAATACTCCACGATGAGAGTAACCTCACATCCAAGACAGAAAATCAAGATGAACAAAGCAACTTGGTCCAAAAGCAATTACCTGCCACCACAGCTGCACCCCAAGATCCTCTCAACGCCCTCCCAGAGTTACTGATTTCTGAGTGGAAAGATTTGGATGAGGAGCCCCTAGAGGATTTTGAAAAACTGGAACAACTGTGCTGCATATCTGGGGACGAGGAGGACACTTTGGGAGATCTTTTCTTGGGGAACCTAGAGCTCTTGGAGTCTTTGAAGAAAACACCTGACCAGAAAGGTGGCACTGCCAGCGTTAATGACACGGGAGAGGAGATGCATGGCTCCACTATTCCCGAGGGGAGCAGGATGGATTTGAAAGAGGATGGGATCTCTGACACCTCTGATGAAGTGGTGGAGCTGGCACCACACCTAATCCTGAATTCCCAAGACAAGCTGTCACCACAAGAGGAAAGAAATGATGTGCTGAGGTCACCGGGCCAATCATCTGACGTCAAAGACCAGGGATCTCTTTCCAAGATGACAACTAAGAATGGCCTCATGATGCAGGCGAGCATGTTTTCTTTCTTTTAGAGTTTCATGATCACTCCTTGTATAATTCACCCCGGTTTATTGTTTTATTTTGTATCTCTTCAGGTGTGTGAGGAAAGGCTACAGTTCTCCCTCAGTGAAAATGTGAAAACAAATGTGCTTTGGGGAACGACTGTTAAAGACACAGTTACACTTCGGCCCTGGGGAGAACAAATTACAGAGAGCAGCGGGGAGCTGGTCACTGTGAAAGAACAAAAAGACGATGAAAGGTAGAAACAACCGACCTTGGACTTTTGATCATGAATAACATGAGCAACACAATTAAACGCATTTCCCAACATACCTTTAGCGGTAGTGCAGCTCAAGATAATAACAAATTATTATGTTGCACAAAAGATTTTTTTGTTGTGTTTTTAAAGTGATTTGATCTGGTTTTCTCTGAGATTTCTGCCTTTACCTCAATGCAGTGGAGGGAACAGATTTCCATTTGGAGTGCTCATCTCGATAAAAAAAGGACATTAAAAATTCTATATCATCATCTCTGGCCTAATTCTTAGAATACATTCAGTATACTAAGATCACAAATTCCCTGGCTCAATTCTGGCTTTTATAGGGACTATTTCTATCTTCCTAAAAGGGACACTGTTTCTTGAAAGACAAATTACATTTGAATTGTTTGAATATAATTTTCCATTCTTTGAGCAAGACAGATAAAGGTGGGTGAATATTTGCCTTCATTGTGTTGCAGAGGTAGAAGAAATCTCACATACATTTTTCAAAAACTATCTACATGGATAGATGTCACAGGGGCTAAATGAGAAAACATGTTTTTTATGATTTCAGTGAATTGACCTTTAATGTTTAGGTTTGAATCCATCCTCTCTTTTGTCATAGCAAAGCGAAGCAGCCCAACACAGAGTCTGATGAAACTAAAGCTGAGCCACTCACTGTGATTGAACAACCCGAGGTTACAACACCTCAGCTGGTTGCAAACCAAGCAATGAAAGGTACGTTTGTGTTGCATGTGTTCCCAATGCTGGTCCATGCTAAACAGGGATTTTGACAGAGGTAATTAAATGCATCTCGTCTGTAATGTGCTGGGATTGGCTCCAGCAGACCGCCGCAACCCTAATGAGGAATATGCGGGTATAGAAGATGAATGAATGAATAATTAAATGCAAACATATATGCAGCCTATTACCTTTAATCATCCTGTATGACAAAATGTACAGTAGCTCGTAGCTAGTAATTATAGTCATTAAGTCCTGAAGCATTTTTATTTTTGTTGTGTCAAAGTCTGTTTTTCCATAGATTTTGTATCATAGAGAAAGCAATACAGGAAACTTTGACACAATATTTTAATAAAAGTAAAGTAAAGTGAAATAGTAAAAAGCTTTGTCAGCCATTTTTCACATCTAATACATCTTGACTATTCTTATTTTCACAGCGAAACTGGCTCGTCTGTCTCTTGCCCTCCCTCCTCTGGCCCTGAATCTCCCCCTCACCCCGACCGGTAAAGGAGGATTTGGGGACGGGGCGATCGGAAACCGGATCGGGAGGCGGCGAGGCCTCTCCTCAGGGAGCGACCCTGACGAGGAGGACGAGGAGGAGCAAGAGGACGAAATCTCCCGGAGGGTGATCGTTGTCACGGAGACGGACGTGGACAAACGCGTCGGCCTGAGGAGTCTGCTGAAGTCCCCCAAGGAACCGATGGACAGAGAAAAGGACCGGGGCAGAAACGTTTCCTTTTTTGATGATGTCACCATTTATCTTTTTGATCAGGTATTCTCAATACATTCCACAATAGATTGATAAGAAAATAATATTAGATTTATTAAAAATGAATGCTTACATTCTTACTTTCTCTTTCATTGCAACAGGAAACTCCAACTAATGAGTTGAGCAGTTCAGCACCCACCAGTCCAGCCCCAGTGTCTGTCAAAAGCACCAAGTTGGATTTGCATGGTATGTCCCTAACATCACACTCATGATGACACACAGAATGAGGAGGAGACATTTTAGGTTGGAGATAAAGTACATCAGTCTCATATATGTTTACTATATATGTATTATCAGTAAGTTCCCACCTTGAGCCAGAGAATGACTGAAATTCTGACAGCTCTTAACTCATCTCCACCCTCAGTTCAGCCATCTTCTCTCCAAATACGCAGCCAGTATTAATCTTCTATAATTATCCCCCTTGACACTGTGACATGTGGAACTGAGCGGGACATAAATCCCGCTCTCAACAATGCAAGCTTAAGCTGTGTTTCCCAACACATTTTCATTTGCTCTCTTGACTTCCACTCTCCATCTCACACACTGATCACCTCATTTCACAGAATAATGGAAGATTGGGCTCAGAATTTCCTTTTGGGCTGAACACATACAGAAACGCCTAAATTAGACGCTTTCAAGATCTTTCATAGCCTCCAGAGTTGAAACTTCAAAGCCTCGAAAGAAGAGTCTGTGTTCCCTTTGAGTTATTTTTAACAATACACCCTCTTGTATTGCTTCAGCTCGATTATATTAATAGATATAGATTATTAGTTTATTTTCTCCTTCGTATTTGGTTTGTGAGTCCTGTCTTACTACACAGCTCAGTAGTATTAACCCTCTATTATATGAAATATAACTTAGATACATTAAAAAAATGTTTTGAATATTTTTATTATTTAAAATTGCCTAAATAATATATATAATAAAATATATGTATAAGAAAAAGTTGTAAACATAGTCTCAGGTTAGTTTAATGCTATGTAAGTCAATGGGACTCCATTAGCTTTTATGCACATAGAATTCTGCATATTTGCGTATTGTTGCCATATCAAGCAACACATTTTTTTTTAGCTTATTAGGAAAAAAATTATATCATAAAAATTGAATCAAATGTAAAAATGTATTTGATTTTTTTCAATGTCCATGAGCAAAAGGGACTGACCAACAGGATATCCTGGTCATGTGACCTCATAGATTGTATGTCCTTCAAAATAAAAGCCCTGTTTTCACACCTAAATGTCACAGCTTTTTAGAAAAATGTAGATAAAGTAATTTTGCCATATGGCAACACTATGCAGTAGAGGGTTAAATCTACATTTGACCCAGTGTTATGCCTTTATTATAAGGACAGCTGTTGTCGTGACTGATTTGTTTGTTTTTCTCTCTCTCAGGGCCGAAAAGCAAGGAATCAAAAAGGAAAGAAAATTTATCAATCAAACCGAGGTCGCCTGTGGGGGCTAATCCAGTGACTTCATCTCGCTTCACTGTCAGCCCGGCGGACGACCCCCACTTGATGTGATGTCCCATGTGGTCATGGGAACCTTTAGAGCTGAACCCTCTGAGACTGGCCATTGAATTAACGCAACAACCAGCCATTCACCCAGAGGCTATTTTTTTATTGAATAGGCAACTGAAAGAATCAGACTCCCGTTCTAAAAGCTGGACACATTCCAGGTTTTATCAGCGACAGGATTTTGTATGAAAGGGGTTGTTGAGCTCCTGCCTGCCACTGTTTACAGAGTTTATTCATAGCCTTCGGCTACAAAAGTCTTTGGAAAAGGCAGCATATGCTAGGAGAAGAGGAGCCTGGAGCTTTGTAAAATCTGAAACAGATTTGACAGCTATGCAGTGGGAGTCGTGCTGTGTACCAGCTTACCTTCTCTTTTTCTGCTTCATTCTGTTGTATTATTCCCCAGGTGTGCGGGGAATGCACTTTCTTTAGTCATTCATCTGTCTATGTAAACGCTTGAATTCCAGTCCTCTCTTTATCAAACATTTTTCATTGAAGTCAGTCAGATGTTCTTGTAGGCAGCAGTTTGGAACATTAATTGCTTGACTCCTGTATTTGAGGATACTCATTCGCATTTGTACAAATGTCATAATACAAGTGTATACAATATCATTTTAGAGCTGTTTACTTTTAGATGTATTCTTAGACTGCACGAAAAATGAAACAAGCTACATTATTTATACTTTAAGTTCTAAAAAGCTTTCCCTTACTTTAATGCTATTAATTTATATATTTATTAATTATTTTACTTATTTATGTAAAGCCAGTTTCCATGCAATATTTAATTTATTTTATTATTTATTTATTTTATTATTTATTTATTTATTTGCTTTGGTGTAATTAACATATATTAACTTAGCTATAATTTGTTTGGGACAGAATGCATCTAGGTTATACCTTCTCTAAGATCTTCATAACAAATAAATCTAAATATTTTCCCAAACGTCTTAATTGCTAACAAAAAAAAAAGTATTTTGTATAATTTTACTTGTGAATATATGCCAATCTGTATGGATCTATGTCCTGTAATGTTTCATTATTTTCATTGTCTATGAATTTTTTAGCTGTCTTGTCATTCTTTTAACATTGTTTAATGACAGTTAATGTAGTTTAGCATGAAGAATCGAAGCCTTTCATCAGTAAATAACTCCATTTGTTTGTGTATCTGTTAATTTATTTCCATTTTCTACTAATAACAGTCCATCATGCAGTCGAGGTCCAACTAGTCCATTTGTTTAGTCTGTTTAAATGTTGGTTTAAAACCTGTATTGTTTAAAGAATTGTTTTCAAGGGATAATGTATAAACAAGGGGAAATAAAAACTACAAAATGTGAACCTCTTATCGAACTGTTTCATGACAATAAATCCGTTGTTTTCTATTTGTAAGATGCTCCATTTAATAATTGAGAACACCTATTTGGATGTCTCTTAGGTCAAAGCTTATCGATGACTACGTTACCCAGAATGCAACGCGGACGTAGCTGATGACGCATTTAACCCGAGACAACAGCAGAGCACAAACTTAACGAGGAAAACGCAAACACGTCGTATAGCGACTTGTGTTTCTATAGAAAATCTCAAATCATACAGTTTTTATCAGGATAATCTGCAGGAATTTAAACCTTCAAGGTGAGTTAATGCTTCTTTAAAAACGTCTAGTTTTATGAGCTCGGCTTTTCTTAAGATAGCATTTACTAAAATTTGCTAATGTTTGCTAATATCACACAAACGCTACATTACCGTAAACAATGGTTGCGTTTTAGTTTTTACAGTGTTTTATCAGTTAATAGAAGTGACCGATATTCCATTTATTATATTACTATAAACATTAATTATTACAATAGTTGTTAAATGGTGTTCATGTAGAGTAGCCTCAACATTTGTGATTTGGTTAAGAAGTACCGTAGTATAGAGATACAGTAGTTTTGGGGAATATTATTGAATCTTACTACACCGAATAAGTGTCTATATGTAGTGGATATACACTGTATTTATGAATCTAATATGAGACTGTACATACTGTGGCAACATTGAATGTATTATTATCTATCAAATGCCATGGGTCATTCTTTTTTATGCATTTGATGTAGTCTAAAGATCGAGTTTGCTATTTTGGCTCAATTGTTGAGTTTTCTATGGCAGGAGAGTCAAACTCAGTTTAATCCCAGGACACATCTATGTTCTGGTTTCCCTCAAATGGCCAGATCATATATACACTCAGCGGCCACTTTATTAGGTACACCATGCTAGTAACGGGTTGGACCCCCTTTTGCCTTCAGAACTGCCTCAATTCTTCGTGGCATAGATTCAACAAGGTGCTGGAAGCATTCCTCAGAGAGTTTGGTCCATATTGACATGATGGCATCACACAGTTGGTGCAGATTTGTCGGCTGCACATCCATGATGCGAATCTCCTGTTCAACCACATCCCAAAGATGCTCTATTGGATTGAGATCTGGTGACTGTGGAGGCCATTTGAGTACAGTGAACTCATTGTCATGTTCAAGAAACCAGTCTGAGATGATACCAGCTTTATGACATGGTGCATTATCCTGCTGAAAGTAGCCATCAGAAGTTGGGTACATTGTGGTCATAAAGGGATGGACATGGTCAGCAACAATACTCAGGTAGGCTGTGGCGTTGCAACGATGCTCAATTGGTACCAAAGGGCCCAAAGAGTGCCAAGAAAATATTCCCCACACCATTACACCACCACCACCAGCCTGAACCGTTGATACAAGGCAGGATGGATCCATGCTTTCATGTTGTTGATGCCAAATTCTGACCCTACCATCCGAATGTCGCAGCAGAAATCGAGACTCATCAGACCAGGCAACGTTTTTCCATCTTCTATTGTCCAATTTCGATGAGCGTGTGCAAATTGTAGCCTCAGTTTCCTGTTCTTAGCTGAAAGGAGTGGCACCCGGTGTGGTCTTCTGCTGCTGTAGCCCATCTGCCTCAAAGTTCGACGTACTGTGTGTTCAGAGATGCTCTTCTGCCTACCTTGGTTGTAACGGGTGGTTATTTGAGTCACTGTTGCCTTTCTATCAGCTCCAACCAGTCTGGCCATTCGCCTCTGACCTCTGGCATCAACAAGGCATTTCCGCCCACAGAACTGCCGCTCACTGGATATTTTTTCTTTTTCGGACCATTCTCTGTAAACCCTAGAGATGGTTGTGCGTGAAAATCCCAGTAGATCAGCAGTTTGTGAAATACTCAGACCAGCCCTTCTGGCACCAACAACCATGCCACGTTCAAAGTCACTCAAATCACCTTTCTTCCCCATACTGATGCTCGGTTTGAACTGCAGGAGATTGTCTTTACCATGTCTACATGCCTAAATGCACTGAGTTGCTGCCATGTGATTGGCTGATTAGAAATTAAGTGTTAACGAGCAGTTGGACAGGTGTACCTAATAAAGTGGCCTGTGAGTGTATGTGTCTACATATTATTATGTATGTTATTATATTAGATAATTGCCTCTCCACTCATAATAGTGCTGGTGACAATTTGATAAAATTTTTAAACAGAATTTAAAAATATGCTGATGCAGAAATAATGTTATATTGTTGTTAGTGTCTAATTATTAAAATGCTGCGGCAAAACATGTAAAGTCATCACAGATATCTAGAGACTCATACCAGAATATGATGATAACCACTATTAACTATTTATTTAATGGATTTTTAAAAGATTGGAATCTATGGTTTTGTGTTGCTATGCTAAATTCAACAGTTTCTGTACTTCAACAAAGGAAAATAAAGAAAAACAGAAACTGTTTTTAAACAACCTTTGTGGCCAATTGAGAAAAGATTTTGGAGTTAACGAAGTCGTACAAAGACAACGTGATCAGTGTGTCTCTGTTACGTTCAAACATTTATTCACTTTCCCATCTCTCAATAAATCACACAAGTCTGTGAAAGCTGTCTGTGAGGGGCCTGTCTGTGGGGGGCCACAAAAAATGAGGTGCCGGGTCAGATTTGGCCCCCGAGCCTTGACTTGGACACATGTGGTCGATGGGATCAAACAACATCACCATGATCCCATAGCAACCATGGATTACAACTAGCTGGAACAAGCTGGGAGGGGTTCAGTCAGTCAGTCATTTTCTATACCTGCTTATTCCTCATTAGGGTCACATGGTCTGCTGGAGCCTATCCCAGCGCGTTACGGCGAGAGGCAGGGATACCCCCAGATGGTCGCCAGCCAATCGTGGGGCACACACACCATTCACTCACACACTCACACCTACGGGCAATTTAGAGTCTCCAATTAACCTGAGCATGTTTTTGGACTGTGGGAGGAAGCAGGAGTACCCGGTGAAAACCCATGCAGACACGGGGAGAACATGCAAACTCCACACAGAAAGGTCCCAGACCCAGGACCAAGGAGGTCTTGAACCTGCGACCTTCTTGCTGTGAGGCAACAGCGCTAACCCCTGCGCCACCGTGTCGCCCATGCTGGGAGGGGTTCCTTTTTCAAATTTCCAAAGGCTCAAAGTCTCAGAATTTGAAAACCTCTGGTTTAGACAATTTCCTTCAACAATAACTGATTCAGTCTTCATCTGTCCCATGATTTGTTTTGTGTTGATTTCTGGTTAATGTCTGTTAGTCAGGTATTTTTAGTGTTGTCCTAAATGATTGGTATTCATATGTAAATTAAATACATGGGTAGTTTGCACAACAGCAGTCCTGATTTTAATAATTTGAGTGACATTAACAGTACTTAAAGGACAGGTTCATGATTTTCAAGTATGTCATGAAGCCAGCAATTTCTCTCAGGCAATTGGCATAATTCCATTTTTAAGACCAAGAAGATACTTTAAGCTTCATCTCTGTGTTGACATATTATTTCAGATGAGATAAAATCCTGGTGTACGTTATTAGAGTAATCACATGCTCACCATCAAGGACTGTGGTGCTCACCTTGGGACCTGATCTGTGTAGCTTGACTTCATCAAATCAGTTTCATGTAAGTCTTAAGCGTTTCTAACACCGACTGCAGATGTCTCTGGCGGATGAGCTCCTGGCAGACCTGGAGGAGGCTGGAGATGAAGGGGAGGACGGCTTGTATCCAGAGGAGGAGGAGGGTGAGAGTGATGGAGACGCAACACAGGGAAGGACAGAGGGAGTCCTGGAAGACATCCCAGAGGAGATGGAGGTGGACTACAGTAAAGCTGAAAGTGTTACGTCCATCGCCAAGCTCCGTAACAGCAAACAGGTGAGTCCTACAACCGTATGAGAGAAGGTTGGGGTTTGCAGTGATATGTCTGGTCGTTGTGTACCTGTGGTGAATAACCCTACTGGATGTTAACAGTTTTCAGAGATCATGGACAAGATTTCGGAATACATCGGAAAGCAGCGCATGAACTCAGAGGGTGAGTTTAACCTATTCTGCATGTTTTTTTCATTCAAACGGTGACTGTATGTTACATACATACATTTTGCTTGAGTCATTGGTTTGTTTCCTTACAGTCTCAGGCCCCGTCGAGTCCGACCCAGAATACAGACTGATCGTTGCAGCCAATAACCTCACAGTAGAGATCGACAATGAGCTCAGTGAGTTGGCAGTTTGTTTTTAAATAGGCTAAAAATGTTAAAGATTTCACGCTGCTCTGTATCCTAATTTTTTATGGCTTTTGTTTCAGATATCATTCACAAGTTTACCCGGGACAAGTACTCAAAGCGGTTCCCAGAGCTCGAGTCTCTAGTGCCAGATTCTCTAGATTACATCCGCACGGTCAAGGTGAGTTGAGGTTTATTTATTAGGCCTCTAAAACAGTTCAGTGTGGGAATAAAGTGTCCCAGTGCTGCTATTTTCTCAACACTGTTGACTATTTGTGTCTTTGTGTACAGAAGAAAAATGTTTAGTCACTTCATTCCATTTATCTTTTTAGTTATTTTTACCGTTTTATTTACTTATTTATTCTTATAACAACTATTTATCTTTAGTTATTTTTACTGTTTATGTACTTTATTTTTTATAGGGGAGTTGATTTAAAGCTACCTTTACTGTTTTATTTATTTGATTACTTGGTCGTCTTAATCTTCTCCCACCTATCTGAAGTTAGGTTGTGGGGGCAGCAGCCTCAATAGGGAAGCCCAGACTTTCCTCTTTGTTTCTGCTTCATCCAGCTCTTCCAGGGGAACCTGTTTTCAGGCCAGCTGAGAGACATAATCTCTGCAGCATGTCCTAAACCATCTTGTTTGGCTCCTCTTGATGTGGAGCAGCAGTAGTTCTACTCTGACTCCTCCCTGACCGAGCTTCTCATCCTATCTCTAAGGGAGAGCCCAGCCACCATTTAAAGGAAACTCATTTCAGCCGCTTGTATTCACAATCTCGTTCTTTCGGTCACTACCCAAAGCTTGTGACCATAGGTGAGGGTAGGAACGTAGATCGACTGGTAAATTGAGAGCTTTGGCTTTTGGCTCAGCTCCTTCTTCACCACGACAGACCAATGCAAAGCCCGCATCACTGCAGACGCTGCACTGATCCGCTGGTCAGTCTCCTGCTTCATCCTACCCTCACTCGTGAACAAGACCCTGAGATACTTGATTTTCTACACTTGAGTCAGGATCTCAACCCCGACCCGCTTTGCACTCGAACGTCACATTCTCATGAAGAGTACCAGATCGTCTGCAAAAAGCAGCAACCTGATCCTGGTGCCATTGAACCACAGCCCTTCAACGCCCTGACTGTACCTAGAAATCCTGTCCATAAAGTTATGAACAGAACCGGTGACAAAGGGAAGCCCTGGTGGAGTCCAACTCCCACTGGAAACAAGTCCGACTTATTACTGGCAATGTGGACCAAGCTCTGGTACTGGGTGAGTCGGGAACCCCATATTCCCAGAGCACCCCCCCCCCCCCCCCAGGACTCCCTGAGGGACACGGTCCAACACCTTCTCCAGGTCCACAAATCACATGTAAACTGGTTGGGTGAACTCCTGCTGACTGACTACTGCACTTCAGAACCATCCAATAGACCTTCCCAGGGTGGCTGAGGTGTGTGATCCCCCTGTAGTTTGAGCCCACCCACTGGTCCCCCTTTTTGATGAGAGGAACCACCACCCTGGTCTACTAGTCCAGAGGTACTGCCCCCGATGTCCAATGTGATGTTCCAGAGACGTGTCAACCAAGGCAGCCCCAAAACATCCAGAGCCTTGAGGAACTGGATCTCATCCACTCCTGGGGTCTTGCTACTGAGAAGCTTTTTGCTGCCTCAGCAATCTCAGCCTCAGAGATAGGCAAGCCCACCACTGGGTCCTCAGACTCTCAGTGCTGGTGGGATGCTCCTGTCAAGTCACTCCCCCAGACCTGGTTTTGCGGGGGGTGCCCCAGTGCCCCAATGACCCACATTCAGGGTTCATTTAGGGAAGTTTTGAGCTGCACTTTGTCTGGTCCCTCACCTAAGACCTGATTGCCATGGGTGACCCTTTCAGGGCTGTAAAGCCTCCAACAACATAGCTGCTGGGTCTGTCTCTCTGAAGCACGTATGCACTTATGCTATGTATGAAAGGTTCTTTAAAAAATAAAGTTATTACTGAATTTTTCACTGCATGTTTGTGAAATAATTGTTTTCCTCATTTATTTCAGTCCCATTTCAGTAAGTTTGTGGTTCCACATTACAGCTCCCTTTATGATGTGAGTGGTGTGATTTAGACACAACTCAAGAGTGATATTGGCTGCACCTTCATGAATAATATATGCTAGGTTGGTGTTACTTTAGTTTTATTGTAGGAGAACAGGTTGAAAATGTTTTAAATATTGTGTTCTGGCCTGTTGTTTAAACGTGGTGTATTCTCCATTTTGTGTTTTCTGCTCAGGAACTGGGAAATAACCTGGAGAAGTGCAAAAACAATGAGAATCTCCAGCAGATCCTCACCAACGCCACTATTATGGTTGTCAGTGTCACAGCCTCAACGACGCAGGGGTGAGACGACATCTGTGGTTACTGCTGTCATCCAGAGTGATGGTTACATGATGCTGCTAATTACTATGATGGTTCTGTTTAGTGCCAACAGATTTCTGCACATTAATAGACATAGAACACATAACTGCACACATGACAAACTTGCTAATGCTTAACATAATTTAAAATATCTGCAATGCACAGAACAAAACTGTTAAAATGGTTTTAAAATGTTCTTGAAAGAGTTGAGTCAATAAGGTGAAATTCTGAATGAATTGAATTGAATTTGGCACAAAACTGAACATGGCTGCCTGTGTTTCAGTGACCTGCTGTGTCTATGGCCTGAGGGCAGGTGACTGTGACTGTGTAGTGTCTCTGAGGCTGTTTGTTTTTTCCCTTTTTATTTTGTCTGCTAGAGGTGCTGTTTAGTGGTTCCAGGACTGGTCCAATGATTTTGCTACAGATTTTAATCATTTTCTTTATAGCAGTGGATCTCAAACTTATCAAACGACACCTGAACTGACACAAATTACACCTGGATCCCCCAGTATGGAAGATATTTATTTTTAGAGAGCGTATTAACCAAAACAGTCATACATTCTGGTATTTTGTTACTTATGGATGGTATAAACGTGAAAAATAAATGATTATCCTTCCCCTTTTGGCTGGGGATCCCCTAGAACACCCATAAGGAGCCCTGGGGATCCCCAGTCCCCACTTTAGATGGTTGAGAGCATCAAACCAGGCTGTTAGGTTGAAAGTGATGAAACATCTGTAGAATGGACGTAGGGTTTGCAGTGTTTCCTTGGAAAGACGAGACGGACATCAGAGAATATGATTTCACTGTTTGGTTTGAAAGGGATTTTGTTGTTTATTGTGACACCAAGGTATTTATGTCTACCCTCTTTACTCTGTGGTCTGGCCATTGATGACACACTCCTTTGCTTCATCTCTGGCATTCTAGTTTGTTCAATTTGTTTTGGATCAGTATCTGTTTCTAAGATATATGGTATTTTTTTATCATTGAGTGTGACCTTCAGGGCTTTTATGATCCTGGGTTTGTTACCTCCTCAAAGGTGATTCAGTGAGTGGCACCATCAGCAGCCTCTTCTAAACTCCCTATACCTCCTCAGTTAACATCTGAGTCTATATTCTTATACTTTCTTATACTGATACTTCTTTATGTAATTTATGAGGTGGGTAGCATTTTGTTTAAGGACGTATTTTACATCCTTCACATTGCCTGACAACGCTGACTGTTCTGTCTTTGATGGTTTTTAGAATGCAGCTAAATGAGGATGAACTGAAACAACTGGAGGAAGCATGTGACATGGCCCTGGAGCTGAACCAGTCTAAACACGGCATATATGAATATGTGGAGTCCAGAATGTCGTTTATTGCCCCAAATCTGTCCATCATTGTTGGAGCATCAACAGCCGCCAAGATCATGGGTGAGACATGCAACTAGCTGAGTGTGCATGGTTATTTTTTGCCCTCGCTCTCCTAATTGCGTTCCCTCCTTTTTATCTGTGGCTGCAGGTATTGCTGGAGGCCTCACTAATCTGTCCAAGATGCCGGCCTGTAACCTGATGCTGCTCGGAGCTCAGAGACGGACCCTGTCCGGCTTCAGCAGCACCTCTCTGCTGCCTCACACTGGCTTCATCTACCACTGTGATATAGTGCAGTCACTACCACCTGTGAGCAAATGCATGCACTTAACCGTGAATGATGACCTGTCATCATAACCTATCTCAATTATTATTTTTTGTTGTATTCTTCTTTATTGTTTTTTGTTGTTAAGCTGCCTGCGTTTTATTTTTTTTTGTCTTCAGGATCTCAGGAGGAAAGCAGCTCGTCTGGTGGCTGCAAAGTGCACTCTGGCTGCCCGGGTGGACAGTTTCCACGAGAGTTCTGTTGGCAAGGTGATGATCCAGATGGAGCATGTACAGATTAATACACATTGAGACTCATTAATATACACTAATGAGGATAAAATACCATCCAACAACACTTCAAACCACAGAACTAACATCAACCTCAAACAGAAGATGTAAAAATGTAGTTTTAATTCTAGCCTGCCTGGTTCTCTGGTATTTGTATGCAGCAGTCTTGAATAATTCAACTCCACCCTCTGACATTAATCTTTGTGTCTTTTTTGGCAGGTCGGCTATGATCTCAAAGAAGAAATCGAGAGGAAGTTTGATAAATGGCAGGAGCCTCCACCGGTGAAGACGGTGAAGCCGCTGCCAGCTCCACTGGACGGGCAGAGGAAGAAGAGAGGAGGAAGAAGGTAAACAACAAGATCAACATATCAGATTCTTGTTTTATGGAACATTTCATCTCTAGTTAGTAGATATGATAGAAGGAGGTTACTGAGATTATTCCCTGAACAAGATGAAGTAAAAACCATTAACATGTTGAAGCAAAATAAAACTATATATATATATATATATATATATATATATATATATATATATATATATATATATATATATATATACACACACACACACACGTACACTATTAACTGGCTGCTGCTCTCTAAAGGTATCGAAAGATGAAAGAGCGTCTGGGACTGACTGAGATCAGAAAACATGCCAACAGGATGACCTTCGCAGAGGTTGGTAGTTATTTTCTGATCATTTTAATACCCACTCAATCCCTGTCTGAATATATAATATAGTCCACATATTCAGAAGCCCCCAGCCCCTGGGATGGATAAAAGCAGCCTCATCTCTGATTTCATCGAATTTTTACAAAAAAAAAAAAAACAGCTTCTACCTTAAAACCAAATGCTTTTGTTGTATTTGTAGCAGGAGACTGAAGTGAAGTTGACTTGCCTCCAGTCTAAGCTTGATTTTTCTATAGAAACGTCAAATGCAAAGGTGTTGTAGCAATATCAGTCAGCTGAGAACAGCATCAATGATCACACCAGTGTCTCTGAGCTGCTTCATTCTCTGCAATAGACAGTAAACTAGTTTCATTACTGTGCCCTTGTTACCTTTAAAAAAAAATAATTCATAACCTCGAGTTAATGATTCTCAACTCAGGAAAAGAAATGCAGGTTGTGAAACACTGCAGAGCCAGAATATAACGTTCATCCATTCTGTACTGTGTTCTGTGTTTTCTTGTTCGGTTCATCTTGCATTTAGTTGTTTTTTTACTTGTTGCACAACATTTTATACTATTTTACATTACTGGTTTCTTGACAAGAGAAACATAAGCACTGAGACTTTAAGTCTAATGTCTGATGTTGTAGATTGAAGACGATGCATACCAGGAGGACCTGGGCTTCAGTCTGGGTCAGCTGGGGAAGAGCGGCAGTGGGCGTGTCCGACAGGCTCAGGTCAATGATGCCACTAAAGCCAGAATCTCCAAATCTCTCCAGGTAAACATATTCAGTCATTTTTACATCACAGGTGAAACATGATTAATATTATTCCTGACCTCTAATGTGTGTGTACTTCTGCTTTGTTACATAATAGAGGACGTTGCAGAAACAGAGCATGACGTACGGAGGAAAGTCAACGGTCAGAGATCGGGAGAGATCAGGAACCAGCTCCAGTGTCGCTTTCACTCCACTACAGGTTAAAATATTTAAATGTCTTAACTCAGAGGAGGCAAAGTCAGTTTCATCCTGGGCCACATCAGCGTTCTGGTTTCCCTCAAAGGGCCAATTATAAAGATCCTATATATCTATCTATGTATTATTATTATTGTTATGTTATTATATTAGATAACTCATAATAGTGCTGGTGACAATTTACTAAGATTTTTAAACAGAATTTAAAAATATGCTGATGTAGAAATGTTATATTGTTGTTAGCATCTAATTATTAAAATGCTGCAGCAAAACATGTAAAATCATCACAGATATCTAGAGAGTCATACAAGAATATGTTGATAACCACTATTAACTATTTGATTTATTTAATGGATGTTTCAAAGATTAGAATCTATGGTTTTGTGTTGCTATGCTAAATATTAAAGAATAGAAAGTACAAGAAAGTAATGACAGATGTACTTCAACAAAGGAAAATAAGGAAAAATGGAAACTTTCCTGTTTTTAAACAACATCCGTGGTCAATTCAGTTAATGAAGTCATACAAAGACAACGTGACCAGTGTGTCTCCGTTAAGTTCAAACATTTATTCACTTTCCCATCTTTCAATAAATCACACAAGTCTGTACAAGCTCTTGAGGGGCCACAGATTTTGGCCCTGGGCCTTGAGTTTGACACATGTCTGAACTGAACAGAACCAGAACCACACAGGTTTATTTTAATCAGTGGTTGTGCTCTCATGTGCAGGGGCTGGAGATCGTGAACCCACAGGCTGCAGAGAAGAAGGTGGCTGAAGCCAACCAGAAATATTTCTCCAACATGGCCGAGTTCCTCAAAGTCAAGAAGGAATCCAAGATGTGAAGATACGCACACACACTCATCATGCACAATGCAGATTGACCTCAGCATTGCAAAGTAATAGTATATCTTTGAATTTGTCTGACATTTGTCCTGTATTTTGTTTTTACTTTTTTCCCATTTTAATAAAATGATATGACCCATTTTACAAATCCTTGTCATTTTTAATAGAGGAACTTGGTACTTTAATTGTATTTAATTTTTTGTTTTTGTTTTTTTAAAGCAATTTAACTGATATTATGCATAGATAAACTCCTTAACTCACTGTAGAATCTGGAAGCTACAGAGCTACAACTATCCTTTTTTGATAGATGATTAAGCTATTGATTATTGAAATGATTCTTTGTTTATATAAGGGTATGACCATTGTTTCCTAAAGAAAATGCAACCTAAAACATCCCTTGAAATCCCAATCCACAGTTCACAACCTAAACATTATCAGTTTACGATTAAGACTGAGGAAAACCAAAAATAAAATCAGATTTGAGTAACTGGAACAAGAAAATTTGAGGATTTTCTTCTTAAAATGACTCGAATTGATCATCAAAGTAGGTGGTTAAATAATAGTTGGCAGCTCTCGTGGTTTGTGCCTCTATGATTTTATGTACATTCAAATGTAATGTATCAATAACAGGACTTTACAACACTGTCTTGTAATTTCTTAAAAGTATTTATTGAAATTTTACAATCCTGTTATAACCCCGTTATGACATCTCCCATGCAGAACTGTGATGAGGAAAAAATTGTAAATACGTCTTGAAATTCACATTTTAGCAATTTCTTAACTGACCTTCCCTTTCAGAAAACCTTAAAAGCCCCCCAAAAATAGAATCTATAAAAGGCAAATCTCTCGTAGCTTTGCGGTATGTTTTTTCCTTTTTCCACATCCTCAACCCCCCCCCCTGTTTCCCTCCCAAAAGAAAGCCTAATCAAGAGCTGAATTTACACACAACAGGAAATTGTAATGGCAGCAACAGATCAGAACTGGTTTTCACGGCTGCTTGAACGGTAAAATCTGATTCAGGTCACATAAAACTCCCCATTCAAACTGCCAGGAAAAGGTGGGATCTGTCCCTGCATCTGATTAAAAACCAGATCACCAGTGTAAATATTGTTCTTCAGGTAGCACATGAACAACCACGGCAGACGAGACACTTCTTACTCCACCCACAAATTCAATCTACCACCAGAATTTTTAGGATTTCTGCATTTTTCACTCTACATGTAAACAGTTTCAGTGCACATTCACTGTATAGGGTTTTCACTTAAAATATCAGGTGGTAAATTCAACACTGTGGATTTTAGAATGACATCAAAACAACAGAATAAAACCTTGAATAAAAAGTGGGAAGTTGACTCAAACAGAACGTATCTAATGCTATCCGTGTACTTTGAATTAAAGAGGTGATTTGTGTTCTGTCGCAGGAATTTGGGCACAGGTACATTCACTATGCTCAGCATGGCGTTTTGCATGGAGGAGGATGAGAATTCCTCGGCGGTGTAAGAATCAAACATCAAGTTGATTAACTTCTCGAACCCTATTTTTTTTTTAAGATTTATTTTACAAGTTTATTAATTTCTCACAAACATGAATGCGCCATAATAATGCATTTTCTTTGACAGGTTAACTTAAAAACATTTTATTGGTAAAGAGAGGGAGTCAGAGACCAGTTCAATTGCATAGCAATTTAATCCATGTCCAATAAGGACTCTTTCCCTGTCACAGGGAGAGGCCCTGTGGTCACTCTCAATCAGCGTTTTAAATCGACCAAGACAATATCAATAAAACTATTGATAACCGCTCACTATCTCTAATAGTGACCATATTCAACAGGCATCATAGGGTCTTAAAAGAAGCCATTCCTACACACCATGACTAAATGTCCACTGTACTTCCCCATTCTAAACCACCAAATTACAGTAAATACAAGATGGGCAGTTTACTTAACAATCAAATCCAAGGTTTGTTTTGTGTCAAGTCAAAGGCTTCCAGGCTCATGTTGGGTAGGTGGTACAGAGAATCTTGTTGAAACGGAAAAAGAAAACAAAACATGAGAAACATGCATGGGGTAGGCTTTCCTAATGCCACATACTGAGTGTGCACACAGACAGGCACAAACGCAGATCTCTAATGAGAGCCCCCTCGGCTCATGCAGCGCTCAGCGTTTGATCTGGGCCCACAGGGCGGTTTTTAGTCAAAAGCGAGGCGCTACATGAGCAGCGAGGGCTTCACGTGAGATGCAGCCTATACAGACACCAGTCTCCCGTTTCCGGAGAGGGTTTCTACTACACATCACAATCTCTATCCACAGTTTGGAGTTCAGTCTCGGAATGTCAACAGCAGCACGTTTTGTCTCTCTGTCCTTTCGCGTCCCTCTGTCGGTCACTGCAGGTCTCTGTCTTCGAGGTACCTGTACTCGAAGGTGAACCCCTCCTTCTTCCGCTGGCCCCATTTCTCATAGTCAAAGTAAATGTAAGTGCCCTGAGGGAGCAGCAGAGCGCAGAGAACTACTATTAATACACTGAAACCACAAATCAATACATTATATTAAGTGCCTGGACGTTTACTGCGATGTGGAAACAAACTGTGGCGAACCTGTTCAAACTCATCAGTGATAGTCTTGGGCTCCTCGTGCCTCTGGAACCACATCATGTACTTGGTGTGAAACCTCCATGACTGCTTCTTCAGAGCCTTGGCAGACAGATACTGAGCCTTTGTGCCCTGAAAGAGGGAGTTCAAAGCAGCCGTTAAGCTTGGAAGCAAAATTTCCTAAAGAAGGGAGACAGGGGGGGCACATGATTACCTCCAGGTAGTAGAAGATGAAGAACAGAGTTTCTGTGGACAGTCTCTGGTAGAACTCTATGGAGTCCGAATGGTGTGGCGGTATCTGATGATGGAAGGGCAGGGTGGGACACGGATTCCTCATCAGGTATTGCCTTTAGGACAAGAAGAGTGAAGCAGTGGAAGTTACAAATCCATCAGAAACAATTAATCAACACCTCTGTGCAATATATGGTGACACAAATGTGATGTGGTGTAACTTTTTGACTTTCTCATCTTGCCAAACATTATTTGTCACCGACATCAATCTCACAGTTTAAATTAAATAATGAATAATTGTAGGATGAAGATAAATGTGATGATAAACTTCTTATTTGCCCTAGACCATGGGTAGGTAACTCTGGTCCTAGAGAGCTGGAGTGGGTGCAGGTTTTTGTTCCAACCAAGCAGTAACACACCTGATTCTACTGGAGTCCTTGAATAGAGCCTCCATTAGTAGAATCAGGTGTTACTGCTTGGTTGGAACAAAAACCTGCACCCACTGCATCTCTCTAGGACCAGGGATGCCTACCCCTGAGTCTAGATCCACGACTGATCACAAGATCATGTGGAGAGGCCGGGGTCCTCACCTGATCCTCTCGGAGTCCGAGGGGTGTGGCATGTGTGTCCATGCGGACTCCTGCATGGCCTGCTGGTAGAGCTGGTCTTTGGGCAGCGGGGTGGGACCCAGCGGACAGACCCCGAGCGAGGGGGGGATGCTGACCTCCGACACGGACGGCTGAGGGGCAGCGGGTGTGCCGGGCGCTGCAGACGAGGAGAAGATGTCTACAAGGAAGAAGAAAAAAGGATCATGTGAATTAAAGAAATATAATTCACCTACATACAGTGTTGATTGATATTAAAAGGAAATCCTTTAATGCTATGATTTTTATATATATATATATATATATATATATATATATATATATATATATATATATATATATATATATAACTAACCCTCTATTGCATGAAATATTTTAGTCATGGCAAAAAGTGTTTTGAATGTTTTTATTACTTCAAATGGCCCAAATAATAAATATATTAAAACATATATATATAAGAAAAAGTTGTAAACCACTCAGACTCTGGATAGTTTCATGCTAGGTAAGTGAATAGGACTCCATTAGGTTGTATGCACTAGGGATTTTCCATATTATGTATAATCTGTTTTAGCACATTAGAAAAAAGCCTATAACATTTATTTAATTAATTAAATGTAAAAAAATATATATATATATGTAGTTTACTTACACCAGATAGTGAGTTATATTTTTTATTTGGTGAAAATTTTCCAAAATTCTGCATAAAAGCCAACCTTCTATTGTGAGACAACAATGCCCACATGTCAAATGTCCATGAGCAAACAGGACATCCTGGTCATGTGACCTCATACATTCTATATCCTTCAAAAATAAAAGCCCCCTTTTCACACCTAACTGTTAAAATCTAGATTTTATATCAGAGCTTTTTAAAAATGAAGATAAAGTAATTGTTGCCATATGGTAACACTATGCAATAGAGGGTTTATAACTAATTTTTAGCACTGAGTGTTTTTGAACTTTCACCTCACTAAATATAATCTGCTAATATGACTCCATTAGTAGTACAACATTTCCTTCTCAGTAATTAGTAAGTGTACAGGTGATGCTGGGCGATTACAGCGTAGTAAATAATGTCTGACCGTTCCGACCTCTGTCTCTTAGGTGCAGGTTGGGAATCTCTCCGTCCAGACCTGATCCCAGCGCTGCCCTCTCAGCCATCGCCTTCAGGGAACTGAGAGGCTCCGGAGCCTGAGGAGGACAGAGTGGATGATGAGGTCAAAATAAATTGGAAAGAGAGAGGAGGAACCTTTATGAGCATTTAACGGGAACAGCAGTAAATGACTTACAGAGAAACTATTGCAACTAAAGGTTTTATGCTCTAAAAGGCCTGTAACTGGATGCATTGAGCAACGTGTTCAAAAGAGACAATAACTCATGTAATGCAAGATGTTTTATGGAACAGCTATTGGCAGCCCTACGCTCACACATTGTCCAACACTGCATTCTTGTTCTTGTTTGTAAAGAACAAGAAATGGACATATACTGCACTGGGTCCAAACATATCAATCTTTTTAAGGACTGTGTAGTTGTGTAAATGCAGCCTTCTCTATTTGGTATGAATGGAGCTCATGAGAGCAGACGTTTGTGGGCAGCACCAGACATTTTAATAATGCTCTATTCAGATGAGTTATGGGCCAAACAAAGAGAAATTGAAAATGCCTAAAACGGGTTTAGACAGTTGATAGTGTAAAAATTGTATTATCGGAGCGAACCTTGGAATTATTACATAAATAAAATAAGCACAAGGGATGCTTGATGCTTTAATATTCACAGCAGGCAGATCTGATCAGTAAATAAAGCTTTTTATACGACACTCACATCTTTATCTCACTTTCACCACTTGTCTGACAAGCTCTTCATGAGGTA
This sequence comes from Lepturacanthus savala, assembly GCA_030544235.1. NCBI lineage: Eukaryota > Metazoa > Chordata > Actinopteri > Scombriformes > Trichiuridae > Lepturacanthus > Lepturacanthus savala. Next base: position 28,012,834 of record CM060467.1, read on the forward strand.
AATGACTAATTAATAACACCGCTGGTTCACACAGGAAATACTGGCTACTCAATCAGATCGTTAAACGGCTCTGACGGCTCTTTCACCTTGAGGCCCTCTGAAGCCTGTGTGTAGGAGTGGGGTCCATTGAGGAGACTCCCTCCTCCGGGTGTGCTGTCTGAGAACGAGGGGGACGGAGAGCTGGGAGGCAGGGTGATGGAGCTGATTAAACTGGGACCGTTGTCCATCCTGCACCAAGCGGAGAGGGAACAACACAGAGGCAAAGTTGGGGATAATTATGCAAGGATTAAGAATAACAATGGAACTAACAATATACATAATATATATAAACATACGGCTGACTGGTTGAAGAACTGAGAGATGAGGGTTGGCTGCTTTGTGACTGGCTCGGTGTGCTTAGAGCTGACTCTGTTGAACTCTCTGCCACTACAGCACTGTAACCTGAGGGCAGGCGAGAGGAGAGTTGGCAGAAGATAAGACGAAAAAGGAAAAAAAGAAAGAAGAAAATGATAATTCCCTTCTGATTTACAAAAAAACAAGCAGAGGATGTTCACAGTCACACAGGGAAAATAAGGAGTCAACATACTTGTGCTTCCGTTTTGCTTCAGTCCACTCGGCGGTCTCGCAGGAGCAGCGTTTACTCCGACTCCTCCGCCCACTCCCACGCTCCCTCCGTTGCCTCCGATCATGCCGATCACCCCGGGCGTAGCGCTGACAGAACTAGGGGGCACCTGAGAGGCCACGGGGGACACGTTCTGCCCAGGGACCAGACCCAGGATGCTCCCACTCAGAGAGCTGTGGGCCGGGCTGGAGCCCAGCAATCCCAGCCCAGTCCCCGCCCCGTTGGTGGTGACTCCACTGGAGCCAGAGGTGGGGATGGAAGTGCTGCTCTCCGCTGAAATACTGGACTGGGTGTTGCTGCTGAAACCCAAGCCTCCAGATGCTGCTGCCTGAGCGTAAGGGGCAGGCGTGGACCCTGAAATGAGCCCCGCCATTGTGTTTAGAGGCGAGTGGTGGCCTCCCAGGCCTAAACCAGACATTTGGTTGGTACTGCTGGTCCCCGTCAAGCCAACTTTGCTCAGGCCCAGCCCCAACCCGAGTCCCAAACTGGAGGCAGGGCTGGGCACGGATATGGGCTGAGACTGAGAGTTGGGGGCTGATGAAATGGGTATGCTGGGCGTTGGGAGCGGCGGGGCGGTGGAGGCCAGGAGCAGCGGGTTGCTGGGCGGGCTGGGGGCGTTGTTTGAGGGGACAGAGGGCTTTGTCTGAGGTGGCTGCTGTTGCGGCTGCTGCGGTTGGTTTGGTGGCTGAGGTTGTTGCTGCTGCTGAGCAGCTTGATGCTGATGCTGCTGCACCGCGCTGCTGAAGCTTCCTATAAGACTGCTGCTCGTGGGCACTGCCGGGATGCCCCCTACCACACTCGCCATGGACACAAGGGACGAGGACGAGGAGGACCCAGAGGTGGTGGAGGAAGAGAAGGAAGAGAGCAACGATGGGGTGCCGTTCTTCACAGGGGACTGAGGATGAAAAGGCAACAGAGAGATAGAAGACTTTCAGATTTAACTGTTCAAAAGGCAACTGAATGCTGAGCAAAGTTTAGTGTCAACTATGGAGGCCCAAACCAGAGGTCTCCAACCATGGTCCCACAGAGAGAAGGGGGGTGGGTCCTTTTCAAACCCTTCAGCCACCACATCCAGGACCAGGGGTGAAGAGCGCGGCACTAAACTGTTTCAGCTACTGACACGGAGCAGATCAGAGCCTCTCACCTGACTAACTTCACTGTCTGTCGACCGCCCCCTCTTCTTATCGTCCTCTGAGTTCTCCTATAGGAGGAGATACCTTCATGTGACAATCCACTTTTCAAATGGATTACAACACAATGGGACTTGTAGAAAAGTTAACCTTCCTCTTGTGTTAGAGTCAGCATCGACCCCCTTCTCGATTTTAAATGCATAAAATGACCACGTAAATTTGGTTGTTGCAATAAGGATTTTTGACTTTGTGTGGTACCTCTGGTAGAAAATGCTCTGGTTGAAAAGGATTTGACCTACATTAATAAATAATAAAATCAGCAAACACAATGACGGACAGCTCTTCTCCCAATCATTTGAGTTTAGGGGTCAAAAACAAGCAATTCTCTATGATTCTCTTGAGGTTCATTTCACCATTTTTTAAAAACTGATATCTGACTGATTACAACCAATATTTTCATGTTTAAGGAAACAAGGTAACCAAGAGATGAGAAACAAATTGGTTGATAAGTAACCATTTTACTGTTTGCTTTTGCTGATTTAAGTCAAAACTGACCAGTTAACATAAGGGACAACAAACTAACAGAAGAGGAAGGTTAACTAAATGCAAAGGTTTTTGAAAAATGAACACAGAAAGTCATTTTTTTCTATGCAGCATCCCTGACACACGTTTCAATGATTCAAAGACAAAAACTTACAGCAGTGCAAGTGGCCGGGGATGGAGGAATGGGTGAAGAGGAGGTGGTGGAAGTGGGAGTGCTGCAGGAGTGGAGATACATCTCATCTTCCACGTTGCCCTGACCAGACGGAGAAGTCGCAACTAATGCTGCAGCTTCCAGAGAGACAGAGGAGACACGAGCAGCAAGATCAGACGACTGTCACGGCACAATTCTAACACCTCAACAAGACTTGATGTTATACTCACGGATGTCTTCCAGGTCTAAGTCGTCATACAGGAACTCATTCTCCTCAAAGTCGGGGTCTTGGGAGGAATCGATGTAGTACTCAACGTCGTCCTTGATCTTCTGGATTGAATCCACCGGCACAGAGTCATTGTCCAGCATTCGTAAAATGGTCTCTAACATGCGAATGTGGAATCTATGCCTCTCGATCAACCTCTTGAGCTCCTCGATACGATCTTGTTTCTGTGTCGGAAAGAAGACGAGTGTGGTGTTGGCAAACATTTGAGTGAAAGCACTTTACTAGAATTACAGACATTCTATGAAGGGTGTCAAATGAAAACGGGAGGAAAACTCACATCTTTATCACCCTTCTTCTTCCGTGTCTGAACTGAGAGAGATTCCACCTCACTTTCAAACTGATCCACCTGCATATTTAGAGTGTCTATCGTACTCTGAGGGTGAAAAGGAGGACAAAATAAATAAGTTCACAACTTTGATCAAATCAAATGTAATAATCCCTAATTAATATGTTCTAATTAATTTCATGAATTGTATATGTTTTGTTTTCAATTGTTCTTCCTAAGTAATTAAGAAAGTCAGAGGACAACCAGGCCAAAACATAAACAGGTTGTAGGAAGTAGTGGATGTTTTACCGTTAGCCACTGTCCCATTTCCTCTTTTTCCCTCTGAGCTGGATCGACCTTCTGAGCGAGCCCCAAGCCTTCTTTAGAGTACGCTTTTGTTTTTGTTTCTCGCTCCACCACTTTGAATCGCTCCATTTGCTGAAGGAAAAAAAAAAGACAAACAACATACGCAGCCTTGTGATCTTCGATGTTGTGATCTTCTCCTGTCACATTTTACAGAAACTACGTGATGGAGATCCGTACCGTCTCGATAAGTTTGCGATTCTCGACTAGCTGCCTTTTGTCTTTGATCTCGTTTGACGCCACCCATGTTTTTATCTGATCTCTCAATCGCTGGAATAGACAAGCGATGTTAAAAGCAATAAAACAATAATATTCTATTGCACGTCGCTGAGTAAATGTGCAGATAAAGTGAATACATGAAAGGAAACGTGTGGCTTTGTTAACTTCTCTTACCTGTAATTTTTTAATCTCTTTCTTGAGGTCAGCCTCATATTTTTCCTTCTGGTTCGCATTGGCTGCATTGTGAAGCTAAAATTAAGATAAATATATGATATAAACCAGTTTTCACCCACATCGGATTAAACAGAGAAAATCAGAAAAAATAAACTCCCTCGAATCTCTCACCTTTTGCCAGATATCTTCAAACTGTTCTACACCTTCAGCTACTTTTTTCAAACATCTGTCGATTTCGCCTGCAGAGAGAGAGATCACTGTTAATACATAAATGCAACAGTAAATATCTCAACAAAAACTTTACAAAACATGCCGCTAGACAGTGGTGGAATGCAACAAAGCACATTTACACAAGTATAATTTTGAGGTACTTCTACTACCTTTCATTTCATGCTATTAATACTTCTACTCCACTACATTTCAGTGGGATATTTTGTATTTTTTATTCTACATCAATGATTTGACAGCTTTAGTTATAAAATGATTTTCTGATCAATATTTTATATGTAAAACACATTATCAGTTTATAAAATAAACATTATTTCCCTTCCTTTGAGTACCCAAGTTACATTAGATTTGCGTTAAAATTAATGTAATGCTTGTAATGCGTATATGTCAATGAATATGTATTACAATTCCAATGATATATATTGTATATAACAGGAAACAGAGCTGTGAATAACAAGTACTTTCACTTTTGCTGCCAATACGAGTGTATTTAAGAACGATTCTGTATGCTTATATGCATGTGTCAATGAATAGGTATTACAATTCCAGTGAATTGTAATACCTATATATATAGTATATAACAGAAAACGTTTTGAACAACAAGTACTTTCACCTTTGATACCTAAAAGTAAGATTTGCTGTCAATACTCCTGTACTTAGGAACGATTCTGAATGAAAGGCATGTAAAGAAGTACCTTTTTCATTGTAGTACTGCTACTTTTATTTAGGCAATATTATAAATTAAACATTTCCCTTCCTTTGAGTACCCAAGTTACATTAGATTTGTCTTAAAATTAATGTAATGCTTCTATGTATATGTTAATGAATAAGTATTACAATTCCAATTATATATATATATATATATATATATATATATATATATATATATCGTATATACCAGGAAACAGAGCATTTTGATTAACAAGTACTTTCACTTTTGCTGCCAATACTTCTGTACTTAGGAACGATTCTGTATGAAAGGCTTCTACATGTAAAGAAGTACCTTTTTCATTGTGGTACTGCTACTTTTATTTAGGTAATAGATCTGAGCACATATTCCACCACTGATACAGCTAGAAGAAGATGTCAGACTGGACATTATGATGGATCCTCTTCAACATTTACTAATGACAGATGCACTAAAGTCTTACCTTGAAGTTTTCTCTTGTCAGCCATGGCTCTGACTACGACAATGTCCACATTCCGTCTGTCACAATGTCAGCTGTGTGAGAAAATACAACACGTTTACACACACAGCATTCAGCAGAGCATTCAGCACATCGATTCCCAGAGTTCAACCCAGCAGGCTTAGCTGTAGCTGGATATTTCCACCATTTACACACTTTGAACCGGGACACCTGCACGATCCGTTCGTCTATAATCACACCTTGTAAATGCAGCTGATCCTGACATGTTTTCTCAGCTAAAATTAGCCACCTAGCCAGCTAACGATGCTGCTTAGCTCGTCCACCTCAAAACAACCACGGAGCATGTTGGTGGATGGAGTTTCATATTCATGCAACCTTATTTTTTTGGGGTGTCCAGTATAGCTTTTGTATGGTGGTTTTTGCATTGTGAAAAGGCACAACATACCAGAAACCGTTCAAAAATCGTAAAACCTGCTAGCTCATTTCTGAACTCTCTGTCTAGCTAATGCATAAATGCTGGCTAGCCAGCTTAGCTAGCTAGCTAGCCAGCTAGCCACATTTAGGAAAAAAGGGAAACTGGGTCAACCCAAGCATCTTAGATTTATACTTGTGTACGACGTTTACCTAGGATATGGGCTTTCGTTTGTCTTTTTTTTCAATTACAGCCAAAACTATTTCCAGAAAGTCTTCTTTACTTCCAAAATTGTTTTCTTTTCGACAAGCTCGCTCACTGTAATGTAGCTGAAGATGGACGGTTGCTAAAATCCCACCTCCGCGTTAAGGCTCCGCCCAAATCCGATCCGCGCGATCTGATTGGTCGAACCCGCTGTCAGTCATTAGCTGACTTCCGGTGGAATGCGGGCCAGCCATTGGCTCAGCGGCGTGATGAATTATGATGGACACGAAACTGCATTTGAAATCACATTTCTGAAACACCTTTCCCATAGTTGTTTGGGTCCTGACCTCGATGTTTTTTTTATTTTTAATATAGATTTTTTTGTTTGGATAGATATTTATTTTTCATTCTCATTCATACAATTTGATAACTTAAAGAAACTGATCTCCATGACAAAAGAACAAACCCCTTCCTCTAAAGGATGTGAGGTAAGGCTAAAAACAACAAAAAAATAGGGATTTTGCTTCCTTTATTAAAACATCAAATTAAAGAAACCTTATGGACACACACTGTTTCTTTATTTCTACCATTAAACTGAAACATTTGAATTGTTGCGAACTCTGCTATAGAAACATGATAAAACCACGTTTGTAAATGTTACCATGAATAAAAGCAGTAAAATGTGTTTATGTGTGTGTGCGCACATACCAGCACTTTCTGAACACACTAAAAGTGAAATATGCCCTATTCCTAAGAACCAAAATCTCTGTCTGTGACGCTTTCACATTGATAATGGAAACATCATGAACAATATCCAGGAATGTATTGTGAAGAGAGTCGTTCATAACCATATTATAATTCCATCTGGGTGGGCAAAATGTAATCAACCAAAGTTGTCACAGTTAGTTATTAATCATAATTAAGTGATGTCATCAAATTTCAGTATGAAATATCAAACCAGCAGAATAAATACAAAATATATGTATTGTATGTACCAGGTAACAACTCATTTTACATTAAATCAATGTGCTCACATTGGTGGAGTAAAACTTCATAGAGTGTAAACCCCGGCTGAACGGTGGCAGCACATTCACTCCACAGTTAAAGGACTGGCCTCCTTTATATCTCATCATAACCAGGGATGAGCAGTGGTCAGTGAGACAGAGAGGTCGGGCTGGGCATTTCTCCAAACTGCGACTCTGCCAACACTGACATGTCTGGTTCATTCTGGGGGGAAAAAAAGCAGAAAATCAATTATTCCACACAGTCAGAGCCTTAATACACTTATCTGCAATTTAAACCACCCCAACGACACCTTAATCCAATATTACACACGGAGCACATTGTAAGGACCCGATCAGTCTAATAATGACTGACATCCACAAACAGGACAGCAGCAGTCCAGCAGAAACCTGCTCTTACCTGTTGGTCTTTATCCTTTTCTTGCCTTGGTATTCGATGCCTCCTCTTCTTTGGCCCGGCAGCAGCAGGATGTAATGCCGCTGTCGCCGTGGAACCAGACACGCCGTTGATCCGGTTGTCCTCCGCACCAGCAGCAGGATCTAAATGGGCTCCAGGCTCATCCTAAAAAGAAAATTCAGCAACAACATTCGTTATAATAGAAGAAACAAATACATTATTATTGTCTTGAGGTCCTGTTTTTAAAAGAGTCAAAATCTACCTCATTTAACCTCTAACATTATTTATTTTTATTTATAATATGCTCACATGCTGTATATTACAGTCAATATGGGCCTAGATCTTAGTGATGCAGGAATAAACATATTCTAAAGGTAATAAAAAGGTCATAAAAGCATGTTACAATGGCAGATCAGACATTCCGATACTCACCTGCAGGCCTGTTCCAACCTTTAGTTCCTCACTAACAACCATATATATATATATATATATATATATATATATATTTATTATTATACACTACATACTACTGTTTATTTTTCATATTTTAGTGATTTTATTTTAAGTTGCTTAAAGTTTTTCCTTTACATCCTGTTTGATTTTTGTCTGTTGAACCAACACCAGAGAATTATTGAGAGAAATGTTTTATCAATCATCTAAATCATCTAAATATTTTCCATTCATAGATTAGACAACTCTTTGTTTTATGTTTTACAACTTTAGTTTTTATTGTTGTTACAATTATTTTTTTAGTTTAGTTTAAGTTAAGTTTCAGTTCTCAAGTATTTTCTTGCATTTTATTTTCATATATATATATATAGATAGATAGATAGACATAGATATTCTTTTTTACTTATATGTTTTTTTTCTTATTTAATTAATTATTTAATTTGACACTTTTTGCATTTGAAAGCAAACTACTTATACATACTACTTTCAATGCATCGAGGACTTATGAAAATATTTTTTTTAAACTGGGCTGAAAAGTTTGAATTGTGGCATCAAACTCTGACCTCCAGCAGGATGGTGAGCTGAGCGTTTCTGTAGTCGTCACCATGAGCATCAAGAGTCTTCATGAGGAACCTGTAGGATCAACAGAGGCTTGAGACAGGCCGTCTGACCAGAAATGTGTTCAGGAGATGGACATTAGATGGCGATGTAGCGATGGATTTTTCTACCGTCTCTCTTTCTTCAAGCGTCGTGTGATTCTTTGTACTTGGTGCAGTCGACCGAGGATCTTCTGATTCACCTGAACACAACATGAATGGAAATGAGAACATGGTGGAAATGTGGTGGAAACTATTATTTACATGCTGATTTAATATCATATATATATATATATATATATATATCATATATATATATATATAATATATATATATATATATATATCATATATATATATATATAATATATATATATATAATATCATATCATATCATATCATATATATATATATATATATATATATATATATATATATATATAGTTTTAGTTTCAGGTTTTTATCTTTGAATCCACATGTGAATTTTACATTTTTATTAGTACCCCTTGTAAAAGGTAACAATATATGACATTTCAACACACTTCTATATAGACGCCATAAAACTCACAGTCATTCGGTAAAACATACACATTTTCAATATTATATCAAAATTTGTTACAGAGACTGTTACAAACAATCAAAATGCAATTATTGATCCACAAATATGCTATACCCAGTTGGAGCATGTCAACACTAGATTTACAAATTTAGGATATTTTGCCTTTAAAGGTGACACCATGTCAATTGTCAATATTTGTTAATTTTTTTTCATATACAGTAGAAAGGCAAAAGTGCTGTAAAATCAGGCATAATTTTATATTTTATTAGCTCTTAATCATCAAGTTTATTTACAAACTCATTTAATAGAGGATTTTGTATATTTATTTCAAAATTAAGTGTTTTACCATATGACATATTTGTTTTACCGTATAACATCACACAACTGCAAAATACCACATACAGTATATCTAATAATTTAAAGGGTTAAAGCTACTTTACTTCTAAATAAAACCAAAGATACACAGGACCTTTAGATAAAAAAAACTAAAACATTACTTTAACTTTATTTTTTGCTGTTTTGAAATTCTAAAATGTCACTGAACCATACATAAAATATATATGTATGTGTGTGTGTGTGTGTGTGTGTGTGTGTGTGTGTGTGTGTGTGTGTGTGTGTGTGTGTGTGTGTGTACAAAACAGTATCAAAACCCTCATCAATTATTATAGGCTTACATGAATGGAAACCACTTTAAAACACATAAACATCAGCTCAAACAGTATAGTTATATGATATCTGACGATACAACTGTTGTACAGTAACTTCCTTTCATAAGACACACTGGCAGGAAGAGGGTGCAAAATAACCCAGAAACATGCAAGCTCACACAAACACACCTGTTCAATCTCTTTGCATCTTCTACTCAGAGCCACATATTTCCTCTTATCAAGAACTCTTTTCTCCTCGTCCTCCTGCTCCGTGCTCTCCAGCAGCTCAGTGCCTCCTGGGCCCAGCTCCACCTGCAGAAAACACACATGCATGTTTCAGCGGTTAAACCCAATACACTGGAATTACTGTAATTAGTATTTAATTAGTAAAATGTTTCTGACATGGTCATGAGGTCATTATAGAGGTTAATTTGACACACAAGTGTCATCAGTGTCATCAATTTAACCCTTTGCCTTGTTCCATCCAATAAATATACTACATACTACTTTACTTTCAGACAAGAAAACATGAGTTAAGTGTTGGATAACACAAAATAAAACAATTTATATGGATTGACAATTCATTTCAGTTCTTTTATATATACTTTAAAAGGGAAGGAAACCTATGATATGGAACAGGACTAATGATAATAATAGTAGTTGTTGTTTAAAAAGTATTTTCTTTCTAAAAAATAATAATAATGTTAATAATATTACTCAACTTTCAGCCATATAAAATCAGTGTGCATTTCAACTCTATTTTCTCCTACTGAAAAGACATTTCTGCTCTAATTGAATCTTAACCAGCTCATTTTTGGTGACCAGATTACTTCGTATATAGTAAACAGAGAATTTGGATAATTATTTTTAACAGTTTTTAACAAAGAGGTTAAAACAAATAACTGCTTTAACTTCTATCTTTTGAACATGTATTATTCGGTTTATTGTGTTATATATTAAATGAGTCAGATTTGACCTTGGCCTGCACAGATAATTATATTTATGGTGTAAACTGAGGTCTAAGGTTGACTGCAGCTTGTTGAAAACGGTTTTCAGGTTCATTTCTGTGTTTCATGTGTTTTATTCTTGTAAAATAACAAGTGGTGTAAAAATCTCTGCACGAATAATTGGTGAATTATATAAGCACAAAGACAGATCTTAACATTGCTTATCATGACTTTTCTGTGAGGGGTAGCTCCCATTGCTTTTGCAAAGATTGACCTTTGACCCCTGAGCATGAAGGTTACCTCTCCAGGTCCCAGCTCCACACCACCTGGCTCCAGCTCTGCCTCCAGGATGTGTCCTCCGAACAGAGGAGGCAGGGCCAAACCAGAGAAATCCTCCATCATCTGGAGACAGAACCAGTGTATCATAATACATTTATCCACAATTAATCATATGATCATTTAGCTACAACATCAATTTACCTGTGAGAGATAGTAATCAGATTGAATTCACCTGTACAGCCACACACATATGAGGAATTTACAGAAACAGAACTGCAGATAGATGGGCTCATTTACAGAATTGAATGAATAATTTTCGTCTGTGGTGGATTTCCAAACCTCATTTAAAGTAAATTGGAGGAATAATAAAATCAACCATTAGCAACAACAAGCTATCAATCCATAAACACTTACATTTATTGGTGATCAATAGCAGCTGCGTTCCCCGTTTTATTCTAATTTTAAAGCTGATAAATATCGGCTGAGAGTCAGTCTTCAGTTTACTGGGCCTACATGACACAAAACTAAAGAAACGCGAACAAAAGCAGCTTCACATTCGCACTGGACTCGGTGAACTAATGTTTTTATGCGACGGGCGCGTGAAATGTGCGTCGGCAACCAGCCACTACACTTCCCATGAGTACTAGCGCGGCTGAAACTACAACAGACAACATGGCGGGTACGAGCGTATTTTATCATTTTCTATACGTCTAACCGGCGGAATTAACGTTAATATGTCTTTCAAATACCATAAATTAATACTTTAATTGTTAAATTTCACGCCAACTAGATCTCAGAGTGACTCTGAAACGATGGTATTCTCGTGAAATGAAAGGAAAAACGTGACCTTGGATGTGTTGCTAGCATGTTAGCTAACTGTTTGTTTCTTGCAGGAGTCTTATCTTTCCTGAAGAACGCCTGGAACAAGGAGCCTGTTATTCTGGCCTCCTGTGCTGTGGGACTATTAGGTGAGTCCTGAGGGTGAAACATCTTTAAATGCATTGATAGCACAACATGCAAAGCACATTTTATGTGTAATTTATTTCTATTTTCGCAATAATCCCATGCACAATTATTTACTCGCCTATCTCATACCATATACACTTTACAATAACTATGTAGCAATAACAAAGTGTGTAAAGGCATTTACTCTTTTTTTAATTGTTATTATTCCCCTGAGGGAACTTTCCAAAGGATCAATAAAGTCCTATCGAATCTAATCTAATATTCACCACACTAGAGCAAATGTATTGATTCAATCTGACAGGCAATAACATGAAGTTGAATCACCATTTAATTCAATTAAACTTCATTAATTTTGTAATTTTGTTTGTTACATGAGCTGTAACATAATGTGCTTTACATTAGTAATGAGTCATTACAAAATCTAGGTTTACTACTTTCTTATATTATGATATTGTGGTTCAGAGTTCAGATCGTTTTTATTTCCTTATAAGACCAGTCAGCAAATTATCAAGTCTATGTTAAAACAATAGTCTAGTGCCCCAAATGAAATTTGCAGACAAATTTACCATAATCATTTCTCCTGTTAATAGCAACCATTAGAAAATCCCTTATTAATGCATTTACAATGTAAGTGACGGAAGGCAAAATTTCACAAGCCTCCTCCTGTGTAAAAACGTATTTAAAAGTTTATCAATACCCTTTAGTCAAGTTGATATCTTTTTCCAAAGTGCCTCTCCATTTGTTTACTTCTGTACATCTCAACAGGGAAATATAGTTCAAGGTAATTTTATACTAAAAAGACAGTAAAAGTGAAAGATATCCACTTGACATGACTATCTCAGACTGCTAAGGCCTCATATAAGCATCAGATACACTTTTATATGTATTTCTACACAAAATGACTGTGTGGATCTTAATCTAGTAATAGTCAATATGAACACAAGGAATAATTACAGGGAGTGTGTTCATGTGCTCATTTTCGGCTGTTTTAAAACAGAATTTAAATTGTAGACCTATCCTTTAATTTGATATAGTAATGGACTCTGCCTCCTTTGCAGATCTATGTTTTTGTCATTGAGTTTTTCACTTTAAGGACCACTGGTCAGTAGGAATGATGTAAACATGTAGGATGGGTACAACAATGTATTTCTCTCTGCGTGCTTTGCATGTCTTATAGAGAGAGTACATATATTTTCTATATACAGCTGAATGTAGTCATAGAGAGCAAGTCAAGTGTCCCCTCAGACATTAAATGATGTCCCATTATCAGCTTACTTTCCCAAAATATTAGCATGAGATGTTAACACGTTGACAACATTAATACTGAAACCACAAAATAAAGAATTTATAATGGACTGAATAGGAATAGGATAGATAAAAGCTTAAAAGCACCATAAGAAAAAGTAAAAACAATCATCAATATGTATGTATATGTACTGTATGTGTAGTTGATGTATTGTATAATATAAAGTCAATAAATGTTTTTTTTATTTCCCTAGGTTTTACTCTACCATTAGTCAGCCCCATCACAAAGTATAGCACAATGATGAATCAGTCAGTACCATACAACTACCCAGGTAAACACTGCTGCTCATTTATATTAACCATCTGCTTTAATACCTCCTCAATCAAATATCACAGCTTTTCTTCCCTTATTTTCTCACTGCAGTCCCTGTGCGAGACGATGGAAACCAACCTGATATCCCTGCTCATCCATGTGAACAGAGAGGAAACAACCTGCAGTGGCTTAAAAACCTCTAACTTCACATTCTCACAAACACCTGTGCTGTTCCCCTTGTCCATATGTCTGCAGAGCTGACCCGCCTGTCAATGTTCCACAATAAAGATTATTATTTAAATCTACGTTTGTACCATATTATTTGCTTTGAGTGTATTCAGTAGACTTAGATTGAATATAAATGGTGTTCAATCCAAAAAACCCCAGGTAATTAAGATTAAAAACTCAAGTCAAACAATACTATATGGATATAATATCAGAGGTTTTTATACATTTTTTTAATAAAGAAAGTGGACCAGACATACAATAGTGTTCAAAATATTAGCAGTTCAATGTGATTTACCGGATTAATCCAGGTTTTTATATTTTTTATTGCTACATATCAAACAATTTACCAACAGGTACAGTAGATTCTCAGAAAAACAAGACTCAGCATTCATGATATCACGCTCTGAAGGATGTGACATTAGTTGAAAGGAGTGTAACCAAAAATTTATCAAGTGTCTGCTGTTGACTTAACAAAAAACTATTTTTACTCAAAACTATTTTGTTTCTAGGATTTTTAAATCCTGTGCATCAGTAAACTAATATTTAATTGTTTGATCACAGTTTTTTTTTATACCTGCTTCACATTTGTGCAGCAAATCCATTTGCATTTCTTGGTTTTGCTTCAGAAACAACATTTTTGATGTCACCCCACAAGTTCTTGATTGGATTAAGGTCCAGGGATTGGACTGGCTGCTCCATAACATTCATTTTATTGGTTTGGAACCAAGATGCTGCTGGTTTACTGGTGTGTTTGGGGTCATTTTCTTGTTGAAACTCACATTTCAAGGGCATTTCCTCTTCAGCATAAGGTAACATGATCTCTTCAAGTGTTTTGATATATGCAAACTGATCCATGATCCCTGGTATGTGTGTTTCACTGTCTTCAGACTGTGAACTGTGGCTTGAATTCAGATTTTGGGGTCGTCTCACAAACTGTCTGCAGCCTTTAGACCCAAAAAGAACAATTTTACTCATGAATCCACAAAATGTTTTTCCATTTCTCTTTAGGCCAGTTGATGTGTTCTTTGGTAAATTGTTTCCTCTTCTGCACATGACTTTTTTAACAGAGGGCGATTCTTGTAAATAGATTAGCTTCACTTCTACCTGTCTCAGCATTTACAGGTAAGTCCAGACTGTCTCTGATCATCCTGGAGCTGATCATTGACTGAGTCTTTATCATCCAGGTTCTTCCATCCATTCTGATGGTTCTCTTCCATTTTCTGACACGTCTCTGGTTTTGTCTCCTTTTTAAGGGATTGGATCATTTGAGCTGAACAGCCTATAATTATTTGCACCTATTTATAAGTTTTCCCCTCCAATCAACTTTTTAATCCAAGTACTCTGTTTTTCTGAACAATATCTTGAACGACCCATTTCCCTCAGGCTTTCAAAGAGAAATGCATGTTCAACAAGTGCTGATTTCATCCTTAAATAGTGATTCACGCCTGTTTTTTCATTAAATTGTCCTCACTGATTGAATGCCACACTGATATTTATTTGAAACACACGCTTTTCACCTTAAGAGTGTGATATCATGAATGCTGGGACTTGTTGGTTTTCTGAGAATCTACTGAACCTACTGATAAATTTGATATGTAGCAATAAAAAATATAATAAAAACCTGGATTAATCTAGTTAATAGTCGCATTGGGCTGCTATTATTTTGAACACTACTGTATAACTGATAGTCAGAATGTATAAAATATAAATTGAATTCCTTCTAAAGGGTTGCATGACATTTCTTGATGACAGATCCGTGGTTGCGGTTTCTGCTTGATTTTCCAGAGCAGATCATAAAAGTTTTTAAACTAATCTTAAACACAACCCAGATACTTTAGAAGAGGCTTAGTCTAACAAAGCTTAAATCGGATTAACGTGGTCTAAAAATGAATTCCTTGTTTTCTTACCAGCATTATTCTGCTTGCATTAGGATTATGTACACACTTTATGAACATATATATAAACAGTGTGTCTGGGCTGAAGCAGAAAGCCTGCTTTGTTTTACACGATGCACAAAACAGCAACAGTGGAGAAACATTTCCTTCACAGAACTTTATTTCACAACATGTCAGTATCCAATATCTCAGTTAAGGGTTTTTGTCTTCCTCAGCAGAATTAACCATCATAATAAACTATCTTCTGCAGACACCAGGATGCACTTCCAGCCTGACAATATGTTAATGTTGCAGCACATCTTCTTTACAGAAACAAGGACTTGGTGTGTGTTAGAATAATATTTCACTTTGGTAGAATATTTGATCTTGGGACAGGCTTCAGTTGTCACTGCTGATATAAACAGTATTAAAATCTGTTTTTTAGAACAATGGTAAATGCTGTTTGATGCTTTTCATCACACATCTAATCATTTTGCTTTTTCTACTAACATATTTAATATTTCAGATATATTTCACGTTCAATAGACTCTACACTCTCATTTTTTTGCTCACAATATTAATATCTTTAACAGAGCAGTACAGAAACTCTGTTTCATCCTTTCTTGGAACATTTTTACTGGCAGCCAATAAACAGCTGCTAGTTACTTCGATTCAATCTGAATTTATCAATGTTACTGTTCAAAACTATTTAATTTTGCCGTTATTGTTCTGCTATATGCTATTATGCCACTACTGGTAAATTTGCAGGATTTATAGTTTTACATTTCCTGGTCAAAAGTCAGAATGGTTCTACCAAAGTGAAATACTATCAGTATTTTTAAAAGTCAAAAAACATACAATTACATATGTGTAAGCACTATTTACAAGCATGAAAAAGCATTATCTTCATCATTATCTTTATTAATGATGCAGCACTACTCAAAGTAATTCATGTGCTGTTAGAAACAATATACTACAACCCTTATGGGTAACAGCTTGAATCTTTAAGAAGCTAAAAAAAAATCACAGCAACTTAATGAAGTTAGAAGAGGATCATAGATCATTAAACTTGCAGTGCACAAATAAAAACTTCCTCCTTTAATCTGCAGTCTGCTTACCTACACAACTACAGATTTACTTTGGATATCTCTAGTTTACCATGAACACTTGCTCAGACGAAGGTCAACTTTCCTGTTTGCTTTCTTCTTCACTTTCATAGGTACATTTCCCCCAGTAAAACATCTGTTCCTGGCTTTCACATCCTTCTTGAAGATTCTGCTCAGTCTGATTGGTAAACAAGCAGCTACAATCGACTAGCCTAGATGTTGATAAGCATTAGATTTGGGCCTGAAAAAAAAAACGAGTATCAAATCCAAAGACTAAGCACCGAGATCTCCCATCCTTAAAACTTTACACCCTCCACAACATGCTACTTTCTATAAAAAACACGTCTTTCAATAAAAAACACGATCCAAGTGTTCAACTATTGACGTTTCCAGTGACTCTAGTGTTTGTCTGTGAAGCTCCATAATAACTTTTCACCCATTGATTCTACTGATAATTTAGCAAATCTCAATAATTTCCCTAACTGCATTAGCCTAGCTATACCCATACTTCATTGCACGCAAATTCACTCCACTGTGAAATTTATAGCAATATCAAATATATCAATATCAATTTATGTGAGGTCTGGTGTTAGCCACGCTATACCTGCATGTTAAATCCAAATCTTGAATAATATGAGGGAAGAATTTGTCTTCAAGTTATTTTTTTTGGAGCTGAGGTAAAGAGTTTAACTAATCCAATAATCTACACTCACACAATACTGATATGTGACTTTACAGCAGCAGAATGTATGGCGTTAACTGGCATAAACATATTTATATTATCACTGACTTAAACAGCATTATCCATGTTCTTGCCAAGTTCATTAAAAGATGCCAAGACTCTCTCAGCCAAACAACCACATTTTAAAACAGAACAGATAAATTTAAAAAGTTCATTGAAACAGTGACAATCCGGCAGCTTTTCTAAAGATATAATAATAGCACTTTTTTAGAGTAGGAGCCTGTCCTCTTCCCAAGACACTTCATGATAATGAAGGTGAAATTATACCATAACCTGCTACTAGGAGCCAGTCCCTATGTCACCTGAACTAAAAACAATTTTCTGAATATGGCACACAAACAGAAAACTAAATAAAAGGTTATGTATAAAAATTGCACTGTAAAACAATAGCAATAAGAGGCACCTTTTTATAGGTCAGGACAAAGCTGAACATGTTAGTTATTCTAGGCAAACAACAGACAGTGTTTTGATCTCCAAAGCTAAGCTACTACAGCCAACATCTTCCTGTTGTTTCACAATAAAACTAACCTAGATTTTATTATAATGCCCACATTTCACTCACACATAATTCTTAGATATAACAGTGGTCCTGTTTCTACTTCCTCCTATTTACTACCTCAACAGTGAATGGACTGTAATTATATGCATACCAAATCAGCCTTTACACCTATACCTTCAAAACCTTGATTTAAAAATATACTTTTCTTGCCCATGAAACACAATCTGTATTTGATTAAATTGAAAAAAACAACATTTATTTTTAAATTTCTATTCCAAAGAATCAACATGAAGTATAATGTGCTGCTTCCAGGATTCAACCTGAGTCTTGATGGATCAACAGAGCACACGGAACAGGATCGCTTACTCGATGATGGGAGCTGAGCGATCGTTGGTGACCGTTCTCCTGAGACGGATGTGGGCAAATGGGTTGGGCCTGAAAGAGGAGAGCAATTAAAACACAAAGAAACATCCATCGTTTTCCCTTCCATCAAATCTGTTAGAACTAAATGAGGCAACTGGAATCCACTACAGCCCTTCCAGTACACAGTGGATTAAGGAGGCTTTGTCATTTTTAAAAAGAGAAAAAAATTGATATTAGAATGGGAAACCTGGAAATATTCTATAATAAATAACAACTGTTCATTGAAAGAAAGCAGTTTACATGACCAAGGAGGTCTTGAACCTGCAACCTTCTTGTTTTGAGACAACAGCGTTAACCCCTGCACCACCATGTCGCCCGCTATCTGTACAGTCAGTCAGTCAGTCAGTCATTTTCTATACCTGCTTATTCCTCATTAGGGTCGCAGGGGTCTGCTGGAGCCTATCCCAGCACGTTACAGCGAGAGGCAGGGATACACCCCAGATGGTCGCCAGCCAATCGTGGGGCACACACACCATTCACTCACACACTCACACCTACGGGCAATTTAGAGTCACCAATTAACCTGAGCATGTTTTTGGACTGTGGGAGGAAGCCGGAGTACCCGGTGAAAACCCACGCAGACACGGGGAGAACATGCAAACTCCACACAGAAAGGTCCCAGACCCAGGACCAAGGAGGTCTTGAACCTGCGACCTTCTTGCTGTGAGGCAACAGCGCTAACCCCTGCGCCACCATGTCGCCCGCTATCTGTACAGTCTATGTTAAATACTTTTCATTGTAGGCTTATCGATTGCTTTCTTTTGTGTCTCTGTAACTGTTGTATGTTCTAAAACATGATAAAATCAGAGGGTGTATGCATATATGCTTGAAGTTGACACTGATGCGTCCTGTTACAAGTGGCTTTTGTCATTCTTACATACACAATAATAAATATGAAATGGTATGTGAAACAGTCAAATGTGGAGATAAAGTCCATCACCTACTACACAACATGCATCCCGATAAACATGAGGCAGCAAACAAGTTTAACAACTTGAAAAAGAAGCCAGAGAACTTATAAATGATGGATATAACATTACACACAATAGAATTAATTCAGATTTTTCCTGTTTCCTTTCTGTAGTTATTATACAACATCCTGCTCCTCTGACCTGATAACTCAACATGCATGCTGTTTATCAGAGGTTCACTGATAGTCCAGTAGTAAAAGATCTTTTAAGTTCAACATCAGTGAATCCAGTGAGGGAACTTTCTGGCATCTTTACAATCATTTCCTATCACAACTCTGCTGTGAATGATGTAAACATGACAAAAACTGCACAAAATTTGATATAAGTTTGTATGGTCATTAAACATGGAGTAACTACATACTGCACTTCTATAAAATCATAGTTCTGAGTGTTGTTCAAACACAACAAGAACACCAGATCCTACACTTCCCCTACACTTCACACACCTCCAGAAGAAACATAAAAGCCTGAAGTGGCTACAAATCAAATACTCTTATTTTGATTTGAAATCAGATTTGATCTCCTAGAAACACAGAGGAAAACATTTCAACTGCACATTAATGAACTGAGCTTCATGTATAAAATCAGTGGAGTGTTCCTTTAACGCTAAAACAGGCAGGGCTGGAAAATAAATTTCAAAAATTTTCAAAAAATATTTTTATGTTTTATTTTACCAATCTCATAACAAAACAATCTCATAAAAAACAAGACTTTGATACTTTGATGAATGAGAACTGGATTTGTGGGAACCTCCCAGCAGACCTACAGGACGTCAAAGAGTGTGTATCTCCTGGTACATGTTGCCTGTTTAAAGGTTAATTATAAATAAACACAGTACTTAAGATGCTACAGAATTTACCTGGATGGGGAAGGTGGTGGAGAGACCAGTTCTGAGGAGATCTGTGATACAGAAAAGACAAACATCAGTCAGGGAGAGGTTTGTGAGTTTAACATTAATTCTCCCAGTCTTTCTCTGACCTTGTTGCTGTCGGCCATGCTGTAGGGGCGTGGGCGGAAGGTGCTGACCCTCTGAGGAGGGATGGAGTGGTCCTCCTCAGACTCTGGGGTGAGGCCTGGCGACACCAGCTTGTCGAGCTGGCCCATGCTGGTGCTGTTCGCTTTAGATAAGAAGAGAGAACTGCAGGAAGGTCACCGACAGAGGAAAGAATACACAAGGAAAAAAAAAGAGAGGATGTTAATTTAGTTTGAATCCATCAATGACGCTGTTGGTGTTGGAGAGCGGAGTGTGTTGGGAACAGGCAGTGGAAAGACTGAAGGGTAAACACTGAGGATCATTCTGCACTTCAGCTAGTTTGACTTCCTGTGTGTCTGGCATGGAAGATGTTTGGATTTGTTGAAGGAATGGAAAAGGGAAGGAGGTTATATTAGATTCCACATTAGAAATAACCACATTGTTTTTGTGAATTAACTTAAACCACCGGTTAAAGGTTTTAGAACACACATTTTCACACATTTTCACATTTTTATTGAAATTTAATCAGGTTCATTCCAATGAATACCTTCTAGATTTATTAGAGCCCTATATATGAGCCCTGTCCCATGTTTAAAAAACACTCAATCCACAGAGAAACATACACAGCCTGTATTCAGAAACTGTGCCTTAAAACAAGCAGTCATGACTTATGTGAAGTTGTGATGTCACTACTATACAGTCACCACCAACACCCCCCACAGCCATTTAAAGAGGAGGAGGAGAGGCTTAGAAAGAAGCTGGAGAAAAGAAGTGGAAAACTATACTGAGATGATCTTTGCTACTTCAAATCTTGTTCGGGATGAAAAATTCACAATAAAAACAGGAAAGTGTAGAATATGGGACATTTAAATGGTACAAAAATAATCAGTTAACTACCCAACGACCCAAAAAAGAGATATATCAATTTTCAGGAATCAAGTAATAGGTAACAACTTAGACTTACAGCTTTTCTGCAGTAATGGACTTAAATAAAGTGTAAAGTTGATCCAACCAAGTTTCTCTGGTTAATTAACCCCCGTCTGTATATCAGCATGGATGAAGCCTGATGTCTGGGTCTTTTCTAGGACTAGAGCTCTAGAGCTAAGCAGAACCCCATGATCTAGACCTAGTTAGTCAGGAGTTCATCCTACAGCAACATAATCCACATCAGACCTCTGGGCTGTCACATCATCATCTGTCACATGACACATTAAACTAGGACCATTTAGAGAAAAACTGAACAAATCAAGGTGTTGTAAACCTTTGACTGGTGGTGTATGTTGTAACGTTTTTTTTTTATTAATATTATTTTATTTTATTAAGTATTGCTGTTACTTTGCAATTGCATTAAAGTTCAGATACTAGTTCATTTTATTTCATGATTTTTAGAGTTTATCCATTGACTTGCCTCTCGAGGTGATCCATGGTATTCCTCATTGGCTGAGTGTAGGAGAAAGGGAACCAGCCTTTCCTGTGAAGGAAAATGTTACTGTTAGTGATCGCTGATTTCTAATAGAGTGAGAGATTCAAGCAGCAAAACAAGCTGGAGTGAGTGTGTAACAAGGAAGTCAGTCTCCATTGTCCTATATGAACACATCTATTAACCTGGGGCCAGTGAGAAGATAAGACACATCATGCCATATGTTGTTTTATGGAAGAAGTTCTTGCCGACATATAATAAACTAGAAAGGACACAGTTTGAGGAAATGAAGCCTTGTTTTGGTTATAATTAAGGCCTGTTTTATTTATTGAGTTTTCTAATTTTTTGCTTTATGGGTCAGTGACAAATAATGTTTTAAAAGCATTAATCAGGATGAAACTTCTTCATCTTGCCTTAATTAGTCTAATCAACATATCAAATGAAAATGGTTCATACTGATCAGCATCAAACTAGAGGTAAAAGCGCATCAGAAATGTCAGCATATAAAACACACAAAAACTACATTTACATGTAAAATATGTTGAGAGAAACACTTGATTAAAAGTAATCAAGTGGTCAAACATTAAGAAAAATTTTGAATGTGCGTTTTTTTTTATGAAAAACTGGTGATTTATCCTAATTAAACCATCACCTGTTAGAGGTAAGGAACATCACCATTGTACTAAATACTGATAGAATAGTTAGTGATGGAGTTAATAATGAAATATTAACAACGCTTGTTAGGATTTTTTTTGGTTTTGAACATCTATTTTTTTAATAGAGTTAAACTATCTGGTACCAAATTTATAAGGGTACACCACATGACAGTGTTGTCACTGACCCATATAACAATTAAACAGCAGATGCAGGAGATTGAACACCAGTGATTTGTCAAACATACCGTCCAGTTCGTTCATTTTGACCATAGTGCCATCCGTCTCTGGGCTCAGAGATCAGCAGGGTGATGCTGTCGCCAGGCAGGAAGTGCAGTAAACAGGCCACGCCTCCTACACCACCGCCCTCCGAGGGTCCAGGTGAGTGAGCGAACATGGCTTCCACACATGTAGGTCCAGACAGAGGCAGCATCCTGGGGAGACTGGAGCCTGAAGGAGGAAAAGAGACATGAGGATGAGGATGAAGACTCTCATGCAACAGGAACATTGGCTTCCTGTGTGTTTCAGGATCGATTTTAAGGTTCTGGTTTTTAAATGTCTCAGGGGTCTTGGGCCTTCTTATCTTTCAGAACTCCTCAGGTCCTCCGACACCTTTTATCTATTCCCAGAATAAGAATACAAAGATACAGGCCCAAGACCCATCTATTTAATTTGGCTTTTAACCAATGTTCTTAATAATAATTTTGACTTATCCTTTTTAGTTATCTTACTGTATCTTACTCTATTCTGTTCTATCTGATTTATTCTTATTTGTTGTTATTTTATTTTATTATTTATAATTGTATTATTTTCATACTCTTATACTTGCTGGCTTTTATTCCAATTGTTGTTTCATTACATTCTTTTATTCCATATTTTTATTTTGGTTTTGTATGAAACATTCCTTTATGTTTTTCATTTTAGCTTTTAATGTTCTTATATGAGGCTTACGGCCATACCACCCTGAACACGCCCGATCTCGTCTGATCTCGGAAGCTAAGCGGGGTCGGGCCTGGTTAGTGCTTGGATGGGAGACCGCCTGGGAATACCAGGTGCTGTAAGCTTCGGGGTGACACGGTGGAGCAGGTTCAAGACCTCCTTGGTCCGGGGTCTGGGACCTTTCTGTGTGGAGTTTGCATGTTCTCCCCGTGTCTGCGTGGGTTTTCACCGGGTACTCCGGCTTCCTCCCACAGTCCAAAAACATGCTCAGGTTAATTGACAACTCTAAATTGCCCGTAGGTGTGAGTGTGTGAGTGAATGGTGTGTGTGCCCCACGATTGGCTGGCGACCATCTGGGGTCTATCCCTGCCTCTCGCCGTAACACGCAGGGCTCCAGCAGACCCCTGTGACCCTAATGAGGAATAAGCAGGTATAGAAAATGACTGACTGTTCTTATATGATTTATTTATTTTCATTTTTTATTTATTTTATTTTTTATTTGATCTATCCAGTGTTTCCTCAGTGTTTGGTTTGTGGACGTTCCCCAGCACAGAGGGCAGTGTTATCTGACATGGTGTGTGTGTGTGTGTGTGTGTGTGTGTGTGTGTGTGTGTGTGTGTGTGTGCGTGTGTGTGTGTGTGTGTGTATGTGTGTGTGTGTGTGTGTGTGTGGGAGAGAGTGAGAGTTGTAGGGCATGGGGTTCATTGAGTTGGGGTGTTTTAAACTTGTACAGCACAAACCTGTGCTACATTTTATATGTATGAAAAGTGCTTTATAAATAAAGTTTGATTGAAGTTTGAACAAACAGACATACTGCATCACATCTTACCCTGGAAGCCGCCCAGCCTCAACTCGCTCACAGGCCTCCTCGGCAGGGGAAGTGTCGCCGTGGCACACATCTCTGCTGTCTTCATTAGCCAGGGGTGTGAGGGCGAGGAGGTGCTGCTTCCTCCTGGTCCCACCTTGCCGTACAATGCCGTATCAATATGAATAAAAAAATATAGTAATAAGGTATTAAAGTTAAGATAAAATAGAATAAAATAACACACACAAGTAACGGAATATAAATAAAAACTATAAGTAGATTATGTACAGATATTTAGAAAAACGTGCAAAGACCTGTTGATGCAGCAGCTGGACCGGGGTCATGGCCCTGGAGAGAGGAGCGCTGTGGGGCATTGGGGGGCTGTGAGGAGCGCTGTGGGGGATGCTGAGGGTCATGCCCTGCGTGGAGGTGCTTGTCGGGGAGACGTGGCTCAGTGACATCACCGTGGAGGGGATGAGGCTCGGGGAGAGGTTGCAGGTGTTGGTGGTGAGGAGAGGGGCCTGCTGGGCCGAGCTGCCGGAGGCCGTGGGGCTGGCGCTGCCGCTGGTGCTGCTGTCGGTCACCAGGCTGGCCGAGGCACTGAGGGGGGTGCTGGAGTGTTGAGGAGAGGCTCCACACGACGAACCCCCGGCGGCTCCTCCGATGGCGGACGGGGGGCGGAACATGTGGGGGGAGCTCTGAGATGGACAGGTGTCGCTCTGAGAGGAGGAGGGCAGCGAGCGCTGCTGCTGGGAGCCGCCGTTTATCAAAGGAGGGACTTCCTGAACAGAGAGTCTCTGTAAAACAAAAAGGAATGCAATCAATTATGTGTTTTAGGTTTTGTCGCTTCACTTGGATGGTTGACCTTCCTGGTGCAGAGAATGAAAACTGCAGAAAACAGCCTGGTGCTCTACAAAGTTAAAAACAAATCTTGCTACCAACACTCCCAATCTCAGTAAATAACATTGTGTATCTTCACTGTTTAATTTAGACTGACAGAAAGGTAAAACTGACAATTTGTTTCAGCAGAGGGAGACAGGTGCTTGTCAACAAATAGTTTGAGCATGTAATTAAATTCACATCAATTAGTGAGCTTTAGAGGTGCTAGTAGGTTTATTTTGTAAGCTAAGCTAATCACCTCCTGGCTCCACCTCGTAGCTGTTGCACAAACTAGTGAGTGGTATCGATTGAACATCTAATTGTGGGAAAGAAAGTGAAAAAGCACATACTACTTCTCCAAATGTCAAACTGTACCCTTCAGTTTTTATATCGTTGAATTCACAAAACCTAATTATTATAGACTTGTTTTCTGCTTCACCACCAAATATAATGTAATAATAATGCAGTAAAGCTCTAATTCTTTCTTATATTGATTCTGATTGAATCTTGATTTACTGTTTTTTAAACTTTCAGACTCAAAGGAGAAGGTTGTGCAAATTAAATTTAAAAAAAGGATCTCCTGCCGCACACTGTCAATCACTAGCAAAAGGATGAATTAATTATACGTTTTGGTTCTCAGACCTTTATCAGGTAGTTTTTTGCAGGTAGGAACTCCAGCAGACAATAGTCAGTCAATACAAAAAACTACCTGATGAAGGTCTCAGAACCAAAACGTCCTTTTTTCCCTTTAATTTTACAAATTGAAACTCCACTGCTTCTTCCATGTTTTTATTGAGTGTGACATGCATGTGTTTTAAATATTTGAGAGGGACCTATCCCCTGCATCCCCCCAGAACTTTCATTTTTACATGTGTGTTTGTCACAGTATAAATGAACGTATTCTGACCTGTTCTGGCTGAGCAGAGCCCAGCTTTGAGTGGCGGAGGACCTCAGCAACACCAGCAGCTCCTGAACTCTGCGGAGCCGTGTGACGCAGCAGGTTCAGAGCCCGCTCTGGGAGTTTAGTTGGCTGAGAACATGACTGCTGCCAAGACGACAGTTTCTGAGACAGAAGCTCTCTCACCTGGGTTATTCAAAAGCAAAAACAAATGTCTTTAATACAAACTAATGGGACCAACAAGTCTAGATGATTCTGAATATGAGAGAACACTGACATTCACTGACAAACATGAATGAATGTGGTCAGATCACCTTGGAGTGGTAGTTGATGAGCAGTTTGGTGACACAGCACTGCCTGTCCACCAGGAAGCAATAACGCCTCCTCTCCTCAGTGAGGGCAGACTTGTAACCCATAGCAACCAGAGCATCCAGCTCACCTTGGCGACGACTCATCAATTCCACGAACTGAAGGAGTCAGAAAGTCAGAATTATTTCTCTGAAAAACTTAGACCTTCACATTCACAATCACATCAACATGTCTCACAGTGACCTAGAATTCATTCTGACTTTTTTTAAACTTTATTGCAAACTTGAAAAACTACAGACAATCAGAATATACATAGAAAAGACAAGTGAGGCAAAACCAAAACAATGAAACAATACACTGCATTAAATACATTTATATAATCCAAATAATCATAAATTAACTAAAAAAGACACTTTTCATCTTGGGCTAATTGAAATGAGTTTTTTAAGCAAAGCAATGTGTGCACACTTTTCTTGTTTGTCATTAATTTTAAGGAATCTATATACAAATTAAATTCTTTCATTAAAATGTGGGAGGGATTTGGAGAACTTTGTCTTGTGGATGTGAAATGTACCTATCAAAATCATGAGATTTACTATGAAACAAACAGATTTATCATTACACACAAATTTTGAAATAGACTTTGGGTCTTATTGTTATGCATTGTTTAGTTTTCTCATAAAGAAATGTTTCCATGTTTCGCCAAAATACAGATGATGACGATGGGAAAATACAAAACCACCTCTGCAAACTTGTTAATTAATTTGTACTATAATTCATTGTGTTAACAAGAGAGAAATTATATATGACATCATATCCTGCCTGCCTTTGTTGTAGCTCAGGGATAACAAAACCAAAAAAATGAAATACATCCGTTACTCTGTTGACCACTTCCTCAATTTCCCCAGGCTAAATCCTATCGGCCTCTTATATCATTTATATTCCTCCAGTGAAAGCTTGTGCACTAAGGTTCTTGTTTTCTGCAGAATCAGCTGAGGCAGCTTGTTCTTTAATCTTATTTACAGCGACCTATTTCTCAAACAAACGCTCACACAACTCTGCTTTTTAATCGGCTGTAATGCTGAGTGTGATATTTAGGACCCATGAGCGTCAAGAGTTTTTATTTCTTTAGTGAAAGGTTTTACTGTGTCTGTCTTACCTACTTTATGTACACCACAGTTTTAGAACACACATTTTTTACATTTTTATTGAAATTCAAGCATTTTAAGCTTTAGATTCATTAGAGCCCTATATATATATATTTACTGTATATATGACAGCAGAGAGTGTATTAATAATGTCCCATGTTTCAAAAACACTCAATCCACAGAGAAACATACACAGCCTGTATTCAGAAACTGTGCCTTAAAACAAGCAGTCATGACTTATGTGAAGTTGTGATGTCACTACTATACAGTCACCACCAACACCCCCCACAGCCATTTAAAGAGCAGAGGCTTAGAAAGAAGCTGGAGAAAAGAAGTGGAAAACTATACTGAGATGATCTTTGCTACTTCAAATCTTGTTAGGGATGAAAAATTCACAATAAAAACAGGAAATTGTAGAATATGGGACATTTAAATGGTACAAAAATAATCAGTTAACTACCCAACGACCCAAAAAAGACAGATTTTCAGAAATTTTCAGGAATCAAGTAATAGTTAAACAACTTAGACTTACAGCTTTTCTGCAGTAATGGACTTAAATAAAGTGTAAAGTTGATCCAACCAAGTTTCTAAGTTTATGAATACAAATTGGTGTTTTATTTTACACAGTTGGAGCTGTGAGCTTCACTTACCTGCATCTCTCTGTCTCCGTACTTGTTGGGGTGACGGCTGCCTTGACTCTTCCTACGGAGTTTCTTCAGCTGAGACTGGCAGCGTTCAATAGACTCAGATTTAGACTTCCGCTCACTCTGATATTTCTTTAAAGTTGCCTGAGAGGAAAAGATAAAAGGAGGGTTAGTTGGAAGACTTTTGATGAATATATTTAAGTTATTAAATGTGTCTGTTCAAAATCCATTCATCCCATGTTTTTATTTTGTATTCTTTTATTTTTCCATCATTTTCTGGTTTCCACAATTAAATTTAGCTCCCATTTTTTTTTTACACTTTATTCTAATCAAGTCTTGCTTTTCTCACAATTGATCACCTGTAAACTGAGCATGTTTTAGAAGGTCTCTGTTCAAGTTGTCAATATGTTGACTGTGAGCGTTTCTTACTGTGAGGTATTTAATGTCCAGTTCCAGCTTCTGCTCCAACTGGGCGAGCAGCTCCGAATGAAACAGCTTCAACTGTGGATGGATTGAGCAACATAAAACATTTTAAACTAAGTAAACTGATGTTTCCAACATTTAGTTAGAATTATAAATGCTGAAAAATGCTTCCTGTTACATAACTTCTCAACTGTGTATTCTACTGGAAACCTAAGTGAAACTTTAGATAAATGGGTCAGTGACAAATAATGTTTGCCAAGAAAGTCCAAACTTTTTAAAATACAGTCATCAGGTCTCTATAAATGTACATTGTGTGTTCATGTTAGTTTATTGTCATTCAAAAGTCCATTTGTGTCATTTCCTTTTACAAAAATCACAATTTTGTGTGATTTTTTGATGAATGATAGATAAATGATAAATATTAAATATATAATCCACCTAGAATTTAAAACTTGTTGATAGCATGTGTTTTTATTGTTTTAAAACCTTTTTAAGAGAGTTATCTATCTATCTATCTGGTATTGAGTTTTTAGGGTTACACCATTTGAGTGTTTCGTCACTGACCCAAATAAAAATCTAATATAATTTTGTAAGAGTTTCTAAAAGTTAAATTAAGCTGAATTCACTGAGATATTGGTGCCTTACCACGTCTTCCAGCTGCACCTGAATCTGTCTGTGAACCTCTGCCATCTGAAACAGGGTATCTCCTGGAATCAAACACAAAAAACCCAACACAAAGCATCAGTATCACATACAAGGTGCGAGGGTCATTTCATCAGTTTCATTCATTCAAATGCTGCCTATGATATGAATTACATTTCCCTGACCTAGGCTAATGTACAAGTTCAGAAATCTCATTAGTGCTATTTGGGCTAAAATAAATGTTCCTTTGCATCTTTAACCTGAAGCTTTTTGTCAGAGCCAAATTCTTTTAATATCTTACACCTGTGCACTAATAATTTGAATGTTTCACAACAAGATCAACATTGATATAAATACAGCAGTAAACATCCAGAGAGTCAAAATTCTCCAAAACCTGCTGTTTTGACACAACTTGTGGTGTAGCAGCTCTCAGTGCGGTCAGCTGTGAGTCCCTCCCTGGTCACACAGCGCTGTAGTATGTGGTGGCTGGCATCTCGCCCTCCGACACTCCTGCCTGCCTCCCCCGCTGTTTTCAGCATTACAATGAGATCATGTGGTGTTGTTAATCTCCCAACAATGACCCCACTCTCTCCCTTTCCCTCTGTTCTCTCCCTTTCTCTCGACATTTCCTCATTGCCTCTTGTCTTCATCTCCTCCCTCGCTGAACACTTGCATCAGGCTTGCAGACTATTTCCAACTCCAGCTGTCACATTGACTCTCTAAAGTTGATTAGGTCTATGAGCGATCCATTTTTTATTTTCTCTACCCGCCGCCCACTCACCCAGCTCTTTGGAGCCTTGGCTGTCGCTCGCCAGTTCTCCGAGTTTCACCAAAGCATCAAAGTAGCCCTTAGCAGCCAAAGTCACTCCTGAGGAAGAGAAAAATGTGTTTTTATAGATAACAACTTTATTTGATGACCTCACAGAGAGTCCATCATATCAGAGTTAGTGTGTGTTTGACTAACCAGTCAGGGCTTTCTCATAGTGTTTTCCCATGATCACAAAGTTCTTCAGACTGGGGTTGAACTGGTCCAAAATCCCCTGTTGGCAGTGATACAGATAAATAAAACAATGTGGAAATGCAGGAAGTTTTTCTACATCTGTGCTCACTTCACAACAGACTGTCCTCTGCATGATTGATTATGTGAAGAACAAATAATTTTAATTTTGAATTAAATATCTAGACAAACAAGTCGTACCTTGTAGACATTTTCTGTCATCTTGTTGACCTCCTCAGTCCGAGACATTTTTCTTCTATCACTTATTGTGCTGCCACTATGTACGCTGGTATTTTCTTTTACTGCTGTTGTTCAGAGTCTTAGGCTTCACAGAAGACAGCAGCGCCCTACAAGATGAAAAAATAAAGAAAAAATCAATGCGGTGAGTGATAATAATTCTCTAAATGATCAAAGAACAAAGATTAGATGCAAAAAGGCTCTAAAAGCACTGATTTGTATTTATATCTGCAACTAAAAATTAATTATTTTTCTTTAACCAAGCAATTAATTAACCGACTAATTATTGCAGCTCTAATGATATAGAGAAGAATTCACTGCAAGACCCTTTGTAAACCCTGTAAATCTACTAAACTAAGTGTCATGATGAGATTTAAATCAGCTTGAGGATTTTTTGGCCACAGAACCTTTGTGACAAGATTCACCCCTGAAGAGATGAGGATGTTCACGGTCTCAGGTTCTGACTGAGGGCAGCGGTGTTACTTTCTCATCGTTCTCCTCTGTGTCTCAGCTGCCAATTTGTACATTATCGCTGCACAACACTGCAGCAACCCAAATATTTCTCCTAGATTTCTGCGCCAGACAAGTTCTACCATTTCAGATAAGAACAATGGGTCCCTGCAGCCAGAGTCACAGGTGTCAGAGCACTGAATAAACACGCGACAGCAAGTGTTTCCTCAGCAGAGAGGGACGAGCTGCTGGGGTCCAGGGATTTCCAGTCTGGGTTTAATGGCAAAAGACTCCCTCGGTTTTTCCTTGTGCCGGCCAGCCCTCCTTTATTATCACAGTGAGATTACAGAGAAAACGTTGACCCAGATCAACTAATGGTATATGACACAAAGAAAACATTTCCAGACTCCTGCTCATTAAGGCCACCCGAGTGTTGTCGGTAATTTTTCAGAGTGGCTGTAACAGTCTGCTGCTCTGCAGGATGAAGACATAAAAGAGGGAGCTTTGTCCTGATTTTAATTTAGTTTGAAAAGTGCATATGCTTTAAAATGTGAATTTCAACTTGAAGTATTTATGTGTGTAATGATTCCAGCTCGGTGTGTTTTCACTCTAAGAAATAAAGTGCTGTTTGTTTCAGGATGCAACAGAACCAGTCTGCAGGTGGTCAGGGATCTGATACAGAAGGTGCATTCATTTGGTTTAGCCTCTTTCTATTTCTTCAAATGTGTGTGTGTGAGGGTGTAAACGCTGCATTTAAAAACACACAAAAAGCATGAAAAACACAAGAAACTGCAGGAAAAACAAACAGCATTGCAAGATTTGAACATTTTGGTGATTTTTGAAGTGATCCTCTACATGTTGTAAAATGAAATCATGACAAATATTTATGCAAAAGATCAAATAATGGTTTCTGCATTTCTTCCACCATCTCATCTCTCTGCATCGACTTCAACAAAAAGTTGGGGAGGCTGATTTGTTTTCCCCTGAATGGAAACAGCTCTCTGCCATTTGCTGCCTCATATAACAGCTACCTGTTGATCCCAGCACCACTTCCATGTGTAAAACAGTAACAAACAATTCAAATACTTTTATAAAACAGCAAAAAAAAGCAACAGAAGTTACATACCTTTTCTGATCTCATTGTTGGACACGATAAAGGCTTCCTGTGCGTCTTTAGAGTTTTTAATAAAGAATACAACACCCCCTCCTTTCTTCCTATTAGGCTACTTTCCCTCTCGGTTAGTTAGTGGGGGGTTGTTTCATCCAGCAGAGCACTAAATCTCTACTCCCCTCCACCCCTTTTTCACATGGCCCTCTCTCTTTCTCCCCCTCCTCGCTCTCTCTCCTCTCTTCCTCCTCTCTCTACCTGTCTTTACTCCCAGGAATTGGGGTCAGATATTTGGTGCCGTTCAGTACCTCTCCTCATTACTGAGCCGATTATCGACATGCCTTCACGCCCGCAAACCGGCCAGAAAATCACCGACTACCCCTCCTCTCCTCCTCTCCTCTCTCCTCTCTCCCTGCAGCCTCCTGTTCTGGCCGAGTCTCTCTCGGCCTCTCTCTCTCTCACTCGGGCTGAATAACAATGAGCCAACGGGACCTCGTCTGAATAGCAGCAGGAGGAGAATAATGACTTGAACTTTTTAAGCCAGAGACAGTTCTGCAGCACAGGCAGCCATATCACTGGCCTACATACACCCATCACACATTCCTGCTGCCTGGACTCAGAGGGAGGACAGAGGAGGAGCAGGAGGAGCAGCAGGGGGTGGTGGAAGTGGAGGAGCAGGAGGAGGAGGAGGAGGAGGGGAAGGAGGAGGTGGAAGAGGAGGAGCAGGAGGAGGTGGAGGAAGAGGAGCAGGAGTAGGAGGAGCAGGAGCAGGAGTAGGAGTAGGAGGTGGAGGAGGAGGAGGAGGAGGAGGAGGTGGTGGAAGAGGAGGAGCAGGAGGACGTGGAGGAGGAGGAGGGGGAGGAGGTGGAAGAGGAGGAGCAGGAGGAGGTGGAGGAGGAGGAGGGGGAGGAGGTGGAAGAGGAGGAGCAGGAGGAGGTGGAGGAAGAGGAGCAGGAGTAGGAGGTGGAGGAGCAGGAGCAGGAGTAGGAGTAGGAGGTGGAGGAGGAGGAGCAGCAGGGGGTGGTGGAACTGGAGGAGCAGGAGGAGGTGGTGGAGGAGGAGGGGGAGGAGGTGGAAGAGGAGGAGCAGGAGGAGGTGGAGGAAGAGGAGGTGGAGGAGGAGGAGCAGCAGGGGTTGGTGGAAGTGGAGGAGCAGGAGGAGGTGGTGGAAGAGGAGGAGCAGGAGGAGGTGGTGGAAGAGGAGCAGGAGTAGGAGGTGGTGGATGAGGAGGAGGAGGAGGAGCAGGAGGAGGAGGAAGCAGAGGAGCAGGAGTAGGAGATGGAGGAGGTGGAGCAGGAGGAGGATGTGGAAGAGGAGGTGGAGGAACAGGAGTAGGAGAAGGTTATGAAGGAGGAGGAGGTGCAGGAGGAGGTGCAGGAGGAGGAAGTGCAGGAGGAGGTGCAGGAGGTGCATGGACACAGGCCTCCTACTTACAACTGCAGCAAAACTATTGAAGGACATAACATGAAGATGCTGGAGAGTGTGATTGAGCATTCAATTGACTTTTTTCCCCCACGGCAGCCATATTGGCAATAAATGGTTGATCGAATTTAATTGATTGACAGGAATTTAATCAACAAAAACATTACAGTCGGTTCATTAAGTTGAAGACGGTCCAAGCAGAACAGAGATATAAACTTTTGCTCACTTATGAAGGATGGAAAATGGACAGATGAGGGATCTATTAGCTCCCTGCCTGTCTAAGTCACAAAAAAAGAAAAGAAATGTAATTAGTAACATGTCAAGAAAATGAAAAATCCTGTGTAAAATGAAGGCAGGGCTTGATAAGCTTCAGCTTCTCCTGCTTCCCTTTTAGCCATGTTTGATGTGTATTGGGACAATAAGGATGTGTGATGTAAATTTATGAACAGACAAGCCTGAAATAAATAAATAAATAAATAAAACAGGTGTTTAGCATTCCTTCACATGGTAGAAGTGTTAATAGTAAAAGCTGCATTAACCTGCTCTGACCACTAGGGACAGAAACACCTTCACATCATGGATGTACAATATAGCTTTATATAAATATAGTTTTATAATATAGTTTTATAATACATCCATGCTTCACACAGCCTGATGTTTGATGCTTCTGGACATGCTAACATGTTAGCAACACATTACCTATATATCCACGAACATTACTTATACAGCAAAATGAGTCATTACAGTTTAATGCTGTTTCTCATCACCTGCTGAATAGAAGCACAATATTCACTTTTAGTCGATTTGTTTTGAGAATCTCTGAGAAAAGCAACTAGCTAACATCTAATAACTTAGCCAACTTTGGGTTAATTAATGTTTTAGTGCATTAACGGCCTGCTGCTGGAATTGTCGTTAAGGATATTAATTAGGCTCTATTATACAGAGAAAATGCAATAAAACAAAAATAGTAAGTTAAAAAAAATACCTAAAAAATACCTGAAAAAGGCTCAATCTATGGTAATAAAACACAACATATCATATTTGGATTGAATACACTAATAAAAACATTAATAATATATTACATTTCTGTTTAGCTAAATACTGCCAAATGCCATTAAATCACACACACTATACTATTCAGTGACCATACTAAAGGATCTTTAGTAAAACTAACTTTTGTAGACATTTTTATACATAAAGAGGGCCTTCAGGGTTGAATTTAACTCATTTATTGAAACAATCAAATTAAATTCATGTTTCTTTCAAAAGATGTAAAAAAGTCACTCATTTATTAATGACCAATGAATAAAATAAAATACAAATTTGTTGTATAGAGATTAATGAGGGGAAACTGTGATGCTGTAGGCTGACGTCACATAACCTACCTGTTGGAAAGTTAGCTATGATACTAAACTGATGCTGATCTTGTGCTGCAGTTGCAGGTTTTTCCCCAGAGGATGGCGATCATGCGACATCACAACCATGCTGCACTCCCCCTCCTTGCAACATGTGGAGACTGTTATACTGTACCACATGAACAAAACAAAACAAGCAGGTAGGAAACTCATAGCCACAAACACATGGACAAACATATGAAATTCTGCATATGTGCAATATGTATTGCACATGTGATACTACATATCTTACCTTAACTACTGCATCACTTCTCTGTACAACAAGAAACACTACTACCATTAACAGAGTTATCTAAACTACTGATCCTGATCATAAAACTAGGTCAGATTGCTAGGTAGCAGCCTGTCTGGGAGCGTCTCTGCACTCATGAGACAGGGCTTCATGTCTCTTCCTCCTCAGAGTTTCCTCCAGTTCATCAGCCACAGCAGCTGAGATGGTCTCTGGTCTTCTGGGTCACTTCAGTGTTGAAGGCAACATTGGAGCATTTGGAAAACTCAGACCTGAGCTGTAAAGCTGTTGTCTCACTTCCTCAGAGCCTAATTCACTTGCAGTAAGGAGATTGTCAGACAGGAGAACTGGGCTCCTAGTGACCTATTAATCAATAAAGATGAATCATATAGATATAAGCCATCTATATGCCTTCATGTACTCACATTGTTTTTAAACACACTGGCAAAACCAACAGGTATGTCTCGAAAACAGATTATGTATTTGGATATAAATCACTTGGCTGATCTTTAGTTTAGTTTGGGTTGTATCTAAAAGTGTCACATAAACAACGTCTCCTAACCTACTAACCTCCAGACCAGGAGACGCAGTAAGTGAACACACACATCAGTGTATCCACACGATTCACTCATGCTGCATAAAAGATAGAAATCCAAACTAGTTTAGATGTGAGTGAAGACACGTTAGGGTCAGTCAGTCAATTTCTATACCTGCTTATTCCTCATTAGGGTCACAGGGATCTGCTGGAGCCTATCCCTGCACATTACAGCGAGAGGCAGGGATACACCCCAGATGGTCGCCAGTCTATCGTGGGGCACACACACCATTCACTCACACCTACGGGCAATTTAGAGTCTCCTATTAACCTCAGCATGTTTTTGGACTGTGGGAGGAAGCCGGAGTACCTGGTGAAAACCCACACAGACACGGGGAGAACATGCAAACTCCACACAGAA
This sequence comes from Lepturacanthus savala, assembly GCA_030544235.1. Lineage (NCBI taxonomy): Eukaryota > Metazoa > Chordata > Actinopteri > Scombriformes > Trichiuridae > Lepturacanthus > Lepturacanthus savala. The sequence continues at coordinate 28,048,389 of CM060467.1, forward strand.
AGGTCCCAGACCCAGGACCAAGGAGGTCTTGAACCTGCGACCTTCTTGCTGTGAGGCAACAGCGCTAACCCCTGCACCACCCAAGTTAGAGGGTTTATTTTTACATTTTTTTTTTTAATTTTACTCTCCTCACAAATAAATATATATATTGATAAATGCCTCAAAGTTTGAATCTAGGTCAGTTCTTCAGGGAATTCAGCATCAAGTAGGTCAAGTCACAAGTTGACATTTTACAACTTACATCACATTTACAGTTTTGCATGAACCTGTAAAAACTTACTTATAAATGGCAGCCACACTATGAGCTGCAGAGCCGAGGCATGAACTTTGACGTATTCTCACCTGACATCACGTCTTAAATCCTTGATTCGCAACAGGAGTCAAGCTCTTGTAATCAGACTGGTATTATGTCGGATAGATTGGATCCAGTGTTGACTATCAGGAGTTTGAAATCTCATGAGAAAATTTTTTAAATTAAATGAATGCATTATTTGATACTCTTTCTGTATTATTATCTATTAAACATGACTATACAGTAGTTGGGATTTCTTTTTTGCTATTTATCCTGAAACCAGGTCAAACTGAGTGTCCCAAACCTGTTCTCTAATATTAATGTAATAAACGTGTCTGCCCTGTATTCAACATGCAGGCTCCATTGTTTGTGTTGTAATATCTTTTGACCTAAAGCAGCCATCTGTCCTGCCATCACCTCGCTGGCTGTCAGAGCCAGAGGCGAGGAATTAATCAGGCCAATTACTGCTGTGCTAAGATCTGGGTGAAGCTGGATGACGTGTGCTGGTGATGAGGCCAACATGTTCAACCTGTTAAGAATATCTGCACATAAAATGTAGTTGTTCTTTAGATTATCGCTTTAAGGAAAAGCAGGGTATTTCTGTCACAAACTTCCATCAGTAACAACATTTCTGTGATGGAAACACCAATTGTAAGGAACTGAGTGTGATGCCAAAAAGTCAACGTAAAGGCATCAGGACAGGAAAAGAGGTGTGGTCTTCCAGGAAGAGGAGTGAAGAGGAGGAGAGACAATGAAAGAGGGATAGAAGGAGTTGAGCACTGGAGTAAATCTCTCAATCTGATCAGTGTCTGAGGCAGACTAACGCACAGGGACGCTAAGGTACGCACTCTTTTCTAATGTTCATTTAACTCTGGTTGAAGTCAAAGACGATAACAAGTCACTCTGTATTTATACTTTAACTTTTAGATGCAAAGAATCAGAATAGATACTACTATTATTGACTAAAAGATATTCAAATATTTAAATTCTCAGTTTTCTCACAATTCTCATGTATTAAACTACTACTACTAGCTTAGCATGCATCAGTTTACAAACTAAATCCAGTGAGTCTGTTGTTCCCAGTTACCAGAGACATTATTATCGTTTATTTATTTATTTTCACATGCAACCTCCACTCAGCTGATTCCCTTGTGACAAGATTTCCTGTTGCATCAGAATTAAAAAGGAATGGTAATAATCATGGTTCTGCTGTGCAGGTTTACTGAAACCTTCAGGTAGATGAATACAGTCTTTTTCAGAACTATTTTTATAATTTTCACACAGGATGAACAGATCCTCTTTTAACAAATCATTTGAAGCAAAATTGATTGAAGGAACGAGTCTATTGTTTTTTGGATCAGATTATTACAAAGTAGAACTGCAACAATTAGTTGATTACCTGATTAGATGCGTATTATTAAATTAATCTGCAGATATTTCACTCATTTTTAATAAAAAAAATATCCATCTTCTCTGATTCCAGCTTCTCAACTGTGAATATTTTCTGATTTATTTTATCTTCTATAACAATAAACTTCTTTGATCTTTGGGTTCTGGGTAAAACGAGGCATTTAAAGATGTTAATTTGGGCTCCGGGAAACATTGATGAATGTTTTTTTTTTTTTACTATTTCATGACATTTTCAGTGAATAGTACAGGTAGAAATCTCACTGTGTTAAAAGCTGGTTTAAGCTGCCTTTACTCAAAACTGAAAATAATAATATCTCTCATTATTATTAATATTATCCCAGTTAGACAACAAACAATAACATCTGACAGTATTTTATAATGAAGCATATGACACTATTCAAAGCTATTTTAATATATCATGTGATATATTAAAGCAGGAATAATCTGATATTTAAACTTATTGGAGTGTAAGTTGACACAGCTTTTAGTGTATCATAAAATAAAAAGATAGTTGAGGTGAAGAAATACTAGTAAATTTATGAAGCACAAGCAATGTGGGCGTAAAAAGCAATTGCATGGAATTGAATTTATTTATGAAGAAGACTTTTCTCGTACCATTCTACTTTATCAAAGTGTCCCAACAAATTCTTTGAGAACGACACACAGACAGTTCTTCTGTTCCTTAATCACAGGGCTGATTGCAGTTGTAATTTTTTTAATTTGGGACTAATCGTGCTACTTAAATATCCACCATGACCATATGGTGCAGGGATGGTGCAGAGTTCACAATGGATTAACACACACATCGCAGAAGCGTGCACAGTGCAGGAAGCCCACTTATCTCAGACTAAGTTAGCACAACAACTGTTTGTAATTAGGTTAATTGAGTGACCGGCGGGTGCTAATAAACTTAAGGCTAAACGGTGGAGACGGGGTGTGACACAGTTCTGCACCTCCACCATCTGTCTCTGCTCTAAGCCCCGCAAATCACAACAGGAACCTCAGAGGCACTTAATACAAATGCTGATCAACCCTTTAGGTTAAAAAAGAACATTGTTACTAAAGAACTTTTAATTCAAATACACATATAACTCCAGTTTTGGTGGTTCTATATACTTTCGGCATTAGTATTTTAGGAGATTAAAATAAAAGAAAATGTAATCTTTGTCATACAACATACATACATACATACATACAGTGATATATTTGAATGTATTTTTCATTCTGTTTCATAATTGATGAATCAGGGTGAATCATGTATGATCCATCAATACACACACACACACACACACTGGAAAGGATGCAAGCAACAGGTGGTCAGTCCAGTTTAGTCTCTACATCACGTGTGTGCCATTTCAAAATGCCGACCCTGTATAATGAAGGACATGTTGCAGAGCTCAGAGAGGCCAGCTGCCCTTTATATTATGGACACATGGAATATAATGTGATAAATAAAATAGGATTATTAACATGAGAATACATAGCCCAGTGCTGGTTACTCACGTTTTTGAGTTTTTTTATTACACTATACCTTGAAACCATCTAACTCCCCTGGTAGTACCAGGTGGTAGGACATCACACCTCTGATGTGCAGTAATATGATTGTGTCCAATATTAATAATCGACCATTATCTAACATCTGGTGTTTTGTTTTACAGGATTATTCTCTTCTTCAATGAGCCAACACAGTGAAGTAAAACACATGCTCTCACAGGACAAAGAAGATAAAACTCATTTGAATTAATTGCACACAGATGGATCTTTGTTGTCCAGTTCCTCATGTCTCATCAGAAGTCAACACAACCTCTTCTCCAACTGGCATCACACGTTCTGAAGTGAAGCCTCTTTAGTCTTGACTGAACTCTGGATGGAGATCATGAGGAACTCTCAGTTTCTACACTCGTTGTCTCTACTCTCCCTCCTCCTCTGTCCTGTATCTGCCAGCTCAGGGTCTGTCTATGATTATGGAGCCCAGCAGCGTTTCATATGCACCCCCATACCCATGGATTCAGGCCCCGCTTGCTTCTCCGCAGCAAGTCCAGGCACCAGGGCGTCAGGGCCCAGCGGGGCAGGGCATCAAAGCGTACCCCCCACTGGCTGGTCGGGGGTGAGCGAAGAGGCCAAAGCCACCATCCTCCACCTCAGGGAGAGCCTGGTGCAGCAGAAAGAGACCATCCTGGACCAGAGGGAGACCATTAGGGAGCTGACGGCCAAGCTGGCCCTGTGCGAGGGCATCGGCCACCACGCCACGCCACCGACAGAGTCCCAGCACGGAGGAGAGGGCGGTCACAATACGTCCACGGACAATGGGCAGTCTAGTGACCAGCATGGTCACCATGGTAACCACAACCCCACGCCGGACCCGCCACAGCAGCCCCATGCAGGGGGGCACGGCAGCAACGACCACGGGAAGGATAAACCGGTGACACCCGGGGACACGTCTTCATCACCAGAGCAGCTGGAGAGGATGCTGCAGGCCATGAAGGAGAGGCTGGACAACCTGCAGGTGAAGCAAACTATTAACTCTATTTAGAAATAAAGACAATAGGAAAGAAAAATAAAGAGAGAAAAAAGCATTAATATCATACAGTTCAGAAGAAACTACTCAGTAAGCAACATTGATATTTACATCAGTGTTTTTCCTATTTGGTCTGATTTTTTTAAATATGTTTATTGATTTTCAATTTAGAGAGAAATGGAAAAAATATGGAAAAAAAACAAAAACACATCGAGCACATCAGGCATTACAACGATATTTCATGGTCATGAAACGATTACTTACTTTATAGTGAATCTAAAAGCATATAAAAATAATAACAGGAAAATAGATTTGTCAGTGGGTTCACATTTCTAAAGTAATTCAGTACTGAGTCCCTTGTTTTGTCAAATGTATCCCTTCCATCTTTATTATAGAATCTCAGTCTCTCCAGATGTAGAGTGTTTGACAGTTCTCCCAACCACAGAGTCCATTTTCCACATTCGTAAAATCAGCTTTTTAGCTATCACCATCCCCTTGTTGCCCCTAGAATGGCAACCAGAGGGGTGGGTCCCAGACTTTTACAAAAAGGCATTAAAAAACACTGAAAGATACATTTCCAAAATAAATAAAGTTTACTACATGCCCAGAAGGAATGCGCTCCTATCAAGGATTTACATCTGTTACATGTTGGTGGGACATCTGGGTAAAATTTATCTATTTGGTCTGAATTTTAATGAAAAAAGTCAAAGTTCCCTTTGATATTGCTAATAATGAATGAGAAGAAACACCATTTTCATTAGTTTAATATTTATTGCACCTTTCTGTGTGGAGTTGCATGTTCTCCCTGTGTCTGTGTGGGTTTTCTTCAGGTTCTCCAGCTTCTTCCCACAGTCTAAAAACATGCTGAGGTTAATTGTATACTCTAAATTGCCCATAGTTAGTGTGAGTGTGTGAGTGAATGGTGTGTGTGCTCCACGATAGACTGGTGACCATCTGTGGTGTATCCCTGGCTCTCGCCTGTAATACACTGGGATTGGCTCCAGCAGACCCTGTGACCCTAATGAGGAATACACAGGTATAGAAAATAATAAAAATATATAAAAAAAAATAATAATAATAATGACTAATATTAACTACCCCAAAATGTGTGAACTCCACTGAGTCTCTTACAATATCCCCAACTTATTGTAAGTTGTGTAAGTGAGAGTTGTGAGGGAAGGAGAGATTTTACACATATGTGCCTTTTTTCCCTTGATGCAGCAGTGCTGTAATCACTGTATTGTTCTCAGAATAATCAAATCCCAAAGTAGCAGGTGCACTAAGCACATTAGACAAAGGAACAATTAATTACTTAATCGCATAAATCCACTCATACGTTGTTGGTTTGATGTCCCTCAGTGGGAACTCCAGAGCAGCAGCAGGACACCACCTGCTGAACACGAGGATTTACTTTTTCAGTTCATATTTAAGTGCAGATGTGTTTTTTCCTTTTAAGTTACTTGTCTCCTGCGGCATTCATCCGTCCTTTTCCGCCATCTCTCTTGCCCCGGATCACGATCACAGACAGATGTCAGGAGCTGCTGAGTGGAGCTGGGCCTAAGATCAGCAGTAATTATCCTGAGCTCCCCTGACAGAGTGGTAATCAGGACAAAGCCGGGATTACCGGAGAGGAAGAGATGCAGGAGGCAGATACAGGAAGAAACAATGACTGTTGAGAGGAGCAGAATAAGCAGCAAAACATTAGTGACTCCTGCATTCGACAACGTTATTAGTGAATGTGAATCAGGCAGAAGAAACACCAGAGGTCTCTGAGGCTTGTAGTGATGTCACCACATGCTCCTGAAGCCGTTGTCTTCTCTTTATTAAGCACAGAGATTAAAGGCATTTTTATCAATCACTCATCACTGTTTTTTCACTCCTCCCAGCAGAAGAGGAACCTGTCCATTACCTACTCCAGCTCTCTGAAGGAGCTGCTGCAGAGGAAGATCGACACCCTGGAGCAGCAGCTGCAGCAGCACCGCCAGGATGGAGGCCACCATCACAATGACGATCACCGAGGTGACGGAGGCCACCATCACGATGATGATCACCGCGGTGACGGAGGCCACCATCACGATGATGATGATCACCGTGGTGACGGAGGCCACCATCATGATGACGATCATCGTGGTGACGGAGGCCACCATCATGATGACAATCATCGTGGTGACGGAGGCCACCATCATGAGGACGGTCACCATGACGTCGGGCATCCAAATGACCACATGGACGACCACAATGACGGGGGTCACGGTGATGGTGGAAACCACCACGAGGCTGGCCACGAAGATGACCATCACGATGGTGACGATCACCGCAGCAACGAAGCAGAAAGTCACGGTTACCGGCCACACACAGGACACAGAGCTCCAGGCCAGAGGGCAAGATCCCACGCAAATAAACTGGAAACGATGCTCAGTCAGCTCGCAGGTACACAACATTAAACATGTGGCAACAAGAATAAGAACCATTAGTTTTCCTTCAGTAAGTAAAAACATCAGCAACACTTGAAAGTACAAAGAACAGCTTTGTCACTGGCTAATGTGATTATTTAAAGCTGTCCTTTATACACACATGTTTCTGGAGTTTTTACTACTTTAAATTCATATTCTAAGCAAACATGGGAATAAAAATCGGCTTCCTGATGTCTTTTTTCAGGTTTCAGCAGGAAGCAACCCCAAAGTCACAATGACTTCCAGATCAGTTTCCCGATGAGAACCAACTACATGTACGGACGAGTGAAGCGGACTCTGCTTCAGGAGATCTTCGCTCTGACTTTGTGTCTGTGGATCAAAGCGGGCATGGGACCTGGTCTGGGGACGCCCTTCTCCTACTCTGCTCCTGGACAACCCAACGAGCTGGTGCTCATCGAGTGGGGAAACAATCCCATGGAGCTGCTGATCGATGATAAGGTGAGAAAAAATCAACCCCACACGACTCTAGATTAGATTAGATTATATCAGATGTACTTTATTCATCCAACAACGGGGGAAATTTAGTTGTTACAGCAGTTCACAAAGGAAAAAGTAAGAAAAAGTAAGATAAGGTTAAAAATATAACCCAATAAACTCAACACAATAATAAAAACAACAAATCAACTTTCAAACCTGAAATGTGCAAAAGGAACAAGTACTGAGGAGATAAAAATAAGGTGCTTGATATAAAAATATTTATATTTTAAAATGACTGATGGTGTAAAATATTAAAGGGGTTAAAGTCAATTTTGTAGTTAGTAAAACAAATATAATATTTTCTCATTCAGAATCCTAGTGTAGTACTGAGTCACAGTAATAAGAATCTGCTTCAACACCCACACGGTCCCAGTGAGGCAGGTTAAATATCAAGATTATTTAACCTTAAACTTTAAACAATAATACTAAATAAAGACAGTGCATAGTGCATACTAGTAAAGGTACAGTGCGTATTTCTGGGAGCAACTAGTGATGAGTTCTCCAAGCATTAGAAGAACCTAAGGCAGCTGCAAAAAATACCAAAGGTCATTTCTAGAGTCTTTTTTTGTCAGTTTTTGGTTGTTGTAGAAACATGTCTGGTTTCACAGAGGGAGACCCACTCCAATGCAGATAAAAACTGCTCAATCTCAGGTAATAAAAGCCTTATTTTGATTGAATTATATACTTAACAGTCATAGTGAAGTAAAAAATCTGAGTGTTTAGCTTCTACAAAGAGAAATGTAAAGAGAAATGTAAGTTTTTTAGTGTCTAGTATATGTTAAGCATTGTTTTATATAGTGAGACAGGATTAAAACTGGGAAATGTGTTTTAAAGATTAAAGTCATGAAGTGAAGGTGCTCCTCAGCTGTGCTACAACATGGCAGCTGCTGTCAATCTACACCTCAAATATCACTGAATTATAAGAGCAGAGACAGTGGTAGGACATGGCAGATGTTTTTCTTTTTCAAGGCAACTTTCTGGCTGATAGTTTTTCCTGATGAACTTGGTCCTTTATTTGTCCGGTACTTATATTATATACTTATATTAGATTATATTGCTTCATAATCAATTCACACTCTCATCCCCAGGCGGTGACGCTGCCCCTGTCTCTAAGTGATGAGAAGTGGCACCACGTGTGTGTGACGTGGACAACGAGGGACGGACACTGGGAGGCCTACCAGGACGGGCTGCAGAAGGGATCCGGGATCAATCTGTCCCCCTGGCACCCTATCAAACCTGGAGGGGTCTTCATCCTGGGACAGGAACAGGTAGAGACATCAAATTAAGATCATCTGCATCGACTGCACCTCTAATGTGATCTGTATGTGCTGTAAACATGATGGTAAAGCAATAAAAGGTCAAAAAGTTGGGTGATGACCCTCCTGGTGTCTCCTTTAGGACACTCTGGGAGGCCGTTTTGACGCCACTCAGTCCTTTGTGGGCGAGATGTCAGACCTGCACATGTGGTCTCATGTGCTGACGGCCAACGACATCTACAGCCTGGCGTCCTGCAGCAGCCACCTCAGAGGAGACGTCATCGACTGGTCTGAGACGGAGCTGGAGCTTCATGGAGGCGTTGCCACGTACCCGTTTGACTCCTGTCACTGACAGGGATGAAAGTAAAGAAGTCTGGGACTGAGAAAACGTATCATACGAAAGAAATGAAGGAGGTTCAAGGACAAAACTAAAGTTACTCAGGATGAGTCCTCCAGAATCTCAGAATCAATGCCTTCCTATGAACTTTAGTGACTTTCTTAGTAAAGACAAAATGAATGTGTATGTGCTGTGTTGGGACGTAGTTAGAAGGTGAAGTCAGGTGTTGTACTCTAAGCAGAAAAGTGCTGTATGTGACATATTGTCATGTTGATACTGAAACGTCTGATCATGGTTCTGTTGTGATGTGGGTTAGTTTGAAAGGTGCTCGGAAATAACATTTCTAACCCGGATTCTCTTTTTAAAAGGTTTCCTTGGACCATACAGCTAAATAACCAAAGAAATTAGTAGAATTAACATGTTACATTTTGTAATTTGAAATGATCCATGTCTCATAGATAGATTGGTGCTTTATCTCCAAGCTCGCTGAAAAGCTTGATGGACAGAATTTAGTGTTTTACAGCTGCTGCTGCTGCTGTTTTTTTTTTTTTTTTTTTTACATTTTTACCATTGACTCTCAGCATATTGTATTCCAGCAGTGGTATTAAAAACAATTTTTTTTAAAAATGTGTATATGTTCCAAAATGCATTTGTTCCCTGAACAAGTCACTAATATTTATCATCATTTTTATGTGTTGTGTTATAAAGTCGTTTTTTAATGATCTGGCCTTGATTGTATATGTATAAATGTACTGTATATAACACTATTTGACCCGTGTTAGAACTTTGATATGTCATTTATTTTTTCTTTGACACTGTAAATAAATATGTGGAAGATGTGTGAGTTTATCATTGTGTGGAGGTGATCAGGAGGGCTGAAACATTTCTGTTTTCATGCATTATATATGATATTAACTCTAATTCACAATGCAGCCAGCAGGCCCTGAAGCACTTTTATGACTCATTGATGTGCAGAGAGATGCTTCTTTAAGTCAACAACCCCCCAGAGAAACAGCAATATTCCTTATGACAACTAATACTGAAATCAATACTGAATTTGATTAATATTAACTCAGCCCAGCTAAAATAACAAAGAATAAAAACACGTCCACCAATCATCGCTTTACCTTTTATTGTTACACAGTAGTAGTACTGGCACCAATGTATTGTGTATGTTTTTTTCCTTTTTGCTACATTTACAGATGATCTATCCATCTTCACCTCACAGTAAATAAAAAATAAATAAATACAAAATAAACACATTTTCTGAAAGAGGTGGCTCTGGGGTCAAAGGAACCAGAATCGGAGGCCCCAGTTTCAGTCTGATCAGTTCATTACTTTGTTTAATGGAAACATTTGTTGTCCCAAACAGTTTTTTTTGGCAACTTTGCACGTCAAGAATACCCAGAGTGAAGGCCTACAGACAGTCCATGTGATGTGCTGAAACACACAGAAGCACTGACATGGAAACATGACGTTAACCTTTGTCAGTTTTACATTTGGGGAAAGATATAGCAGAGTTATAGGCAGCCCTATGCTGTTCATACTGGGATGGACCAATCACTTGCTGTTTTATTAAACTTCTACATGTTTCGATCACAGAAAAAAACCCATTCAGCTTCATGCAACATGATCTTTATCAGGTGAACAAAATGAAGCTCAAAATTACAGTACATGTTGGTCAGAAAACTGTTGCTGCTGCAGCTGGAGCTGACCAGGGGATGGTGTTATATTTCTACGCAGCTAATGGTTTATCCTTCAGCATGTTGCTGGCTGTGTTCACCAGTAGAGGGCGCTACAGTGTGTTGGAGCATTGTCAGTCATACAGAACAGCATTTCCTCCAAAATGCTAAAATTGATAAAGTGCAGAAGACATTTACTGTAGCGTTTGCGATTATTCCTACCATCTAAAAATGCCCTTTTAATACAGTTCTGTAAATAACAGTTTAGTGAAGAAATCTATCACTGGACACAAATCTAAAATTGTTACTGATTCATTACATCTGAATAATCTATCACTTAATGAATCAATGATTTATTAGTGTTCCTTGTTCTGTTCTTTGTAGTATGATGAAAATGCTCAATTTCATCTCATGAATAGCTTCTTTACAGCAAAGGAAACAAAACATACTGAATATTAGTTCAACAGATCACTGCTTGTGCTTCACTGAGTCTGATTCGCTCCAAAAAACCAACCGTGTGGTTTTTCACTATCTACTTATTTTCCAAAGTAAGAATAATCAATCAGGATAATTTAGTTGCATTAATCAACTGCCACATTAATTGTAAATCTTCCTCTAATCAACAGGGAACACTAACACTTTTCAAATCAGTGCACTAGCATGATCAGCGACGCATCGGAAACCTACGGCCGATGCCTCCATTTATCAACATGCAGTCCTACAGTAGCTCGTACAAAAATTGTTTTTTAACAAAAGATAAAGAATAAATTAAATTATTTCTATGTGTATCGTAAACAAATATGCTAACATCTATTTACAAAAAAAGTATACATTGTAATGAGCTGCCTTCGTGATTTCTTGAAACTCGCTGTAGTGGACAGACCCGGCTCAAGGTAACGTTATTACTGAAGAGAGAGAGAGGTCAGAGTTAACTGTGAGCAGGAAGGAGATGATGTGTGACATGCATGATGATCATTACTCAGTAAAGTGTTAAAATGAATTGTTAACAAGCCTCCAGACTGGTGCTAGGGTTTTCTACTCTGCTATTGCGGAAACATGTTAAAAACATGCTAAGAAACATGTTTCAGTGAGCTGAAACACAGAGAATCACTCTTCTTTGTCTCCTGAAGCAGCTTCTTGCCTTTCAAGATCAGTAACTTGACGATATTATCCTTGTGTAAATATATAAACAGTAATAACAGTGACATTTTCCTCACATTCTGGTAACAGTACCTATTTTTAGACAGTAGTGATGTGTATCAAAGTTATAGTGTACTAGAGGAGGCAACAGGCACGTCTCAATAATCTGAAATCATTTCCTGCTCTTGAATTGATTTAAACTGATTTCTCAATTCTAATTGAAAATAAATCTGTGTAGTGTTTGATTAGTGAATTCACATTTTGTATGGGGCGAGCACAGTCAAAAAAAGGCTATCTCTCATTTAGTCAGCATTGATAAATATGAAAGAAGACCTCAAATGAACTGCCTGCTACCCTGAATAAGACCATATTCACACTAATGAAAATAAATCTCAAATAAAGGGTTTGAGTACACATTAGTGTTTTCAGGCAGTGTTCTGAATATCCATCAGACACACTGAAAAGCCAGTAAAGTAAAGGAATACAAAATATCTTCGATTGAGCATGCATAAGTTTCTTCAGTCTTGTGCATTTCTTTCAAGCAACTTTCTGCTGTTTTTTTGTGGTTTACAGAGCAGCAGAAAAAAATGGACCATAGCAACTGTACCCTTTCCAGCTCCTGATTTTTTGGAACAGGAACTATATGTTTTTCTAATTCATCTCCATTAGTGTGAATATGCCCTAAGACACGTTTCACTGTTCTCTTAAATGCTGAACAAGTAGGAGGAGGAATGTGGTGAGTAGACGGGACAGACGTGTGCTCTGGCTGCAGTGGATCAGGTTGTGTGTAGCAGTAGTGAAAGAACCAAGATAACAGAGGCAGCCACAGCGAGGGTGCAGCTTTCTAAAGTCTGCTAGAAGGGGTAGCAAGGCGTCTTCGTATCAGGGAGAGGATGTGCTTAGCGATGGTGAGAAACAGGATGAACAGGGACACGAACATGTGTCCTGTGGTGGAAGGAGAGATGACGAGGACAGAGGAAGACAGGGAAAGAAGAATGAAGAGAATCATCTATGGTTGTTCCTCCTTCTTCTTCAGCGATATACGTTTCTTCCTGGCAGCGAGCATTTCGTAGAAGGGATCAACGCTAACAGCAGATCTGAGAAAAAACAACAAAAAACACCAATATTACGATCCACAGATGTAAATGCTACTGGAACAGGCTGCTGTTTTCTTCTGCACTACTATTCAAAAATTTTAGAACACACACTTTTCTATTTTTATTGAAACTTAAGTAGATTAAGTCCAATGAATACCTTATAGAATTCATTAGACCCCTATATTTCTGTATATATGACAGGAGAGAGTGTATAAAAACTTCCAGCTTTTCTGCAGTAATGGACATACAGTAGTGTTCAAAATAATAGCAGTCCAATGTGACTAAATACTAGATTAATACTAGATTAATTAGGTTTTATTATATTTTTATCGTTACATAGCAAATAATTTACCGGTAGGTGCAGCAGATTCTCAGAAAACCAACGAGACCCAGCATTCATGATATGCACACACTTAAGGCTGTGCAAGTGGAATAACAGCTGAAAGGTTCCACAAGTTATTTGACTCCATGACACACAGATGTGAAGCAATTATAAAAAAAAAACTGTTGTCATACAACTAAATATTAGTTTATGGATTCACAGGATTGCTAAATTTCAGAAACACAAAAGTTTGTACAAACTAGTTTTGAGTTTGTAAAGTCAACAGCAGACACTGAGTTTTGTCACAGGCCCTTATGTCACAGCCTTAAAAATATGATAAAACCTGGATTAATTTTAGTTAGTCGCATTGGATTAATGTTATTTTGAACACTACTGTAAATGACGTCTTGAAAGTTGATCCAACTATTTCCTACAAGTGACCCCCACATCGTACCTCTGGGCTGTCAGATCATCATCTCTCAGATCAGACATTAAACTATGACAATTTAAATAAAAACTGAAAAATTAACTTGCTATACAACAAGATTGCTGGAGACTGTGGAAGCAGATCATGCACACATCTTCTGGAAGTGTAAAAAGAGGAGGATATACTGGCAAAATGTTAATTCAGAGATAAAACATGTCTTAGGATATGAAATCCCAAATACTTGTCCAGTGATGTATCTTGCGAACTTTGAGAAGACTGTAATGAAAGAAGATCTGTACTTGACTAAAGTATTACTCGCAGCAAGAAAGCAGTCACAAGAAACTGGCTGTGTGATAACTCCAAAACAGGAACAGTGGTTGGAAATTGTTCAAGAAATCTTCGTTATGGAAAAACAGACATACCTGTTGAGACTCAAAGAGAACATATTTGAAAAGAATTGGGAAAAATGGAACATGTATATGACAGGACACCAACTGATCAACAGTATCAGCATGGAACAGTGGACTGAATAGCGAAACATCTCCTGTTTGTTAGTGTGATTATTATTAGTGTTGTTTTGATTGTTTGATTTTCGATTTGTACCTTGTTTACTGTATTTTGTCAATATATATGTGAAAACTCAATAAAAATGTGAGTTATAAAAAAAAAAAAAAAAAAACTGAAAAATCAAGGTGTTCTAAAACATTTGACCGGTGGTGTACATACTTGATGCTGTGGATCCATTCGTCCTTCTCCTCAGGTGTAGGTGCAGAGATGCGGTACACGTTGTGGTTCCCCTCCACCACCCTCCCATCAGCCTCTGTCTTACACGCTTTAATCAGCTGACCGCGGTTGTTGGGGATATACAGCTCGAAGCAGTTCTGTAGGGACAAGAAGAACCTCAGATAAAAAGATCATAACAGACCTAACATAACAATTACTAGCATTAATAAGCAGCAGGCTCACCGGTTTCCTCGGGTCTTCTACCTCTCGGATGCTGAGATTCTCCAAGGGAATGATCCCTCGCGGCTCCTTGTCCTGTTAGTGACGCACACAGTCACAACACATTAAGACTTATTGGAACATTAAGATGGATTTTAGTGTTTGTTTGTTTAATCGGTCCCTGCAGGAATTCCAGAGTGCAAGAATAAAATTTTAATTATTTATAATGGCAGCTATTTTCCACAAAAGGTTGTGGAGGCTTATCACTATCACTTTATCATTTTACCACTGGGACCATTTTCACTTAAAATCCTTAATTCTGGCCACAGGTAAAATACACCACTGGTCAAAAGTTTTAGAACACCTTGATTTTTCAGTTTTTCTCTAAATTGTCTTAATTTAATGTGTCATGTGACAGATGATGATGTGACAGCCCAGAGGACTGATGTGGATGATGTTGCTGTAGGATGAACTCCTGACTAACTAGGTCTAGATCATGGGGTTCTGCTTAGCTCTAGAGCTCTAGTCCTAGAAAAGACCCAGACATCAGGCTTCATCCATGCTGATATACAGACGGGGGTTAATTAACCAGAGAAACTTGGTTGGATCAACTTTATTTAAGTCCATTACTGCAGAAAAGCTGTAAGTCTAAGTTGTTAACTATTACTTGATTCCTGAAAATTTATATATGTCTGTGGATTGAGTGTTTTATAAACATGGGACAGTATTAATACACTCACTCCTGTCATATATACAGTAAGTATATATATATATAGGGCTCTAATAAATCTATAAGGTATTCATTGGAATTAAACTGATTAAATTTCCATAAAAATGTGTCTTCTAAAACTTTTGAAGTGTTGTGTACAGACATCACATATTCACAGACTTACTGTGGTGTATTCAAAGTAATACAGACAGTTGTCTGTGAGAATGAACCATCTCCTTTTCCAGGTTTTCACTCGTCCCCCTGAAACACAACAGTCATGACAATGTGTGAGAGAAGAAGAGCATCAGAGACCATAAGGGGTCACAACTATCTAGGAGTGTAATTATTCTATAACACTGTGACTCCAACTCTGCCAGTACATACCTCCTGAGAAAACAAGCAGCGGCAGCAGAGGGTGGAAATCGCAGGGAAGAAGCAGACAGAAGGGACCAGAGGATTTAGAGGGAGACGGTTGGACGAAGAGAAAGAGACAGGAGAGGAAGAAGAGAAGGAGAGGAAGAGAGATCAGATTAGTCACATGGATCACAGGCCCCGCCATGCAAAAGAAAACAATCAGATTTTAGGCTGCCACGACACAAGAAAGTGAGTCGTCATCATCATCATCATCATCATCATCAGGATGCTGTGGCAATGTTTGATTGCCACAACACTAGTACACAGAGGTGAAGAGCAGCAAACCTTAGAGACAGAATAGAGGTTTAGAGAACAGAGCGTGAGGCAGACATCACTTTGAGTTGTATACGATCAGTGTCACCTGCTTAACCTCAGGTTTCTGTTGAATATCAGACAAACCCAAGGTTATGCTCTTTTCTAACAATAAGAAGGTGCCTGCTGTCCTTCCTTGTATTTTGTCTGTCCATGTTACCCATGTTAATGAGACTGTAGCCAGCTACAAATACTTAGACTTCACAATAGATTAAAGTCCTTCCTTTAAACTTCCTGTTGACCAACTGCTAGAAGAAACTGAAACTGGGATTTTTCTTTCAGAACAAATCCTGTTTATCGTTTAATGCCAGGAAACGTGTTGCTGCCTCTCCTGGAGTATGCTGATGTTTTATGCAGGAATGCCTCTGTTGCTATTGTTGGTCATTGCTATCTGTGTGCAGAACACTATATATACCCCATCTATAAATCCATCCTTGGCCGGCTGCCCTCTTTATTGGTCAGATAGGTCTCTCTTGAAAATGAGACAAGATAATTACTGTATAAATAAAAAAAGTCAAGTCAAAAACGTGTGGAAAATGTGTGGAGCAGCAGTGATCCCTAACAAACCATCTCACCAAGTTTGAGAAGCCAGCCCTCTCTGTCTGGGTTGAAGAAGGTGTGTGTCAGGTCATTGCCGTCGTCCTCAGGGATTTTAAAGGGCTCATTTTTGATACTTTCGTAGAGATTCTGGGGTAAAAGATGAGAAAATGATTGTTTTACCTCTCCCATCATCAATATCTTTATCGTCTACAAAGACAAAACGTGGGAGTGGTCATACTCTGAGCAGGTCCTCTGGCAGGTCGCCGCCCTCGTTGATGCCTCGGTTCATGGAGATGAAGCGGTCCACTCCGGGTTTGTCCCTCACATTGGGGTTATGGAGGCTGGTGTTCAACATAATGATGGCAAAGGACAGCACGTAGCATGTGTCTGGGGAAAAAGTGGAAAAGCAAATTGAGCAAAGCAGTGCTCAAGATTCAAGATGTCAGATTCGAGATTATTTGAATAATTTGTAAAATTATCATATTATCTAAGTGCTTAAACAATTAGTTGTTTGGTATATAAAATATTGTAAAATGTCGATCACTTTTTTCCAATGTGCAACATAAAATGTCTAGACCTACAGTCCACAAACCAAAATCATCAGTTGATTATTAGAGAATACTAAAGAAACCAGACAATAATCTGACTTGAGCCAGAGAGAGCTGGAACCAGAGACACTGGACATTTTCTTCTTAAAAATGACTTAAATTGATAAATCGGCTATCAAAATAGTTGTTGATTAATGTAATAGTTGGGAAGTAATCAATTAATCAACTAATTATTGCAGCTCTGGTTATGATTGATTTAAATAAACACTGCTTATGATATTACTACAACACTAATATAATGATTATATGATAAACATACTTTACATACTTAGAAACTCATTATGTTTAATGTGATTCTTGTGGGTGGTCATATTTTTTATTTTACACTTTCTGTTGCCAAGAGGAATAGAACTAACTATCCATTAAATATGCTCTCATAACATATGCCCCTCAGTGAACCATTGTGAAAATTGATGTAAGGAAATAGCTCACAACTGCACAAAAAAGGCCAAATGTCCAAATGTTAATGTCAGTAGAATTGAAGCTACTTGAAACACAGTGATAGTCAGCGTGTGTGTACCGGTGCTCTGGAAGACGCCAGGGTTGCAGTGGCAGTATCTCTGGGCGAAGGCCTCCATCATTCTGTCAATCTTCTGGGCTTCACCGGGCAAACGGAAACTCCACAGGAATTGTCTGCAGTAGATGGGTCGCGGATTAGGTCAAATCAGAGAGAACAAATTCTCCAATCAAAACGGCATCGCACAGCTAACACAATAGCGGTCTGCTCTCTCTTGTCGTTTCTCACATCCCTGTCTTGATGCGAGTATGAGAGGGGGTTTTCCATTGTTGAACAGGCTTGCTTACCAGAAAAATCACAGGATATAAAACACTTCATCCTTTTTTTTAACAAAACAAAAGTAATGCCAAGTGGACAAAGTTTACCTGAGTGCCTGGACGAGATTGAGATCAGTAAACTCGTGAAGGTCGACGAAAGCCTGGAGGACTTTGATGTTGAAATCGTCCCTGCGTTCAGAAACAAAGAAATCACGGTTTATAAAAGGAGGCTGATATGCAGGGACAAAGGAAACAGAGGATATTTCATGACTGGGCACCTTTCTCCCAGGTAATCTCCTATCGCAGTCTTGTTGAGGCCTTCTCCTTTGTAGAGGAACTGAGCAATGTCCTCTGACGTGTGTCTGAGCAGCTCGTTCTCCACCAGAAACATGATGCCCTGCATACAGGAGGAAGAGTCAATAATAACACATCTGGATACGAGTCAAACAGACTAGAGCCCAACTAACGAGTTCTTTTTTTTTTGTCTTTTTTTTTTTTTTTTTTTTTACCTTTTTAGGGTCCATGTTGAATTTCTTCCTTCCCATTGCCACATGCCTGCTTTTCTGTAGAGTTTTACTGGCGAGTGGAGACGAGAAGATTAAATAAAGAAAAGCTGTCGATGCAATCAAAACAAATCTTAACAGCAACATATCGGTGGTTTGAAAGATGGGAATGTAATCATCCAAGGTCACATGAGAAAATATTTTAAGGTTAAGTAGTTAAATAGTTAAGGCAAAGTATGCAGGATTTCCCTAAAAACAAACAGTCACACCAGGGCAGGAATTTCATGAGGGCCATGGCTCATGTTCCCCTTTCAATTTGGTCTTGTGCCCTTAAAAAAGATATCTAGCAGAAGTCCACAGTGGCCTTGATGCCCTGCCTCAGTATTTGTTGTGGTTTTGTAATCTGCTTCTTTTCTGTCAACATGGCATCAACACCAACGTCTTTTCAGGAAAAAAAATCCATAATCAAAGAGTTTGAGTAGAACCTGGCATGAACCGCCCTGACGAGCTTTAATGACAACTAAACACCGATCTACACCACCAACCAGGAGACTTAGTCAAAATCTGCAGTGTGAAATCATAGTTATATCCTGTCAATAGAGATATCGGGCTTCAATATTGAGATACCATAATTTGTCCATATCCTGCAGCCCTAGATATAAACTCTTCATTTTTCTCTACAGAGTGAAACCAGGATGTTGCATTTGACCTAATAATGTGCCACCAGACCCCTCTAAAGGGTGAGAGGTCCAACCACCATAAGAGATTATAATTTTGTGGGCAACACTGATGGAAACGTCCTCGTGTTCTGAAAACTGACTTTACTTTAATAATTCAGATCTCTGACACAAGTGATACTTTTAATTAAAGGTCATTTTCTTTGTCATTTATTTAGTTCATTTTATTTCCACAATAATTTCCTTTATCAAAAAAGAACTTATTGCAAGGCCATAAATTAAAACATTGTTTTAATTTATGGCCTTGGTGCCCTCAAAACAGTGGCAACAGAAAGTGACCTTTCCCCTAAAATTATGAAATTCCAGGGCTGGGTCACACAAAACTAAAGCCTCTAAATCATCACTATGACCACTAGAGTGTGAGGTGATGATGTGTGCAGAGACGCTGCCCTCTGAGTCCATTTTATACTTTTCTCATTGTTTAGGTGTGCAGGGACATCGAGAGGCAATAACCTTTGCCTGTGTGTGTGTGTGTGTGTGTGTGTGTGTGTGTGTGTGTGTGTGTGTGTGTGTGTGTCTCCAGCCAATAACAGTCCAATGTGCTGGTCCCTGCATTCTGGACAGTGAGGCAGCACCTTCTGCAGTATTATAGGGAGGAATGAATAAGTGTGTATGTTTGTTTCTTATCTTTTGAATGTAATCATTGTTGTGAAATTATAAAAACATTATTTTATTCTTGTATTTCTCAGCATTATTTTCACCTGGTCCCTGTCATTTTAAAGTTTCACTTTCCCGCTTTCTTCTGCCTGAAGAGGAGCCAGTTTTGAATGTTTAAACACCAACTAACATCCTGCATCCTCTACCTTTAGTAGCAGACGATATTTGATTTTGTTCAACATATATTGGAGGTGTTACTGTGCCTTTTTTTCCTCACCTGCCCTCTGTGCTGGTCTCCAGTCCTTCCACCTCCAAAATGGCTTCTCTTAATTCCTCCCTGAGCCTCTGGATCTCCTGCAGCAGGACGCCCTTCCTCCTGCGGATGTCCTCCAGCTCGGAGCGCTCCTCTGGGCTCAGGTCTACTGGGACTGGAAGGGAAGAGGAGAAGAATACCTTCATCACTGCTGCTGCAGATATAACAATTACCAACGGTGCCCAAACAATCTGAGGCACAAGTGTGCCTTCACTGGTCACATAGAAAAATAATAAAATACGACTGTTTTGAGACCTGTATTGTTACACAAATTGGTTGTGGCTGATTCCATCTGTCAATGTCTAACAATGGAACGGAGAAAGGGGGGAAAGTACGAGCAGGTTAACAAGGATGGAACAGAAATAGCCTGGATGAGGTTATTTTATAAAGACAAAAGCTTCTTTACATAAAATTGATCAACATTTCCAAACATCACCCTTTTTGTTTCTTCTACTCATTCTCCTTTTTACTGACACGTCTTCACAACACCCAGTATCTGTTTTTACATTATGAAAACTACAGACTTATACATGGAAAATAGGTCAGACAAACACTTTATTGCTTCATCAAGGACCAACAAAAGGCAACAGGACTACTGTAAAACATGAACCTATGGAGGAAATAAAGAAGCAACTGGAGGGTTTTACTCTCAAATACTCCCTGACTAGCAGTGTTCACTCATACACTCATGAGTATTCTGCAGCCCAACTGGATATTTAAATATCCAGCTCTAATCACATCCTGGAGATTCAAAGAGCGAGACTGAATTCTCGTCATAAATCCTCTTACCACAAGTACCTTTTTTTGACTGATCAAGTGCTCTGGTTGTCCCACTGGACAAAAGCATCTACCAAATGAGCAATTACATGAAGAGTCTATGGTTTCCATATAGGCCTGTGCAGGTAAAATACACGTTTGTTAAAAGATTGGACAAATATTTTCTCCTTAATGATTCCAGCCGTCAACACAAAACAAACAAATTTGCGGTGCTCACAAGTATTGAAAATATTATTTTAAGAACTCAACAGCAACATTTCTTTCCTGAATTTATGTATTGACTCTCAGACATAAAGTACTTTTCCTCCCACAGAAACAGCCCCTATAAAAACTCCACTATGAGATACTGATAGTGAAAAGGTGACACGTCTATACATTTATATGTAGTCCTTCAAAACTGTCCAAAAACCTCCAGCTCCTCTGGGAGACATATCCACAATATATAACATTATAATGATTCATTGATCATCTTAAAGCTAAGAATAGTTTTACAATGGTCTAATCTTTTTGATAAACATGGATCAACTAGTTTGACCAACAGAAGAATATTACCTTCTCAAAAACACTTGTGCATAAATGTCTATTAAGAGCACATATTAACTAGGGTTGACACACACTTGATGCCAAACGATCCCAAAAGGATTTAATCATTTGATTTGATGCTGTTTCGGAGCTGTAGTCTGTGGCGCTGATGAATTGTTCACTATACTTCCTTACAGGGTGCATTATAGAACATATTAGAAATACCTTTCTGCATAATGTGATACAATTCCACTTCACAAACTACAGCCAGGAAAATAACCATAAAGTTGTTCCCGTACTCTCTTAAAAAAATACATTCAACAAAAACTGAACACTATAACCTTCATGGAGGTAGAATTTACTGCAGCGCAGTAAACATTATACAGTGAGTTTTAGCAAGTTGACCTAACAATATAGCAACTATGTGTAGGTCATAAATCTATATTAGAGCCATAGCCTCTTTATTTAAAGACAGGCCTGTAGTCAGGCCTTTTGTTTGATGGTATGAACAGAAGGAATGATTACAGCAGGGAAAACCTCTTTCAGTGTCTATGTGGACACCTGACTGTTAAACTGAATGTGAACCTGTCCTTTAAAGGGGTGTATAATCGAGCAACTGTGTATAATCACAGCCAATATCTGCAATATTAATCCATTTAAGCCTAAGAGCTGCTAAGTCTATAATTGTCATTTTATACTTATTAACCCATTTAAGCCCAAATTTTTTTCCCAAAATTTCATGCATATAATGATATCAGTTGAGTCTCTAACAATCAAGTTATGCATCTGTTTTCATTTTGTCCTCTTTTCTTTGCAGAAAATAGCATTTTAATGGCTATTATAGATGCCACTTGCACAAATACGCTCATAACCAAAAAACTATTTATCCCATGACCAAATTCTTTTTGGGGATTATTCTATAGACTTTGAAAGGATTGAATAATAATCTAAACAAAACAACTCTTATCAGGAGGGTTTGTCTTCTCCATTTTCTCTAGAAGTCGATGACGTCATGTGACAGGAAGCACTTGGAAACTTAAATTATTTGCTTAAAACTTTTTGTCGAAGTTGTCTACTATCATGTCATTAGGGGGGAAAAGCTGTATCATGTAGTCATACACTTAAAGGTTCATAGGCTTCAATGGGTTAAGGCAATAAGAAAATTTTAATTCAATTCAGTGTTCATAAGGACACCTGTTAAATTGAATGTGAACTTTCCCTTTAAAAGGGTGCATGATTAGGTTTTGGTTAGAGACAGTTTATAGCAGACTGTGTGTAATCATATATAACACAGCCAATATCTGCAATATTAAGGCAATAAGAACATTTTCTGAGGACTAATTTAATTCAAAGCAATCAGACATGAAGCAGGAAGTCTCAGCCTGTGATCAGCAGCTGTAAAGCCTCTTGGACCAGTGTGTATTCTGCAAAACAAACAGCTGCCACAACAACCACGCCCACAGTCTGGATTAATGCACGGCTCATAAAAGAGAAAACAGGGAGCATTTAACATGTGGTGCACGGTTCAAACAGCACAAGTCGTGTATAGATGGCCTTGTGTTAAATGTGCACAGGGCTGCAGCTGGAAGGTTATTTCCGAGCACTGAAACAATCAATGTTTAGTTGGCGTCTTGCGAAGCTAATGCATCAATGTGCCTAAAACGTGTTTCACCATGCTTTTCCGGAACAGACGAAAAAACCTTTATCTTTCACAATTTCCACCAACATGTTGAACAGACTGATCAGCGTGTCACACCTGAGTAAATAATGCGAGCCAGAAGCTACTCTACTAGCCTCAGTTAGCTCTCAGCAGCCGGAGCGATCCGCTCCTTTAGTAAAGACACTTACTGTAGTCCAGGTCATCCATTTTGGGCGCTTTACTTTTAGGCATAAATATTTCAGAGTCGACTGTCATTCAATAGCAGAAATTTATGGATATATGTGTGAATATATCCTCAAAACTAAAGGGAAAAAAAACAGACAACCCCCTGGAGTCGAAATGTTGGGCCGGAGACAAAGAAGGTGGCGACACCGGAAGTGGTGGGTGACTTTCGAGGATTCCCCATCCGGTCAGTTGTTTTTCAAAATAAAGTCATTAATAGTATAATATTTGGGGAAAAGATATTAACATTAAGTGTAACATGAATGCATAAGTATAAACGAGGATATATTTACTGGTGGGTGAAGCACCTGAAAGCTAAACTTGAGTAAAAGTACAGATATCTTACCAGAAAATAATTTTGGTTTCTGTGTTAAAGTCTTGAAGTGTCTGATATTGATTGTACTATATGGGTAGTATTAAAAGTAAAATACAAGTAAATGCTGCTAGTAAAAAAGCAAGTAGTGAGAATTTTGAGAATTCTGAAGTTTATTCTCAGTATTTGTGCATCACTGGAGGCTTCAGGTTTCCACCTCACTTGTGTAAACTTAATATTGAACAACAATTAGCTACCAAACTATTTTTAATATTACAAGTCATGCTCATATTGAGTCGTTTGCAGTCTGTTTCTACCAAATTTCTATTTTTATTTTGTAGTAAGTTACAAAGATGCTTAGGGGAAACGTAGTAGAGGAGAAGTATATATTTCATTCATGAAGTGAAGTGGAGTGGAGTAAAAGTGAACGTTGCTGAGGAACAAATATTTGTTTCACATTCTCTAAATGTTGCTGCTCATAGATCTTTCTTATACTACCTGGAAGTATACTACTACTTGGAGAAAGTGTAATACTTACACAATTTACAGCTTTGCAGTAATGGACATACAGTAGTGTTCAAAATAATAACAATCCAATGTGACTAACTAGATCAATTAGATTTTTATTGTATTTTGTATTACTACATGGTAAATAATTTACCAATAGGTGAAGTAGATTCTCAGAAAACCAAACCAACCCAATGGAATAACAGCTGAAAGGTTCCACAAGTTATTTGACTCCATGACACACAAATGTGCAGCAATTCTAAAAAAAAAACTGTTGTCATACAACTAAATATTAGTTTATGGATTCACAGGATTGCTAAATTCTAGAAACACAAAAGTTTGTACAAACTAGTTTTGAGTTTGTAAAGTCAAGGCAGACACTGTGATTTTTTTAACACACCCCTTTAAACTAATTGCCCAATATCACAGCCTTAAGTGTGTACATATCATGAGGAATGCTGGGTCTTGTTGGTTTTCTGAAAATCTACTGCACCTGCTGGTAAACTGTTTGCCATGTAGCAATAAAAATATATAATAAAACCTGGATTAATCTGGTTATTCACATTGGACTGATGTTATTTTGAAAACTACTGTAAATGAAGTCTTGAAAATTGATCCAAACATTTCCTATAAGTTCCCCCCACATCGTACCTCTGGGCTGTCACATCATCATCTGTCAGATCAGGCATTAAACTATGCAAATTTCAGTAAAAACAGAAAAATCAAGGTGTTCTAAAACTATTGACCGGTGGTGTATATTCACACCTCACAACAATATAAATGTTTCTAGTAATGTTTCTAATAATGTGTTATAGTCCCAATGATCATCACATCTGGAGAATAGGTCCTCTGCATTGACCCATCCACAGCAGCAGTAGCAATAGGTTCCATTTTCATAGTCTTTAGTATGACCCAGCTAGGAATTGAACCCCCAACCTCCCATTATACCACTAAGCTGGTGAAGCATCACTACCAAAGTAAAGCAATCAGCCCTGAACTAGTACATACACATGTTTCAGAGAAAAAGGAAAGGCCCGAGAACTGAGGGAGAATCATGAAACCGTTTTGCATTTATTCATCTTCTTTGTTTATTAGTATAATGCGAGTGATTGGAGTGGAGATAAACTGTGTATTTATGTATTGGGCAGCAGTTTAAACAATGTCATTAGATATCAAAAAGAATATTGCTGATAAAAGCAAATTCCCTTTCTTCATATCACATCAACAGTTCAGATCTTTAACATATGAGAAGACACATGGAAGACAAAAGTACAGCAGATTTGCTCCAGACAAACTTATCAAGTTACATTTATTCAAAACCATATATATAACTATTATCTGTACATTGTATATATTTCATCATTTTAGTAATAATTACAATTTCATTACAGGAAGTTCACTACAGACATCTTAATGGCATTATCAATTGAGGGGTTATACCCCAGCATTGTCAAATCAGATTGGTCTAAAACACCACAGTCCGAGGTATGGCCATAGACTTCAATAGTGTTTAGGAAACTGTCATCACTAATGCAGTCTCTTAACATTTAAGAGTAAACATTTTGGCACAAATTTAATAGAAAGTGTATATAGATTCTTCTGTTTTGTAATGTTATCAACCTAGATTCAAATTGTACTCACATTCTATAGCTGTGTAAACACAGTGTAGTTGTAAAAAGTAAAATAAATGTAAAATAAGCCTGGTGAGCAAGATCGTTTAACTCCATTTGCTGCAGTTTAAACAGTTTATGATCAACAGCCAGAATTTACAGGCTTATAATACAAAGGCATTGATTTATCCAGGCATGACCAAGACATAGTTTGTTGATAAGCAAACAGTGAGCAGTTTTACATGATCTTACTGATTGAGACGCTGTACATGCTAATGATTTATCCCTTTTTCCTAAGAATGTCATTTTTAAATTCTTAAATTTAAAACAAGATCTGCTCTTCAATCTCACTTAGTAGCACATCATTTGGAAGGAATTTCATTATCTCAAGTTTGTCTTAAATATTTAAAATTGAATCCAGAATCTAAATCTAACACTTACTTCACCAGATTGGTTCAACCACTGACTGATACTGGCTAATTTCTCAGTGATTTTTCTTTCTATCCATCTGATTTATCCTGATGAAAACTATTGATGTGACAGCAAAAAGCTGCTGGATGTTAGTGTTGTTTAGTTTCTCTACAGCAGGGAATTTAAGTTTCTAAATGATTCAGTCAGTCTTACTTCTGAAAATATGTTCAAACTGAGACATTCATATTAGGAATGTACTGTGATCCAGTTATTAATGCTTCTGGACTAATATAGCACTAGTGCACCCATTTTCTACCTCTGATTCTGTGTTATTCTTTAGATGCATCTTAAAGCTCCTATGCATTCTAGTGTTCCGTGCTGCATCAACTCAAGTTAATGTGCAATATAAATGCACTACTTTTCCACAGACATGTAAGGTCCTCTGCTTTCACAGGTGATTACTCACAGATGGCGATGTATTCTAGACAAACTAGTGCTGAAGGGTAATGAGTGTAATAGTGATGCTGAAAGATTTCATGAAAATGAACTGTATAACACCACTGACGAAGAAGCTGGCTTTGTTCAGATCATTTTATGTTCAATACGTTGCAAAATCTGATATCATTGACATCATCGTGCATCCACTGGCAAAGAAAAGCAGGCAGATTATAGTGTGTAAAAATGTCAGTAATGGTCACCGTTCAACGGTTTTCATTGCTCCTACTAGTGTAATGAACCTGAAAAATCGTGCTCTTACTGCTCTATGTTAAGTCACTTGTATGAACAGAACAGTCATTTCAGTGTATTTATATCCACATTCTTCTCCACAGATGCTTTATACAGTGGAGAGTAGTGTGCTCAAAGATAATAGTAGATGGGTCTCCCAATACGTCTATAGTTGCTTATATAGTATATAAGCATAGCTTTCCTTTGCTGCAGTGGACGGACACTCTAGTAGCTGGATAGAGATAAAGAGGATTTAGGTTTCTTATAGAAGTAAGAAAGGACAAATTCACACCTGTACTCTCCAGTGGCAGATAAGGCATTTTTTCAGGGACGGAAGTTTTTAAACACTGGGGGTACAATGGAAGATTGGAGGATTTTTAGGGGGCCAAAAGTGAATCTCAGTGTATTTTATAGCATTTCATGTTGAAAAACAACTTTCTCTGAATTTAATCTGATTTATCACCATTTCACTGTAAGGCAAAGTCAGGTAGTGCTTCTCTGCATGCATACTACTATGTATACATCCAACACATGCACTATCTGCACAAAAAAATTCATAAACATTCAATTGTTCTTCCCTCTTATTATCCCAGGCTGTGCAGTTTTCATGCTTCCAAGGGGGCGCTGAGTGTAATCCAACAGCTGTGCAATGAGGCGCATTTTTCATCCATTTTCAAACTCAATTCGCTATTAATCCCTGCAGTCCTGCTCCGATAATGCGTGGCTCGGTGGGTTATCCCTTTCATTAAACCCCGGAAAAGCAGTTTCAGCAATCCAGGCTCTGATAAGTCTCTCAGATGCTCCCCCTTCTCTTAAGAGTATAGATGGCAACAGAGATTACATAATTCAGTAGAACGCTGTCAGTCAACTCAACCAATCCCTGATTAGAATCGGGTAATGTTCACTCCAGAGTCACCAACGATGAGACGCGCCAAGGAAGGATGAACCTGTGTAATAATGACAGATCATTAAAAATACTAATTATTAGTTAATAGTTGTTATACTATAATAGTATAAAATGGTATTTTATAGTGCTGTCCAACACCATAAAATGGCAGCAAACACTGCCCAATATACAGTGAGAATTAATATACACTATATAACAACTCAATGTATCCCACAATTCACTGTGAAAGCTAGTGTACAACCAATGGTCCAATGGAACTTGCTGCTGAATGCATGATGGCAGATATTGTGTTATCTGCACAGAAAAAAAAATGACCCAAGTAGTGTCTGGATTCAGTATATAGTCCTCTACATAGGACTTGAAATGAGCATGTGCTTTATGTATGAGTGAATCTACAGTTAATGACAATTCCCTTATGCCCTTGTGTTGTGTTCAATATAATAGTAGTGTGTTTAAAAATGTGAGTAAAGCCAAAATCCCTATAATATTTTTTTATTTTGTTGCATTAGGAACACTGCATTTTATATCCTAAATAAAGCATTATTTTTACAGATAATGAAATAAAATGATTAGGCTGTTCAAAGAAATAGCAGTGTCTGAGTTTTTCTTTACAAATTCAAATATTTACTGTATAAACTGAAGAATTTAGCATTCCTGTGAATCACTGAAGTAATATTTAGTTGCATGTTCCATGGAGTCAATCAACTTCTGGCACTTACAATTCCTCTGAATTTTTTGGTTTTGCCTCAAAAACATAATTTTTGATGTCAGTCAACAGGTTTTAATGAGATTAAGGTTTGGAGGTCGGTCTGGCCACTCCAGAACTTTCATTTTGTTGGTCTGGAACCAAGATGCAGCTGGTTTACTGGTGTGTTTGGGGTTGTTATCCTGTTGAATCTCACATTTCAAGTATATTTCTTCTTCTGCATAAAGCAATATGACCTCTTCAAGTATTAGATAGAAAGTATTAAATAGATATGGGCAAAATTTAACTTTGAAAGCACCAACATATTTTTCTTCAGGATATAAAATACAGTGTTCCCAATGCTTTGAAACAAAAACTTATAAGGATTTTGGTCACGGTTTAAACCCACTGCTATTATTTTGAACACAACTGTATTACAGAATGCAACGCTGCAGTAACAAGCATTTTTCCTCTTTCTGACCTGTGCTTGAAGCGGCCCATAAGGCACCAGTTCTCCGTCCACGGTGAGCGTCCCCCGTGTGGACAGAGGCTGCAGCCTGAAGGCCCTGCAGGTGACGTGGCTCACGTACGGTGAGCTGACGGAGTGGTGGGTTCCTCTCTCCATGGCGAAGAACAGTCTCAGTAAAGTGGCTCTGGAGATCCCCGCCCGCACAAAGGTCAGGTGGATCAGCCCGTCATCGAACCTGGCCTGGGGTGCAGCGTGGAGGTCGGCCCCGAGGTGGCTTTGATAAAGGGCCAGGACCAGGACAAAGTCCCCTTCGAGCGTCACCCAATCTCTGGTTGGAAGGGGCTGGTTAAGGGGGGGTAATAGGTCATCCCTTGGGAGATTCAAAGGCAGTGAGACAAAAGGACGGTTCTTAAGGTGTCCTGCTGGCTCAGAAATGTCAAAATTAAAAGAGGAGGACGGCAAGCGCAAAGAAGGTGAGGGGGAGGTGGAGTTGGGGGTGTTAGGGCGTGGAACGAGGTAGGATGAGGAGTGTGGAGAGGCGCATGAAGGGGAGGATGGCGGTGTGGGAGACAGAGACAGAGAGAGTGAAGGGAGTTTAGGGGGGAGGGAGTTGGAGTGGGAGTGCTGGAGGAGGGAGAGGGGCCTTGGCCGGGAGGCGTTCTGGTTTTGGTCCAAGGTCTTGGGCTTGTAGGAGAAGGGAGAGTGACGGAAGGGAGAGGAGATGGTAAGAGACCGTTCACGGGCGACGTCCAGAGGGTAGGGTTCTTTTTGGTAGTAGGTGCCGTTCAGGTCCATGTCCTCCATCCCATACGAAGTGCTAGAATCTGTGACAGCTGGCTGACTGAGAGGCTGGTTAAACAGAGCGTTGGCTATCTGGCTCGAAGGGGCTGAATTCTTTCTCAGTGCCTGTCTGGCTTCTGGGAGGCCATCCTGATAAGTGAAATCCTCTGGCTCTTCATCTGCCTCCCGCCCCATATCTAACCCATAGCTCTCCCCAAGCTCTCTGGCGTGCATAACTCCTTCCCCTTCTACCGAGCCACCACTGTCTTCCATGTCCTTTCCCCTGTTCTCCTCCTCCATCTCACTGCAGTCCTGCTCCGTTCGTCCCTCGTCTTCCCTTTCGTCCTTGATCCCTGCCAACCTCTGTTCCCTTCCCATACTGCACTCATCTCTTTCGTTTGATTCCGAGCTCGTCCCTGACGTCTCCTCCTCTGCTTCCATCTCAACCTCCCCCTCCATTTCCCTCTCTCTGTCCTCCGCCAGGCTGCTGGCCCTCACCACACCAGTTCCTCCTCCCCTGGCCCTCACCCTCCTCCGCTCCCTCTCCCTCTGCCTCTCCTCTTTTTCACGCTCTCCTTCACCCTTACGCAGGCTCCTCTGTTCACTAATGCCCATGTCGGAGCAGGTGCGGTGGATGGGGGTTCGACAGAAGCCCTCCAGGCCTTCGGTGATGCTGCGAGACAGCGGCCTCCTTGGCAGAGGAGGTGTAGCGTCTGGTGACGTTGGGACGATGGAGGGAGGCAGGTAGGACAGACGACCCTTGTAGGAGCGAAGAGAAGCGATACGCACCAGGGTGCCCAGGGTGAAGCGAGCTGAGCCCAAACCTCGATACCTGGAGTAAAGGAACGAAAACAATAAGTATAGCTACTGTATATTAACAGATATAAACACAATATATTCACAAAACACAGGGAGGAGGAGCCAGAACACTTGTTCGTGTTGCATGATCTGTATAAATGTCCATAACTGTATTAAGTAGCTGTTTTTTTCTAGTTGACATCTGTTACTGTGAAATTGTGATATTATATCTTGACAATTACTATATCATTACTATTATCAATATAAATAGGTTTTGCATTTCAATTCAATATCTTAACTTATAGCTTATATTATACATGTATTATACTCTTAATATAGATATTCATATAATTCATAATAACATAATGTACACAGAATAGGTAACCATGTGAAATGTATTTATTTATATTTTTCCAATAATTCCATGTGCTACTCACCTACCTCATACCATGGGCACTTTTACATTAACCATGAAGCAATAATTAAGGTGTGTATAGGTATTTACTTTTTTTTATAATTAAAAATAGGTTAAAAAACTCCCTTATTACTCCCTCCTTATTAATACTAATATTATATAATTATGAAGATTACCAATGAAAATTACATTATTATTTGCATACTATATGAGTGATGGAGTGGTAGGATTAAATAAGTGTACATGTCTTTCTACTCCTTTTTGAATGTGTAAATTGATGTTAAATGACCATCATTTTCATTTTTTAAACCTTTTTTTTCTCTTTATCTTTGTTGATGTTTTATTTTGGTTTTACATGTTCAAAACAAATAAACTAAACTAAACCTTGTTATGAAAATAAATAAAATGACTTATAAGCACAGATGAACAAACCTGTATTTTCAAACCTACAATGCCTCATATAAACCCACCTCTCACTCTCAATGTCAACATCGGACACAAAGCCCCAGGCGACAGACAGGAAAGAAAACAGCCTTCTGGGTACTGTAGTACGGGGAGCAGGGCTCGTTGTCACAGAGATCACATCCATGGGTCGGACACCGCCTCGGCAGAGCAGAAAGCAGCAGTTTAAGAGGAGGGGCTCCCGAAGGCACATGTCATACCTGAAGGAGACAGAAAAAAACAACATCTACTCTCAGCAAAGATAAGGAGACAGACACCTTCCTGTACTCAAATCTAGATAAGCAAGTCACAAAATTATTGTTTATTATCTGCTAATTTGTTGAAAGGAATGATAAGGATAGATAAAGTTTGGAATTAGGTTTATCTGCTGTGAGAAATTACATTTGAGTAATACACATTTGTTCCTTTTTAATGGCTGTTTTCGTTTATAAAACTTGACAATAGTAACACAAAGTACACATCTATTTTGCAAGATGA
Source organism: Lepturacanthus savala (assembly GCA_030544235.1). NCBI lineage: Eukaryota > Metazoa > Chordata > Actinopteri > Scombriformes > Trichiuridae > Lepturacanthus > Lepturacanthus savala. Next base: position 28,080,011 of record CM060467.1, read on the forward strand.
CATGTTCAAATGTGTGATATAACAAGACTGTGTGTGGTGGAAGAAACCTTCAGAGTATCAGAACCCATAGTGGAAAAACATTACAGTTTTCCTACCCTGCATGGTGATTGATGGAGCCAGCCAGTGCATTCCCAGAGCCACAGGGCAGAATGCCTACAGGTATTTTTATTGCTTGTTCCCAGTCAGGACGTTCCATCAGCCCGTTAATTACCTACAGCAATGCAAAACATTCAGAGAATCATATAAGTGGAGACAGTTTAAACTGTGTTCCATCCTTCCAGCATCCTCCTAATCTTCACCTAAATTGACCATCAAAAATCTCAGACCTCATGCAGCAGGCCGTCACCGGAAATAATGATGATGCCGTCCCACTCTGGGAGGGAGATCTCTCGGATAAGCTCCCTGGCATGGTTCTGACGCTCTGACACAGAGAACAGAGAGGAACACCTGTTACAGACGTATGCTTTATTTTACGTCTACTTTTTTGATGATTTGCCTTCGGCCTCGGCATGTTACCTGTCTGTATGAGGTTGTAGCTGATGTTTGCCTCTCTAATCATTGGCAGGATGTGGGTCTGACACCACTGCATTGCCTGGCCCCGCCCACTGAAGGGATTGACCAATAACAGTAGTCGCCTGGGACGAGGTAGCAGACTTCTTGAAAATTCTGTATGAATAAGAAGGGAGAGCAGGAATTAGTTTTCCCTGTTTATTGTCCAGAATAAAAGGATGGAACACTGCATTTTTCACACCAGCCAATTGGGACATGAGCTAAGCTGTCATTACACAGTGTTGCCCAACCCTGGACTTTGAAAACATTGAACTGTTTGAAGCTCTTTTATTTCACCCCACAGGATCCAATTCACACTGCACAACAGTGTTACTTGAGAGGAGGTCTATTAGTCATTGAAATTCAGATACAACTCCATGGCAAAATAGAATTCTAACATGTTACTCTTATTCTACAGTCTGAGGAATTATTACACCTCCAGTAGTTAGTATTAAATAACCATCCATTTATTTATGTTTATTTGTCAGGGACAATTCAAAACAATGCACCAAGTTACCAAACATGATACTGCTGTATTGTATATGGGGTTTATAGCCAAGGCTAATTTACAACCCCAGCCCCTGGTTAGGCCTTTCTAGAATATACACTTGTCTACCTAAAGTTGACTTTTTATTCAACTTTTACAAAGAAGCTCTACACAAGTTTACAGTGCAAAGTTCATAATTCTATATACAAATACAAGCTTTGACAATGACAGAATTGAAGTGTCAAATTCATAAAAAAATAATTTCAACAATTGTCAATGGTGTGGGGGAAAAGAGAGGAAATGACTGCACTCTGATAAATGTATTAATTTTAAATCTATTTACACTGAAGCAGAAAACCCAACTAACCAGTGCTATAAAGTCCATCAGCATAAACACATAGAAAAGAAGATGGCAAGTGAATCAGAATGATTTAGTAAGAGAGCTTTGAGCAAACAATTTAGAAAGAAAAGGGTTATGTGAGAAAATTTGAACTGAAATTAGGGGTCAAACTAAAGCAAACCAAATAATGGGCAAGACAACAGTGATGAGATACAAGCAGCAAAGGAACAAATAGAGGACTGGGAAAAAAATATGAGCTTTATATAATGTCTCAGCTTTATCTGCGTAACAGGAAGGAGCTGATAGCGCTATAGGTGAAGTCGAGAAAACAAGATAGAAAGAGATTAGACAAATATAAAAGAAGTAAAGATTACGTCTACAGAGGGAGGAGACAGGAAAAGATAGGAGATGCAGGTCAAGTGTGTGACTCATAGGGAATGGTGAGAAAAAGGTAAACTTTCTCTCACGAGAGAGAGAGAGAGAGAGAGAGAGAGAGAAAACACTAAGCAGAGCCCTGCTATCTGGTTATTGAGGCTGACGGGGAAAAGTGGTGGTGAGCAGTAGTGGTGAGCAGCAGTAGCCCCACCCTCTCTATCTCTACATTTCTCGCTAAATAATACAGACCGTGTATGCAGGACAAATACAGGGCAGAATACAACAAAGAAAGAAGTAAAACATTAAAAAACCTCATGAGAAACAAACAAATTAATCCCAATTAAATCCCCTGAGTATTAAATCTTACAGCCTCTTTGGGTTTTTGTATTAATCTCCTTTGTTTTAAGCTTTGTTTGTTTGAACCCTTACAGGTTCAACTACTCTTGACAATGTTTGTAACAAAACGTATGTGCTGTAAAAGGTTCTTGGGTCACACTGACATTAAGCTATATTTAGCCAACATGTACAAAGGAGGCATAAATCCAAGAGGCATAAGGCCACATTGTGTTGTTTCTTGTTGTAAACAATAGGAATGAAAGCCTTATTTATAGAGACAAACGCGTAGGTCAGCCAGAGTAAATGTTTGAACCGCTCTTATCTACTGTAAACTACTCATATTGCCCTTTTCATAAAACCAGAGCATGCATTTTTTTCCTTGAAAAATATATGGACTCAAACACATGTGATCCCTCCCTCCCTGATGGTTTGTGAGACATCGTATTTCTAGTACATGGTTCATGTATATCAACCTTTAATGAGTGTGTGCGTTAGTGTGTGTGTGTTTGTAGTCTCAAGCCAATAACTGTGTTTTTTATTTGCCTCTGTGTCTCACTTTGTATATAAAACAATTAATAAAATTTGCCCTGAGTGCAGAGTTTTGGGTCTTTTATCTGTTTATTTACAACAGAACTACTATTGAGGAATTAAAAAAAAAACAACTATATTTTATTCCACTGTCTCATAATATTGTCCTGACCATTGCCTGGTTCTTCTCTTCATCTTCATTCCATCAGTGACAAAAATCTCATGTGGTGTAACCCTCTTTAAAAACACATGCTATTAACTACTTATATTCTAATTTATCATTCTATTTTGGTTACACCATTTGATTTAAAAAAAAAATGATACAAATGGCCTTTTAAATAAGAAACCAACATGCTTCTTAAAACTGTAATTAAAAAAAAATTCTGCCAAACATTATTTGTCACTGACCCATATAGCAACATAACATGCAAGATTTGCTATTCTTTATTATTATGATTATTTATCTATGTGGTACAACAAATCTGTTTATCATCTCAAACAGAAAGTACAGTCATTCATGCTGAATAAATGCATTGTGTAACTAAAAAATAATCATTTGAATAATCATGATTTCAATATCGACCAAAATAATGATAATGTTTTTCCAGGGGTGTCAAACTGCAGTCCTGGAGGGACGGTGTGGTTGCAGGTTTTTGTTCCAACCAAGCAGGAGCACACCTAATTCTACTAATGAAGGCCCTCAGCAATGGATCTAGTGGTTGATTAGTAGATTCAGGTGTGTGACTCTTTGGTTGGAACAAAAGCCTGCACCGCACCATCCCTCCAGGACTGCAGTTTGACACCCCTGTCTGTCCACGCTCAATGAACTAATCAATAAAACAAGCAGATCTCTGAAAGCCAGGAAGAAACAGGCAATCTAAAACATGGACACAGTCTACAGTGTTGTAACTGTGTACTGCAGTAAATAATCTACATAACAACAGATCCACTCACCTGTTTCAGCAGTGACGGTCACGCCTCTGAGTAGACACTGCACAGCAGCCGACCACCTCTCAGCTTCAGGCCTGCTTTCTGCCAGGTACGCCCTCACCTGCCTGCGCCGGGACACCCCTTTCCTCCGTTTGCCCGGCGGGTACCAGTACAGCACCAGGAGAGGGGGCGCGGGGGCTCGGGGGCAGCTGCACCCCACGAGCTCCGATAAAGGCAGCAGGAGACGGGCTTCCTTCCCCGGCCGCGGTGACAGGCGCTGAATGTGAATATGGGTGTGGGTCAGGGTCAAGGCATAGTTGGAGGCTGGAGCCAGAGTCGGGGACACGGCAGGGGAGAGGGCCCCTGGACCACCAGGGCTGTTGGGGCAGCTGTTGTTGTTACCGTTGCCGCCTGCTTCCCAGCTTGCAAACTGGCCGTGAAGGAGGGCTTCTGCTGGGGAAAGTGCGGAGGGTTCTGGGGATCGCATCTTAGCTGCTGATGTGGGTGAGATTTATTCAGGGGGGGAAAAGAAATCTGTCTAACAAGCTGCAGGGTCGTTTCTACAGTTACAGGCTTGAAAAGTGGAACTTAGCAGGTCTTATAAACTTCGCAGGGAAAAAAACTAATTGTATCTGTATATCAGTCTGAGAACTTCATCCCTGATATCTCCTCAAAATCATTCTTCTTCAGTGCTTGAATTCAAGAGACAATGCCACAAAAATACGTCAGTTCTGAGTTTCTGTTCCCGTCTGTCCATTTCAGAAGTGTTTTCATTTGAAAAAAAAAAATGCTTCCAGTTCAAAAGGTGCTTCTGTTAATGTATTTATCCAGTGAAGATGGAAACTGCTAAAGACCAGTCCTTCTGTCACAGTCAGAAATCTCCCATGACAGTTTGATATGATGAGCCTTCTACAGTTTACTGCCAGTTAAAAAGTCGAAACTTACACATATTCAAAGACAACAGGACTTAAAAACTGAATTTTCCACCATGACATCAGTCATTTCAACAAGAGTGTTCTTCACAAAGATTGCATAAGTAAAAAAATAAGTTTGCATTGAAACCTAAAGCCGCCTATTGTGAAACAATATAAGGCAGCTGAGCAGCTACAACATCAATAATAACTCTTTAAATAATTACACAAATGAACAAAAAGTCAAATTTAAGTTGCATTGAAAAACTGATCTGCTAAGTATGAATAAGGCAAACAAACACACCTTGCTTAGACAAGGAGGCTACAACAAGTAAATTAAGTTAATGAACATGTAAAGATTTCTGTATGATATGTTGCATGTTAAGTGCTGGCCAAGATGTAATATCACAAAGATATGATAAGTGCAGGCTTTTTCAAGACCAGATACCTCTATTGCTATCTTTAATCTCAGTGATATAAAGGAGGTGGACAAGAGTAGTAGAATAGGCCAGTTCTCTAGACAGTAGTGTGATACGCTTAAGTTTTGTCCAAACAAATACTCCTGAATAATGTCCTGATCGGTTCTCTACAAACGAACACTGAGAAAGACGAGTGGAGACGAGACAATGACAAAAACAAACACAAAAACAAAACAAAAGACAAACAAGGAGACGGTTCCAGGTGGATCCTTGGTTTATGTCATGGTAAAGTCCTTGAGTCGAGCCTCACGTTCCCTCCCATCGGTCTCTGTTCCTGTACAAAGACAAGAAGGAATGTGCCTCTAATTCACAATTTGAGTAAAACAAGTAGAGAGTAAGTAGGAATAAGTAAAAGGATCACGATAAGCGGAAGAGCTTGTGGTTATGGGATGAAGCAATACAAGATCCATGATGCCCTTTGACCTGGGGCGCGTCTTTGCTGAGACACACAATGACTCAGAGTCACACATCCTCAGTCTTGCTGAGACACCACGTTATTTGGGATAAAAAACAGCCCGACAATGACCACAAGTGGTTGGTATTTTCATATGCAGGGCTATTGTCTAATAGCATTTGAGGACACTGTGTCTCTTTCAGAGATTTTGCAAAGGGCTGGCCTTAACTGTACTGGATTGGCAAAAAGCTTTAGCAGTAAAACTCATACTTAAATTGAGGACATTTTAATAGGTCACAAAATACTTATTATATTCATTAGTGATTAATATGTCAATTATTTTCTTGATTAATCAATAAGTTGTTTGTTTCATAAAAAAAAGGTCATTAACAGTCCACAGCCAAATATATTTTGTATACGGTTATAGAAGACTAATGAAATCAGAAGAAATTCACATTTTTTTTTATTTTTAACTGACTCAAAATAATTTATTGATAATAAAAATAAGTGATTTGAATAGATGGCAATAGATGGTCAATTACAGTATAATTCTTTAGTGCTACATGTTACCCAACAGAAGATGTGTCACTTAAAGTCAGATTAAAACATAAGAATCACTGGAAATTCATATTAGAGATATATAGAACATGGTGTTCTATATATATAAAGGTTCGGGAAGGGTTTCACAAAAATGAGAAATTACTAAAATGCTTTCCCTGTTTATGAGTATTATATAATTTATTGTAGATAAAAGGTTAAAGCTCCAAGTCACCAGAGTCTAGTTTATTAGACTTTGTACTTGAGACTTCAGTGCATCCAAGTACAATAAGTGAACTATCACTGTGGGACAAAGTTATACACTCAATTAGATTAGATTAGATTAGATAAAACATTATTTCCTCAGGGAAATTGAAGTTCCAACGCATCACATAGAGACTGTTATAAAACTATAGACACACAAACATAAGAGTGTTAGAATAATCCACCCTAAACATCAACATCAACAGAGAAAATAAATAAATAGTTTAAAAAATATAAAAAGTATAGATAGATAAAAGTAGATGCCTATACACACCTTGTTATTGCTACCATTGTTATTGCACATGGTATATGGTGAGTAGATTATTGCACATGGAATTATTGGAAAAATAGAAATAAACTACACATGGTTACCTATTCTGTGGATTACATTATATACATTATGAATTATATACATATCTAAATATAAATACATAAAGATTATTGTACAAGTATAATGGATATAAGGCACAAGTCAAGATATTAAATAGAAATTAAATAGGATATAATATAAACAATATATTAATATAATATTGAAATAAATTTAATATTCTACATGACTACATACATACATATATCCTTGTGTGTGTGACATATACTATTGTAGAGTGTTAGGTAAATATATTAAATATAAATAATGAATTAATTAATACGCGTATCATCTCGCTTTCTAGTTGTATAACAGTCAGGAAACATTATGCAAGCTGTAGACAAAATCAATACTTGGCAGATGTCCCGTTCTGATAACAGGGGGACTAATACAGGGACTTCACTGATGCCCATTGTTGCACCTTAACATCACGTCCTTGAAATGCAGGGCGGCGACACCTAGAAATAATAATAATATCTGCAGGCTAATTCTGTCTCACACAATGAGGCTGCGGGCAACTTACTGGGTTATTTCTTTGGTCAAGTTTCTCTTAGCTTGTACTTTGTTTTTATAGCATTTCCTACACAAAGGGTCCTGTTAAGTAGTTATCTACCAACCAGCCCGGAGATGTTAAACTATGTTGGACCTGTTAAACTTTAACCGGTGTTTCGGTTAAACTCGCGGCCGTGTTAGATGGTGACTTTCAGCTGAATGTGTCCCAGGTTGTCGTGGTGACAGCAGCCATTGAAAGCCGCTAAAACGTCTTAAATTATCCTAAATTGAATGTTTAACAGGGTCCTCTTCGTATTTAATGTTACATCATATTAATTAAATAACAAGAAGCGTTCGCATTCCTTATCTTATTTTTTTCTGAATTCGAGCAACCGCGACACAATCGGCTGAAAGTCTCCAGTTAACACGGTCGCGAGTTATACCGAAACACCGACGTCATCCCGTCATGTTAGCTCGCTAGCTCCCGGAGCTAACCCCCAGCTGTACTGCGTTTAACAGCAAACCCGAACAGGAGACATTTTTATTAAAGTTAATTGACAACAAGTATCAAAAAGCAGGGGGGGCTTTAAAGTCCTAACGCCAAATCAATGAATGATAGCAAGGTGTTGTGAACACAACAGCAGAGGCTAACGTTAGCGGTTTCTGCTAGCTTCAGTTGAAACCAACTTCCTCCACTATTAACACTTCATCCCGTTTATTATAACCACACGGAAAAGCAGCCGTTTATAACGTTAGGTCGCGTGCATGGTTTGGTTTTTAAAGCGTAGGTAAGTTAGCGCAGATTACGTCACATGGCAACGTTAACGTCAACGTTCGCTAACGATCTGATTCTAACATTGTTCAACTTTGTATTGACCACGTGTTCTTTCAGCACCGCGTTATGAAAACTGTCTAAATAAAATAAAGCGAATATAAAGCTAATTACCTCATGTTGCCTCCTCTCTCGACAGCAGACAGCCGCTCGCTGTGCGGTGTTTCGGTGCAGGAAGTGTCTGTAGCGGCTTTGAACGGCGGAGAGGAAATCCAATGGCGACAAGGAAAACAGTGCAACCCCTACCCACATTCTCCAATCATTGCTACACCATCACTTCCTGCTTAACTCATTTATTTTCCGTGACAAAGCTTTTTCACCACCAAACACAGTATTTAAGACCCCGAGTGTTGTAGATAGGAAAAAGAGTTTTAATTCATGAGCCTATGACTGTCAGTTTATACTTAAAATAAAAAACTAAATGTTACTCATACAGCTTTTTGTTTTTCTAATGTCATGATAGTAGACAACTTAGACAAAAAGGTTTTAAGCAAATAATTTAGGTCTCCAAGTTCCAACTTCGTGACAGTTCCAGGTGGATCCTGGAAATATATATGATAAATAAATAAGTATATAAATATTTTATAATAAATATAAAATGACAGTCATAGACTTAGAGACTCAGGCTTAAATGGGACAAAAGGGACATGTTTTAGCAGTAGTGGAGGGCAAGTGAAGCCTCATAAAACACAGGTTTTCATAACAATAGTGCTGAAAAAGTTTTAAAGCTTCGACACTTCAGTGAGGGCGACATCTGGTGGATATGAAGCCATAGATTATTAAATTAGATGGGACTTTCATAAACTGTTATAACAGATGGGACTGTTATAACACTAGACACAAACACAAGAGAAATATGTAAATAACATCGTAAATAACACCAACACCAAAAGAGGAAATAGATTTAAAAAAAGTAAATGCCTATACACACCTTATTGCTGCATGGTTGTTGCACATGGATAAATTGCACATGGTTACCTTTTCTTTGTACATTACATTGCATGCACATTATGTACATATCTAAATATATATGAATCATATACTTAAAATATAATAAGTATAAATATGATACAAGGTAAATAACTAGGATATAGTATATATAAAATAAAATCTTAATACTCCAAGCTTATTTGGGGACTTGTTTGGTTGATTTTAAACGACTATTCACAGAAGCAGACAAGTTATTTGCCTTCACAGGTTTTATTAAGAAAAATAATCTGTCAAACCTGTCAGTCATTAGCTCACAATGCATTTAAGAGTGACACCAGCTCCAAAGCCTCGGTATCATTTTCCCACTACTTCTCAGTCTGCTTCATATCATTTCATGATGCAGTGAGTGAAAGATGCATTCCAGCTGCCCCATTAAAACACAGTGACAAACACTTTGTACAGCCAATGTTTTATTTGAATCAGATTGCATTGGAAAACAAAGAGACTAGTTCTTGTAAGCACGGCTGGCTCTGCGGCCACGGGCTCTCTCGAACTTCCTGCCCTTGGAGCGGATGTAGGGCCTGGAGAAGAAAAATAATAATTTAGTACCACATAACGACATGTCAATTATCTAAACGACAATGGCCAACATGTGACCTGAAAGCCTTTCTCTACAAAAATAGGTCAATTAAAACACTGTTCATTTCCCTGAGTGCTACACTACTCATTTAAAGTGTTCTGAGATAGTATCATCACTTTAATACAACAGCTATTATCGCTCTTATTAATAACACCCGTGTTTCTCCAACTATAGCAAGATAAAATATCTTCTGTGGAAAAGGGTGTTATCTCCAAACCTGTGTGAATCAAGTTTAAAATTTAGGATAAATGACTCAGAGCAAACATTCTAGATTTTTGTTTTTTTTGGTTATTAAAATTCAACAGAATTTGTTTAACAACCCGTGTTTGATTTTTGTCTCTGTACACCCAGGGTAGGTAACGCTTTTCTATAAACACTTCATCACTTGCGGCTCAAGAAAATGTAATTCATTAATTGCTCTGTAACAAAATAATTGAGTGATTTTAATTGTATACATGTTGTACTGTTGTTAAGGATGACCTTATTACACAAATTCAGACCAATTTTTCTAGCCTGACAACCAGACTGATCAAAATACCAGTACACCAATATAATTTGTTTGGATTGACTTATTTTATACATTTGTTCTGCATATGAATAGTGCAAACATCAAGTCTATACATACTTGGTGTGGCTGTGAGGGGTTCCTGGGGCCTTTCCGAAGTGCCTGTACACCTCTCTGCCTTTGCGGGGACCTGATGAACAACAAAAAAAAAAAAACAAAAACAAACATTAAAAAGGGATTACAAACACATACTGTAGCTAAAAGATTAACAGCAGAATGTATTAAGTTCAAGTACAAGAGAAGAGTGGTCTTTTTTCCTTCTTTACAATAGACCTGCTGCACAGGCTAAACTATGGCTATGAATGACCATTTCCATATTATTTATTACAATCTAGATTACATAAAAACAAATGTAACTGAATCTGAAGTGATGTGTAATTCCATCTGATGTGTGCATTTCCTGTGAATATTAAACATTTAGTAATTCAACAGATGTTATATAATATTTTTTACACTTAACTGCAATTTAGCACTGCCTCCTTTACATTTGACCTCAATCAAAACATCAGCCTGTGATACAATGTTTTATACACACTATTGAAACTAATACAAGGGATGAATTTATTTACTGAAAACTGTTTTTTTTTTGTTCCCTATCTTTATTCAGGAGTGTGAGCTTTTAATTTGAGAGCATAATCCATTGACTTCAAAATCATGTTTTGCAATTTTCATCAAAACCCTGCCCTTGCACTCACATAACCTCAACCATAACCTGCTAGCGTGCAGAGCAACTCATTTGGGTTCATTCTGATAAAAGAGTGTGGCCACATGCGTCCCAGACACAAATATTAACACCAGATGTGCACAGGACCATAAATTTTCTAGACAACAAGTCACATACAGATGTGTGGATGTGCAGAGAAAAGGGAGCGTCAGAAAATATTTTGTTTTGAAGCATCAAAACATGAAAGAAGTGTGTCCAGGTGAGCGTGTATTTACAGATGAGGTGGGGTATAGTGGAAATGCTACCAATAATTATACTAAAACCACAAACACTACACCATTCCACAATCAGAAGGAAGCGGTCTGAGTGCATAGTGCAGGAAATCTGTTTAAGTATCAATACATGCGAGTTCCAGCATATGGTTTGATCAAAGCATGAGCAAATCTGAGTGTAAGCAGTGGTCATTTAAGTGTGAGGGTTGGAGTTTGAGGGGGGAAAAAAGACAAAATCTTAACATGAAATCAATAAATGCTTTCATGCATGCTTTCGAAAGACCAAACTATTGAAGGAAAAAAACCTTAACTTGCACAAAACCACTTGGCATTTAGTTGGTAGTTTTATGTATTTGAGAATATTTTAGTTACATAAAAGTTTGAGAGGTTTGGATCCCTGAATTTGGACAAATATGGGCAGACTGTGCACAACAAAGAGGTGCACATACCCATTATTATGAAATATTAAGACGTGGTAATCAAAGGTCATAATTGAGGCCAAGATAAAAGACAAGAACTTCATGCAGTATAAACTTATAACATTAAAACACAAGGCTCAATGTGTGCAGGACTGCTTTAATCTCAGCACAGAGCGTTTGTCTGATGCTGGTTGGCAGACGTGATATCAGCCTTGTTAAATCTCAGATCTGGTGCATATTTAACATGGTGGCACCAACTGGAACCACCACTCTTATGCTCAAATGATTATGCTAAAAGATTGGTTTCTCTGAGATTACCCACAGAATAAAAGCCCTGAGAATAAGCATGGCAAATATGTAGGACTGGCAAAGGGTCACGAAACAGATGAATAGAAACTTTGTACTTGTGGCAGCGTGTCCTTGTATCCGAATAAATCCAAAATCAAGGCAAAACTGAGATTAAACAAGTCTGTTCCCACAGCTGTAGAGCAGACCATTTGTTAAAAGGCACCGCAAAGCAAAAGCACTTTGTGCCCAATACATATGGTAGTGTCTCTAAAATCATGTCAAAAATATGTATACATTTGTTAAATAGCATTACTGACCAGCTACATAAAGAATGGTTGGTAGTATTAGCTCAATGCAAAGCATGTAAATGTGATGGATAAGGTGCCTGCATGAAAACGGCAAGAATTAAGACAATGAAAACTTGCATTATCCATGTCCAAATGCATTGCTGTAGTGTAGTTTGTGTATAAAAGGTATATTTACCTGACAGCAGCACTGTGCCCTGTCCTTTGGGAGAAGTCAAAGCCAGCTGGTCAAAGGTCATGACCTGACCGCCTGCCTTCAGGATCCTGCGGCGAGCGCCATCAGTTACCCTCAGAGCGCAGATCTGTGGGACAACAAAACAGGAATGTCGTCACCCTCATATTATTCAAGTAAACTCTTTAGAAGACTGAATGTTAAGTTTAGGGGAATATAATGGGTGAATGTTGTCATTCTGGACAGGAAGACAGTTTACCTTCAGCTTGGGGATATCCTGAATCCTGACATCATCAGTAACTGATCCCACAACAACAGCGATTCTGTTCTCACGGCCAGGCATCTTCATCTTACGGATCTGGGAAAGGAGAAGCACAGATGACATCAAAATATCAGACAACACAACAGACCACAAAAATATCACATCTTCAAGGCTGGAACTCCTAAGGCTCCCTGCTTTAAAAGTTTAACAATGCATATGAAATGTGTAAATAATATTCTACCTTATATCTGAACATGCTGTATATCAGGGGTGTCCAATCCTGGTCCTGGAGGGCCGGTGCCGGTTTTTGTTCCAACCAAGCAGTTACACACCTGATTCTACTAATCAGGAGCCCTGCTAAGGACCTTCATTAGTAGAATCAGGTGTGTAACTGCTTGGTTGGAACAAAAACCTGCACCCGCACCGGCCCTCCAGGACCAGGATTGGACACCCATGCTGTATATCCTGCACAAAGCCATCCAATATACATGATATATTTTATATACATATAAAACATTCACACTACTCACAATAAATTAGGGATATTGTTATTTACACTATTGCTTTTCCTATTTGGTCAGAATTTTAATGAAATAAAATAAATAAGTTCCCTTTGATATTATTAATAATGAATGAGAACACCATTTTCTTTAATATTCATTACCCCAAAAATATCTGAAATGCACCGAGTCTCACAATATCCCTGACTTATTGTGAGTAGGGTAATTTATTCTCCATTTACTCTGTAACCTAGCACAAGATTGTTGTGTTACTTTATACAATTACTTTGAAGACAAAATTGGAGTTAAACTCCTTGTAAATCTACTTTACTAATAAGGATGATTCTGATGCAAGCTGTTTGTATTGGAATCTGTGAATATATTTTACATTTAATTAGTCCACAAAAATCCCCTCAAATAAGGATGTGATGCAATTATTTTCACCAACACAATCTCAAGGAGCCAGACACACTGAGCCAACCTTTTCTCTCCCAAAAACTCTACTCATGGATCATGTGAATGCCAATATTGTTCCACAAACTAATACTCCCTAATTCCCCAAATTTAAAACCCTATTGCACAGCATTCATCTCACATGTAAGTTACCGTAAGACCAGCGTTTACTGTAGTTGTCGGCTCATTATAACGGAGTATAACCAATATCATTAACACATTTTTGTACATTAAAGAATTAACAGTATCATGGTTCCTTTAGATCATGATTCCCCACTCAACTGCTGGACAGTGCTGCCAAAAAACAATCAAATCCACATCTTGAAATATCCCAAACTGAAGCAGTAACATAACTAAGTGTCCTAACATAACCAAGTGTCCTTAACTGCAATCAAATCTGGAAAAAAACCAAAAACTACATATTATGGTCCTTCCTTCACCCCATTTCACTACTGTATATATCATTAATTAGATCACATTACAATCACCCATCACAACTGCATTGGTAAATACATATTGTACATAACCCATTTATATTCTGTATAATTCATACTCATTACCATAGTAATAACCTGTTCATAGTCTGTACCATACACTGCACCATAATTATAATAAAAATATATCTGTATATATTATATAGTCTCTATATATATTAGGTAATATACATATATATTAACCCATATATAATGTACCATAGCTATTTAAATTATTACTGAAGCACTTCTGGTTAGATGCTATCTGCATTTCGTTGTTTTGTACTTGTGACATATGCAATGACAAAGTTGAATAATCTAATTACAGCTACCTCAAACAGTATTGATAGTATATAAACATCTAATAAGACAAAGACAGATTTGTTATTGCTTGAGACAGGAGTTTGGGAGAGAGATGAGACTGACCAGGCGGGAGATGGAGATGGGAGGCCTGTTGGTCCTGCTCATGAAGAGCCTTCTCAGGACGACCTTGTTGAAGGAAGCATTAGAGCGACGGGCCAGGAACCTGTACAACTGTAAGCACCCAGCAGCAAAGTTAACAAGTTTTCAGACATGTGATTGTAAAATATTCACAATTAAATGTGAGAAAATAAACAGCAAGAGAAGCATTTATAAAACTCATTTACCTTGACCAGGAGCCTCAGATAGATGTCCTGGCTCCTCGGTTCTTTTCTGTGCACCTTACGGTCCTTGTTATGTCTGATGTCGACTCCCTATAAATAAAATAAATATTAATACATCACAGCAGCTACTTTTATAATTCTATAGTATATATATCCTGGCTCTATTACTTATAATCAATGTTTCTCATTCAGGATAGTCTGAAAGTATAAAGACTAAATGACACAGCGATTATTAAGTAAAACTGTTCAAATTTGACTGAAGTAGTCATAATAAGGTTTCAATTTAATCTGAATTTGCTGCTAGCTTGTAGTAATTGAAGAGGCCGATTCACACGTTGACAAAAACAGCAACACACACAAGCTAACTGCTTAAAGCTGAGTCAGTCGTAACACTTAAAACACAATAAAACTTAAGGGAAGAAAAGTTTATATTTTGACACGATATCGCGATTTCTCAGCCATTCTCAGAGCTCGTTTTTAGTCCGCTTCAACGCGTGAAGCGGCTGCTTGAGCACCGTTAATGTCGGCACCGAAGGAGGGGAGCTAATATGGTTTACATGGTCCAAAAACACCAAATCATGACGGCAAAGTAGCATTCATACTATCCAGAACCGGCAAATGTTACAGTTAAAAAGATAAGATGCTGTAATTGAGAGGATGACCGCGGATTCTCATGTTAACGTGTTTTAACATTTCTACTAGAAGCACCTACCATCTTGGACTCAGAGCGAAAAGGGAAAAGGAAGAGCGGAGGTCTCGCGATAAAGTGTGAGCTGAAATCTCGCGTCTCTGATTGGATGAAGAGCAACGTCCAAATAACCATGGTGATTCGGGATGGTGCCTCTAGTGGTAGAAAGGACTAACTAATTTTTTTTCTAATTTATTCATTTATTTATTTATAAATTATTATTTATATACATGCATATCAAATCTACAGATGAAGAAGCATGTCATATAAACAAGCAAAAAAAGAAGAAAACTGATTTACATTGAACATGAAATGTAATAAATTTTGTTTGATTTTTTACAATAGTTTTTATTAAAGGGTGCTTTCATACACAATTTTTATAACATGTACATTTTCAAAGAAGGGCTTATAATAATATTAATATTATTCATAGTTTTATTATTTCCCAAGCAAAATGAATCACAACAACACAACAGGTGGCAACACTGAAGGTGTTCATCCATGTTTGCTAAAAACACGACTTGAAGTGTTTTTCTTATTTCTTTCCACAGTACAAAGTAATAACACATGACTTTTTAGATTGAAATCACAGTCATTCAATCCAAAACTTGGTATTGAGGGTGCAGAGTTTATTCAAGTTTGGGGTCACGCTGCTGTCTGAGGTGACACAGGAAGATGGTGAAAGTCAGAGCGATGCCTCCTAGAAACGCTGTCCGTGCCACAGGAGGGACCAGGGAGAAGTTCACTGCCTGACATGGAGGTAGAGATTAAAAACATATGTTATTCTGGATCTTTGCATGTCGGCCTGTGTGCAGCCGTAAAGTGACTAATGATGGATTATTTAACAATATCTCACCTGCATTGTTGACCAATACACCACCCCAGCCTATAGAAAGCAATAGTTACAGAGACAGAGGAACAGAAAAACATATAATATTGCATTTTGGGAGCATTTAGCCATCATCATGTAATATAGGGGCAACTTTTATGTCCTTTATACCTTGTAAGATGTCCAGAATTTCTGTCTCCAGTCTTCAAGCGGGTCTTCTTTGTTTTCTAGCAAACTTAAACCTAAAAGGTAAAGGAGGCTGTTAAACATTTTGCAGAGTCAATCAGTAGTAACACATGTTCTGTGTACAAGCGCTATTCACTGTTTGAATTTCACAACAGATCACAACATTTCTAATATTGTCAGTAATTGTCTGAAATTTAAAAAAGAATAATTTCCACAAAGTTTCCTACAAAGAAATATATAATTTCATACAAAGGGGCAGTTCATTAATTGTACTTACATTCCAATAATAAACAAATGAGGAATAAATGTTTTTCTGGATTTAAATGGAGTTTTACATTGGAGATATTCATGTTTTAGACATAAAAGCCATGAAAGTAATAGTAACAATACACTATTTATATAGTAACTTTTTTTTAAAAAAAAAGGAGTACATTATTTTAATATAACAAGAGACAATAAACAGTTGAAATATATTATTTTAAGTAAAATCTCAATCTGAAAAGTAACAACTAACTATAAGTGCCAAATTATGTAGTGGGTTGCTGTTTTTTGCTGTTTAAAATGTCACTGACCCATATATATATATATATATATATATATATATATATATATATATATATATATATATATATATATATATATATATATATATATATATATCATTTTTGAAATGAGAATATAAAATCCAAACAGAGCCACATGTCATGTCAATTATTAGTAGTTATTATTTTATTTCAAAGGTCTTTGCAGCTCACGTACCAATGTAAAAGGCACTGATTGTGAGCGGAGCTGCAACCAGCTGATCCACCACCACTTTCCCCGTCACGGCCTTGACTCCGGCCCCCGGCAGCATCCTCTCCAGCCCTCTGAGCCAGTGGTAATTGAAGTTGGCATGGAAACAGAAGCCGACCGTGGCCACGCGAGCCGTCTGACACCAGTCGATGCCAGCGGAGCCTTGTGAAGGTGACCCTGCAGCTGGCCGCCCACCCAGCACGCTCTGCTGGATGACGTCTGCAGATGCAAACAGCGTGGTGTAGCCCACCATGTTGCTGATGTACGGGTGAGCCCTGAACACCGCCCACACTCGCTTCATGATGAAGACCTGGTCACATGGTCAGAGTTCAAAAGGTCATACCAAAAAGTAGATTACCAGTGGTGGAATTTACAGTACATTCACTCAAGTATTGTACTTTAATACAATTAAAGTACTTGTACTTTACTTAAGTATTTAGCCCTCTATTGCATAGTGTTGTCATATGGCAACAATCATTTTGGCGCAATACTACTAAAAAAACATAAAATAAAATACATGTTTAACTATTTAGATGTACAAATCATCACATTTGTTGCAGTAAACCCGAATACCACAGTGCATTCTGGTCCAAAATTAGAAATAGAACAATACAACAAAAATTGTATGGTGTTGCCATATAGCAACACTATACAATAGAGGGTTACATTTTCTGCTTCTTTATATTAGCACTCCACTACACTTCAGAATTCAATATTGTATTTCTACTCCAATACATTATTTGCTTCTTTGCTACTTTTCAGATTGAGATCTAAAATAATATATTTTAACTGTTATTATTTTTACTGTTGTTATTATTAGTATAAATGTATATTATGATGCAGTACTACAATATTCTACCCAAAGTATCTAATATTCTCTCAAGAAATGCTCTTACATGAAGTTTATTATTGATAAAAACAAACAGTATAATATACTTCAATAATACCACAATCGGAGTTTGCATAACAGGTATTTTCACTTTTTGTACTTATATTACTGAATAAAGCCATTAGGTGTCAGTGCTCACAATACAGTATTTCCCTGTTGATCTGTAAAAGGAATTATAGAACAAATTAACAACAAGTGAGAGTTTGGCAATAAAAAGACTGTAAATTTGAAAGATTTGACTAAATTTGTGCACCTTAGAGACACCACTTACATTGTAAGTGCATTATAAAGAGATGTTGTAATGGTCAGTCTGAACAGGAGGAATTTTTATGGCAAGAAAAAAAAAGTTCAACCCTCATTAATGCACCTGACTGAAAACATGAACCCGTCCTTTAAAGGAATACAGAGTGAAGCAATGACGATTCAAATCGCAAAAGGAAAATTACCATTTCTGGCTTATGGCCTTTATCCAAAATGCAGTTAAACCTACCTTTCAGCGCGACTTCTTGAGCAAAGAGACACCAGCTGTTTTGTGATTGGTTCTGTTGGATGAGGAGGAGGAGCTGATGTGAAACTATAAGTGAGGGTCCATGAACTACTTCGCCCGGTCAAAGTTCTGACACGGTGGAGGAGAGTGTGTGATAAGACGTTTTATCAGTCTGCTGGAGACGAATCTGAGAAAATACCACATGTCATAACTGATACTGAAGTGACTAGTAAAGCCATACAACACTGCAGAAACAGATGGTTTCCTCTCATGTAAACAGCAAACATAACTTACCACAAATGTCCCTCATTGAGAGAAGTGTTAATGTTGAAGCCACACTAGAAGCTGTGTTAGCTGTGCAGCTCAGTAGTCAGAAGCACATGTGGTCTCACTATAAATAGACGTCACTCCTGCAGCACTGGTTCCTTCCTTTGAGTAAAACTAGTGCTGGGCCCATTCAGAGCAGGTTTTAGGTTGGATCCTATTATTGCTGCTTAAGAAAAAATAAGAGACCACTGCAAAATGATATGATTTTACCACTTATAAGTATGTGTTTGGGCAAAAGGAATATTTTTGTTTGAGTCTATAAACTACTGACAACATTTCCCCAAAATTTCAAATAAAAATATTATTGTTTATAGCATTTATTTGCAAAAATAAAATTACAAATGGTCAAAATAACAAAAAGATAGATGTTTTGTTTTCAGACCTCAAACAATGTAAAGAAACAGGATCAAATTCATTTTAAAACAATATAATACTAATGTTTACACTTAAGAAGAGTTCAGAAATCAATATTTGGTGCAATAACCCTTATTTTTAATCCCAGCTTTCATGTGTCTTGTCATGCTCTCCACAGCCTTTACCATTGTTCTTGGTGACTTTATTCCACTCCTGGTTCCTGGTTTAAGCAGAATGAGGTGTACATGTGTTGGAATTCAACAGATGCTGGAATGAAATGGCTGGAATACATGTAGAGATGCTGATTTCAGAAAAAAATGCAGTGGTCTCTGATTTTTTTCCAGAGCTGTGTATATACAAACACCCACAGACAGTCAGACAGACAGGGAACATGCCTTTATAGTTTGATGATGCTGCTACACATGGAAAATGGCACCAACTTTGTCATAGTCACTAGACATCATATCTATACTTGTCCACTAAATGTGGTTGCAATAGCACAAAATGTTCCGGAGAATTGAGTTTATTTGAAATATAAGAGTCCCCACAGCATTTAAGCAAACTTTGAGAGGCAGCTAAAGCAAAATGGTATGGAAATGAAATGTGTTATTTAAAAATTGAAATTAAAAATCATAAGATTTATTATGGAGCATTTCATCAATTAATTGAACAATCTTCAACCTACAACCTTCTCTGTTCCCACTAAACCTTTAGATGGATGCTGATCAGACCAAACTGAAGATATCACCTTGGGTTATAAGAAATTACAGCAGATATTTTTCATAATTCTTTGACAGAACAATTAATCTCTAAATAAAATAATAGCTGGTTTCAAACCTGATTAAAACCATTCTAAACAACACACTAAGCTTTCTGAGGACAAATCAAAACTAATACCTATATAATATATAATTTCATACCAGATGATCACAATTATTATTACAGATTATTATACTTTATATTATTAGTATATATTTTATGACACATGCAAACACTCTAACACGTGTGTGCGTGTGTGTGTGTTTGTTAAACAATTGATATGTCTAAATCACTTGTCTTAAATGTCTTGTTCTTTGTTGAATAGAAAAAAATAAAAATAAAAGTGACATAACTGATTATTTAGGTAATTTTGAACATACGCAGTAAATATGTTTTTATCATTTAACACTTTTATTGCTCACTGTTTGTGTGCAGCTTTGTATAAAAAGGACAGCATATTCACCACCTGCTGCCATAGATATGTAAAATTCTGTACTTGGAAGGTCGTGCTATTGAATTGCAAAGGTCAATTAAATCCACTAGCAACCATCTTAGCTCTTCCCTCTGAGAATGTGATAATTAGGGCCCGAGTTTAAGATGATCAATTAAGGGCTTGTTAACTGCCTCAACTGGTGCGTTTGTGTCCTGCAGTATTTAACAAGCTGCCTTTAGTGTTGGACACAATGGAGACGTGTGCCCACACCTCCATGAGCGGTTGACTCCTCAGATAATTGCCTCTTTCTTTTCAGCGGCTCTCATCATGTCTCACTTCCTCTCCCACTATCAATTTGTCAAGTTGGACTCCATTCATACAGGAAAAAAAGAGGCAATTCATGTATTTGCATTGAGAACTGATGTCACTTAATTTGCAGATGGACACACACTATACACACACATCTATGCAATAACAATTAAATTAGCACACGCCTCCCTGAAGCAGCCGTCTCCCTCCAGCCGAGTCCTCAGTACAGTTTGTTGGAAGATACAAAGGCACACAGCAGCCGGAGCGGAAAAGAGGTAAGAATTAGTTTTTGCTTTGAGCTAAACAGAATAGACCAGGTCTTAATATACTGGCATGTTCAAAATGTACCATCTCTATGCTGTTACATATACATATATTAGGTAACTAAATTAAATTCTCTTGTCTATTTATTAGCAAGCTCTGTTTCATTTGCTTTAATCACCATTCTAAAGCTGTAGATTAAACTACTGTAGCCTATTGTATAGCATCCAGATCATTGATTTAGAAAGAAATCATTCATAAACATTTAAATTTGATATTTTGACACTTACAAGAAATGAATGTAGGGGACAAATGCATACGAAATACTATAAGCAACAAGAAAGCAGTGTAACCTTTTAATAAAACCTTTTCTTTTTATATGTAATCAATCATTACACATAATAATTGAATTGATTTAAACAATTATTACTCAGTATAATTACAGCGGTGTCTACATTAATTAGTGTCTGAGATCCTCTGTAGTTCAGGATTTGCTGCTTTTAGTCTGAAAACTAAAAGACATTTTGCTTTGAAGGTTGTTGTTCCTGCACTTTTACAACATTTCCTTTTGGTCAAAATACAGTTTTATAAAGCATCTTAAGGCCTGTTTAACGTTCTGTTTTTTTCTTCTTAAATTAGTTTCACTGTGAGTTGGCTATTAACTCATATAATGAGCTGCTATTTACTTACTTACATTTAATTTCTCAGCCATGCGACCGTCCATCTCTGTGACTCTGGAGCCTGGGTTGAAGCAGGGCGTCCCCTGGGGTCGTGACCTCTACACCTTTGTGACTTCAGCTGCAGGTCACATGATGAGGACCCTACAGAAGCCTCGGAAGAGCCGTCCGTCCAAACGGAGGGTCAACCACCGCCGCTTCCTGCACAACATGATTCAGAGGTGTGTGTGGAGGGAGGGGGGCAAACTGAGGCTTGAGAACCCTCAAAGCAACCCAAGACAAATCTGAGTGGTCACCGAATGATCAAACGGATAAGGGAAAATATGTCTTTAAACTAAAAAAAATGATGTTCATTTCCTTAAATTTTCCTCAGAATTCTTGTGAAATATTGGATGCTCTGCTTCTGAAAATCCTTCAAAATGGAAAATCCTAGAATCAGGAATCACTTTTTGGTTGAACTGATCTCAACTACTGTCATGAAGATGTTGCTTCTTTTTAAAGGAATAATCTGACATTTCTGGAAATGCAACTCTCACCAAGAGTTAGATGAGAAGATTGATACTGATGACTCATGTCTGAACTGTAAATGTGACACCACAACCAGAAACTTTCACTTAGCATGAAAACTGGAAACAGATGGTGTATTTAATATGATTAAATTAAATGATGTTAGGTGGAATTTGGCTGGAGATGCTAAGCTAAGCTAACTGGCTCCTTGCTCTTCTACCCAGTATATTTTCCTAAATTTCCCATAGATAAAAAAAAAACCAAGATTTCCCCTTATTGCAACAAAAGTTTTGTCTTGAGCTGCAGGTTTGTTGTTAAAACAACACTTTATTTGATGATTTGATGATTTAATTAATTGAGTCTTTTATTTGATGTTTAAGGGTCATAAAAGGTTATGAACCACTTATGCCATTCAGGAATCTTCTCTTCTTTTATCCTTTCCTCTCGTCTCTCTCTCTCTCTCAACAGAAAGTTTGCAGACATAGAGGCAGCGAACCACCGACTAGCATCTGCTCTTTATTTTAAGGAGGAACAAGTCGTATCCGCTGGGACGTCTGAGCGGTCAGGTGGCCGCTCTCCAGCGGATCCAGATAAACCTGATGTTCACACAGATGCAGGAGGCATCTTGAAGGCTCAGAGTGACGTTTCTGCTGCCTCACATGGAACTGAAATCTGTGGAAGGAAGCAGCCAGAGTCGGGACATCTTTGGAAACGTCATCCCAAATCACAGTCCAACACCTTCGCTGCTGGAAAGAACAACCAGGGCAAAGGACCAAGGAGGCAGAAAAAGGGGACTGGATTTCAGAAACTGTGTGAATTCACAGAAGGTTTAGACTATTTCCACAGGGAGGAGCTTTTTCATCCAGATTATTATGAAAATGAAAACCTGCTGAAACGAACCAGCAGCCGCTCAGAGGACACTCAGGCAGCTCTAAGTGACTCTGGTTTCATCCAAACAGAGGACATCTCTCCCTCCTTCTCTCCAGACCTCTCTCCTCTGTCTCTGGACTCTTGTGACTTCTCCATCCAAATGTTCACAGACGTGTCAACATGTCCTCAGGCCCAGAGGAGCCACGCCAACATGGAGGAGAGTCAGTGGACGGACATGATGGATCTTTTCGGTGTCGGCGGGAAGGACTCGGTGGACGTAGAGGCCTACTTTGAAAGTATCTGTGCACGGCAGGATGATGCAGGGGCTGAGGACGGTGTGGACGATGACCAGTCAGGTGCCTTCACAGAGAGGATCTGCAGCAACGCAGCTGATGTTGAGAGAGGCGAGTATAGATATGAATATGGCTATAGTTGTCATGGAGACCAGGGGATGATCATAAACCACTTCCAGAGTGATCAGAGGAACTCACAGGCAGCAGAGACACAATTCAACGACTTTACAGCATCTCACGACACCGAAGCCGTCCAGAACCAGCTCCACGCGCCCATCAGCTGCTCCTACCAGCAGCACCTTCAGGAGGAGAATCCCTGTATGCTGGAAAATCACAAAAACAACCTCAACTTTATGTTGTTTGAAGGGGTTGCTCAGTCATTTTCTGCCCCTCTTCATAATCCTGAGTTCTGTCCCATACCAACGCCTCCACATGACGACGACTGGCTGTTCACCGACATCCTCAACGACAGGAGGTCACTGACCTGCTAGAAAAAAGTTTGTTATATTAAAATGTTCATGGATCAGCTTGAGTCATATTAGGAGGTGAAAGGCTGCATGATCTCTTCCTCATTTTATATTAGAGAAGAAACATCATTTCAAATGGCTGCATCTCTTTTGTTGAGAATTGCACATCATTTCACAATCATTCATTGCTGCAAGTCATTTTTCTTTTTATTTATAATATTTTGTTCTGAACATGTTTATTAAAAAAATCAGATTTGTGAGATCTTTTCAGGATGATTTTGAATCAGGTCATACTCTATGCATACTATTTTCTGTTTGTGAAAAGAGTGTTACTGACTTTTTTTTCCATTTTAATTTATATGGAAAATATCAACCTTTGATTTAATTTGACTCCCTACACGTCTCTCAGTTATTATTATCATTATTAGAGGTGGGTGCACCAGAAAGATTTTATTATGTAATTATTCTCATGCATGTAAACAGTAAGAGCATCTGACATTAAATGGACTTATGGTTATGTGTTGAATCTACTGAAAACCATTTACAGTGAAATGACAGTCACAGTCTATTAACTAATACCTGTAGGTATCATTTTAAACCAAAAAAATATATTTACAATCAAATTGCTTGAGATTTAACTAGTATTTAAAAGCTGTTTATTTATTTCAAACATGTTCCAATTGGCATTATATTATTTTATTTATACTCAGTGAAAGTTAAATATGCACCAAACCTTGATTTTGTACTTTAATTGTCATTTGAACTGTGTGAGACTCAATCTGTGTATTGATTTCAGTGATATAAGTGTGAAGTGGAAAGTGGTGTCAAATATTCAGAACATGAATAAATAATGACATAAACAACACTAATGAAAATACCTCCTGTTTTATGGAACATGTGATGTCATTGTTATCAGTTAATCTTTGTCTGGAGCCTGACGTGTGTATATGTATGTTGTGTGTATATATACACACACATATATATGCACACACCTTCTCATTCAATGTGTTTTCTTTATTTTCATAACTATTTACATTGTAGATTCTCACTGAAGGCATCAAAACTATGAATGAACACATGTTTATGGTGTTATGTACTTAACAAAAAACGATGAAATAACTGAAAACATGTTTTATATTCTAGTTTCTTCTAAATAGCCACCCTTTACTCTTATTACTGCTTTGCACACTCTTCGCATTCTCTTGATGAGCTTCAAGAGATCATCACCTGAAATGGTTTTCACATCATAGTTGTGCCTTATCAGGGTTAATTATTGGAATTTCTTGCTTTATCAATCATGAAAATAAAGAAAACACATTGAATGAGAAGGTATGTCCAAACGTTTGGCCTATACTGTGTGTGTGTGTGTGTGTGTGTTTGTGTCAACGCCGTCCTGCGCAAAGAAACACAGACGCATCAAATTCAAAACCAACGACATATATTAAAGTTACCCCAGTCAGTTTTATAATTACAGCATCATTAACAAAACAAGGCTAAAACAATAAAACACATTTCCAAAAATGTTTCAAGTTCAACAGTAGCCATAAACAAACACAGAGAGGAAAATAACACCTTTGAGAAGCACCGGCCTCGTCTCTTGCTACAGGTGAACAGAACTCATCTGTCCTCGTTCCAGAAGTTCAATCCATGTGTCTCTAGATTTTGGTCTACGAAGGCGTGAGCGAGCTCGCCGCGGTCAGACGCTGATATGACATTTGGAGATTACAACATTTAGGTGAAGAGTTCAGAGTGACAGATTGTGTCGCAACGACACGTGATGTCAGCTCATTTGGCTTAATGCTATGTCGGCCTCTTTCGGATAAATCGTAACCTGACAAAGCAGACGTCGTGTAGTGAAAACGTCGGGCTGAGTTTATCCCCACTGGCTGTGTGTAAAGTGCAGCATTAACACAATATCTTAAAAAAAACAGATTCAAACAAAATCCTTTGCAGATTGCTAAAATAAAAGAATTGTACATAAAAAAAAAACTTTAATTGGGCAATATATGTTGTCAGTAGTCAAATCTTTGATCTTTCTTCACCTGCCACTAACTGAATCATGGTGAACCTGGCATGGCGGGGAAAAAAACAACATGGATACGTATGGAGCATCAGGCCTCTTAGGTTCCGTACATGCTTTTGTTTTTTTCCATTCCAGATGTAACTTTGCTTTGCTGCTTCATTAAAATATACAACCTGTTCACTTCAAACTGAAGGAAGGAGAGAGAGGTAATGACAATCGTGATTACCGAAAAAACTACTGCACTCCTCGTAAACACCTAGGATCAGTAATCCTTTGATCAGAATAAAAAGAAAACATTCAGAACATTTCCATTTTCAACTACACATTCTGTAGTGCCAATTGAAACTCAAAGCACCTGTGACATTCTTTCCAGCTTAAATGAAGAGTTCAACATTTTAGGGAAAAACATCTATTCACTTTTTTGCCAATAGTTGGAGAATATAATACCACAACCATATCTGTATGCTAAATGATAAGCTACAGCTAGAAGCTAATTATTTAGCTTCTAGTTTATTTATCTAACCCTAACCCTTAGCTTAGCACAGTTATCAGCTAACAAACTCTAAATTAATATTGTTATATAAATAATAAATATTGTTTATTTAATCCGCAGCATCTTGTTTTTTCACAGTTTATGATCAAGCTATAACATGATCTTTAGAGGCGTTTGCTGATAGGTGGAGGTTTATTTTATTATTATTTTTTTTAAACCATTAAGATCAATGCTAGCAGTTTCCCCCCTTTGGTGCTGGCTTTAGCTTTAAGTATCCAGATGTGAGAGAGGTATCAATCTTATCCAAGTCACAGCAGGAAAGACAATAAAAATATTTCCCAAAATATCAAACTATTCCTTTAAGCAGCATGTCCAAGTTTGTTAAGACATTGCTCTTTGTGTCTACAACAACAAAAACAGACATCACATTGAATTCCTGGACAGACGTAAAACTGTGATAGCTGGGCAGATGCTGAAGAACATTAAGAACAAAAAATAATCTCCATCTGTTAAATAATAAATAAAACATGCTGGGAAAAAATGGAGACCAGGTAACAAAAAAAACCTCTTTAAATCCAGGTTCCACAAACACAGCAATTCATCAAACTGTGTTTGGTTGATATAATCCACACATGGACTGTGTCACTTTAAATTTCAATAGAAAGGGAAAAAGCCTACTTCGTTTTCTACTTGCCTTTACTTAAATACATAAAAAAATCATTCCTCAGTGCCACCATTGTCATTTTTTTTTATCTAATACTACTAGATTCTGAAAATGTCTCGTGCTGTTACTCTACAATCTTCTACACAGAAACTGTGAGCAGAGACTTTTCTACTGAGGAAATCATCCAGTGTCACTGGACGACAGTAGAAACCTAACCAGGCTCTACTCCTGTCATCTACTCTATTCTATATCTAGGCTACGTTTACTACAAATTTAAGTCCCTTTATCTCATCCATACGCCCACCATTTGGTTAAACAAAAAAAAGCTTTGATTGATAATTTACACAGTTAATCAGTAAAAATCAAAATTACAATGTACATGATGCTTGTCATAATAAAATGTGATGTGTTTATCAGTTTAAACGAAATAAAATAAAGATCCATTGTCACAATTCATTCTGCAGTGAATAAAAAGATGAGTTAATACAGTTCTCCACAGTCTAGAGTTTAGGTTTATTTTGCTGTGGTAGAAAATCCATATATTTACTTCTTTTCTACAGCAGCAATAAACTTAACCAGTCAAACCAGTTACCCACCAGGAAGGTCTTCCATGCAAATTCACTTCTGAGACCTGATGATGCAACGAATAAGTGCCGAACATGAATGAAACCATCAGAAATAATCAGACAAACGCTTCCCCACAAAACTGAGTTTTAGAGTAAAACAACCAGCGATCAATAACTTATGCTCATATTGAATTTGATATAAATTATAGAAATTTCTGAAGCAATATGTTAAAACTTTAGTTAAAGAAACTATCTAGTACTACCTATTGGATTATCTAACAACATACTCCTAATCTATAGAAAAAGGATTTACCATTGATACGACCTTAATGCAGTGTTGGCTGCTGTTTATGGTCAAATGTGTCACTGCTATTGTGACAAATGATATGATAATGAGATCAATATGCAACTTAGTGTAATGCTTTCCAATTCATTATCAACCATTTCAATAAACTTTTGACTAAATATTGGTTACTAAATGCGATTTTTTTTTCTAACCCTGTCTGTTTTCCAGATTATTGGAAGTGTCCTTTGTGGTTTTTAAAAAGTTAATTGACACAAGAAGATGTCAGAAATCACAGAGAAATGAAACTTTCTGTTCCACGTGTGATTTCTTCTTCTTCTCTTGTTGAGTATTTCATGTAACATATATATTATATAGATTGTCTTAACACCTTTCAGAAGTATTTTCACCTCTCCATCAGCCCTTTGTGAAATTAGATTGTGTGTCTATTCAATCCTCATCAAAGGGTTAAACATGGCTTAGTTTTTAAATACCTCCTAATGTAAAAGACATGGCCACCATGTTTCTTGCTCTAATGCTGTACACTATCGTGAAATAAATGTTGATAGTAATGAATTAGTTCCTCAGAAATGCTTTACAGAGGTGTAATATCGAATTCCAGTCCTCGTTATGTCACAAAATAAAAATCAATTCCAGTTGCCTCTCTGTAGAACGTCATTTTTTTTTTTTTACACGTTTTCTGTTCTTGTTCAGAAAAAACGAGGCCAAATCTTAAAGAGCATTATGTGAGGTTGTTTTATCGTATCTGATGTTCCTACATGACATTTATAAACTAGTGTTCTGTTGTGTGCTGTGTGCATGTCGCTCCTTCACCTCTAAGAAGTCAAGGCTGCGAGGTGTGTGTGTGTGTGTGTATGTGTGATATTTCTGAGTCCATGTGTAGGTCACTCTGTATTGTTGATGCTGTAGGGCGGAGGAGGGTCCAGGCTGTGTTCTGAGGATGGAGTTGGGGTCCCTGGGGGTCCAGATGAGGGGGTCGGGGAGGCGGGGGGCTCCTCCGAGTCAGAGTTCTCCAACGAGAGGTCGTCCACCAGCGCTCTGCGTCCACGCATCGCCAGGGGCAACGGAGCACGCCTGGACGACAGCGAGAGAGTTATGTCCTGCTATGAAGCAGCACCACACAGGGATTTCTCTTCTGTTTCAATACTTAAAACTAGGGCAGCTACTAAAGTTGATCTTAACTGATTCATCTGTTCTGATTAAAAAAAAAAATGAATCAAATAATTTTTAGTTAGTAAGTTCTGTAAAAAAAAATTTGCAGAGTAAATACGAAGCCATAGCAGCTGGTTAACTCAGCATAAAGACTGGAAACAGAGAAACATCTAACCTCTAAATCTCCCAATTAAGGACAATATATTGCATTTGTTTCAGCTCCTGGGGTCTCCACTGGTTGCCTGAGACTCATACAGTACATACAGTATATAACCCAAAACTATTCCTTTAAGGGACTAAATTAACTAAAGTAATTGTGCATTTTTAACAGAACAGTAGAAAAATTGTATAAAAGGTATTTGAGGCAAGATTGATGTGATTGACAACAAATATGATGAAATTATATTATAGAGATGAAATGGATGAAAACTACATGTACTTAAAAACCTCCTCATTTCCACACACACAGTAAAAAGTAACACACAGTGACCTACTTATCTGCTCTCCATTCAGGCATGCTGAGTGTTGGTGTTACGCAGACACATGGACAGTTTGTCAGTGTTAGATGGACATAAACGGGTGCAACCAAGGAACAAAACAAAATCATATCAAGTCAATGGGTGTTAAAAGACAAACAAAACAACAAAATAAGTGATTATTCAGTCAAAACAAAGAGAAAACCCACAAGCACACACACACACATACACGCACAGGTTTACCTGAGCTGACTGCGGAGCGTGCTTATCTCGCGTGTCATGCTCTGACTGCTGTCGCTGAGCTCCTCCAGCTCTCGCTGCAGCTTCCTCTTCTGGGCGTTGGAGCGGGAGTTCTCCTCCTCCACCTCCTCCAGCTGCCTCTTCAGCTGCTTCAGTCGCACCATGGACTTATCCAGCTGGAGGAGGAGGGGGAGACGGAGGAGGAGATCAGGGTGGTCAGGGTGACGCACAAGAGCGGAACAAAGAGGAGAACAGGAAGAGAGCGACGGGGACAGATATATAAAAAGAGAGATTAGTCTCGGAACAGGACTGATAGGGATCAAGAGTCAGATTAAACCTTTGGGGGGGGGGGGGTCTGTGTCTCTGCTGCAGCTGAGGGATTTATTTTTTGGAGTGGAATACATTATACCTTCCCAATAAACACACAGATGTCGGGGCGGGATTAGGATTAGGTTGCACTGAGCCGCAGAAATCACTTATTTTAGGATGATTTTTCAACAGTGTTCTCTTCCCGTCTGTATATACTGTCAGTTTAATATGTGGCTGCTGCAGTCAGCGCGACGTGAATTATTTACCTGCTCTCTGTACTGGTCTGCATGCCTCCTCTCGTCTTCTGCCTGCATCATCACCTCCTTCAGTTTCTTCTCCGTCTTCCGCACCAGTTTGTTGGCGATGGCTCGTTCCCTGAGAGGAAGAATAGGTCATTATGAGTTATCTGTTATCTGAGCAAGTCCAGACTGTCTGTCAGGGGAAATCTTGTTTTTTCAGGTTAAATTATTATATGCATTTTGTCTAACAATGAGATTTGTTTTATATGAAACATCCCATATCCCACAAATCATAAAAAGTGATGAATTGGTATTAATATATTTCCCATTGAGAATACAATAAGCTTCTATAAATTGTTTATGGTGATGATTTTAAATTCACTGATCCTTATTATCATTTTATTTTTACTGCAGACACCTGCATGACACATTTTATTTAGATTATATATGTTATTGCATGAGTTTAAATAACATTTTCTTTGAAATCAAAATAAAGTCTATTTTTACAACCCTACCTACAGCTTGTATTAACGTATGTATGTAAGTTTATCGTACTGTCTCTCCTGCTCCAGCTGCTCCTCCATTGATTCTATCTTGGCCTCCAGGGCGGCGACGCTGAGTCGATGTTTCCCTCTCACGGCTCCCTCCAGCTCTCCCAGCCGACTCTTCAGCTCCTTGTTCTGTCTCTCCAGCTGCTCCCGGGCAGCCTCCGCCTTCTGGGCCAGAGTCCGTTCTCCCTGCAGCTGCACGGTCAACGTCTCCACCTGAACCACGAGCACAGCAGCAATGACTGCGTGCTCAGATAAAAGTGTGTGTAGGATGTATACTGGTAGAGAAGCTGTAGAGGTTGTGCACCTGTAGAACTGTTTTTCTTTGTCTCTCAGCCAGCAGCTCAGAGTTGGTCTGCTCCTCCTCCAGCTCCTCTTCCAGCTGACTGACCCGGGACTCTAACCTCCGTTTCTCCTCAAACAACGCCGTCCTGGTCAAAAGTACGACATTACTAGTAGTGACATGTTCCACACATGGACTGACAAAACACTGATTAACACAGCAGAGCAGAAGTAAGGAGATACAAACTTTCCAGCACTGTTGTTGACCATCTCATCTGCCATCTCGTCTCTTTCCTGCTGAGCCTGTCTCCGCTGCCTCTCAGACACAGACAGCTCCTACACACACACACACGCACGCACGCACACACACGCACACACACGCACACACACACACACACACACACACACACACACACACACACACACACACACAAAATTAAATGCTTGAGACAATAACAATACCAAATACCTTTTCCATGTATATTTATGATTAATAATGTCTGTTTCTGATCATTTTGTGCTGGAATTATGTCATAAAATATAATTATTTAGGCCCTATAAATCTAGAAACATGTGTTGTGCCATCCATTTTGCATGAGTGGTTTCAGGTAAAATAGCTGATCTTATCATGTAAAATGGGTCAGTCAAATGACAAAGACAAATTCAAATTCAAAATGAATTCATCATCAGTTTTGATATTAAAACACAATTGCCTAGAACCACATAACGTTTAAAATGCATTAAACAAACTCATATTGCTGCTATTAAAACAAGAACAGATCAGTTATGAGTTGTACACACATGCTAACACACCTATGTATACAAGCTAAGCTAACACTACGCAAAAGCTAGCAGCCAGTCATATGTAACAAGCTAAGTTACATAAATACAGTAAATGTAGTGACTACTTTGAGTTGCACTAATTTCACATGACAATCAACATACTGTCCATGTTTAGTTGAACTAAATGTCAAACATGTGTTTGTTAGTGACACAGAGGGTTAGGCCCATTTTAGCTGAAACCATGTGGCCCATTTAGTTTAGGGGGTTAAGGTAAGGTGTCAAACTAACAGCAATATTTCAGATGCATGCTATATTATGCATATAGTTTTTAATGTGCATGTCTGTTTCCTTATTAGATTCATCATCCTTATAATAGTTTAGTTAGACTTGGTATGCCTGGCTATATACCATGCACATTTGGCAGTGTTTCCTGTCATGGTTCCTCTGTGCTCAGCCAATGTGTATGTATGTGTGTGTGAGAAAGAGAGAGTGGGAGTCTCGGTGTGGGGTATAGCATGCTTATATAGCACTTTGTGCTACATTTTCTGTGGATGAAAAATGCTTTATAAATAATGATTGATTGATTAAGTCTAGTGCAGTCTAGATTTGAAGTATTGTCTCACCATAGAAACCATAAACTAATCAAATCACCTGTTTCTTGTCAAGCACACTTATGTCTGTTTGAAATCTTTTTTAGTCATCTGGGAGCCCCAAACCTTACATGGCCCACTTTACCTGATATTACCCTATACATAAACACACTTACACACATCTTACTAGTTCTGTTGAGTTTAAAACACACACTTACCTCAGTGAATTGCAGAACTTCTGCCTCCAGGGTCTGGATTTTCTTCTCGCTATCTTTCGACTGGCCAATCACCTCATCCCTAGCCAACTTAGTCTCATCTAGCTCTCGAAGGATTTCCTTCATTTGACCCTTTGACAAATAATAAAAAGAAAATTAAAAAAGAGAACGTTGGTTAATGAGTGGTGGTGATGTGGGGAGGGGGGTTCAGTTTTCACCTGCAGCCTCCGTAGCTGCTTCACCGCCTCCTCTTTGCCTCGGCTGGACGTCTCCACCTGGGCCTCGGCTTCCTGCAGCTCTGCTTCCAGCTGCTTCTTGGACGACACGGCCTGAGACCGCTGACTCTTCTCCTCCTCCAGCTGGATCTCCAGCTCCCTCACCTATGACAGAAGCCAGAACCTAAGGAAATGTTCTGAACCTAAACCTCAATGCATCTCCTCTCTCTTCCTTGAATCTACCTGTTTGCTGAGTGCCCTCCTCTTCTCCTCGCCCTTCTCCTCACTGGTGCTGATCTCCCTCTCAAACTGAGCCTTGAGTGCCTGCAGGGTGACCTCCAGCCTCAACCTCGAGTTCTCCGCCTCCGTCAGCTCTTCCTCCAGCTCCTGGGTCTGAACTCGCAGGTTCTGGGCTTCTGTTTCGAGAGCTCTCCGGGTCCGCTCCAACTCATGGACCTGAAGCAGCAGCAGAGAAGAGGAGGTGACTCATGGAGGAATCAGCCATTGAAGGAACAAGGAGTCCTGAGAAACAGATTCTTACATTCTTGCCGACATCGTCCTGCTGGTTTACGAGCTGTTCCATCTCCAGACGAAGCTGCTTGTTGGCCCTCTCCAGCTCCTCCTTCTGGTCCTGGGCCTCCTACACCCAAAACACACATGATTCAATCAGACCAGCAAACTCTGGAGTAGGGCTGCTCAATTATGGAAAAAAAATCATTATCAGGATTATTTTTGTCAATACTGACACATGATTATTTAAACAATATTTTTTAGTTACACAATGCATTTATTTATGCATTAGCACTCACATGCTCGCTCTCTCTTTCTCAGAAATTGTGTAATGAAAAATGTCAAATATTGTTTCAACTTGATTAGATTATTTTTTGGAAATCGCTTGACAGGCAAATCGAAATCATCATTAAAAATCAATTAATTTCACAGCCTTACTCCGGAGTATAAAAATGGTGACGACGTACAAAACCCTATTCACTTCATCTACAGTATTTGACAGGAAAAGGTGACTGTAGCCAGGTTTGCAGGTATGATTCTTTCCAGAAAGTCCAGCAGATGTGCTGCAGGAAAGTATACGTGATGCATCCTTAGTTATTATCCAGTGTTACTCGGCTCTGAGGAGGTTTACCTGCAGGGCTCTGGACAACGCCAGGTGACGCGTCTCCTTCTCTCGACTGTCTGCTTCTGCTCGGTCTCTCTCCTCTGCCAGCCGAGCACTCACTGCCTTCTCCTCTGCCAGGCACTGAGGGGGAAAAGTAGAAAAAAAAGACAAAGTTAGGTGATTATTGTAACCTGTGCATATGAGCAGACCAATGATCACTTTGGTTCCGGACCTGGTCGAACTTCTTCTGTCTCTTCTCCAGGGCCGTGCAGTTCTGCCTCTCCCGCTGCAGGGCCAGCGTCATGTCCTCGATCTCCTCCCGGAGTCTCTCCCTCTGCCTCTCCACCCGCTCCTTCTCCTCCTCCTTCTGTCGCTCCCTCTGGACGGCGCTGTCCAGCTCTCTCTGGAGTTTCCTGCGCGTCTCTTCGCCGGCCTCCACCGCTGTGTTCACCTCTTCCGACTGCTTCCGCAACTCAGCCAGCTGTAGAACAGCAGCAGGACAGGTTTGTAAACATCTTATTTATAATATTTAGGTATGTACTGTATCTTTGCTGCAAGAATTTAGTAGGGTGATATCAGGTTAAATGGGCCATTTCAGGTTTGGGGGTCCCAGCTCCTCTGGAAATTAGAGCCAATGACTACAAAGGATTTCAAACTGTTGACATAACTGTGTTTGACAAGAAACAGGTGATTTAATTAGTTTAATGGTTTTTATGATGATTTGATTAGTTTGTGGTTTCTATGGTGGTGAGACAATACTTCAAATCTAGACTGAACCAGAAATGTTCATGGTAAGTAGCCTGGCATGATAAATGGCCCATATATTCCATATAGCTTTATAGGACCTAAATAATTATATTTTATCATATAATTCCAACACAAAATGATAAGAAACAGTCATTAAACATAAATATATATGGAAAAGGCATATTTTGGTATTGTGTTTTTGTTCCAAGTGATTTACCAATAAGTGGCCCAATTTACCTGATATCACCCTATATTTGATCTCTATTAAAAGATGAAGTAGCAGTTCCTGGGGTGAAACTCTACCTGCTGGGTGTGAGTCTGGATCTGCCGGGTCAGCTCTTTGGCTCTCTCCTCTTCCTCCTCCACTCTCTCCATCAGTCCATTCCTCTCCTCCTCCAGAGCTCGCACCCTCGAACCCAGAGCCA
The DNA here is from genome assembly GCA_030544235.1 of Lepturacanthus savala. Taxonomy (NCBI): domain Eukaryota; kingdom Metazoa; phylum Chordata; class Actinopteri; order Scombriformes; family Trichiuridae; genus Lepturacanthus; species Lepturacanthus savala. The sequence continues at coordinate 28,114,932 of CM060467.1, forward strand.
GTTTCTGACGAGTCTCCTCCTGCAGCAGTTCCTGAGAGAGGGGAACACGTGTGTTTGAGTTGTGGCATGAGTCTTTGATAGTTAGTCTCAGGCAATTCTTTCAGTTTCTTGGAAAATTCAAGATAAAAAAAGAAACGAAAAAAAAACTAAAACTAAAGCCAAAGCCTGACGTCATACGTGATTTAACTCTGATGCCTGAGTGTTTGTTACCTGTGTATCGTGCAGCTGGCTCTCCAGGCTGCTGACCTCTTTACAGAGACGGAGGGATTTGGTGTCAGAGGAGGACAAATTGCTAGAGAGGGACTCAATCTCACACTGTAAGAGACACAGTAGGACAGGAAAGGTAAATTCATCAGAAAAATCTCTTCACTGCAGCACCAGAACCAGCTTATTGTGATGTTTGAAGCACATGAATATTTACGCCATTACTAAAAGTAAGAACCAACTGAGCAGAAACTTCACCTGTAGCTTGTGCACTCTCTCCTCCCGCTCTTCTCTCTCTCGGTCAGCCTGGGCCAGGCGGGCGCCAAGCTCCTGCAGCTGACCCTCGGCCCTCTTGCGGCCTCGCTCCGTCTCCATACGACTCGTTTGGAGGCTCTTCAGCTCCGACGTCAGGTTGTTCCTCTCCTCCTCCAGCACAGCCTTGGCCTTCTCTAGGGACTGACGCGCCTGAAAGAGAACAAGAAATACAGTGATACTAATAGATCTGCAAAAAGGTTTTCTGTCAATATGTGGTGAAAATGAACTTAAATGATTTCAGCAAATGGCTGCAATATAATAAAGACTGAAATATTTAAGGCGGTCTGAAGGTGAGGCTGCATGGGTGAATATGTGTGTCTTTGGAGTGTGTATTGGAGTGTGTGTTCCTCTTACTCTCTTGCTGTTGTCCAGCTGCTCCTGGAGACTGTCTATAGCAGCGCTGTGTTTGACTCGGAGCTCTGAGAGCTGGACCTCGTGGCGGCGAGTCTCCTCTTCAACACACCGCTGGAGTTCACTTAACTCCGCCTCCCGACGAGACCTGTGCAGGAGGGAGAGGAAAAAGGTCACAAAGTGTTTGAATTATTAAATACAAACCTCTTTCTCCTTTCTTGCTCTTTTATTACACATTATATTTCTGTCTTGATGGTGCAACCAAAATATAACTCCCAAAGGCTCTGGATAGCAAAGCTTGATGGTTTTTATCTACCTTAGCTCCTGCTGGGCAGCTGTGGTGTCCAGTGTGTCCTCCAGCTCAGTCCTCAATGCCTCCAGCTCCTCCCCCAGGTCTCTCCTCTGTTTTTCAGCCCTTTCTCTCATCCCTCGTTCATTCTCCACCTCCTCCTTCAGTTCAGACACCTGTGACATGGCCTCCCTCAGCGCCCTCTGAGCTTCCGCACGCCGAGCTCCTTCTTCCTCCAACCTGACAGGAACAGATATGAAAGAGAGGAGTTCAAATAATCTGTCCAACTTCACTCCTGTTTGTGATTTTATACAGAACGTCTTCCTCCGTCTCACCGGCCCTGCAGGGTGGTGATTTCCTTCTCCTTCTGAGCCAGACTGCCCCTCAGCTCTGCAGACAGCATGCCCAGGTCTGACAGCTGCTCCTGGGCCTCCACCGCCTCGCTCTCCATCCTTCTCCTCCACTTCTCCTGCTCCAGACGAACCTGCTCCTCCCGTTTCAGACGCTCTGCACGGTGGTAGAAGGACAGATTACATAAAGACTGTAAAAACAGTCAGAAACAGAAGGATAAGGTAACTGTAGGACATGTACCCTCCAGGTCAGCGATGACAGCCTCCTGCTTGTTCTTGAGTTTGTTGAGACTTTTAGTTTTCTCCTCTTCCTCGGTTAAGTTGTCCGTCACCTCACTCAGACGCTCCTCAAGCTGCTTCTTCTCCTGCTCAGAGAAACATTTTAATATTGCATAGGATTACGAAAATGTTACACAAAATATGTTTTACACTATTTATCTATCTATGAGAGCCCAAAAGATATGGGATTTTTGGGGCAGATTCTGATATAGATACTTAAAATTCTGATAAACAATATATTGTCTATATATACGATATTTTAATGATGCCACAAATGTAGCTATCAAATATGCGTGGAAACAATTTATAATCAAAGAAGCATTATTGTTTACATCAGTGCAATAAAACAACAAAGTTCACTGCGAATTATAAGTAGTGATTAAAAAAACACAAAGAGAACAATATAACAAAATGCTGGCTTCAGAAGGAGCGGCCATCAATGGACACTTTTATAAACATTGTTAATCAGTTACACCATATGGAACAGACTACCTATAACCTGAGGCTACAAAAGACTGTGGGGGAAAGACACTGCAAATACCGGTATTCCAATTGTACCACATGCAGTGTTTAATTGCATGTACATGCATATGAACAAATAGCTATGTGCATATAGCTTATTTGTATGTTTGCATCCTGTCCTGACCTCATGTTCCGAATGTTTGTAATATAAATATATGTTCTTAAACTGTGAAAAAATAAAGTTAAAAAAGCACAATATATATTGAACTTGAATTAGGAAAAAGGCTCAACTATACATAAAATGCTCAGCAAAGATCTGTTTATGTAAACCAGTTTGAATTTGAATGGGTTTACTCAGGAAAGACAGAGACAGAAACAGGTACGATGAAGTCATGCTGTCCTTTTATCTTAAACAGATGATGAAGTTCAACTTTATTTTTCGCCACTGTCAGGATCATCAGAGAAATGTCTCGCTGCTGCTTCTCCTGTCGTCTGGTACGTCGACAAATACAGAGCAGACTTTTTGTATCTACCTTTACCATGGTGACCAGCGAGTTTTATAAGTTACTGAAGTTTAAAAAAAATGAACAATAACACGTTTGTGTTTTTTCTGGGACTCTAAATTGCTTGTAGATGTAAGTGTGTGAGTGAATGGTGTGTGTGTCCCATGATGGTGAGGTGTATTCCTGCCCCTGAAGTACGCTGGGATTGACATGGATTGATGTTTTTACTGGTGTTTTTTGGCAGGTGGTGAAAGATGTGGGTGCATTACTAACCATTTAATAACATCCTGATCATGTGAACTTATGCTTTGGGAGCCACCATTACTGAGACTACAACAGAGTCTGATTATATTCCCTGATGTGCTGGTAGTAATGGAGTCAGACTGCCCTCTGCTGCCTTTTCTAGATGACTGCATATAAAATAATTCGTCATATCTGAAACATATAGGCTGATAAATGGGCCAGGCTCTACTATCTATACATTCCCCCACACAATGAGGTTTTTCTGTAATTCCCACCTTGCTGAGTCGGTCTCTCTGCTCCACTGCACTCAGCAGGTCGGTTTCCAGACTTTTCACTTTGGTCTCCAAGGTAACCTTCTCCAGCAGGAGGCGCTGTCTGGCAGTTTCCTCTTCCTCCAACTGCTCCTCCAGGTCCTGGCAAAGAGAGGAGGAGTCATTTTGAAGTGACATGTCAGGACAGGGATAGACTGCTGCAAGAGTGAACATGAAGAAGAACCTAAAAACATTTATTAGAGGTGTTTTGATGTGATGTCACAGAGGCCGTCACTATTGTTACATAGGATTTGTTGCTGCAACCTTTACCTGTATATTTTGCTGCATCCTCTTTTTCTCATTGGTCATCTGGACACCCCTCTCCTCCTCTTCCTCCAATCGACTCTCCAGCTCGCCCAACACCTCCTCCAGCTCCTGCTTCCGATTGGCCAATCTGGCTCTCATCTCCTCTGCCTCTGCAAACAGTTCAGCCTCGGCCTGCAGCTGATCAGCTAGCACTGCCTTCTCTTCTAACAGCTGGAACACAGAGGAGGAGGAAGAGGAGGAAGAACAACACATGAGCGGAGCAGAACAGGACCTTTTCAGTGAAGGGGAACCAGGTGGGGGTCTGTTTACCTGAACATGCTTCTTGTCCAGCTCATTGAAGTCCTGCTCCACTCGGGAGAGTTTGTCCTTGGCCTTCTGGAGCTCTGCCTCCCTGATCTGGATCTCCTCATCCTGCCGGGTCACCTGCAGTAGGGGTTTCACCTGGTAGGAACAGAGCAAGGGTCAGAGGTCAGTTTGCAAGTCACCATTCCTGCAACAGATATATTTCAATTTTATTCATGTTGATTTTGTTTTTATTTCATTATAGATAATTTAGCTAGTTTGTTGTTTTTTTTTAATTTTCAAATCATAAACACTGTTTCCCATCAGTTATAAACATGTATAGTGCATATTTCAAGCCAGTGTAATGATGTAGATATGCTACAGTACCTTAGTGAAAAGTCGCCACCACTGCCAGTTCCTGAGTTTGAGGTAAGCAGCACAGTTCCTCTGCATCACCCTCAGAGCACTCAGCTGCTGCTGCTTCTTCAAATAGGCTCTGAGAAGAATGACAGAATTATTAAAAAAAACACATGCATGTTAGCACTTTTGATGCTAAGTAAAACTTTTACTCTCTTTAGATTAAAGCATAAATACATATAATACAATTAGAGAAATGAATCAGGTTCTTTGATCAATGTTTATCATTTGTTGTCATGGACGCCTCACCACTGGCTAACATTCTCTACTGCTCAGTGATGCAGCAGCTTTGATCCGAAGATATTTTGTTGCCAGGCCAAAGAACAAATGACGGAGCAGTTTTATTGGAAAAAGCTGAGGCTAAGGCCACATCAGGACAAGAAAGTTTAACATTCTTGTTGTTACAGAAGAATGAAAGGGCCAATCCCCATTTTGATTGTCCCAGCTTAATTCCCTGTAAAAACTAAATTATTCATGTAATTTACAAGCTTTCATAAGCTGCCAAATACCTGTCAATGCCACTATAATTTCTGAGTCACTGAGAAGAGTTGACAAAAGACTAAATATTAATACTGGTTGACTGGCTGATGGGTGATATATAGTGACTGCAGGTGTATAGGTAAAAGGTAAGGTAGTAAAAGTCTTACTTGCGTGCGAGGTAGCCTCTGGAGGCACTCTGGAAGCGTATGATGGTGTCTGTGATCTTCAGATCTCTCTCCTCTTCCAGGTGAGCCAGAACTCCAGCTCTGAAGAAGACTTTACTCTGACCCACCCTGAACAGGTTGTGGTCCAGTTCCAAAGCTCTGATCTGGACAAAGGAACAGGGTACAGTTAAAACCAGTTGGTCACCCTTTGAATAGAAATACACAGAAAACGACTCACCATCAGCTCTGATGCCTGTTTGCCATCCATGAAGGTGCGTGGAATAGCGTTAGGAGTCAGGATCTCATACCTGAGAGGGAGAGAGGGACAGATGGTTATGAAAGGTTGTTGATTGGAGTGTGTTGTCCAGTCTCTTCAGTGACACACACATACACACCTCTGTCTGAACTCTTGGAATGGGATGCGGTTAGGGAAGCCTTGTCTGCAGATACGGATCCCCTCAAGAACACCATTACACCTCAGCTGGTCTAAAACCAGGTGGGGTGACAGTTTACCGGCCTGAAGAGAGGAATAGAGAAAAAGAAAAAAAGTCATACATTTCCTCCAGTTTTCTTCAGCGTGTATTCTTCCTCATCAAGTCCACCTGTCTCACCCTCTTTTCGTGGTTAGGGATGATGCAGCGGAGGAAGTTAGGGTTGGTGTTTCTCAGCGTAGCCATCAGCTTTCCGAGGGACTCCTTGTAGAGTTGACCGACGGTCCTGAACATTCCCTTCTTCGTCTTCAGCCCTGCTGCTCCGAATGTGACCGGCCCGCTGTTCTCTCCTGACGACACCTGGTCCAGACCCACAATCCTGTCCACTGGACAAAAAACACACAGGAGAGAGTGTCAGTGTCAGCAACACTGGACTGAAAGTGAGTGTTTGCCACATGTTACAGCCACGGAAAAAGGTTTTCACATCTGCTATCAAGGTGGATTTAAAGTTAATTAGAGATGCATTAATACTGCCTTTTAGACCAATTTAGGATATTTTTCTCATCCAGATCAGCCTGTGAGATAAACATACACAGTCTGAGTATCATGCAGGTACTTAACAGGTTCTTCTAACTAATGCTTTTAGCTTTGGACATGGCAGCACAGTCAAACCTATGATTTGTTTAAAAAATAAAAAAAATATTTAAATGTTAGTATTTGGATATGATGGTGCATCTCTGAAGCTCATTCGTGATCACATTTCTGCATGTTGTTGATTTTCATTAAACTCTTTGTGTACCACTTTGTTTGTGGCAGTATTTTGTGGCACAACTGTTATGTGATCCTGAATGTTGCTTTTGAGTAGACATGAGCATGCTGCTACTGCCACACTGCTGAATCTCTACAAAACCAAATGAATTACTTCTGTTTAAATGGAAAATGCTAAATCACACAAGCACAGCACTAGTGAAAGAGAGAATAAAGAACATTAACAGCACAATATCAAAATGATGACAAAAATCACGACGTGTTCACTTATGAAACTACAGCACAAATACCAACTAATAAAGAAACTAATAATGACAAAACACTACAAAAACACAAACTACAATCAAAAACTGGGCAGACAGAAAACTAGGCAGTAATGCAGGCAGAGGTGGGAGTGAGGAATGTGAGTGTGACACACAGAGGAGGAGAGAAAACCTACTGTCCGAGCCATTAGCCTGTATTGTGGCATAGGAGTCAAAGAAGTACACACGAGGAAGAGTTTGAATATCTGATGCAGGAAGAAGAAAAGCATAAAAAGGAGGAGGGAACCCAAGTGAGCAGCAAATTAGTGGAAAGGGAAGATACAAGAACAAGAGGAAAAGGGAAACAGGAGAGAACAAGAAGAGGAACAGATAGATGAGCAGACAGTGAAAGATGGAAGAGTAACATGATAAAGAAAAAGAGACAAAACAGTAAAATTAGTACATTTTGCATCAGAAAGCTTCATTATTTATATTTGACAGGCCTTAGAAAAGAGAGGATGAAAATATATTACTGTTTTAGTTAAAAGTACATTACCATATACATTTAAACATAGTGTACATGTATTAAGTCCAAACAGTAAAATATTAAACATTAGTAAATAAACAGGAGTAAATCAGCCTCACCCTCCTTCCAGAGCTCTGAGACAAAATTATCAGACGACTGGTGGAGAAGAGATGCTATGTTGTCGTTCAGAGGATCCATGTTTTTTACCAGCCAGTCATCTGCCTTGTAGTCCACCTGAGAGTGAGGAGGCCAGACAGAGGAGGCGAAAGAGAGAGACGCAACATCATGGAGGGAAGTAAAAACCTTGGTTAGAAAAGATGGCAGCCACTGGAGCTAAGGTTAAAAAAAACAAAAACAAAACAAGTGCTACCTTGCCAGCATAGTGAATGATGGAGAAGTCAGCCTCCCCGCGTGGCTGCTTTGATTTGAAGAATTTTGGATGGCTGCCTTGCTCTCCAGACAGCTTGTCCACAAACGAGCGGTCTGTTGCTCGAGGAAACCAGCACTCCTCATCCAGCAGGGCCAGAACACCAGGTGGGTGGGCCTGAAAAAGGCAACAACACAACAACGTATCAAAGCAGAGAGTCTACTTAGATGTTGGTATTTATATTGTTTGCTTTCATTTGTTTATTATTAGCTGTGATTTATTATTGGACATGTTGGATAGGCCACAGGTTCAATCCATTCATTCCATCACTTAACAAGTAGGAATTTGTTGCTGTTTTATTATACACATACCGGTCTTTCGATGAGGTCAATGCAGGGCTGCAAGTCCAGGCCGAAGTCAATAAAGTTCCACTCGATGCCTTCCCTCTGGTATTCTTCCTGCTCCAGGATGAACATGGTGTGGTTGAAGAGCTGCTGCAGCTTCTCATTGGTGTAGTTGATGCACAGCTGCTCAAAGGAGTTGAGCTGCAGGGGAGGGATTTAGAAATTATTTGATTACAGTGATTTCGTCCCAGACTTCCCTCTCCCCTCCCTTCTTTGTCCAGCTCTTCCAGGGGAACCTCAAGGTGTTCTCAGGCTTATCAAGAGACATAGTCCCTCCAGCAGGTCCTGGGTCTTCCCCGGGGCCACCTCCCGGAGGGATGTGCACAAACACCACACCAAGGAGGTGTTCAAGAAGCTCCTCACTAGATGCTGGAGCCACCTTATCTGGTCCGATGAAGCAAACAGGAGATCATCTGCAAAAAGCAGCGACCCAAACCTGAGGCCACCGAACATCAACGCCCTGGCTGCGCCTAGAAATTCTGTCCATAAAGTTATGAACAGAATCAGTGACAAAGGGCAGCCCTAATGGAGTCCAACCCCAACTGGAACCAAGTCTGAATTACTACTGGCAATGTGGACTAAGCTCTGGCACTGGGAGTGCAGGGACCGGATGGCGCTTCTTAGGTTCTGACTCGCCAAGAGACACAGTCGAACACCTTCTCCTAGTCCACAAAGCACATGCAGATCGGTTGGGCAAACTCCCATGCACCCTCCAGGACCACGCTAAGGATCTAGAACTGGTCCACAGTTCCACAACCAGGTCCAAAACCACACTGCTTTCCTGAATCTGAGGTTTGACTATCCTGCAGACCCTCTACTCCAGGACCATCCAATAGACCTTCCCAAGGAGGTTGAGTAGTTGGAGCCCACCTTTTTGAAGAGTGGGACCACCACCCCAGTCTGCCAGGCCACAGGCACTGCCCCCGATGTCCATGCAATGCTGCAGAGTTGTGCCAATCAAGACAGCCCCAAAGATAGTCAGGCCCACCACTGGGTCCCCAGACTCTGCTTCCTCAGTGGAAGACTTGCTGGTGAGATTAAGGAGGTCTTCAATGTGTTCCTATCACCAACCCAGGACTTCCCCAGTTGAGGTCAGCAGCACCCCGCCTCCACTAAACACTGTGGACATTATAGAGAACTAGAGAACTATACTGAAATTAACCTAAACAGATTTTCGGACTTTGGGGGGAAGCCGGAAAACCCAGAGAGAATCCACACAGACACAGGGAGAACATGCAAACTCCACACAGAAAGATCCCAGACCAAGACCTTGAACCTGCAACCTTCTTGCTGTGAGGCAACAGCGGTAACACCTGCACTAAAATTAAATCACTTTACAAAATGTCCTGAAAGAACCAGCAGTAAAAGAACAATCATGAACACAATAAAGCAGCATTTCCTTTATTATTACCAACATCTGTGTTAGTAATAATAAAAAAAATCTGTGTTAAATTTAAACAAATTACATAATGCATACACAGAAACAAACATTAAATGTACGAACCTGGAAGATCTCAAATCCGGCAATATCGAGGATGCCGATGAAGGAGGCTCCCTGTCTCTGTCTGCGGTCCAGGGCTCTGTTGATCCTGTGGACCAACCACCTGAACAGACGCTCATATGTGGCCTTAGCCAAGGCCTCCACAGCAAAGTCAGCCTAGAAGAGTGACCCACTGTTAAGATACACCAAAAGGGACAAATGTCAGATCAAGACAGATATCTACGCCCCTGAGGTATCTGTTACCTGTTCTTTAGTCTGGGCCTTCTGCACATACTCTCGGCCCACTTTGATCCTCGGGGTGAGTATGGCGCGAGTGAACTCCAACACGTTGATGCCCAGCAAATGGCACAGTTTCTGAGCAGCTGTGTCGTCAGGCATGGAGGCCTGGTCCTGGTTCTTCTCCTTTGTGAAGGAAATGTTCCCAAACTGGAGCACAGAAGAGATCACCTTCAGCATGGCTGAGGAGAGGTAAGACAGGGAGAGGGAAGGTGATTTATAGCAAAGATCAATTGTGCAAGAAACAAAACTACATTCTCTGCTCTTACATAGCAGCTCCTCCGGATTGAAGCCCATTATAGCCATAGAGTCCATAGTCTGGGTGAAGTTCTCAGAATCGCTCTGGCCAGTAACAGGGATGGAGCCTCCACTCAGAAAGCGGTATTCATCAGCAGTTCCTAGGAGCAGGTCCGCTACAGATGGAAAGAAAAAAAGGTGATTGAGACAGATTTTATATTAAAAAAGGCAAATTATATTTGTCAATTTTAACAAAATATCACAAGTAGTATTTCACTCACCTCTTGTTTCCTCTGAAGCTCCACACAACATCTGGTAAAAGATGTGGAATGTCCTCTCATCTTTGGCCTGACGGGTGGCCCGGGACTTTTCCAGGAGGTCTGGATTTACAAGTCATGGACAGGTACGACTGTAGATCACATAGTAGTTCACTTTCATGTGATAAAAATTAGATAAGCTAGAATGTTTTAATCCTGGTCTACTCCCAGTAGTATAGTATGTGGAAACCTGATTGTAAACCTTCATTTTGCATCTTTTACACACAAACAACCTACAAGCGAGTAGTCTAGTTAAAATCTAATTTCAGAAAGCACCATAGGCCTTCACAAATAAACAGAAGCTCACAAATAAATAGAAGTCTTTTTAGTTCAGATTCTCTGTAAACACAAGCAGCTGTGTGCAATGTGATCAATTTTTAAAAGGATACAGTGTTCGATGTTGGCACCAACGATGTACCCTGCCACGTCAAAATTAATGCGGATGAATTTACCCTGAGGGAGGAGGAAAAGTGGTTTCACTTTATGTCTTCATTAATTCCCAAAGTTCCTGATGTGAATGTTTTATTTAGACAGGTCTTACAAATCTGGAGGAATTGTCGTTCTTGACAGTCTTTGCATTGCCAAAGGCCTCCAGTATGGGGTTGGCCTGCAGCAGCTGTCTCTCCAGCTCACCCTGAGACACACAGGAGATGTCATATCAGCTCAACAATGCTCACGAAATAAAAGCTTCAACAACGGCCTGTCTACTAAAATGCACCATTTATTCATACTTTTTGTTGGTGTAACTACTGATCTGTTATGTAAAATAAAGAAGTAAAAAAAATGCATGACTCATCCTTCAAAAACAGTGACATAAAAGGGTGCATTTTAAGGCCGAAAATAGCGTTCACACACACAGAAATGCCATTCCCAGAGCCAGGAACAAATGATTCTCAACATCAGTAAGAGAAATGGGCTGTAGTTAGTTAAGCAATTAATAATGAAGACATGATTCAAAAATTCCATCACTTATCATATTAAAAGTCAATCTCTAAGTCTAACTAGTGCTCAAGCAAGAGTCAGTTGAGAACCACTGTTGTAAGCAAAAAAAAGGGGGGGGGGGCAGAGAAAAGCTTCAGCTTAAGATGCTAACACAATACACAGGCTACATATTGGCTGATTCTAGCTAGCTGCAATGCATTACTGCAGTTGTCACATTGCCAGTGCAGCAGCAGTTGATGCAGCAGTAGCAGCAGCAAGTGATGAGTACAGAGGGGCTTTAACTACAGGAGGTGAGTATAAAAACTGTTCGGAAATGCCAGCCAGCCAACACTGAAGCAAGGGACACACACATGAGAAGAGGTCAGCACTTTTCATCATTTTAAACCAAGCAAACAATATGTACAAACAAAAACACATACATAAAGTGTGTACACTTAATAACTACACTCCCAGCCCCACCCACTCTGAACCTGTATTCATTTAGCTGCATACACACATGCTGTATAGGTCATGTGATTAAAATAAATTCATACCATGTGCACTTTACAATAACCATGTAGCAACAACAAGGTGTATATAGGCATTTACTTATTTATTATTTATTTATTTTCTCTGTTCGTGTTGGTATTTAAGGTGTTTTTATTTACTTATTTCTCTTGTGTTTGTGTGTCTATAGTTTTATAACAGTGCTGTGTGTGATGTGCTCCCAAAGGATCAATGAAGTCCTACATAATCTAATCTAAAAAAAAATCAGATTTACAGGTATAAGAATGGAAAAACTCCACTAGTTACTAACAGGAGAAGAATAAAAAGTGCCTAAAGTAGATACAGGACAGGACAGGATTTATTAAGAAGTAACATTAGAACAGTCAGGGGGACAAACACTATGGACAGAAGACTGATCATGATTCTTGTATGCATCAGGAGAATCATCTCACTTCTAGTCAATATTCTATATATGACCCCCCGACAAGTTGTCCAAATACTTTGATACTCACATATTGTACACTCTGACGAATTGTGGGGAAACAAAAGAGGTTCATAGGGGGGAGAGGAATAGGTGGATGGGTGAATATATAGATGGGATAAACAAACAAAAAAGACAAATGAGAGAACAACAACAAACAAAGGAATACAAACAAGCAAAAACCATATATACAGTACAGTACAAGGCCTGGCTGCCATGAGGAACCACATCAGTGTCGCATTTAAGGTTACTCTGTCGGTTTGTCAGAATCAACGTGGGGTTCGTTAGGCAGGAAATAAATAGGATAGGACGAAAGCTAAGAGCAGGATGGAGGTAACTCACCCTGTTCACCATAGAGCTGCCTCTGGTTAACGACCTAGAGCCATCCATCTGAACAGGCAGGCAGGAGAGAGAGAGCAGTACAAGGCAGAGAGGAGAGAATGAGGGGAAACAGTGCAGAAAGAAATGCAGAGCAATGTAGAAAACGCAGGACAGACTGACTGAGAAAACCCACTCCGAGGTAAGATATTACTGGAATATTAGGAGATTATATTTCCTAATCATTAAATTAGTATAAATAATTAAAAAGAGGTGAGAGGGGACAGAAAGAGAGTAAGCAATGTGATGCAGGATTAAAAATTGGGACTAAGATCAGCAGTAGGAGGGATGTAAAAAGATTTCACTGATTGCTTCATTCGAAAACTCTTTTATTACCCATCGTCTCTGACTTTATATTATATTCCTCATCATTTATATTCAGTGTTCCTAGAAAGCTTCTACTGCCTGTGACATACCTGTAAAGCCTCCTTGTTCCTGCCCAGAGTGCCACTTTTATGGGAGGAGGCAACGTGAGCCAAATACTGTATGACTTTCTTAGTATTCTCCGTTTTCCCTGCTCCAGACTCGCCTCTGAAATACACAGACACAACTTGAGGAACACAGTAAACATGGTTCTTTTGATAAAACGGTCCACCTTCAACACATATGGTTCCAATTTTGAACTGCAAACGGAAGCATTTTAAAAGAGCGAGAACCCACAGGAGCAATCGGCCAAACATACATTCATCACACCAATAAACACTGAGCCCACACAGCCTATTCAATACCACAGGTCTAAACAGAAAGCAGGTGGAGGGTTACAGGCCGCGTCACTCTTGTTGCTCTTGGAAAATATTTCAAGGCGAACAGAGCAAAAATAGCACCTGTAAACGATCTAAAAAGAAGCAGGAGCCACGCTCCAAATACACAGATGAAGCTAGAGTGGAATCCCTGAAGATGACGGAGAGATGGACTGACAGATGCCAGGCCCACAGGCAGAGACCAACAATGGCTGCAGACAGCAGCCGACATCTGACATTAGAGGCCTTGATGCCTCCTTCAATTCATGTATGAAAATATCAGAGCATTTACAGCTCTGTCCTGGACAGAGGTATCATAGGAAAAATGTACATCAACTATAAGTGTCAACAGCAAACACAGTTGCTAATGAGAGGGTAAAATAAATGCTTAACAGTGGGTGGCAGCTGTATTAGCAGCTAGACAGAAATGCATTGGAACAAGAGAGGAGTTTATTTAATCTAACATGAGATTAAAGAAATCATTTAATCATCACTCCTATAGCTGTTATTCCTTCTGATGTAAGTATTAAACCCAACAAAAGGTTAATTTAGGGGATTTTACTATTTGTGAATTTGTTAGGTTCAGAGTCCTTTTGTAGACTATGAGGTTCATTACTATTTTATACTAATATTTACATTTATCTATTTTAGGTCATATATCTATTGTTTAACATTCACTACTCACAATAAGTTCAGAAAATTATGAGAGACTCAGTGGATTTCATACGGGGTAATACATATTAAATGAATGAAAAAAGTGGCTGTTCTTATTCATTATTAGTAATATGAAAGGGAACCTTTACTTATTTTATTAAAATTCAGACCAAACAGGAAAAGCATTCATGTAAATAACAATATCCCTAACTTATTGTGAGTAGTATATATGTTGCTATTATTATGCACCTTTTATACATGTATTTTTCTGTTATATTTATTATATTTCTATGAATTTAAATTTAGCTTTGTGCATGTAAATGTTCTTTTAAACCTATTTGATTATTTGTAAACTAATAATGTAATGTAAGGTTAATGAATTCTGGGTGTTTTACATTCAGAAGGAAGTGATGGACGGAAACTGGAGGCACTAATACACGTGAATGGAGACGCATGAAAGCACACTGGACACACACACAGATATACTCCAACAGAGGCAGAAACCACAAAAAGATCCCTCACAGAACATTACAAACAATTCTCACACAGACGTCCTATTGTAGGCTACTCACGTGCAGAGGATTGACTGATCTTCTCTGTCTGTGAAAGAAAAAAAACAAAAACTTGTGAAGACATGACGGTGCCATATCACTCATAGAGCAATTTATTACTGTGACTAATCTCTGTAGACAATAAGGAGGGGAGATCTCTCAAAGTGGTGTCAGTATTGTACATTTCTGCAACATTCTGCTTATTTGGAGCAAACATAAAGTGCACTTAATAAAAAAATAAACCCACAGTGAGTTGCTGTATGGGAGTGAGGAGGTTATCCATAGAACTGGTTGGCTCATGTTACACTGAGCCGCCGCCATCCCCTGCTAACTAAGCGTCAAGTGCTCTGGACGGTCTAAACTAAATTTAAGATCCTTGTCAAAATTAACACCGTCTGGACCCTCCACAGAGTTTCACACCTAGGTAATATATACTACATGAGTGTACAGATGGACTCAGACTAGTCTTCCCCAGCAGTGTGTCCTGTCAGTCACTCCTTCACTAATTAGGACTGTAGAGAGAAGCAGGTCACCAGCTCGACTGGTCTCTCCAGGCTGCCAAACTACACATCAACGGGAATCAGTGGGAGGACGTTGTTTGCAACATCACTTGTGTTTAGATTCCTGTGAGTTAAGTCTGGACGACTTTATACTGGTCCTGCAGGTTTATGACTGCAGCAACACACCTACGAGCCACCCCGAAGGCGCTGAGGAGGGGTGGGAAACGCACAAACACAGAGACACTCATCTGAGCCTCATCTGTCTTGTTCTGTGTGATCAGGACGACACCCCGAGGGAGAGGTGTTGCTCAATCAGCCTGTGACAGCATTTTAAGGGTTTGCTGCATGTTGTAATTCTCAACATGTCATTTCATGGCCTAGACATAAAAGGACTAAAACCTAAAAACAATATTTGCCATTTAAATGGTCAATAACACCAGAAAAGATATACAATATCACTGAATCTACTGCTTATTACAGGGATTGCTACCATCTTACATATTTGTGTAATTTTAAAGACTTTTGAAACTACCACACCTTCAAATAATCACAGTGTGGATTAGCGATCAAAGATCACAGATGAGATTCAGCACCACATTCCAGGCCAGCTGAGCTGATAGGAGATATGTAGCTTAGCTGCACTGTCAAGGCTAATAAGGGGTCAGAGGTCACATATAGTGTTGATTACCTTGCAACATGCTGCGATACGCAGCCTCTGATATGGCGTAGATATGCGGGGGCATCTCATGACGCTTTTTGCCTCGATACATCTCCACGATGGACTCTGTGTAGATGGGCAGGTTCTTGTAAGGGTTCACCACCACACAGAATAACCCTGAATATGTCTGGAAAAACACACAGAACAAAGAGGCTTACATTTATCTTAATAATAGAATACTTAGGAGTATACCACAGAGAGCGATCATGAAATCATTCCAGTCAGAATAAAACTGCCTCATTCACTTTACTTCAGTAAGAAAGGGCTGAATTCACATTTTATAATCCAGAAGATCAAACAATGAAAATGTGTCTTTTTAACAATGTTTTGGATTACTTTTCGGTTCTGGAATTGGAATGGAGCAGCATATTGTTGTTAAATGGTTTGTGAATGGTGTGTGTGTGTTAGAGAGAGAGAGAGAGTTTACAATTTAATACATTGATAGGAATCTCTGACTTTACCTTATCTCATACTGTAATAGGCCTCTCTGAGTTATTACAATTTATATCTGTTCCTCTATATTCCACATACACACATATACAGTATACATATATAGTACAGTGTTTGTATATATATATACACACACATACACACCCTTCATCCATCAATCATTCATTCCATTAATACTATAACAGGCAGCTCAACTACACTTAATTGCTTATAAATTATGAATGGCTCGTACTCTACGCTGCCTGGCTACAGTATGTCAAAGTGTTTCCATTCCTAACTATCCATCATGTCCAACTCCTTCCTTGCACCCTGAGTCCTGCTCCTTTTTTTTTTTTTCTACACCAGAAAGATGATGTGCCCCCCGCTGCCACCACACACACACAACTTTGTAAACTGACTCCTCACTTCTCTTACCGCCCCGTATCAGTTACACAGGAGATGCCAGAGTGCTCACAGCTAACACATGCATGTGTTCACAAACTGCTTCTCATGTGCTAGTGTGAGAATCGAGGATTCTGTTTCTTTATTTGCCATTTGCTGCATTTCACCCTGTGTTGTGGGCTCACATAGATCAGGCCGGAGTAGTATCTCTCTCTCAGGTTGTGCAGCACCGAGGCTTCGTTGAGGCAGGTGAGGTCGGCCATGTCCTCCACCTTACTGAAGCGTGGGGGATTCATCCGCTGCACCTCCTCCCTGGACAGCGTCACCCGCCTCTGGCTGTCTGTCAGTTCCACCTCCACCTCATCACCGCGCTCCTCTCTAATACCAGCCGACTATTAGAAGAGAGAGAAAGAGATTAAACGAGGAGAAAATGAAAGGTGATGACAGTGGAGTTGCTGCACTGTAGAGTATTAAAATATATTATCAGATAAGCAGTAGGTATTCTTTGTTTTTGTCAATGTTTCATGATAGTCATGCTGTCAGGAAATCAATGTCAGAATAATCAATGAACCAAAATCCATCCCTTGAATTGGTCCATGCAAATCGTATCTTTCATTGTTTTAAAAAGTATTCAGTTTGGCAGCGTCAAATCCTCTCAGAAGTCAACAATTTGTTCTGTTCTTAGCCATTTTAATGCACTAAAATGAATAACACAAGCGTAACTTTAACTGAAATTAAAATACACACACATTAAATGTTTATTACTAATCATAAGCATATTTTTTAAGATTTAGGAAACAGAGTTTCATGCTGTGAGAAAATGGCTGCAATGATCTTAGGTAGGATAATTGCCAAAATGTATGGTTTGCATTTGTTAAACTAAATCTAAAGCAACAAAAAACCCCAGTGTAATCCTTTAACTCTATATCAATCCTGGTATGTTACACTTAAAATTAAGCAAACACTGAAAACAACTTGCAAAGAATAGTCATAAAACTGTCTTGACAGACGAAAGCAGATGGAAATAGACAGCAATAGAAAATGAAAGAGGACCCCTCGCCATGCTGACAGGAAGTGGTGATCTGTTGACCAGGTCAAAGCTCTGCAACACTTTATTCTCTCTGCTACTTGACATGCACAACACACAAAATATGTGTGTGGATGAGTTTGCATGAGTGTGTGGGTGTATATTAGTCACAGATTGAACTACATGCTCAGAATATGAAAATGGATGAAAACGTGTGTGTCTTGCAGGGTGTGTGTACAGTGTATGAATGTGTGTGCATCCGGTATGTGTGTGCGTGTGTGTGTGTTTGGCCAACAGGGCCATTCTCAGATCATGAGTGTAAAATGAAGTCAGTGTCTCTGCAACGGCCTCGTTAACATTAGGAGGCTGAAGGAGAGTATTGTTCTATTCATAGAGCTCACTATTAAACCAGTCCAGCAGAGTTAGGCAGACTCAGTGAGAGGACATCCAATTCATATGTCACATTCTACAGTGTGCACCACTGAAAACTGCTTGTGTGCATTACACACAAGTCCTAATGCAAAGTGGAACTAATCAATATTATGACAAGGGCCTTGTGATTGTCATTAGGCCTAAATGTGTTAGAAAGCATCACAAGGCATATTAAAGAATGTAATGGGAAGCCACAGAAACTAGGGCATCATCGTGTGGATTAAAAAGATCATAAAAGAAGAAACACTCATACAGAAACACTCACACACACATAAGCACACACACCCCGCCCCACCTCTTTGATACACCTACAATCTATAAAAAGGCACACACTTGAAGATAATAATTCACCAGAGGACTAATACTCTGCCAGTTGTAAAAAATAAATGACCATTTTATTTCATTTAGCCCTTAAATTGAACTTATTTCATTTCTTCACAAGTGTGGTTTCAGCTGGTGCTTGTTGGAAACGAAAGCCAACGCATTTCTTTGGAGCGGGTATGTGTGCTGACCACACCGACTTACCTCAAAGCCATGCTTCTCTGATGGCACCCACACCAGCCTCTTGGCCGCCCAGTCAGCTTGGCTGGCGGCGGTGAACACGGCGGAGTTGGCGGGGGGAGACCCCGGCCCCGCTCCCGATGTCAGGAAGCGGGTGACATCGTTGGCACCGCCCCCCGTTGGCCTGGACATGGTACTACTGGCACTGGGAGAGAGGAAAGGTGGGGGCACAAAAAGAAAAAAGGAGGACAATAAAAAAACTGAGCCTACACAAGTAAGTCTTGTGGGAAGGAGGAAAACTGGAGCGATGGGGCTGATGTAAAGAATGGTCAGACAGTGACACTGATGCGTTTCTGTGTCATTTCGTGTGCGCCCACACATGAAGAAAAAAGCAGTGGTAGCATGCAGGTCATATCCAGCTCAGATGATGGCCTAATTGAAAGACACAGCAGATCAAGGAAAAGACAAGGATGGAAAAAAGGACAGGGAGAGTGGCGAGTGGAGGGGTGGAGGAGCAGCGATACATCAATGGTCTGAGTAAACTGACATGACAGTGAGAGGGGGATGGATGGCACGGGAGAAGGGAAAAGAGTAGGAGAGCAGCAAGAGGATCAAAACGGACTAAGTGTATTGATAAATTAAAATAAAATACGTGAAGCAGACGCAAACCAGATCTTTCTACTACAGGCCACAGAGATAAAACTCTGCTTAGTAGTGACCATAATGTTGATTCACGAGACCAGGTGACGACAGCTAGAAGTGGCTACTGCTGTGAAACATGAAGGCGGCCTCCACTCTAGTTCTACAAACGGATGTTTCTAGATTTGCTGTGACAACTAAATAATAATAATCATAAAAAAATCACATACAGCAGCGATTTGGGAGAAAGTTCTCTCAGGGAAACAGAGGAGGACAACTTGTGATTTGAAAAACTTCCCAACGAGGCCGGAGGGGCTGACATCATTTCAGAGGGGCTAGCTGCTGCTCTGGCCACAGCAGCCCACACTCAACTGTATGTCACAAACGTACAATACACACAGTGTTAGTGCTGGTCGGCGTTCTCTTAAAGTCTCATTATTGATTTTAAAAGCAAATTAAGGTAATAGCCTCTTCATGTCAGCATATATATTTGTTTAGAGATTAGTGAGAGGAGGGTTTTTTTTATTTCTGAATGCACAAAACAGCTTTAAGAAAGATGAGTTGGCACAAGGTCTGCTAAAGTAACCAGAGAAAGGAAGGCTGTTGTACCGGCATGTGTGTGTGTGTGTGTGTGAACTCTTAGGCGTCTCCGTGCCTCAGCAGGTATGTTATCAGGCCTGATTCCTGCTATGCATGTCAGTCTCAGTATTTTCTGCTGTGAGTGTTCCAGACAGGGCCTACAGTCATACCTGTTACTACAATATGTGACTGGGTGTGGGTTCGTCACTAGTTTGACAAAACAGTTGCCACCACCCAGCCAGTCACTATGGGAAATATGTGGATCTCTCAGTGCCATAAAGCAGCCTTTTGTGCATCTGTACTTAAAGGATAAAGTTGATTTTAGTCTCTGTTTCTAAGACATAGTCTCCACTGCAGTAAAATAGTATTTTAGTCTCCTTTCTCTCTTCTTTTTAGTCCCATTCCTAAATCATCTACACCAATGACCATAACATAACTTACTGTGCAATTCATCTGCAATATTCCACCCGACTCACTGTAGCATATTTATCTTGTACATATGGTGCATCCATCCTATATTATATTGTATATATAGTCTGTGTGTAATCCTTTCTTTTCTTGCATGTCACTTGTTCTATCTCTACTGCTGTTGCTAATGCAATTTCCCCACTGTGGGACAAATAAAGGATTATCTTACAGGAGGATTGACTTTTGAATGAAAGAGTTGTGGTGTATGACGGTGCTGAACCATCGATGTCAGTGGTCACTCTGAAGCCAAGTCTGGACACCCACACCCTCGCCGGTCGGTGCAGTACGGCCTGGCCTGAGGGAACAAACTGCAGCAGCTGGATTTGCCAAAACCCGACTGCTCTTCCTCCATAGCAACACCCCGGACACTTAGACAGCATTCTACAGAACAATACCTCCTGAGTTTGAACTGAGGTCATTCACTGCAGGGGGTCCTATGGTGTGTGTGTGTGTGTGTGCAATTAATGTGTGGGTGCCTTGTGATAAATGGTGGGTGGTGGAGGTGGTTGTGTGGTCTCTGTGTAGGGGGGGGGTGCTGGAGACGCCTTTTTTCCTCCAGCTTTGATGCAAAAAAAATGCATAGCATCGGGTGATGATAGTGTAGTGTGGCATCATCTGCGCACTTCCAGCGGATGGTGAGGTGACATTAATAAGCCAATGGCTCTAATAATTACTGTGCCACTGCAGAGCGTTTACAGCTGCGACGTGACCCCTATAAATTACCAGCATTTCAAGGCTATTTACCCAACACACACACACACACACACACACACATACACACACATACACACACACACACACGAAGGCAACCACACCTTCAAACATAAGACATGAACAATCACATGGGCCCGGCCTTTAATTGACTGTGTGAACTGCATATATGTGTCAGCCATAAAAAAAATATGGTTAATACCTAGGTTATATTAGAATTATTATTATTACTTAACACAAAACCCATTAGGTTTATAGATTATAATGATACAGCCTGAAATTCCTTATAAAACGTCCAGAGACAGTTTCCCGTTGCCAGACTTCAGGTCATCTTCTCTTCGAGGGCGTAACGCCACATAAAGATCAGACCAGAATCACCGCCTCCGGTCCTCGGTTCATTTTTAGCCGCCGCATTTAGACTCAGGTTAACCTAGCGACGTTAGCCAAAGCTACACAGAAATGTGATATGTTCAGGGTATAACGCCAGCTAGATTCGGGTAAAATTGATGATCTTACCTTCAGGTTCCGCTCTGAGTGGGGGATAAGGCTGTGGTGCGAGGCTGTTTCTCGGATATTTCCCTGCCCGATAGGTGTGCAGCCTACCGCATATGCGGCTTTTTTATCATCGCACCGCACCGCTCGGTGGAGCCGCACGCACGTCTCGGTGAGAATAAAATAGACGGAAAACGGTGAGGGCAAAGCGGCGGCTTCAGCCTGGGAGCAGCGCTTCCTGTTGGGAGACCAACCAGGCGCCAGAAGACGTTTTCTACTCGAATGAAAAGCGACAACCGGGACGTAGAACCCGCCCCGCGGACGCTGCACCGGCTTCCCGCCCCGTTACTGGCACGAAACGGCTGCGGCGACGAACCAGCATAAATATCCGCGCCGTTAACCAATAGGAGCAGATAAGGGGTGGGATTGACCGTGACTGACGGGTCAACCGACCAATCAGAGCGCGGCAGCAGGTGCCTGTGCGGCACTCTCGCGCTAAAGTAGGGAGATTTGCGCGCCCTTTGTTTACGACTCAGCGGCGGCCGGTGACCGGAGACACCGATCTGGGGTCGGATTTACCGGAGTACAACAGACAGGTTCGGTTGGAAAGATCTGATTCCAGGCGCGTGATTCAGATCATCCCCAGAAAATCCGACTGGAGCCGAGTACCCGAGGTACCAGGCTGCTGGAAAGTATTCAGATCCTTTACTGTAGTAACAATATCACACTGTAAAATACTACATTAACACAAACGATTTATTTCTCTACTACTATAACGTCACTTTTTTACCATTCGTTCTTTATCTCGTGTATGAAGAACCTGAAAACTACAAAAGCAAAAAGAAAAGTACAGAAAATAATAATAAATGGAATATTAATAATAAATTAATAATGAATAATAAATGTAATATTAATTTAATAATAAATTTAATTTAATACAATCTAAAAGTACAGAAATCATACTAGAACATGACTTTGGTATAAGTCACCTATTAGATTATTAATTGAGTAAAAGTCTAAAAGTGATACTTACTTCAGTATGAAACGTATTTTTTAATGTTAAATACTTGCAATATATAAATGTGTGTATATATATTACAAATATTTAATATTATAAAAATACTTTTCATACTGAAGTACAGTAAGTAATTTCAACAACAAATGTGATGAGACCAGTTAAACATGGAATGGCACTTTCTAAAACAGTCAGTCAATGAATGCTACACAATGAAAAAAATAACCAATAATAGCAATTCAATGTTTTATTTGCTCTACAACACAGTTTAGTTCAGTTTAGAAGTGCTCTGTGCCAGAGGCAGCTCTAAAAATATATTTCAGTCTTAGAAAAAGGTGATTTCCCCTTTTCTCTTGAAAAATATCCCCAGAAAGGTAGCTAATGCTTTTATCATCTCACAAAATTACAAAAATGGTGTTTTTATGTATGAAATATATTCTTCTTATTATTAAAGACATACTATATATAGTGTGAGTCCTAGCAACCAGTGAAATTATGTAAAAAAAAATATTCCATGGATATTTAAACAGTGCTACCATGGTTAAAGTGATGGTGCTCTAAGTTCAAGTTACATTTCATAGAAGTGGAGGCAGGGTGAACACAACCCACCATGCAGCCTATAAATAGAACATGGTAGCCATAAAGGAGAAGTGTACATAAAGGAGGGCACAGACAAAGAACCGTATTAACACTAATTGTAATAGATAATATGTTATCAATACTTTGTCATCCCCCCGAGGTTACCATAAGGTATCTCGTCAATAATGAAGTGAAACATTGTGATTGATGCATAGATCCCACTCTGTTACTGTGCTGCAGAGCTTTATCAGTGATATTTATATATTAGTGCAAATTACAAAGAACAAGATCCCAGGTTGGCCACTGGATGGGATTTTTGGGCGACACTTAGTATTGTGTTGTTCTCCTGACACTTCTTTTTCTAACACCTTCTGTAACTTAAACATTTAATACTAAAGTGGCATTATTAACTGTAAATTAATACAAGATCTAAAATAAATAAGAACATTCCAGGTGCTGTGTATTATAACTACATAATGTGCTATTTAATGCAGCTAAAGCATCCCTATGTTATCAGTGCATGTTCATATTCAGAACAAATTCACAGCACTTAATTTGCACGTTTGTCTACTTAGCACAACATGCTGCAAATGTTAAAGTGATTTGGAGAACAAAAACACTTTTACTTAAGTTACACTGTTTAAAATAAAGTCCCATTAAAGATAAGGTGAAAGCATAGTTCAAATATTAAATAAAATGCTGCAGATGAAGAGACAGGATTTCCGGTTTGTTGTGAAGGCACCACCCACTACAATATCCTCACAATTTCAGGGCTAAACCAAGTGTAACACATTACAATCACAGAAGAATGTCACATGATTTTATAATCCAGAATTTTACTTTACTATACTTGTATGAACTGTCCTCATCAACTTGTAGAGATGTTACAGTTTTATTTCCCTAAGAGATGTAGACACAAGCCATCCCATCATCATAATGTCATCTCTCACTCGGGTCATCTCAGTACCATTCTAATGATGAGGATGAATGTAGGCCTCCATTGCATTTAAAAGAGTCATTTCCCTTGGATCCAGTTTGAAGTTTCAAGGTTATTATGTCTTAGCTCAGTTGTTTTTTACAACTGCAGCATTCCTTGTCTGTGTGTGTAGTTATTTTTGCTTTGTCCAAAAGAAAGAGCAAAACAATACAGTGTGGCTGCTTTTTTTGTCAACAAATAACTTGACGAGATAATGTAGATATTAGTGCAAGAAAAAAACTAACTGATCTGGAAAGAAAAACAAAAAACAAACAACATACAGCTCATTTTATGGAAAAGAAACTGCTCAAAATCACTGTAAGTTTTTAGTTTCCTCATGTAACTGATGCTTTGCATTGACTCTAACAAGCATCACAAAAATACATTGTCCATACTTACCATAAGAACATAAAACCTTAAAATGATAATTCATCATCATAATGAAATACATTCCTGAGATGTACCTCGTTAGGTACACACCACCAGTCATTGCATACAAAAGCCACCGCAAATTCAGGTCAGAATCCTCCAGCCAGGCTCATGGCTGCGAGCGCAGTTGCAGCGTAGAGCCACTAGGGGGTGCTCTGGTATATCCTGACAGATTGGAGATAAAGCCTGATGGGTGTGTTGTGGTAGTGACGGGCCAGATGGAGACTTAGCAGACGAGATTTCAATGATTCTTAAAGATTGCCAGGACCAATCAACCAACCATCAACTCCATTAGAGGGGCCCCAAACCTTCCACTGCTTCTCTTATCTGTGCATGTCCTATCTACATGCTGTCATTCTTTAATCTGTACAGTAGTACTAACCAAAACCAAATGTTTTGCAAACTTCAAATTTGAATGGATGTCTTGATCTATTCCTAGTCTGAACTTGTCTGACCATTGTCAGTAATGTTGCTTTCCATTTCTTATGGTGATACTGGTGAATTCTTTGTTCAAGGTCTTATCTACCTCTCAGCCTGTCTCTCTTGGTCTACCCATTTCTACCAATCTAACCCTTTCTTTTTTGCCTGTACTACCTCTAAATGCCTGGGTTGACGTCTTGTTGCTTGTGTCCTCTAACTTCAATTGTAGTGGAGATGTTCTGACAGTGACAGCCTTTGGATTGGTGGAGAGGGACACTCAGGGTCTTGGTCAGGTTCATTATCATTAGAGACGAGTTGCAGAGCCACTTCGTTCTCATAGCAGAATGATGAGCGTGAGTTTTGAATGTACTTCTGCTCCGCAAGTTCTTTAGCACTGCATGAGGGTGTGTTCTGGATCTCATATGTTCGATGGAAGAAGGAGTAGTCCACCTGGAAAGGGCAAAACACAAGTATGAGGTTCACTTGTTTTTCAAGTGACTGTAGAGATACTATCAGAGGGTTAAGGATCCTTATCTTGTGTATATAACTGTCATTCCTCACTCACCTGGTAACCACTTTTCTTCTCGAATAGCACTGGTTCAAAGCGGTGTCCCCAGAGAATTTCAGAAGCCAGATAGGAGCTACGGCACTGTGTGGTCATGGCCGTGGCTTCCACCATGCCCTCAAGTATGACAACCACCTCCAATTCAGAGTCATTTTCCAGGGTCTTTCGGTCCATCTCGAAGAACGGTGACTCGTCGTTGATCTCATGGATAACCGTCACCGGTGAGACCAAGAAGATGCGGTCAGTGCCGGTGTCAAAACCCACATTGATGTCCTCGTTGTCCAGTGGCAGGAACTCTCCCTCTGGAGTCACCCTTGGCTGAGAGTAGGTTAGGAATAAAGAGTTAAATCAAGTCACTGTTTAGTATACATAACTTTCTATATTAGATGTTTTCAATGAAGTTAATTTTCACATGTGGGAAAATACTAAATGGCAAAGAATGGTCTTCCAACATGAAATAAACAATATCTAATGGCAGGCAGAAGATAATTAAGTTAAATGGCCTATAATTAAAATAAATATATAATAATTCTGTAAATCTGACTTGCAAAATCATGATTTAATAAGGATACCATTTATCTGCTATCTCTTATCACCTTTACAGGTAGAGTGTATATATGAAAGATAAACTGTATTTTCTACAGAGAAAAATTAAATCTCTTGCACCGACTCAAAAGCTTAGCATTTGGTTATTGATTTCATCCAAATTTAATGACGTAAGTCGTTATTTGTACCACCCACAGGCTAATCACTCACCCAACCCAAATTACAATATCCAAGTCCTGCAAGTCCCGTGTCAACTTTGATGTTTGTGCTATTAAGAAAGATTGAATTATCTATGCTGAAGCCTGCTACACATATGCTAATGCTATGCTAATAAGCATCGTCATTTTTATTTATCGTGCCAAATCATAACAATTTACCTTATGATACTGTGAGACCATGCTAATTATATTTACAAATACAAAAATATATAGCAACATAAGGTCAGAGAATAGGGCAAACACCAGTACAGAGTACAATCGCCCAAACCCACCTAGATACAGTACACACTAGGGAGAATGAGATGGTGAAGGACAATGACTCTCAGTTAAAGAATTGTGGGCAAATTAATCCATGGTAAATCTTCCTAACCCCTGAGGGAAAATAAAACAAGCTCTCATTAACTCTGGTCCAGAGAATACAGGCCAGATGGTCTCAGTGCTCTCTCTTTCTCCCCACTGAAACCTTGTTTCCTCCACCACTGTCTCTCGTGGTAGCAACCACTAAATATTTGGTGATACTTTCTATTACGTTTCTTTTACTTATCCTCAAATCACCCCTTTGACCTATTTCTTTAAAAAAGAAAAGTTTTTAAATTATATTTTTGTCATATTTTCTGCCCTCTTTCCATTTTTCATTATAGCTATTATTGATCTCCCTCCACTTACCTTCAGTAGTTGTGCTCGGACATGCGCCTCTACCAGATGACTCTTCCGTAGGTTTCCAACCCGCCACATCATGCAGAGTCTCCCATCCCTCAGTGCCACCACAGCTGTGTCAGAGAACAAAAGTGTCTCGTTGCGCTTCTTGGGCTTGGCAATCTTTGCCATGACTGCCCCGATGATGAAGGCGTCAATAATGCAGCCCACGATGCACTGCAAAACGACCGCCACCACCGCCAGGGGACATTCTTCAGTCACGCTTCGAAATCCATAACCAATGGATGTCTGTGTCTCCAAGGAGAATAGAAAGGCCGCCATGAAGCTGTTCACCTGAAGGAAGCACGCCTCCTCAACCACCGCCTCTCTGTCCGACTCTCCTCCAGACCCGACCTCTCCTGATCCTGAGGTCGCAGAGCTGGGGGCGAGCTGAATGGAAAGGTCTCCATGCGCGGAGGCAATGAGCCAGAAGGCAAATCCAAAGAGCAGCCAGGAGAGAAGGAAGGAGAGGGTGAAGATGACCAGCATCCAACGCCAGCGGATGTCCACACAGGTGGTGAAGAGGTCGCTGAGGTACCGCTGGCCCCTCTCGCTCATGTTGACGAAGGTGACGTTACAGTGTCCGTCCTTGCCCACAAAGCGTTGTCGGGGCCGGCGGCTTGAGCGCCTGGTGCGCCGGCGGTTGGTAGTGGAGGGGGAAGAGAGCGAATCCGACGAAGACCGGCCTTCTCCTCTTCCTCCTACACTACTGCCTCTACCGCTTCTTAGGCCTGAGCATGTTCTTCCTGTTCTCACCCCGCCTTCTCCTCCTGCATCTCCGCCAACTGACTCTCCAATGGCACTCTGCCTCCGTGCATTGTTGGTGTTGCTCTGAAGAGGTAGAGCTTTGCCGTTGAGGGCATGGGTCACGGAGGGGCTGGTTGGGGTCCCTGACCCCGTTGGGCTCCCCCCTGCCCTAGCCGTATCTACAGCACTCTGTGCCAGCCTCATGATCTCCTCTTCCTCCACTGGCCCATCCACCACAGCACTGAAGCGCCGTTTCACACGTGCTGCTCCCATCACGCACTATAAAGGCTATAAAGACTCTCAGAATACCTCAGGATGCTTTGATGTGATTACTGATGTAGTAATTTAACACCTAGATGCAGTCAATGAAGTTATGTAAGAGGTCAACAATACAACCAGTCTTTCACTCCTCCTTAAAAAAGAGATGATTGCAATTCTTAGTTCCCAATGGTACAGCATACAGGACAGAACAGGATAATTCCCTCCAAGGCCATTGGTCATCCACTTGTGTCCAAATTTGTAATGCTGTAGTTCAGTCCAGTATATCCTTTCAGTGATAGGTCCTTCAGTAAACAAAGTGTTTTTTCTTGAAGTATGTCCACAGGTGAATTCATTAACTAGTGTCCTTAAATCATACCTAATGAAGTGAGCAAGTGTAATGAACTGAAAAAAAGGACATCACCTCAAGGAGTCTATTTCTGTGAATTCTAGTTTGGAAGAATTGGACTGACAAGGAGCAGGAGAGCATGCAGGATTGGGTCCTTTCAATGTGAAAACAAAAAAGAGGTTCCAGAGTAGGAACCATTTGACAAAAGCTATACAGTAAGCCTGCGATGCAAAACAGTAAGCGGATGGAAATGGGAGACAATCATCGATGGAACAGCTCATTACAGGCTATCTTGCAAAATATTGTGAGAAGGAGAAAATTATGATTACAGACAAAAAAAATGAAATTTCAAGAAGGGGAAGATATGATAACAAATTATTTCTACCATGCAGGTAAAAAGCAAAAAAAAACATGCCAATCCTTACGATCAAGTTCTTCCCAGTTTCACAACCCCTTAGGATGGGCATGAGGAAACAAAGAATACAGTACTTTCAGTACATTGAATGCATATGGCATTAGTCAGCATTCATTATTCAGTGTCCTTACATCTGTTTGAATATAGTGCAGAGATGGATCAGTTTCAGCTAAACTAGTCTTGTTATTGGCAGTTGTCTTCACGTGTCAAGGAAATTTCTTTTGCTCGACACGAGGGCCCAACTGAAAGAACCATGTTTTGTTTGCCATTTCCTGTTCTATCATTGTTGCGATTTCACATTTTGTTTTGTAGGGCCTGCACATCTGTTTGATGGCCATTGTGAAGGACTGTACTGATTTTTGCACAGATAAAATTGACACAAACTACACTACACTGCTGTTAGCAATCATCTGCAGCACTTAGTCTATCAGAGCAGACATACCTCATTACAGCTCAGCATATAGCTGAGAAATCACCTATGCCTGAACAGATAAGAAGAAGGGAAGAAAACAACAGAGAGAGATTACTTTGATCTATCTCTGGCATTACTCTTGTTTTAGTGTTACATGCAGGATTTATATGGAGGCAAAAGGTAAATACACAGGTCACCTGAGGAAGTTTTCTACAGTATTTTGAAGGTCAGGCAGCAAAGTTGATAGATCAGATATATTCCACAGATGGAGAAGAGTTGAGACTTGCTGAAATCTAGGATGGCTGAGTGTTGCTGCGCCTGTGGACTGAAGTGTCTTAATCAGCATTCTTGTTTGAACCAGATAACAAAAGTCTACCTGAACAACAGAGAGTTTACACAAACAAGAGAGAGAAAATCATCATATGAAGGTAAAATGTATAAATAAACACATGCAAGACATACATTAAAATACACCATGAACCAAGGCCTTTTCTAAAAAAAAGCACACATGCCCACCCGCTCTTAATAACAAATAAAATTATAAATAAAGTAAAAAGGACATGTGCAAATACATCTGGCAATAAAAAAGCAATGTGTTTATCTTGCACAGCCACTTTCAGAGCACTCTACTACTGAATCCCGATAAGTAAAAAGAGTATGCAACAGCAAATACTTTAAGAACCAGTGAGCAGAATCAGTCTGTGCTATATGACAATACAATGAGAACAGCAAAATAACAGACAAGAGCTACTGCTGGTACTGTAAAAACACACAAAAAACATGTATTTCAAGCAACAGCGACAGAGCGGATGAAAAGTCTACAACAAATGAAAATGGGGGAAGAGATCCCTCCTGAAGTGAGAAGTGACATATGGGTTCATCTTCACTTGTGTGTTGACCTTCCTTTCTGACACATGTTGAGTAAAAGCTTTGAGCTTTGTTGCTTTGGATGAAAGAATCACAAGAGAATGCAACGTGGAATCAGTTTTCTCCGCTCCCTTTACTTGAGATGTCAGTTGTCTGTTTTGTGTCCTTTTGCTTTAGGACCTTCTTGTCTAATGTAGTTCCAATCTTGAAAAGAAATGAAAACAAATAGAATCAATATGAGTGTCAGAGTATAGGCAATATGTCATATAATAAAAAAAAAACTTTGGTGACACAGCTGCTGCAGTGGTGTGATTATGCCGACGAGTCAAAACAGAATGTGAAATATCATAAGACTCAAATTATTGCATCTTTACCATTTCATGACAGTTCAGATATTAAGTATGCTGTACATGATAAATATCTGAATAGAATGTGATCAGCAACCTACCGTTAGTGTTGTCTATTCAGCATCTATCCTGCAGTCCTTGAACTGTACAGCAACTGGATTTTTTTTTACCAGTCGATTACAGTGAAGGTTTTCCTCTCAACAGTCTCAACTTGAAGAACCAAAAGTCTGTGAAGACTGAAGCCAAACGTCACCCACGTGTCTGTGCAATCATAGAGTCTGTAAAAAGGCATAGAGACAACAAACATTTTCAATTATTAGTTCTATTTCCAAAAAATATATATATTGTCCTGTCTTAAAAATCTGTATCTGAATATATTCTAATAATTCTTAATACCTTACAAGTAGGGCGACACGGTGGCGCAGGGGTTAGCGCTGTTGCCTCACAGCAAGAAGGTCGCAGGTTCAAGACCTCCTTGGTCCTGGGTCTGGGACCTTTCTGTGTGGAGTTTGCATGTTCTCCCCGTGTCTGCGTGGGTTTTCACCGGGTACTCCGGCTTCCTCCCACAGTCCAAAAAAAAAAAACATGCTCAGGTTAATTGGTGACTCTAAATTGCCCATAGGTGTGAGTGTGTGAGTGAATGGTGTGTGTGCCCCACGATTGGCTGGCGACCATCTGGGGTGTATCCCTGCCTCTCGCTGTAACGCGCTGCGACCCTAATGAGGAATAAGCAGGTATAGAAAATGACTGACTGACCTTACAAGTAGTAAAAGAATGGGCACTCTACAGTGCAGTTTGTAGAGAAATGAATGGAAATTTTGAACAGCAAGACCCACCTTTCTGTCGGGAAACCAAGTGGTACAGGGTGAGTAATCTTTGATAAATAAGAAATAGTGGATTAAAGCCAACAGACTGTAGGAAGGGATTTTCTTGGGAAGAGGTTAAGTGTGGGATTGTAGCTCAGATGAAGGACTTTGATAAACTATGACTCCAGCACGGCTGAGAGTGAAGAGGTAGTAGGCTGTGTCTTGCTGTGGAGATGGTAATATACTGTGGAATAACAGCTGCGCGTGTGACTCCATTAATCTCCCCGATGGTTTTCCTAATCCTTTGGGGATTTATGTATGAGCTGCTGTTATAGAAAGTGACAAGAATATCCGTAAACACACAGGTAGGGTTTTCAATAGCATGTATTTGGGCCTTGGGATAATACAAGAGCATACTCAATGGCTAACCTCCCACGAATGATGCAACTTGAAAATGAATTGTGCACCTTTAGCAAACAAAGCCAATCAATGCTATCACTAGAATGAATTATACAGAGAAATCATGTGTGCCACAATAGTCAATGTATTCATCTTTTTGGTGGGAATAATTATGATTGCAGTCATAATATGTACTCCATGTCATTCCCCTACTCCCACTTTCTTGTCTCACTACTGTTGACTATAAATCAGAGCACACCATGCCCCAAAAAAAGCATTAGGAGAATGTTTGTTTGTTGCAACTAGACATAGTTAGAAATCTCTGCCTTAGGATCTGCACAGACACTAAGCCTCCTTGCTTCTACACATTCTGAACTTCATGGCTTGTTTCCTCTTCTCAGGGCTCTGTAACCCTCAGGTTACTCCTATTCAGCCCTTGATTTTCCCTAAAAACAAGTGGCCAACTGTGGCGTCTTCAGACCAAGATGAGATAGTAGCAAAGCATCAACCAAACACAAAACCTGGACTTGGCACCTGAAAAGTCTGCTGCAGGGAGGAGGACACAGACTTCAGGTCCCAGCATGTTTTTTTAATTTCACCTAAAAGGTGGGTGTAAAGGAAAGGAGTGGCTGGAATCACATTCTGCGACTATGATGCCTCCGCTCCAAACGAATATGCCTCATTTCTGTGTCTGGCTATGACGCTGCAATGTCACAGCCCCACTTCAGAGGAAGTGAACCCATGTTTGTTAACCCTTTAGTAGGCTGAAACCCACAAAATAAAAAGCACAGCCGGCAGAATGGGAAACAGCCTTACAATCAACCCAGCTCATATTGTTTCCTGTAGAAGTGAAGAATAAGCTTTTCTTCAGCTAAGTTGACTCGACTGATAACTTTTACTGAGACTAAAAGCTGCTGTAAACAGCCACCTACAGAGTGGGAACGGCTCCGTCATCTTCCAAACCAAACCTTTCCGGCATGATGGAAACGCCTAAAAACACTTATTAAGGACCCCATAGGTGGCCTATTGTCTGGGTAGAGATAGTTGCTATAGTGTGCTATTCTCAGCTTTAACAGTGAGTTTAGAGTTGGAAACTTGATTTAATGGGTGTCCAGTGCTTTGGTCCAATATCAGTGACTTTAGGTCTCCACACACAAAACTGATTAATTTCTTTTATGCCCCCCCTTCACTGTTCTGTTTGAGAATTAGTAATTATTGCTCATAACCAAACCTGCCCCCCCCATTAAAAAAACAATAAAATCAATAACACAGTACTCACACTCCTTAGACCCATCTGTCATCCTATATCAGCAGCAGTACTTTGGAGACAAATTATTATAGGGTCAAAGAGCCATAGATGTAGAAGTTGTCCTGACCTTGGTGCCTCTACTTCCTGCCAACACTACCCAAATGAACAGGCTCTTGAGAATGCTATCCCCATGATTGAGTTGGAGTGTTGCTGGACAACTGATGACAGTAGCTGGAGGAGGTGATGAGGGAAATGTGTGTGTGTGTGTGTGTGTGTGTGTGTGTGTGTGTGTGTGTGTGTGTGTGTGTGTGTGTGAGTGAGTGAGTGAACTGTGTTACCTAACCTACAGTGGTGACGTGGTAAATATCTCAAAGATCTTCATGCTGGGGTGTCTGAGAAAACTGTCCATGTGAAATTGTTGCTTCACAACTTTCAGGACCCCCAGAGCAGAATATATATATTAATATATAATGAATGCTGAAAGATGAGCTGACACTGACACTGAGCTGACACTATTTGTAGATACAAATTATTCTAAGATTATATATATACATATATATATACACACATATATATATATATATATATATATATATATATATATATATATATATATATATATATATATATAAGAGAGGGAGAGAGAGAGAGAGAGAGAGAGGTCATTCAATTCAAATCTCCACTAAGTGGATTTGGTTCTATAGGAGAATACAAAGGTTTCTTTAGAGTTATAATACAATAACTTGCAAAGAAAACAAAGGTCTTTACAGCAAAGACTTGACTTTATCCCACAACTGACATTTTATTAACACTATGCCTTCATCATTTAATAATATTTCTAAATATGTTGTGATATTATATATATTATATAAATATCTTATGTTTTTAACCTAAAGTGTGTCATGATGTCTTGAACAGCAGAGAACACACCTCCAGAGAAATATTTAGCTTCTAAGCTACACCAAAAGCAGCCATCTATCCATAGTCAAAGAAAATTGGCAAAATAATATTGCCCAATAATCATGCAGGCTTTATGGATTATTTAAAGAAGCCACAGATGCAGGAGCAGAAGCTTGTCTAATTGTATTACAACTGGGACTGTTCATCAGCATCATAGGAATACCTCTATGATCACCACACTCATAATTCACCTGCAGGACCACAGTAATCCATCTTCAGCACCTATCCTTCCCTTCTGTCTTTCATGCGGTTCTCTGACCATGTATCCTCTCTCTCTTTATACCACCTCCCCTGTCCCCTTTCTATCCAGATTATCTGACCATATTAAGGTGTTATGTGGACAGATTAGATTTGCAGGGAATGTGATTTCAGTGTCATTGAAAAAGACATTGCATATACTACTCCCTTCTTAATTTAGCCAACACTTTTTCCCTCCCCGGTAACATGTGATCTATTTTGCATTAATATTTACTTTGTATAGTATGTGTCATTCAACTTGAGTTTAATGGTTTCATGATGGGGAGCTCAATCAACATCCCACAGAACAGGACATACAACATAAAACCTAAGTGACCCTCTACATTATGAAGCCACAATGCAAATATGGAGACATCAATATCTGTTATTGATCAGGTTAGAAACCAGGGCACAGACTGGTTCTCTGTGTCAGTGTTGTAGATCTATGTCTCGAGTCCTTTTCCCTTCCTTGCTTTCACCTCTGGCTTGAATATTTTCTTCAAGTTATTAAACCAATGCAGAAGCTGTATCAATAGTTTAAATTGTGAATAAATGCATAGAAACAGTATAACACTGCAGTGAGCTCTTGCTTTTAGCTTTTCTGATCAATACAGTGCCAGTGAAGTGTTGATCTGGTGGCGTCACATGTGGGATGCAGAGGCTGCATTTATTAGTTGCAGCACTTACCAGTGATGGACATATCAGCAAGAGAAAAAAATCAGCTGGGCATTATGCAATATTAGACTTGAATATGCCTTAAAACCATTCTAATTCACAGTAAAGCATTTTATTAAAACATGCTAATATTTCCTGATGGTATTTCTTAATATTTTACATGACATATTTTAAATATAATGTTTAATGCTGAGAGTACCATAGTGGTACTTTGCATGATTTGATTAATAGGCCTATGCTATATTTCAGACAGTTACCTCTTTCAGTTATTTCAGTGTTTTTTCCATGTGTGAGAGAACATACAGTAGTTTCATTATAATAATAACTGAACCTCATTCAAAATGAATCTGAAGAAGCAAAGACGTAGTCCCTTTGTGTTGTTTTGACTTCTATTTACTATGTTGGTTGGCTTTGAGTAACCAGTGGACATTTAAATTTTATTCTCTCACACACACACACACACTTGTGAAAATATCTGATAATAAGCACATGTGAGGAGTCGTCTTGGCTGCGTGCCTCATTCCATCTGATTGAAATGTTTCCGCTGCTGTTCCTCCCTCAGCTGTATGCAGTGATCGAGGTCATTGTGTGGCAATGATGACCAAATGTTAATCTGGGGAGTTAGAAGGGTGCAGGTTGGACCGAGCTGGTTACAACTCTGCACAACTCCTATTTAATTAAGAAAAGACTTGGAAGGTCCTTTCAATGGACTCACAACGCCAGAAACTACAGCCTCAGAAAGTAACAAAATATTTGACATTCTTATATTCTACTGGATTCCAAAAGTTAGCTGATAAATAGACATTTATATATCTAAAATAACTTGTCCATGTCCCTACAAGTTCACAGCATATCATGACTGCTTCGCATGCTGTCAACACAACCATACAAAGCTATCTGGAAATGAAGTGTTCTGACAGTGTTTGAAACACAGAACCAACCAGCGCTGTGAATTACTTGGTAACTCAAAGATACAAGAACAACAGTATCACACAGGCTACAAGGCATCACATTGGAAGATAGGGGCTTTAGTATAGTTTGATTATGCCGTGCAATTGTACCATTCTATAACGAAAACCTTGGCATATGTCATAATTCCAAAAAGATGAACTGAACAAATGCCAAACAGACAGAACTCTGTGCAACTAAAATGTCTTAAATAAAAAATCATCACCAAAGTCGTCCTGAATTTCAATATTTCACACTGTGTCAAACTATTTATCTCACATCTTTTAAGAATCCCAAGTCAAAGTGGCTTGACTGGAAAAAGAAACAAACAACCAGCTGTGTAATTCCATCAGGACACATTTTATTCTACTTTTGGAGCATTTTTTGTTTAGGTGGAGAGGAAAATGCAAATCAAATGGGGCATGGAGTGTGAGAGATGTGGGTCTGGTGAAAGGAACTACCATGCATCATGAAAAATGTAGAATCCCAGGTTTTATGGAGCTTGACCATCCCAGAAATAGCCTATAAGGCTATTTTGGGCTCTGCGTCATCATGTTTGCTTTTTTTTTTTTTTTTTAAATTGGTTGCTTGCGACCCCCAAAATTTAGTAAAGTACAATATTAATTTGCAGGAGTTCTCTTTTATACCACTTCCCTGCTAACTGCCTTAAAATTAATTTGCAATATCAGAAATACACTGCACTGGAGGATCAATTTGATTTACAATCTAAAAACATGAGCACGTTTAAAAAGAGAATCAGCTGGAGGAGAAACTGCTGTCATTTTATAATCCTGTACTTTGGTGCGACCTCTTTACCCCATGTGCCTCTCTGAAAAACCCTTAGCCATGGCTTTGCCACTTGATTCAATCTGGCTTTATCCAGTGTTGATGAAATACAGATCGACTTGATAATAAAGATCTTAAGGGCTATGATTGTAAGGTCTGTGCATACAAAACAATTTGGACACTGGCTGTAAATAAATGTTTAATCTAGTAAAAAAAAAATACTGGGAGAGTAGATCCCTTTTAGACGTGTACGCTACATGTGTTTAAAGCTGTTGACTTCAGCTCTTCTCTGGTCAAAATCACCATTTTAACACCTACTTTATTTGAAAACATGGAAAAATGCAGTTGTGTTAAATTAAATTAGATTAAAGCCTAAATCATTAGGGAACAACACTCTCTCCACCTTATCTCTTCAGTGTTTCTATGTTTATTCTATCTTCATTGCTCACTGGTTCCTAAAGTAACATCTTTTTTATTTCTTTTTTATCTCTCCATCCAGTAAAGTGAACTTCAGATTACAGTAAACAGGCAGATGTTAATGTAATAGTCTTCTAAAACATTTAGAAACTATGGAGGAAAAAGCTGAATATCTCCCTAAGAAGCATGGATACTTTGATGTCTCACATTGTGACAACCTAACAAAGGCTGGTATGTGAAAAACAAATAGATTCTTGTGAAAAAAATAAAAGAGTGTAACATCACTGCAAACTGCGACAGGGACAACATCACCACCAAGTCCTCAGTGAAGTGACCACAACTCAAAACATTAAAGATGCAATAATCTAATAATAATAAATGAAATGTCTGAGGGTTAGGGTTACCATACCAACAACACAGCTGCCGTTATGCTGCATTTAAGCGGAATTACTTCGATATCGCGATTTAAAAGGCATTTTAGCTAAAAAAAAAAAAAGAAGTGTTTTATCAACTTTTATAAATCCAGTCTGCACTCACCCAACAGCTGCTGGTTCTCTCCGTTAGTTCAGCGCGGTCCAGTTCAGTTTAATGTAGACCTTCATTAATTCAGCGGTTTATTTCTTAAAAAAAACAAACATTCCAAACCGTGCGCGAGCTCTCTGTCAACTGCCCGCGAGCCCTCAGGTGCTGATGCGCGCGCTCACGTGGCGAGCACGCGCCTCTCCGGGCTGACAGAGTGACCTTGTCGCAGCGAACCGTCTGATTCAATAATATAGTACAGTTTAGATAGAGAATTCATATACACTGTAAAAAACAATAAAATAAAATGAAATGCTATCGACGCCAATAATAACCTGTAACAGAAAATCTGCCCCATTGTCCCTCCTATGGGGCAGTATTGTAAGAATACTGTAGTAGAATACTGTTTCTGAAGTTGAAATAGAGTTAATAGTTTTAATTTGACATATAATTCGCGTAGCCCTCTTAATTGGCTTTGTAATGATAGTTTTTTCACCTATAAAAAAACATTACATTTCCTATAAAATATATTGATGATGTTATGCCACAGATAATCAGGCTTTAAAATTAAGAATTAAAAAGATCTCGCTCCTACTAGTTTAATAACATAATTTCATAAAAAATCTTCCGAAAAAGAAAAGTTTGAAAATTTGTCTTTTCAAGTTTGATCATATTTGTGTGGTAACTGTCCAGTTAGGATTACCTGATGTATAGTATATCATTATAAAGCTTGTTCTTGAGGAGGTGTCAGGCTGTTGTGGCTGAGTTCTTCAGCTACTGAAGATCCTGGCTGTTTATTTAATGAATAAAGTGAAAAATCATAAATATATCTTTTTTGTTCCTTATTATTGATAAAATTCCCCAAACAAGTCAAAAATAAACCTCTCAGTTGTGCTGCTCATCCCATAATTGCTTTATCCTTACAAATGACATCCTTAAAGTAAAGTAAAAAGCTTTAGAATAATATATTATATTAGACATGCAATTTCACAGTATATGCTTTCTAGTTTCATTGACATGTCCATGTATTTTATAATAATAGAAATAATCTGTAAAATAAAATAAAAAAACAAGAAATGAGTTATGTGCACCAGGAGATACACACTCTTTAACATCTTGTAATGGGTTTGCTGCGACGTTCCCACATAATCCAGTTGTCATTTATAAAAGTGTTTATCTTGTCGTTTCTGTATCTTTTTTATGAGATTGGTAAAAATTAATAAAAGCAACTTTATGCTTTTTGTAATGTAAATGACAAAAGGAGATTGAGATTATATATATTTTTTAATGTGGAAATATTTTCTCAGGCCCCAAACAGATGAGTGATAACATAAAGTTATTTTTGAAATTTATATTCCATCCCGCCTGTTTTAGGGTTAAAAAACGTTTTTTACAGTGTAGATGAATGATCTTGGGAATTTTGTTTATTAAAAGCATGTTGTTGGCAAAAATAAAATTGTAACATAGATGGTCAATGAGACACGCAAGCAGCCTATAATAATTTGTTATTATTATTATAATTTTTAATAATTTAGTTTTTATTAGATTTTCTTTATTATATTTATACTTATTTTAAATAGTTAACATATTTATTGTTGCCTTTCAGTTAATGAGAAAAACAAAAACAAATGTGCAGGCAAAGATTAAGAGTGAAAGTTCTGAAAAAAAAAAGAAAAATGTGTGTATGTGTGTGTGAGATAGAGAGAGTGTGTGTTTGAGTGAGAGACGCTGGGTGTTTAACCTACTAATACTTAATCTGATTTAATCTCGATCCAGGCACCCAAGAAGCGCCCTGTGATGTCATGAGTTCTGTCGTTCTATGGAAATAAGGATCAGATTGAAGTCAAACGGGGAAAAAGTGACATAAGGCGTCAAACTGCAGCTGCTTGTTGTCCCAAACATTTAGAGCTTCCCTGCAGCTGGTCCAAATGTTTATGCTGTTTATCACATAAACAACACAAACATCTGGATTTTATTTATTTAGCATTCACCTTCTCATTAAAAACGACTACAAAACCTATTTTCAATCTGTTTATATGCAAAACATGATGAAATAATACCAAAATCAATCAATGCCACGTAGGTTACATATGCAACCAGGCAGCTGCTGTCATTTTAAATAGAATATGTGTAAAACAAACACTAATTGTAATTGACCCATGGAAAACTGTCTGGGAGGCGTTCACAGAGCGAGGCCGAGGGAGACGTGATGAGGTCACATTTACCAGAAAGACACGAGGTCCAGAGGAAAGTAGATAAAAATGGAAAGATACACTTGAATCAATCACTTTATGTTCCCCTCTGTTTAACTGAATATGATCACAGCAGCCAGAGGAAAAATAGCAGGAAAATACTAGTAATAGTACTAGTACTACTAATACTACAATGATCTAATCATGTCTGCTTCAGTAGTGATGAAAAGTAATACATTTACTATAATACTGTCAACTTATAGTACTTTACATGATTATTTCCATTTTATACAGTTTTATACTTCTACCCCACTACATCTATCTGATCATTTTAGTTATTAGTTTTTTAGATTAAGATTTTATACAATGGACAACACTATACATTTTAAAAATACAAAAATCACGTAAATCAAGTTTAGATGCTGCAAAAATGACATACAGCTATATTACCTAATATCATATATACTTCCATATAATAATATGTCAGGCAGAGGGGATGATTTAGTGGGTTTTCTTGTGTCATGTAAATAATGATACATGGAGTCTGACCTGATTTGATTGGAGTGATTTTTGGCCTAAAATAAATGGTAAAACTGTGATTCTGGGATAGAACTTTTCATTTTGTTCCTGTCATTTCACTTGTAACAACATGGGACTTGGTTGCCTTTCAAACAAATACTCTTTTACAAGTAAAACTTCTACATGAAATGTCCTACTCACTTGTAATGGAGTACATCTACATACTTGTATTTATCTAAATGGTTCTTTGAAACACAATTCCTTAAAATTACAAGATCCTGTCATTTTTGATGGAGAAAAGTCTCAGAACCTAATTTAGACGTGCCTCCTTTTTGACCTGCAATTCACCTGATGATATCCTGAATTCTCCTCATGAGAAGAGGTTCAGGGACCAGACTAATTACTGGTTTGTGTGTGATTTCTCTGTGATTTAACGAACCTTCTCGTATCATGTAAATAATGACACAAGGATGTCTGACCTGATTTAATTGCAGAGATTGCGGCCAAAAAACAAAGAGTAAAAATATGATTCTGGGACAGAACTTTTCATTTTTTCCCGTCATTTTGCTAAACATAACTTTGACCTGTAATGAAGCATATAATCACCAGCAGCACCCACTGCTACCCGCTCAACAGTGAGCCAACTTTTCCATTACTTTGCTTCAATCATGGGTTACTCACGTACAGCGTCCCGTACATGATCCACTCAATGTGCAAAAGTAATTTGTAGAGTTGATATGATGCTTACGTGACTATGGTTTATATCATTTAGAGAGAAATTTAAATCGTTGAGTGTCCTCATTGAAACATGGCATGAATAGGTCATTATTATTATTATTGGGTGCAATACTGGTTATGAGCCACAAGTGGGCAGATTGAAACAATGTTTGCATCCATCAGTGAGTCTGCAGTTCAAGAACTGTCCATCATTTCAGGACTTTCAGAAGTTTTCATTTGAGACTTGTAATTAGCTAATTGGACTGTGTGTCTGCAGACTGACCAGAGGCTGCACACCTGGTTTCCGTGGACATAATTACAAGCAAACATCGAAAACATCAGCTGTGCAGACACCAAAGAGGCTGAACTTCACACCTCGAGGTGTTATACAACTTCAGAAATGCCTTAAGATCTAAAAACAGATGACAAGAGAGTAAGAGCTGCAGTCTATGATTATTTTCATTATTGATTACTCTGTCTGTCCATTATCTTATTGAATAACTCATCAGCCTAATTGTTTGGTCCATAAAATGGTGAAAAATGTTTCCTAAACACCAAACCAATGTCCTCATGTCTTATTTTGTCCCAACCAACTGTCAACCCAAATATATTCAGCTTAGTCTTCGGTGTCACAGAAAGAAACATATGAAGAAAAATATGCTTCAAAACTAAATTCAAAGACATATTTCCCTTAAAAAGTTACTCAAAATTAAGAATCAATTATTAAAATAGTAATAACTTTTGGCAACTAATCTGTTAAATGAAAATCGTTGCAGCTCTACAAGGGGGAAACAACACGTACTGAGACTTTTGGTTTTATAGAAGGCTTTTAAAAGAACATTCTTGGGATATGAGAATTTCTTAAAACATTTTTTATAGTTTGCAGCAATAGTTTTACACCTATTACTAAATTACCCTGCCTGGTAAACAGGAGTCTAGTTCCCTGCTGGCTGCTGCGATCACATTCCATGCGGGCGTGTGAAAGCCTGATCTGATTTCTACAGATGGAGCGGCAAACTCAGACTTGGTGTCCTGTAAGCGCTTCCAGATTTTGTCATGGTCACACAAGGTCCAAATCTAATGCTCCGTGATTTCTGGGGTGAGCGTATATTGGTTCAATGTGTGCTGAGGAAAGATCAACTTCAGCACTTCAGAATAGGCGTTGGGAGACTGCAGGCTCACTAAAAACTGGATATCAGGCTGAAAGACCAGATCCAAAGAGCCACTTAACTTAAAATAAGAGTCCTACCTGAATCGTATTCAAGAGGCAGATGTCAATTGTGTTTTAAATATTCTAGTAACAAAAGAACATGAGGAATCACTATGTATGTAAGAGTTCAAACTCTTGACTTGGTATTGAGGGAATAGGAGAGATTTGATGGGTAACTGTAAATGCAGACAGGCAGAGAAGGGAGGGGGGATCAATAACTCATCACAAGTTGTGAATCAGCGCAGTCCAACATCCATTTGTCACACACACGAAAACGTCCGCCCATTTAATCAAGGCTACGATACTGAGGACGGTCAACCAGCAGGCAATTTGTCAGTCAGTTTGCCCAGAAATAGGTACGTTAATTAATGAAATGAATGAAGAAAGCAAGGACAGCCAGAAAAAAAGGTTAGAGCGCCGTTAATGTTTACACGTAGATACTGATTGGACATGTCATTACCCCCCGTCCCTTCATTTGAGAGCGCTGCATAAATAGATGAAGATACACAGAAAAATAAAGATGTTTTTCCAAGGAAGGTGCCAGTGTGTTCTCAAGCGCCATCTTGTTTTCACACGCTCAACCTTTTGTGAACTCCCAACAGCAAAAAGACACCTCAGGGACTATTTGGTTTCATGATGATCTGGATACTTGCAGAAACCCCAGAAGAATACAACGTGAGGCGGAGAACATTTCTATGGGACAACATCAATTAGTATAATGAAG
Organism: Lepturacanthus savala; assembly: GCA_030544235.1. NCBI lineage: Eukaryota > Metazoa > Chordata > Actinopteri > Scombriformes > Trichiuridae > Lepturacanthus > Lepturacanthus savala. The sequence continues at coordinate 28,157,245 of CM060467.1, forward strand.
TATGAGTTTAGTGCAGCAGACTTTGATATAATCCATCCTCTGTCACTGTTATGTTCCACACTTTAACCCTATTTGTTAATAAGATTAATATAAAAGAGTGAATGGATTATTTGAATGTTGTAATTAAACAGTATAGAACCTTCATCAAGCACCCTATTTGAAAAACCTGTGCAATCTGCTATTTCAGCATTTTCAGCTTTTTTGGTAGTGTCAAAAAGGTGATAATTCTACTTTATTACGACTATATTATATTATGTTATTAGAGTCAGTGATAAAGCTGCCATGTGGTGTAACCTGAATAAAACAGATAGTTTACCTCTCTTGAAAGGGTTTTAAAAAATTAAAAACACATGCTCTCAACAACCTTTAAAATGTATCATTCTTTTTTTCTTTTTCAGTTACACCATTTGTCATCTTGTAAAAAAAAATTGAACAAAATCTTGGTTTATGTAAAAAAAATTATACAAATGAACTTTCAAATAAGGGGCAACATGGTGGAGCAGGGGTCAGCGCTGTTGCCTCACAGCAAGAAGGTTGCAGGTTCAAGACCTCCTTGGTCCTGGGTCTGGGACCTTTCTGTGTGGAGTTTGCATGTTCTCCCTGTGTCTGCGTGGGTTTTCACCGGGTACTCCGGCTTCCTCCCACAGTCCAAAAACATGCTCAGGTTAATTGGAGACTCTAAATTGCCCGTAGGTGTGAGTGAATGGTGTGTGTGCCCCACGATAGGCTGGCGACCATCTGGGGTGTATCCCTGCCTCTCACTGTAACGCGCTGGGATAGGCTCCAGCAGACCATGTGACCCTAATGAGGAATAAGCAGGTGTAGAAAATGACTGACTGACTTTTAAATAACAAGAAACCAGCATGAACACACAATGTACATTTAGAGAGACCTGATAAATGCTTCTAAAAACTGTATTTTAAACTTTTTTTGACTTTCTCATCTTGTCAAACATTATTTATCTCTGACCCAGTGATAAATATTGATTTCTGGGATTCACTAATATTTTCTTATTTTTGCTATTTCTTAGGTAGGTCAAGTGTTTCACAAGTGGGCGAGAACAATCATACCCAAATAAGATAATTTTACTTTAATATGACTATTATATTATAATATATTATATTATATTATTAAGGTCAGTAACCCTAAAAACTTGGTACCAGATAGTTTAACTCTCCTAAAATGGTTTAAAGGTTTAAAAATTGCACCAAATCATGATTTTTGTAAAAAAAAAAAAAAAAAAAATGATACATACAATAACAAGAAACCAACATGAACACACAATGTACATTTAGAGACCTGATAAATGCTTCTGATAACTGTATTTGAAACATTTTTTTATTTTCTCATCTTGCCATTGACCCATTACATTGAATATTGATTATAGTGGTGTACAGGAGGCTATTATATTGTAATATTTTACTGCTCTCATTTTCAATAATATAACACACTCCTGGACCCTCCTGGACCAGGACTGGTGCCATGAAGACAGACCAGACACAAGCTGGACTATGGTGAACTCAGGTTAGTTCGCCCTACACACAAGGATGGCAGCTAAGATAATTCTCCACTCAAACAAACACATTAGTTTAGTTGATGTGTTTCTGTTGTCTGGCAGGCAGAGGAGTCTGGATGAGGAGCCATGTTGTAATTTGTTTAATTGGCCAGATGACTGTGACACATAGTGTTTATAGGTAAAGGTGCAAGTGAATCATTTCACTTGTGCTGATTAGTTTAAAAATTGTAATACAAAAATTGAACATATGATTTATTATTGAAGTATTTTTTTAAGCAAAAAGGCCAAATATTTGCTTCTTCCTAATTACCAAATGTTAGAATTTGTGTTAGTAGATTGAATAAAATTGGAACAATTTTCATTATTTTCAGAATTTTTATAGATTAAAAGATGAATGAATGATTGACAAAATAAAAATAACTAATGGACCATCTTAGAAATTCAATATAAATATCACTTAATAGACTGCATTTATATAGAAATTTTGTAGTTTACTAACCACTCAAAGTGCTTTTTAACACATGCCAGGATTCACACACTGATGGTAGAAGTTGGCATAGAGGGCGGCAGCCTGAACACCAGGAGTGATACAGCTTTTTTTGTTTTTTTCCAAAGTGCTTTACAAACGTTTCTAATACCCACTCACCCATTCCTGTCTACAGCTGCAATAACTGACCCAGTCCTCGGTTTAACAGCTTCATTCATAATACCTTCACAGAAGCATGAATACATTTATTATGCTTTCCACTTAAGACATCCCTCCCTCCATATTTGCATACTTATGATTGATGCATACTAATAGGCAGAAAGACAAACCACAGCAGGCCAAAGCACTAGAACAAGGCTCATAGCTCAGGTAAATGTAATTATATAATGTGTCTGCAAAGGCTGAGATTGATGAGTTCTGACAAATAACAGCAAAGTACTCAGAAACCTTTCAGTCTAATTCCCCCCCCACTCCTTTTTTCCAGGATTGCACATTGAAGTTAAGTATTATCCGTTTCCCAAGTTCATAACGTGTCTTGCTCTTTTTTTTTCTGTGCCTACGCAATTCTGAGGCCAGGAGAGCAACTGATATCACTTCATTAAAACTTTTTTTCTCGCCAGCATGGCTCGCCTCCCTCCTTCTCCGTTTCCAGCCAATAAGTCGTTATACCTGTCCGTCTCCTTGTATGAAGGAGGCAGCTCGGCCTTCTCATGCCTCCATGGTCCTCTCCCCCCTCTCTCTTCTATTTTGGCATGCCTGTGCCAGGTATTTGTTCAAATTCCTCACACCCCGTGGGGATAGTTATGTCCCCCCCCAGCCCCCACCTCCACCCTCCACCCCTCTCGTCTTTACTGCCTGTCTCTGTCTATCTTATGTATGCCAGCACATGTATGAAGCAGCCAAAGTGGACTCCCCGCCACCAACATGAGACAACAGGCTAGTCACAACTAAATAATTTCCAAGTTGTCCAGCCTCTCCAAGAAGTTGGCAAACTGCAGCTGTGGGTTCTACAGCTGTCGGGCCAAAAACAACTCTGTGGATAACAGGCAACTGTAAGTTGCTTTTGATAACTACTGAAAGACCCGTTTATTCTGTGATGCTGTCAGACCTTAGAGTTAAGCCACTTATTAGGTCAACCATCTAAACCTTTCACTTGACATGGAAAAATGTTGATACAGGCGAGTGTACAGGATAATTAATTTCCTCCATAATCTAAACACCAAATCTTCCTTTGCAGGGGTTGCGTTGTGTTTGAACGCGAGTCAATGTGGTATTGACATTGGGGCAGAGTTGAAGTGCATTACTTATGGCAGTGCGTCACCGAATGACAGCAAATACCGGTGATATGCCGCTTCAGTACGTTTGTCTGGCTGCCCTTCCCACAGAGTCCAAACACTGCAGAGTCACTTTCACCCTTACTGGAAAAAAGCTGTTTTCACATTTATGCCTGTGCTTCTTACATTTTTTTGAGGTTTTGAAGAGAAATGAAGATCTCACCACAAAGAGAACCATGTCAGAAACAATTTATCGTGGGTGTTGATGTTTTTTTTCTTTTTTTGAGTGTGTGTGTGTGTGTAGGGGGGTATACTATCCTCAGTTTATTCTTTTTCTCATTCATAAATTTCAAATTAAAGGTCAATTCAAATCAAACAACAGTCAGGATTAGTGAATCTGTTTAGTGTTTCTTGTTTTGCTGCAATGGAAAAAATGAGCAAAAAGATTGACTTTATCACTAAATGCACAATAACTTTGGAGGCCATGGACTTGATTTGACTAAAGGAGGAGGAATGGGGATTTTGTCACATCACTTACATTGAATCTGTATTGAATGGATCTCTTAATGGTCGGTATAGGAGGAATGATTAGAGTAAGGAAACAAAGGTTTCAATGCTCACCTTTGAAGACTTAAAAAAAATGGGAACCTTTAATAATAAGCACATATCTGCACCAACAAGAACCTCTGACTACTTTAACATTCTTCCACTCATGGTTCTTAGCATTTGTATTGCTTATTGATTAGTCATCATCCACTGATATACAATCAGTTCTCATTGGTATTGCTGCAGACACTGTTCAGTGTTGCATTTTGTATATGAATGTGTGAACAGTACATATATTATTTAGTTTATACAAATATTTCTGTTTCTAACAGCTTTGTAAGTGAGTCATATAGGAAACTGTTCAGACTTTCCTATAGTAAGTTTATCACATTACGCATTCATCACGTGCATTATTTTAATCTAAGTCATCACATCCAAATGCATTGGAAATATTCAGGTTTCATAAATCCATTTTAACAAACTGGTAGGTTTCAAACTTTAATGTAGTTTCCATAACCATCACTTATAAAGCACCTGATTATTTGCCCAAATATAATGTTGTGATACCATCTATGGTCAGATTCTGGACTTTTATGGGGGAAAAAATTTTTTGCAGTGAGTGAGTTCACATTAAGAGTTATGTTTGATGACTATTAGAGAGTCATCAAACCCCACAAAACATGCACTTAAAGCACACAATAATATTAACTTCATCTGTGTTTTTAATTCTAATCGCATTACTCAACACCACATTATACTCATAAATCAAGCAACTGAAATGGGATAAACGGCATGAGGAAACTTGTTGGAACCTCAAAAGGTTTGATGCCACAATTGAACAGATTTCAACCACATATCACGTTTGTTGAGGCCAAAATAGACTTATAAACTAACTTTCCTAATATTATTTTTTGATGGAGAGTGAAATCCATGATGGCAAATGTGATTTTGTTCTTGTTCTGCTTCCAGTGGATGAAAATATAAAACTTAATTTCACTCGGCGGGGGCTCGGGGGACCCCAGTTCACGACAACACGTCTTAATATTAATATTCAACAGTGTGTAGGAAAAGCTCCCTCACTCAGCATCCCATCCCACCCCCTTCCCACTCACTCACTCACACTCCTCTCCAGTGGACTCAGACACATCAAAGCCGGCGTGAAGGAGACACGGAGCGCAAGACATGAGAGTCCAGATCACACAGTTTGGTGGTAGATTATCACCACATTCACTGATGACCACCACTTCCTCCTGCTGAAGAAAAAAACAAAACAAAAAAAAAAAAACATCCATATTTTGCGAGTGAAGAGGTCCGACGGATTAGAGATTTCACGACTATGAGCAAGCGTGGAAGATTTCGAGATGGAAACTGAACTTCTTCAGGAAGAAAATCCAGGAATATTATTTTTACATCTTCCTAAAGGTAAGATTAAAAATGTAAAAAAAAAATCTTGCAGTTTATTGGCTGATGAATATTTCTACGAAGCCCCTGTGAATACTGTTTGGATAGGCCTTTATATACATTTGTAAATAGCGTTCTCTTTATAGCATTTATTATGACTTATTTAACTATATTACATAAATAAATTACTTAATTATATAATGCCAATATATGCCCTTCAAATAGCTTATGTTTTATCAAAATGTTGAATTACGTTAATAACAGAATTATTTAGCTTTTGTGTTGTAGGCCTATTTGGAAAATATGTAATTCTATAACTAATACATAGGCTATATACGCTCGTATTAAAGGTTACAACTTAAAAACAACTTTTAAAATGCATCTGAATAAATAGAACTAGTGGAAGTTTTGACCTGTAGGATTTTCCTAACTGGAAAAGGTCATGAATAGCTATAATGCAATTTATTATTTACTCTGGAGCTGGTAAACGTATGCAGGCACGCAGCACTGCAGGGGTTTGGCTGCTCCTCAACAGTTCAACAGTAGCTCTTAACCCTGGGGCCACCTGGGTCACCATGTGTCATGCAGGCCGCTGCTCTCAGGCACCCTGTGTCTGCTTTGATGTTGCTGTAGATTAGATTTCTGCAGAAAATCCTTCTGTCTTTCACGTATTCAAGTATTACACTCGTTTAACGACTGACTGAATATCGCTGATGTAAAATGTATGTCTCCATCTCTGGAGGAGCAAACTATGGCTGAAGTTTCAGTTTATTTTTTAAGTTTTATTTTGTTTTCCATATTAAACTCCTGGTGCATAAAAGAGCAACAACATGAACCAAGAAATGTAAACTCAAAATTGACAGTTAAAAGATCTTCTTTCTAAGACAGACTTCTAAGACATCTTTTCAGTGTCTATCAAACCCTTTTTGTGTCCCACTTATACTAATTGTTGCCCAACTGTTGACCTACAGGGTTCAGTCCAGATTTACAACCTCAATTGGAGCCCTCCTACTCCAAAAATCCAATTATTTTACTAAAACCGTGGCTGTGCCGCCTCCCCCTGAACCTATAAAACCGAGAAGGCTGAGCCAACCAGAGTGTCTTTCTGCTAAAACATAAACCATCATGGTTTTGCTGACATTTACACATCTACTTCATGTGACTATTTATTTTAGGTCTCACTATTCAAAATATACATCAATCACTTTGCTTTGAGATCCAACTCAGTTTTGTTGTTCTAAACTTTTGTGTGAAACAAATAAAAATCAACAGAAACCCTAGAATATAACAATAAAAGACGATCACTGATGAAATATCCTTTTGTTCTCTTTTTCTTCCTCCACCTCCTTTTTGTCTGACCTGTTTTACTTTGCATGCGTTTACTAAAACAGTTTGATCTTTATATAATACTGGCTGGCCGTAGACCTTCTAACATCGAAAGCTTTTCTATATTCCCATTATGAACCTCTCAGGCTCTTTACCTCCTCCTTCCCCATACACCCCCCCTCATATCCCTAATTTCTCCGTGCCATCGTCCTCTCCCTCCATCTCTCCATCCCCCAGCCTGGCCTCCACCGCTCTGTTCTGTGCTTTCCTCTCGCTGCTCTCCCTGCTGGGCATCACAGGGAACCTGTACACCCTGGTTCTCCTCCTGAGGCGCAGGAGGAGTAGGAGACGTGGAGCGGGACCGACCTGCTGTTTAATGAGGGTACCTATACCGTCGTGCCTCGCCGCCTCCTCCTCCCCTTCCTCCTCCCCCATCTCCTCTTCCTCCTCGTCCTCCTCCTCTCTTCACCTGCAGGTGCTGAGCCTGGCCCTCGCGGACCTCCTCTACCTGTTCACCGCTCCCTTCATCGTATACGACAGCCTGGCGTCCGGCTGGGCCTTCGGGGAGCTGGGCTGCCGCCTCCTCCTGAGTCTGGACCTCCTGACCATGCACGCCTCTATCTTCACCCTCACCGCCATGAGCCTGGACCGCTACCGTGCCGTGGCCCGTCCCCTCCACACCTCCTCCACCAACTCCTCCGGCCCACTGCGCGTGGGCCTGGCCTGGGGCCTGGCGGTGGCTCTCAGCCTGCCCATGATGATCACTCTGCACCTGGAGGACGGGGAGAACCAGGAGGGCCAGCTGTGTGTGCCGGCGTGGGATGAGCAGAGCTCCAAGGCCTATCTGAGCGTGCTGTTCTGCACCAGCATCCTGGGTCCTGGGCTGGCCATCGGAGCTCTTTACGCCACCCTGGGCCGGCTCTACTGGGTGTCTCAGACCCGGCCCGCCTGGGCCACCGGGGGCAGCACGGCTTGTCCCCCCCGTGCTCCGAAACCCAAAGTCCTGCTCCTCATCCTCGGCATTGTCCTGGCCTTCTGGGCCTGCTTCCTGCCGTTCTGGATCTGGCAGCTACTGCCTCTGTACCAGCCCGACATGCTGCGGACAGTACCGGTTGGGACAGAGGTGACGGTCAACCGGATCCTAACGGGCCTGACATACGGGAACTCTTGCGTGAATCCGTTCTTCTACACGCTACTGACTGGGAAGCGAAGACGCAACCGGCAGACGCTGACATCAGCAAATCAGCTGTGCCGCAAGAGCAGTCCACTGCAGTAATGTGGGTGTTTCTCTAACCATTGAGACCATAATGTGAGGGTGTACGTGTCTGTTTGAATGCTTTACAATTTACACACTAGGCACCAAAGACCGTAGATGAAATTATAGCACTTTGTATAAAAGCTTGGTCAAAGGACGATGTTTCCTATTAGAAGATTTAAGGTTGATAATATTTGCGTATTAAGTGAGTGCAAAATGACAATCTCTGTATGACTGAAATAACACTTTATTTGCTAAATCTGTCCAACGTCTTTGATTACTTTAGTAGGCAAGTTCACACAATGATTATTTTGTTTTAAATTGTTCCCAACAAATTTAAGAACAGAGAGATTTACTGAGTAAATTAAATGTTTGTCTGCTAATAAAGCCTGCGCCATTCAGAAAGAAGAGTTACTGCCATATGTTACATTTCCAGTAAATCTTTAAGGCACTTCTGCATGTTTTCGAGAGAACAATCAAAGAAAAATGTTTGTTTTTGAACAACTGGTTGTAACTGGTCTGGACCTGGTTGGGACATTTTTCTGAGACATTGTTTGTTGACATAATGAATTATGTTTGAGGGGGTCAACAGTCTTTTGTTTGCCTCCCCTGAACCTTGACTCTCTCTATAATCATGACCTGCATGTTGGGTTTGAAAATGTACTTATTATTATTATTATTACGGATCGTGCAATGCTTTGCATGGCCTTGACTTGTGTTGTCTGTAACTGATGTTTATAGTAATGCATAATATATAGCCTTGAATAAAGACCAGATTTATGTTATACACTGTGTCATTTCAGTCTTTATCTTAGAGAAAAATATGAGTAAGAGTCTATTTGGGTGATAAATAACACAACACAACTAAAGATTAAACATTATGAGAATGAATGCCCTGTCGAACAATAGTGGTGACGTAAATGAGTAAAGATAATAGGGGAGGTATACACAGAAAAAGGGGATTTATTCGGATTCATTCAAAAAAATGCTAAGTGGAAAAAAAATGCTAAGTGGAAAAAAAAATCCTGCATTCATACTGTGTGTCTGCTTTAGTGAGTCTGTGGCTTTCAGGTGTTTCCCGTTTTTGCGTGTACTCGCTGGTGTTTCTGTGTCTCCCTGCAGCAGCTACCCCTACTCTGTCTGACTCAAAGGCTGCACTGTACTGTATCACAAACCCTGCTGCTCTTTGACGCAGATGAGCAAATATTGTTGTTTGACAGAGAGGAGTAAAGATGGGGACGGGACGATGGGACAAAAGAGGCGGGAGAGAGACGGGGGAAATATGGCTTGAATATGGACAGAAATACAGGGAGTTATTTTAGGGCCTAGAGGTTTAGGATGCTGAGTGTTTGATAGGATCGCCCCTGTTTTCAGTCTGGACGGTGAACTTCACACCCTCTCACTCACCGTACAAAACAATTGTTCAGGAAATAGATTTAAGAGAAAAACACACATGGTGGAGACATACAAAGAGGACAGCACGAGGTTTGGAAAAACAAGAGACGCACGCAAGTCAGTGAGAGATAACATTTGGAAAGATGAGAAAGTCAAAGATTTTTTTAAACGTTCAGTTTTAAGAAGCATTTATCAGGTCTCTCAAAATGTACATTTTGTGTTCATGTTGGTTTCTTGTCATTTAAAAGTCCATTTGTATAATTCTAAATACCTGGAATTTCCATTAAGGCAAAAATGGCATTTAAATCTTCACGTTAAAAACAACAATACTGTCTTTGAGTGAAACAGATATTCTAACAGGGAGCAGTTAAAGAAGTCGATTCACTGATTCAATAAATGATTTTTTGTCTTGTCTCAAGTGTCTTCCACCTAAATCACACAGGACCATTTAGGCTGATTGACTATAGTTAACTGTTTTTGAGTTGATATTCAATTTCAATACCTTCTGAGACCGGAGTACAGAATCCCTGTATAATTGCTAATTGGAGCAATTTCAAATGCCATTTTAAGTTTGGGTTGGGTTATTTGCACATAAAGTGCATCAAATAAGAAAACCAGAGATCTGCAAGAGAAGCCATGGAAACCGGCAGGGCTTTGCTGCATTGGTAATACCAACAGGTTGAAGAGGAACATACCAAAAGCGTTTGTCACGTGAACTTGTGCGTTTCCCTGCACTGTAATGCCATTATTTGTGGAGCTGTAGGGCCCTTCTGTAGTCCATGCTGCCCACCATGTGTTTCCATTTACCTGCTCCGGCTACCTCTGAGCAGAACGTTCCCACTGCAGTTATTATCCGGAGCCCTGTGCGGTCACGCCGCAGGGGGCGCTTCTGTTGTGAACTTAATGCAATATCCATCCACCGTCCACAGACAACCGAGGCCCTCTCAGCACATTTGTTCATTCACACACAGTCTCTTTCAGACAAAGAGCCAGCTGCACGTATGTGTTGGAAATCATGAACCCTCATATGAGACCAGGTGATTTCTGGACCCCTGGGTCATACCAAAATGACAGAAGGCGGAGGTGTAGCTTGTGTAAAGACGAAGCCCATCCAAAAAAGACACTTATGAGCGATGTGGATATTAAAGCACAGAGAGCTTGTTGTTCAGTTTTGGTAGTCTGCACGGTGGACAGGTTTTAGGTGTCTGTGTGTTCTAAAACTCAATATATCCGATGATTAAGTCCTCCCTCATGTCTGTGGGGATGACTGAGTGTTTGATAAACTTCAAATACGCTGTGTTTGGTCAACCCAACCAAATACATGGAAAATATTGTCTCAGTTGGCAGGCTGGTCAATCTATAAACCTTGTATTGTTTGAGTTGGTAGCCGCCAGGGCCAGCTGGCTCGCTCCAATCATAACTTTTGTCCTGTGAAACAGAAGCTTCTGATTTCATCCTGAGATAGTGGCCACTGTCTTAATCTTCTCCGGTCCAGTGGGGAAACAGGAGGACAAATATTTTCCTCTCTGTTCCCTCTGCTCTACCTGTGGATTCCATAAATTCAGCACGCGTCCTTTTCTTGGAACCGCCAAGCATCTTTCCATCCCATGGCCCCTCCTCTTCAGCAGTGTTTGAGGCTGGTGCAGGTGCCCCTCCCCTGGGCCGCCCGCTCAGGAAAGCACCCCGCTGTGTAGACGAGACAAGGCCGCAGCCCGGGCCAAATTCACGCTGTGAGGCGTATAAGAGGCTCCCATTCTCTCCAGACATACACACACACACAAAAAGATTCCCTTAGCACTCCGCTCCTCTAAAATTCAATCTTCCCATCTGTTTTCCCTCTCTCAATCACTGTACACTGTCTGCCTCGCCAAAACTCCACATGCTTCACCTTATAGGACATTAGGAGAATTTTAAAAACATTTTACATCACACTGAAATTATCATTAATGTCCCATTAAATCACACGTTGTCTATACAATATTTAATAAAAACCGCTTGTAATTGCTGGTTTGACAGCAAACACTGAAATCTCTGCACTGACAGTGTTTCTTTGTTTTACCCATGGTGAACCCACCGTGAGGCGCCCTCTTCCCCATCGCGTCCCCTGACTTCACACCTCCGTGTCAGCCGCCAGGATCAGGCCGGACCCAGGCCCGCATGCCTTTAAGGCCGGAGGTTACATCAACCGACATACACATTACGGTTCGCACTAGGGCTCTTACTAGGAAAGACAGTAAATATGGCACGTCTGCCCCTATCGCCTCTCCTCTCCCTGTGTTTCACCGGGTCTCTGTCCTCCCTCCTCCTCCTCCTCCTCCTCACTGCCCGTAAACATCATCCCCGTCAACTCGGGCGTCAAAGCTCCCCTGACCTCTGACCCCTGGCGCTACACTCATCTGAACGCCAGGACAGCATCCAGGTAGATCATCTGCCTTTTCTGAGGGAGGACTTCATGCACATACATGACACTGTTCAGTATCCAAATATGAGACAGTGACCGTACATAAATATACAAAATATTTCCAATTTCCAGGACTTTCTGTTTGCTATGATAAAGTTACATTTTAAACAAAGGAGCAACTGATAGATTTAAGTTATAGCATTTAGTTTAGGTCAACAGGTTAAAAAAATAGTAGCAGCTTCACTATCCCTTAGTAGAAGAGCAACACTGACGGGTAGCCCACAGTTAGAGTGTTAGAGCGCCACCTGCAGGTGAAGGGAGAGAACAGCAAAGATTTGTAACCCAATCATTTTTGCCCCCTTAAAGCCTAAGTGAAGGTTTTTGGATGTTAAATCCTTTTTTTCCTAATGAACTAGAAACACAAGAAACCAAATACTCAGACATAAGTCCTCTGTTTATCTGCCTGGTCTCTTCTCTACAGGATCCTACACTTTGTGACATCCATTTGTGATGTGTTGGACATGAAATCAGTGCTTCCTCCGCTCATTTTAAACATGAAATCACATTTTAGAAGTTACAAAACATGTGGACTCCTAAGGCTCCATATTTTTAATGTGTGAAGGCTGGTGAACTGTAATGTGTCTTAAGATAAAGCTGAAGCAGCAGCTCGCTGTCTCTACACCAGCTTGAGCCAATGAGAACAAAATATTTACATTTACACTGATTTTAAAAAATCCTGAACGTTTGCAATCCTTAATTTTCATTCCAATTTATAACCCTTAAATCACTTTAAGTAGATTTAATTTTAGGCGTAGTTGACATCCATTAGTTACATCACATTTCTCCCATTTTTTCAGCACAGCAAATATAGAATATAGATAATAAAATAATGAGCTTCTGTTATAGAAATAGTTAGCTTTTAATTCAAAATTTTTGTTGACTGAACTGGTGACTTCTAGACACAACATATTTTCACATTTCTTCACTGCAATTTCATGTTACTCATCAGCCAAATAGGTCTTCAATACTGACTTAATTTCAATTAATTCAGACTATAAAACATAACAAACCAATTCAAAATGACATTCACAATGCCCCAGAGCACATAGTAACACCAAAGAACATCTTGTTCTGTGCAACAAATGGCACCAAACCCCAAATATCCAATTTATAATCAGCAAAACCCCACAAAATCCTCAATTTTAAAGAACCTGGAAACATCAAGGATATGGATTTTCTTTTGCTTGACAAACTTTTGATAATTAGTCAATAATTGAATAAACAAAATGGTGATTCATTTTCTGTTTCCGACATGTTTACTGGCTGTCCAGGCTGATAGTTATATTATATATCATTATATCCTGGTTATTTTATTCTATTTTCCCACAACGGTAAACAGCATCTTGACATTTCACAGAATTATCCTTAAATTAATGCAAAAAGCTTTACATTAATTCAGAGTTTCCTGCTGCGTGCACATTAACCATTCATCTGGAGGCCTATGTACAAACACAGCATTTTGCATCACTACTGTAGAACATACACAAACATGATGCCTTGAACCAGAAGCTTTTATCAGCAGCAGCAGCAGCTCGTAACAAAGCTGCATTTGCTCCATGTGTCTCTATTACACAACATGTTCTTGTCTGTCTTTGCAGAACCAGGTGGTTCAGTAACTGACCCATCCCGCTGTCCCCAGAGGAGAGGACATGTCCTGAGGGCTCAACACACTCGGTTCATCCAGTAAAAGGACAAATACCTCAATAGGCAATGTTATTCATCACTATTATCTTCATATCCATGTAATCCATGCATCCATGTAAATAACCCAGCAATTTAAAATAAATAAATAAATAAAGTGATGCATCCAACTCAAATATTGTAACTTGATTATCTACTTTCAGTAAAAGTAAAGACAACTTATTGAAAATAAAATGTGTAGAAGGTTCTGAGTATGTATTTTTAAAGGGGAACATGGTATAATGTGAGTTTTATAACTTTATAATGGGAGGAAGATTAAACTAGATCATTAAAAGGTTGAAAAACTATAAAAGAAAGTTGATATATGGGTCAGTGACAAAACTATCAAGTTTAACTCTCTTAAAAAATAAAAACACATGTTATGAACTAGTTTAATATTCTAGGTGGATTATATATTTATTTCTATTATTGATATATTATATTATTTTATTTTTTTATTACACCATTTGACATTTGATTTGATTTGTAAAAAAATGCACAAAATCCTGATTTTTGTCAAAAAAAATGTACAAATGGACTTTTGAATAACAAGAAACCAACATGAACACAACATGTACATTTATAGACCTGATGAATGCTTCTTAAAACTGTATTTTAAAAAGTTTTGAATTTCTCATCTTGACAAACATTATTTGTCATGGCTGTTTGCTTCAAATAGCCGCACAGTTTTCAAATCCTATTACACAAATACTGAGAAGCACAACTGCACGAAAAGCTGCTTAATTTGACTAACAGTATTTCATTATTCATTACTTTCACTCTTGAATTGGAAAGCAAAGTAAAAACTAACGTCAGCCTCAGAAGCATAAACAAAGCCATGGTTGTGATTTGTGAAACGAACACCAGGGCTTTAAAATCGAGCCAGTTCCTCTAACACGACACAACCTGGATCCTGATCAAACTCACGAAAGCAGCAACGCCGCACGAAAGAACCTGAACTAGGCCGAGCCGATTGTTCAATCTGTTGATCCATGTCGCCCCCACGCAGCATTCTCACCTTCCACAGTAACTTGCACCTCCGTTCCATGTCTCTAAGTTCCTGGGTGGTCAGTAACTGAACACCTGTACCTGCTGCGTGGCTCTCAGTAACCTCCTAGATAAGAAATGAATGGGAGGAAGTCGCTGTGATGCTCTGGGGATTCGTTCTGTCTCATTCTGCTGCACTGAAAACTAAACTGTGTTAGAATTAAGGAGCAAACCAGGTCACAAACCTGGCTGGCATCACACTGAACGCTTAAACGTGAAGTTCTAACAAACAGGGTAAGATTAAGAGATTTTAGGAAGCTATTTAGTTGGTAAAAAAAACAGTTTCCAAAAATATTTTTTTCTTTATTTTTTAACTTGATAGCTCTGTATTTATGACAAATGCACTTACTTTCTTGCTAGTTGCCATGATTTATGCATGTCTACTTTGTAAATTAGGGTTGTGCAGACAATAAATCAGGTTATTCTTTAACATCCACTAGCTTTGTTAATATTGTGTATCATATTAACATATTAAGTAGTTGTAAGCCTGTAAATCAGCTCAAGTGCTGATACATACAAATACTTAAAAGCAAGGACTAACACACTCAAAAACTGTTTTTTCTCCAGAGCCGTTACCACCCTGAACATAACCCGCACCATCTGTGACAGATCAAACCCAGTGAACCCACACTCTAGGCAATATAAACATGCAATTTTTCACAATCATGTGCAATATGAATTAAATAATATACATACATTCTCTTACCCTGTGTATATATGTATATAGTAATGCCACCACACCTTCTATTTCAAATATATATTTTTTTTAATGTTTTTTTTGTATTGTATTTATATTTGAACTGCATTGAAACATGGAGATGCTCCAATTTCATTATATATTCGATGTACAATGACAATAAAAGGCATTCTATTCTATTCTATTCCAAGTCCATTCTTGACAATGGAAACAAATTGTCAAAACAAAAATATGTTGTAGTAAAATATCAAAAGTTCCAAAGCCGCTCGAGGTGAGTGTTTTTGACAATTTTGTGAAAACTGGGCAAAATACATGTGCTGATGAAGATCATGTGATGTGTTTGAAAGCTCTACAACATCTAGTAAATGGAGCTTAATGTGCCTGATTTAGTTAGATCAGCATGCATTCAAGTATGAGGGACAGATCAGCTAAATGTGAGCTTAATGTTGCAAGACATTTGCAAACTAATTATCTTTTTTAAAACACAAATCAATCTACAGAATAACATCCTGAAACTTGATTTAACGTTACATTCTACAATCTTTAGAAAGACATTTAAAGTATAGATGCTCAAACCTACCTTGACTGCTCTGAGAAGTCCTGGACTTTCTTTCACGTCTGTTTCGTTAATGAATCTGAAGCTTAAGCTGTTGAACCTCCTCAGGAGAAACTCACCTGGACATGCGACAGGTGACAGGTCACAGGTGAGGCCTGTGAAGCTGTGAGAATACGCCCTCTAGTGGCTATAAATAACATTATAATTATTCATATTATTAACCGGGGGCGGAAACGGTAACCTTTTTAGAGCAGCGAAAATATTTAATATAATATTATAGTAATTATTATTATTATACAAACAAAAAAGGCACGCTTTGTTTTTAAAGATACAATATAATTCACAAAAACTAAGGGCGCCAAGAGCAATAGTAACTAAACAATATAAAACAAGTTAAACATAAAATACTAAACAAAATATAGAAATCACCCAAGTAAGTAGATATTCGAAAAGATACACGGCTTTTACAACATTTCACATATTTTATATAGTTTTTTTCTCTCTCTTTTTTTTTTAGAAAACAACGTTTAGTACATTTTATTATTATTCCCACATTATATTAGATTAGATAGGTATTATTGATCCTTTGGGAGGTTCCCTCAGGAAAATTGAAGCTCCAACACGTCACATACAGAGAAATAATAATATGTAATAAATATGTAATAATAATATTTCCACAAATCAAATTTAACGTTCAGTACGACTAATTCAATTCTTATTAGCATTTAATTAATTTTCAAATGACTTATTTACATGGTATTTTTATGTTATAAATACCAGTTGCTTATTACGTTCTGACATCACTCCAGACCAATGGGTGGCAGTAATGAGTCGGTAATCAGTCGGTGCTTGCCAACCGATAATAAACCATAGAAGAAGAAGAAGAAGAAGAAAGAAAAAAGACGAAGAAGAAGCAGCTACTTAACGGTGGCTAACAGCACAGATAGTCCAAGCTGAAAACGAGTGGACGTTTCTCAAGTTTGTTTTTTATGTTGAGAGAAATCATAGTTTGACGGGATATTGATGTCATTTTGTGGAAGCCAGAACGGCGGGTGAGTGCGTCACAACGGAGCAGCGGTTTTCATGCTTGTAGATGCTTCCAGTTAGCACGCTAACCTAGCTGCGGCTAATGCTAGTAGGTTCGTAATTACATGTTATATAATTACTCAGAACGCGTGTTGCTGTATTTTGTTTACACGTAAGTTATCACACTATGCCAAAATGGACTTGTCTTTTCTGTCCAACATTAACAGTGTAAATGTCATTATTTAGTCAATGGTGGTGTGTCCTTTAGGGTAAAAAAACAACATATGCAAATGTGCTTTCACTCTCCTCCTTTTCCCAGTTTAGTAGACTAAATCATTGTTTTTGGTTTATTTTGGTCATTCAGCCGCCGCAGCAAATGGGACCAGCCGGGCCCGGGCTCCGGGGGGATGGGGGAGGCTGAGGCTGCACCGACCGGAGCTCTGGATGCTGCAGCTGCGGTCGCTGCCAAGATTAATGCCATGCTGGTGGCCAAGGGCAAGCTCAAACCCTCTCAGATCGGCACCCCGGGACCTCCCGAGAAGGTAGCATGTATAAATGGTGGTGAAGTGTCACCATGGTTGCAATAAGTTTAATTGTGGTGCAATAATGTCTGTAATAACAGCGAGTGTGTAAGTTGTTGTATGTCTATGACAGGGGTAGGCAAAATGTTCAAAGCCATATTGAACCAAAAAAACTAATCTGGGGAGCCACAATAAATAAAAGCCTTATATGAAGGTGACACAGGCTGTTAGTGTATGTTGGCTATATTAGCCTACTATCAAAATGACTAAATAGGCTACAAATACATAATGAGAACTCAGTTTATTTTCCCTGCAGTTATCCTGGTGAGAATGACACACCACGTGACTACTTTGCTGTACCAGATTTGCTGCTTTAGTTATTTTAATTTCCATAATGTATTATGTTTTGTTGGAGTGATGAAATTATATAAATAGAATAAAGAAATCAGATTTTTGGTTCATTCATTTTTATTTTTAGAATTTGATAAAAAACAAATACAATACAATCCTCTTCTTTTTCCCTCCTTATCTGGGCAACAGACTGCACTTAAACACAGCCTGCATTTATAAAACTAATGAACCGCAGCCTATTGAAATAGTAAGTAGGCTATATAAAACGAAAATAAGCCTGTTTTAATTTAGATTTCAGGTAATTTCTGGTCATTCTACTGACTTATTACACATCCAGCTGTTGGTTTACAGCAGCACCTGCCTGGCACCGCGGTGCTGAAACGTGTCGCAGGCTTTGATGTAAATCTTGAATGAAATTGACTATTTATTATACACATTTTTACAACATTGGAATATGTTAAGAATATTTGTCCTCCTTCACTTCAGGGATTATTATCTTATTTAACTGCAATACAGAACTATGTTACATGTTATAGTCACTCATAAATTAATCTTTTAAAATCTAAAACCAGCTCTGTTGTCATACTATATTATTAGATGTGGTAAATATGATGAGAACTAGGTCCACAGTGTCACAGACACAGTCTGTACCATTTGTCTGAAATAAGAAGTCATTTTAAAGTATAGCTGCTTATCAAAGAACAAAGTATCACATTTATATTTATTTTGAACCAGAACATTACGCTACTTTGGCAGAATTATTTGTAGGCTAATAATTCTGCCAATATATTGTATCTGTACATTATACAGTAATTATACAATTATATATACCTCATCCATAAGCTTTCCTCATAAAATTCTTCAATGTGTACCAAATGAAAACACACACCTGTATCTCTCCTTCCTAACTCAGCCTATGAGTGTCGGGAAGTCTCCGGTGCCGACAAAAGCCAAGGATGACCTGGTGGTAGCGGAGGTTGAGATCAACGACGTCCCTATAACCTGCCGCAATCTTCTCACGCGCGGACAAACACAGGATGAGGTCAGCAGCAATACAGATGATCTTATTTTACAGAATGAAGTTCATGAATCAGCTTGTGGATTAGTTATTTGGTTTATTTGTTTGGTTTGCCTGCAGATCAGTAAAGTGAGTGGTGCTGCTGTTTCAACCAGAGGCCGTTACATGACTGCAGAGGAGAAGGGCAAAGCGCTACCAGGGTGACTCCTCACACCACATTTTCAATAACTAATCATGAAAAACACCATTGGACCTGTTATAATAATAATAATATTTTAACACAGACTGGCAGCGGTACTGATTGTAGGATCAGCGGTTTAATTCTGAATGCTTAGATTCCGGATGTGTGGACGGCAACCTGTAGTCACCGCTGTTAATATGTGGGTGTGAATGTGTGAATGTACGCTTGTAGTGTAAAGCGCTTTGAGTGGTTGCAATGACTAGAAAGGCACTATACAACTGCTGTCCATTTACTATTTACTTTCTGCTCTTTCCACACAGGGATCGACCTCTGTATCTGCATGTACAAGGACAGACTCGAGAGCTTGTGGACAGTCAGTATTTCCTCACACTTCTCTTCAGTCATTCATGGATCTATTTTCTTTTAAATACAATGACTGATGATTCCACTTCTTCATTTTCCAGGAGCAGTCAACAGAATCAAGGAGATCATCACCAATGGTGTTGTGAAAGCTGCAACTGCCTCATCAACAGCTTCATCCTTTTCCCCCAGCGGGGCATCAGTCACAGTTTACCAGCAACACAACCCGCCTCCACCCTCGCTGCCCCCCATGACCCACCACAAACCACACTTTCAGTCAGGGGTAAGACACTTCCCTTTTTGTTGTTTTACTTCTCACAAACTAAGATGATTCCAGGAAAAAAAAAAACTAGATATTTTAAAACTGACTGGCTGACTGTCACGCTATTGTGGCAGTCAAATAAGTTAGGTTAAAGTTCCCACTGCACACGTTTCCTGGTTTTACTTGTTATCCCTATACATTTGTGCTTTTTAAGTACCTAAAAACTATGAATATAATATCTCAAGTTCCAGAAATAACTTAATTTTGTGTATATGTCATTCACATTAATGAGATATTTATATATAAATACATATCACAATATAAGACCTTTTGAAGAAAACTGAGGGTTGTCTTTCTGCTTGACAGAGCCAAAACCAACCAATTCTTTTATTCTTTTGCATTTCTTCAAGCTGTCAAACAAGATGTCAAACTTGATATAGCTTAAGTTTCTTTTGGTTTAATCAGTGCATATCCTACAATTTTTGTAAAGCTAAGTTTTACTGTTGCAATCCCTGTTTGTCACAGGCTCTGGCAGAGATCTAGCTGTCTTGTATTTACGAGCCACACCGTCACTAAGTCAGGGATGAGTAATAAATACCGAACAAACTTGGATACCCTTTCCTTTCAAAAAGATAATAAACAAATTGCAGTTTGTGAGCTGAATGTTAAGGTTCTAATGTTTTGAAGCATCTGAACACAACAGTCTTAAAGATCTATGCTACCAAAGAAGTCTGCTGTAACTAAAACAAAATAAATGTTGTATGTTGTTTTTCTTTCAGATGCACTATGTTCAAGATAAACTCTTTGTGGGCCTGGAGCACGCTATCATGGGGTTTGTGGTCAAAGAGCGGGTGGAGGGCCCAGGTTGCTCGTACCTGCAGCACATCCAGGCCGAGACTGGGGCCAAAGTCTTCCTCAGAGGAAAAGGATCAGGCTGTTTGGAGCCCGCCTCTGGACGAGAGGCCTTTGAACCCATGTACATCTACATCAGGTGGGGGATGCTCTATGAAATAATTCTTAGGAAAGATTAAGATCCTTTTCTTGGTAGGAATTACTCATTCCGCTGGGGGCTGCGGTAATGCAGTACGCTGACTATTACTGCGATAATAGTCAGCTACAGTTCTACAGTTTTTCGCAGCTGTGTGGGCTTACGACAACTAAATTTAGTCTTTTTACTTCCCAGTCATCCTAAACCAGAAGGACTTGCAGCAGCAAAAACATTGTGTGAAAATCTTCTTCAGACAGTGAGTAATTTCCTCTTTCTTTGAAAGGATTTACCATAAAACAGCCTTTGTCTGTCCTTTTCTTTTGCTGTTACTATCGACATTCCTTAAGTACCCAGGGACCTAATAAACGAGTGACAACTGGAGATGAGATGTCCTTAAAAATCAAGAGCTTGTAATAAAGCTTTATGACTTCATAATGTTTATCACTGTTGCTCACAGTGCACAGCACCAATATTCCAACCGTACAGGAGTTTGGCACAAGTCCAGAGCAGCACAGATGTGTAACCACTGTTGCATAAGCATGCCAACCTAACGATTGTAAGTTAATATTAATTTCCACCTGACGCTGGCATACAAAGTGAAAGGCAAACTCTAAATAAACTGCACTTCCTTGTTGTATGAATGAGGTAAATAATTAGTCAGATATGCTACTAAGAAAACCTGTTAGCAGATAGTTGTGGAAGTATTCTGTATGTTCTATACCATACATCAGTTGTATTGGAGTATAAGTATGTAAATATATGTAGGTTTATATTCTATTTTTTTCCATAATAATAATTTAACTGTAATGACTATACCCATTTTTTCTTTGTGCTTTTGTTTCATGAATCACTATGACACCTTGTGTACATGGCTTCTTTTCTCTAGGTTCATGCAGAGTATTCTCGCTTCCTCAATCAAATGAGCAACATGATGCCAACGCAACAAGGTTCACTACTACTGGTTGACTTTATGTTCTCATTTCTCACTTGAATGATATCATATGCCTCAGCTAATGGTTACAGTATTTCATGTCAAACATATCTTCTCTAGAAATCACTGAATGAGCCTGACATATGAGCCTGAGCCTGTCCCTCCTCTTCTTCCTCCAGGCTTCACACAGCCTCCAGTGGTGAATGGGATGCTGCCACAGCCCCCTTACTACCCTCCTGCTGGATACCAGCCAGGCTACCCCATGCCTGTACCCCCACCTCAGCCTGTACCTCCACCTTACACAGTCCCTCCTCCCATACCTCCTGCTGCATCCACAGGTGTTCTCCCTCAGTACCCGCTCCCCCTGGTCCCCGCTCCAGCCCCCGCCCCGACTCCAACTCCTGCACCCACCCCCGCTCCGGTACCACAGGTAGGCCAGAAATCTTTGTCATTAAAAAGGGAAACATTATAAAGGTAAATTTTTATAGGGTTTTAGTTATTTGATTTTAAGATCTGGTTGTTCTGTAAATACTGTCCCATGTTTCAAAAACCTCAATCCATAGATAAATGTACACAGCCCATAGACAGAATGGTCGCTTCCATCTAACCATAGAAACCATAGCCTGCTCAAACATGATTGATCGATCAGCTCTGTAACTCTTTCTGGTCACAAATTAATTGTAAAATAGTTGCATACAGATTCTGTATATATGCATGCAGATATAGTGTATATCCTGTATATCATACAAACATGCAAAACAGTTGACACTTGTGTTTTTCTACTTTCTGCAGAATCTTCCTCCTGTTTCCTTCCCTCCATCAGCTGCAGCACCATCCAAAGCTCCACCACCCGCTGCTCCAGGAAACCCACCACAGAAAAGACGCTTCACAGAGGAGGTGCCAGACGAGAGGGACAGCGGCCTGCTCGGATACCAGGTGATCAACAACTTTTCCAGCTTGTTTTATACAGCCTTTAGTCATTTCCTTTTCCATCTTTTTTTCTTTTCCCACCCTACACAACCCTCTTCCCATGAATGGTTTGTTTTCTCTGCCTTGTGCCAGTCGAGTCATAAGTGGTTTCTGTCCTTAGCTTCTCTCTTTCATTACTACTAAAAAACATTATGTCCCTTCTTTCTTCAACTGATTTTGTACATTGGATAAAACGGTGATGGCCTATTGTTTCCTGTTGCTGTTTCTATTATATGCTTCTAGTGGTAAAGTGCAGTTTCACAAGAGGGTATTTTTTTATAATAAGCTTAGAGTATCTCTTGAGGAAATGTTGAACTGGTCACAGATGTGTGGTAAGCTATAACTTACACTTTAGTCGTATGAAAATGTCAGGACAGGGTTTAGTAGAGGATGTCTGCTAATCGCACCTGTGTGTTTTTCTGCTCATAGCATGGACCCATTCATATGACTAATTTAGGTGCAGGCTTCCCAGTGGGCAGCCCCGAGACTACAGGACCCCCACCACCGAGTTCCTCTGGTCCCCCAAGTGAGAGGGACAGGTAGAGACTTCTTAGATAACTTATTCATTTTTTAAAAAATCAGATAAGCAGCAATGCGTCTGTATGCAAACTCAAAGCATTTCTTTCTGTCCTCCAGTCGGCAGTTAATGCCTCCACCCCTGTTGCCTGTGAACGGAGTGAGACCGAAGATGGAGGAGAGAAGGCCACCGCAAGGCCCCGTGGGTAAGGGCATTATCCTGTGGATTGACAAATCCCTGCCCAAAGCCAAATCCACAGTTCCTGACTGTGGAATGTGCCCCTGTAAGCTTAGCCTGGATCTATTCAGAGCCTTAATGTAGTGCTGCAAAGAGTAAAATGTAAATCCTCTCTCGGGTCACTGGCCTGTAGCAAAATGTTAGTCATTTTACTCAAGATTTTTGATGAAGGCACTAAGCAGTTGTCCCAAAATGTTTACTGTTTTAAGAATTGTAATCTGGCAGATTTAGATAAAAGCACACACAGACCCTGATGGTTTTCATGATTCTTCCAGGATGCTGCTGCTGTGACTAGAAATCTCCAGATAGTGAGATGGAGCTATGACTCGACATTGTTCAGAAGTCTAACCACCTTACCGTCCCGTTCTGATGACATCATCAGTCTGGAGTGTGCGTTTGTTTGCTTTCCTCACTAACGAGAACCTCTCCTGTTTTTGTGTTTTCTCTTTTTCTCTGTGTTTTTCTTCTCTTCCATGTGTCTCTGGGTGATGGCGGATGCTGATTGGGGGTGGGGCACGACTCGTCCTGTGACACTGTCCTGCCGCTCGATTGGACGGCCCTAATGCTGTCGCTCCCCACCAACCAATGGCTGCTTTCGAATGGCTGCCCCCTCCTCTACTCTGCTCACATAAACCATGATTTAAATCTATTAACTATTTGTTTCTCCCACAAATGTGTTTTGGATATAATTAACTTGTCTTATTTAAAACATGTTGCTGCTGTTGTTTTTGTGTTCTTTCTCTTCTCGTCTCTCTCCTGCCTTTTCCAAATATGCTCCCTCTCCCTTTTTTTGTTTGCTCCCCTTCTTCCTGTTCCAGAGCCTGCGGTAAAGAGGATGAAAACGGGTCTGGTGGCGTACACCGGCGACTCCTCAGATGAAGAGGAAGACCACTCAATCTCTAAAGCCTCAGGGCCAGGTAACCCTGGGGCACTTCCCCCCACATCCTCATCCTCAGGCTGGACACAAGGGTATCGCTGTCCACCTCCACCACCCCCTCGTGCTAAAACACAACCACAGCAGCAGTCTATGCCTTTCTGGATGGCGCCTTAGAACAGGGAAAATCTAAAGTCCCACAGTGCTCTGTGCCCAGCCTTAAAGGACAATCCCCCAAACTGAGCCCGTCTTTTTCCAGTATTCACCACCACTCATTCATCACATGGATCCTAAACAGCTGTGTTGGTCTCAGAATTATTTTAGTACTTAAGTCCAATTGGACTTACTAATGTTTTGGAAAACTCCTGTTTGTTTTTTTTTGTGCACATTTAGAGTTTGAAGATGAACATTGAAAAAAAAATGATGCTTCAAACAACTCTGTGGATATAGAGATGGTCAGAAGAGCAATAATCTGCCTCTTGTTTTATTTGAAATGGAATGATAAACCCTCATCGGGACAAGTGTTTGAATATATTGTCTTTGTAAAAACAATATCACATGCCAATGATGGTTTACATCAACAATCAAGTTTCATTTATCCCTAATTTCCCACTTTCTCACCACCTTTACCTTTCCCTGTCCCAAGTCAAACAAACCATCCTTTGCTATTCTGGTCTTTTTGTACAGGTCACATATCGGACTAATATGTAGTAAACCTATTAAATTGATTTCATGCTTTTATGAAATAAATAAACTTAATTTATTGCAGTGTGTGAACTTCTAATTCTTGGCATTGTGTCTTTTCCATATATTCTTTACAAAGGAATCCAGCCATTAACTGTTGAGTTCTGTCCTCCAGAATAAACAGTGGATTTACTTTCTGCAACATTTGAGATAAAACATCTCTCACCATATTTGTTGACTAGGTTTTGCAATAACTTAATCTTGAATGAAACCTCAGTTCATGCTATGCAAATTTCACTGCATCCTACATTTTTTACTTTTTAAAAGCTATAGTAACAAATATCTAGTATGATGAGCTATGAAACAGAGTTAACGTTGCTGTGAAGCAACAAATGCTCAGCATCAGATCATCTCGATCTCCGGCTCTCTCGGAGGGTTTTTCTCGTTATACTGAGCGATGCGGCCCTCCATGACTGGCCGGAAGTGGCGGATCAGCCCCTGTGGGAGAACAAAAGTACTTGTTAAAAAGTAAATTAGTGCTTGTTTGACCTTTTGACTTCATTCAGTGTTTCATGTTGCAGCTTTATTTGATGGCCCAGGTCAGTAAACCAATCACCTGCACAGGCCAGGCAGCTCCGTCCCCGAGGGCACAGATAGTATGTCCCTCTATCTGCTTACTAAGCTCCCAGATCATGTCAATCTCCGAAACCGCTGCTTCACCTCGAACAAATCTCCACATCATTCTGTCCATCCAGTCCACTCCTGGGGGAGATGACAACAAAGAAGGGAAACAGAAAAGACATACCGTATAATTTATTGGGGGTAATGTGTCAGTCAACATAATAGGACTTCTACAGGTGATATACAAGCAATGTGGTATAACCCTAAAAACCTGGTAGCAGATACTTAAATAAACAGATACTTAAATTAAACAGACACATACTATCAACAAGTTTTATATTGTAGGTGGATTATATATTTAAAATGTATCATTCTTTTTCAGATACAACAGATTTGACATTTTGTGTAAAAAATCACACAAAATGATTTCTGTACAAAAAAAAAATTATATAAATAAGAAACCAACATGAACACCTTTTGAGAGACCTGATGAATGCTTCTTAAACTGTATTTTAAAAAGTTCTCGACTTTCTCATCTTGCCAAACATTACTTGTCTCTGACCCAGTGATGAATATTGATGTCTGGTTTTCACTAAATTCACTAATATTTTCTTATTTTTGTTCTTTCTTAGGTAAGTTAAGTGTTTTACGAGCGGTCAAGAACAATCTTACCAAAATAAGAAAAAAACATTTTGTTTATCCAAGGAACATCAAAAATGCATAAACACCATCAAGTAATCACATTTAAATTATGTTTTACAGTAATTATGATTGCATTACACAATTTATGGGTTAAAACACTATTGGTCTAGTGATCAGACTGATAGACTTACAATGTCTCAGTGGGTTCTGCTGGGTCCGTTGGATCTATTTTTGGGGCCTTTATTTCAACATGTTGAAAGCTTTTTTTTGTTAAAATACTCAGCAGATACTTACTTCATTCCATTTGTTCCCTTTACCTTTGTTGAATCACATTCATGAATAGAAATGCCACTTTTTATATCTATTTAAACTATAGTGAGGTCAGTTTACACAACATCTATCTGAAGAATATATTAATCCTACCTCTATAGTTTGAAAAAATAATTATTTGGGCCCCACAAACCCAAGGGCCTTATACTTGTTAAATACAGTATATCCAAAACAAAATGTAGCTGCAGTAACTGGTGTGTCTGTAAATGCACGGTGCCATTCAGAGAATGTTGCTGCATGAGGCCCAATGTCACTTCATGACCTGAAACACATTCTCTGCAGTTCCTCACCCTCTCTGCAGGGGGTGCACTGGCCACAGCTCTCATGTTTGTAGAACTCCACCAAACGTGCGATGCCTCGGATCACATCAGCCTAGAGGAAAAATACATTCCACTGAGTGTGTGTGCAGACAGACTGTGTCAGTGTGTTTTATGATGAACATCATGCAGGGGATTGTTTACCGATTTATCCATCACTATGACAGCAGCGGTGCCTAGAGCGGTCTCCGCACGGACCAGATCATCGAAATCCATCAAAACATCATTGCACACATGCTGCGGGATGATGGGAGTGGAGGAGCCCCCCGGGATCACCCCTAATAGATTGTCCCAGCCTCCCCTCACTCCTCCTGCACCCATCGCAAGAGAAGGGACAGGAAGTCATGTCAACACCAGGCAAAAGTAAAACCAACGTCAACACACAAACACACACACACACCTGCATGCCTCTCTATGAGCTCCCTCAGAGGGATCGACATCTCTTCCTCCACCGTGCACGGTGTGTTTACGTGACCTGAGATGTTAAACAGCTTGGTTCCAGAGTTCCTCTGCCTCCCAAAGCTGGCAAACCACGCTCCGCCTCGGCGACAGATCGCAGGCGCCACAGCAACCGTCTCCACATTGGAGACTGTTGTTGGGCATCCGAACACACCTTAAGGGAGAGAGTTGCACACCAGTGAGTAAAACTATATAAAAACTATATAATACTTATATGTCTGTGTATTTAATTCAATTAATTCATTGTATTCTATTAACGTAATTATTATTTCATTTCTGATCATTGTCCTCTTTAAGGTCTTAAACCATAATGGATCCCTGTATCACACTGAAAGCTGCAGGCTCTGAGTGTCTACCTCACCTATGTCTGCGGGGAACGGCGGCTTCAGTCGGGGTTTCCCTTGTTTGCCCTCAAGAGACTCGATGAGGGCCGTCTCCTCCCCACAGATATAAGCTCCGGCTCCGCGCATCACAAACACGTCAAAGTCGTACCCTGAGCCGCAGGCGTTCCTCCCTATCAGCCCTGCATTGTAGGCCTCAACAATGGCCACCTGTTTGTAGAGAGGAGAAACATCACTACCGGTGTGTACTGTTTTAAATGCATTCATTATGTCTTTGAAAATGTATGGTTTGTCTTGATGTTGGTTTTATGTCATTTGAAAGTCCATTTGTACAGTTTTTTATAAAAGTCACAGGGAATGTGTGATATTTTGACACAATAGTGTCAAATGGTGTAACCGAAAAGGAATTATAATTAAATATTTAACCCTTTATTTCATTACCATATGGCAACAATTACTGTATCTTTGTTTTTCTAAAAAGCTGTGATATAAAATCTGTTTTTACAGTTGGGTGAGAAAAGGGGGCTTTTATTTTGAAGGACATAGAATTTATGAGGTCACATGACCAGGATATCCTGTTTACCAGTCCCTTTAGCTCATGGACATTTGACATGTGAACATCAATGTCTCACAATCCAAGGTTGCCTTTTATTCAGAATTTTGATTTAGTTTGATATATTTTTTCTAATATGCTAAAATAGATTTCTTGTCATATGTCAACAACATGCAAAAAATGGAAAATTCCTAGTACACACAATCTAATGGAGTCTCATTGACTTATATAGCATGAAACTATCCTGAAACTATGTTTACAACTTTTTGTTATATTTCTTGAATATATCTACTATTAAGGCCATTTTAAGTAATAAAAAATTTCAAAACATCTTTAATCATCATGTCTTAGTAATATTTCATGCAATAGACCTAGAATATAAACTAGTTGATAGCATCTGTTTTTAACTATTTTAAAACCTTTTTATAGGCAAGGCAAGTTTATTTGTATAGCACATTTCAACAACAAGGTAATTCAAAGTGCTTTACATAAAACATTAAAAGCATCAAGATACAATTTAAGACAGTTGATTAAAACAATTTAAAACAGTTGATTAAAATAAAAAAATAGTTAAACTATCTTGTACCAACTTTTTAGGGTTACACCAAATGACATTTGTGACAGTATCTCATAAAACAGAGTCTGTATACCTGTAGATTAGATGACTCATTGTAAAACTCTCCTCTGATGTAGATGTATGCAGCACGTGCACCCATGGCTTTTCCTGCTACCAGACAGCCCTCTATCAGCTTATGGGGGTCATGGCGCATTATCTCTCTGTCTTTACACGTCCCCGGCTCCCCTTCATCAGCATTCACCACTAGATACTTAGGCCTAGGACGGAGGACAGAAGGAGAAATGTCAACAGAGTCATTACTGGGCAGAAATATACCCTCTATATTAACCCTCTACAGCATTAAATAGTACCCAGACATGGTAAAAAATGGTTTGAATGTTTTTATTACTTAAAATGGTCTAAATAATAGATATATTATCCTGGTCATGTGACCTCATAAATTTATGTACTTCCAAAATAAAATCTTAATTCACAGATTGCCAACACTACAGGGGATGTACACACACATACACACACACACACACACACACACACACACACACACACACACACACACACACACACAGACACACACACACACACACACATTTATATTAGCACTCATATTATTATATTATTATATCACATGAAAATTGAATTAAATGTAAAAAAAAAAAGTAATAAAAAATATATATTTAAAGTTTATTTATCCCAGATACTGAGTTCAGTTTTTTAATTGGTGAAAATTTTCCATATCCATAAACAAAAGGGACTGGTAAACAGGATATCCTGGTCATGTGACTTCATACATTGTATGTCCTTCAAAAATAAAAGCCCCCTTTTCACACCTAATTGTACAAAAATTTTCTATCAAAGCTTTTTAGAGAAATGAAGATAAACTAACTGTTGCCATATGGCAACAGTATGCAGTAGAGGGTTAAATGTCTCTGATAAATAAAGGTTAATTTCCTACCTGCCATCACTGGGTTTATTCATGAAGCTCCACTTCATACCCGTGGGGAAGCCGGCGCCTCCTCTGCCCCGGAGCCCCGACACTTTCACCTCATTCAAGATCCAGTCTTGTCCCTTCAGAATAATCTCCTTAGTCTTGTACCAGTCACCTCGTCTGAGGGCTCCTTTAAGTCTTGAAAGAGAAGAGCGAAAAGAGAAGTATTTCTACAGAGATTCAAGCCATTAGAAACTGGTTAAAATGGTCGTGCTCTGTATATATTCTCACCTCCAGTCATGCCGGCCGTACAAGTTGGTGAATATCCGATCCTGATCGCTCAAAGGGCCAAACTTGGTCTTTTGAGGCTTTTCATGGTCCCAGAGAGGAAGATAAAAGTCTGATGTGATTGGTTGGGCATGTATGTGAGATAATGTTATGTATATGCATTTGAACTGATGTATGTATAGATCTCATTATAGATAATAGAATATTTCATAGAAAAAATTTTAAGGTCACAGGCATCTGCTGAAGCTAATCCCAGCATAGTATAGTGCAATACACACAAGACAGGTCACCAGTCTACTGTAGGACACACACACCATTCACTCACACACACTCATATTTAGAGTCTTCAATTAACCTGAGCAAGTTTTTTGGGCTGTAGGAGGAAGCTGGAGAAAAGTCATTCAGACATACCACTCCACACAGAAAGGTCCCAGCACAAGGTCTTGAACCTGTGACCTTCTTGCTGTGAGGCAGCAGTGCTACCGACTGCTCTACTGTGTCGCCCATCAACATGATTATATAATATTTAAAGATTTACTATATAAATATATATTTGAAAGAACAGTAAATAAGTGTTGAAACATAGCATCTATTAGTGGAAGAGACTTCAGTGAATCATCTGAATATAAAGAAACAAAATTTATAAAAAAAAATGTTTAGTCTTATTTATTAAAAGATGGTAAATTGAAAAAATGATTAACCTTAATGAAGACACGCTGGTCACGTTGTCTTTGTACGACTTCATTAATTCCAAAATCTTTTCTCAAATGGCCATGAAGGTTGTTTAAAAACAGGAAAGTTTCAGTGTTTCCTTATTTTCCTTTGTTGAAGTACATCTGTCATTACTTTCATTACTTTCATGTACTTTCTATTCTTTAATATTTAGCATAGCAACACAAAACCATAGATTCCAATCTTTGAATAGTCCATTAAATAAATAAAATAGTTAATAGTGGTTATCAGCATATTCTTGTATGAGTCTCTAGATATCTGTGATTTTCATTTATAATAATTAGATGCTAACAACAATATAACATTATTTCTGCATCAGCATATTGTTAAATTCTGTTTAAAAATCTTAGCAAATTGTCACCACCACTATTGTGAGTGGAGACATAATAACATATATAATAATAATAATAAAAAATCCTAGATACATATATATGATCTTTGCAAAACTGAGAAACTGAGTTTGACTCCCCTGGTTTAAGGGGCCAGTTCTCACCACAAATTACTTCTGATCTGAAGACCCTTTATTAAACATGAGAAGGGAGAACTGCCTTGGACTATACTGAATTGTTCCAAACAGCTAATTAAGTATTGTCATCATAATAGAGCTAATTAGAAAGCATTCTGTGTTAATTATCTCTACTGGATAGGAAGTAGCGTATAAGTATAGATTACTTAGAAGTGGACACTGAGAAGTACAGAGCAGCTTGGATGGTGCTGGTAGCAGCCTACCTGTGGCTGAGCCGCGGTGCTGTAGGACAGACGCGGGACCACCTGCCGCGTCACAGCGCCGCACAGCAGCCGCAGCATCCTGCAGGAGGCCCGGAACCACCAGAACCACCAGCACCGACCCGCCTCAGAGTGGTCAGCGCTCTCTGTCCGTTTGACTTCTCATTCAATCACACCGACTTGTTGTTACAGGAGCCGCAGCGTCAGGCCTGGTGCAGCCTAATTAAAGTAAGAGGATTAACCTAAGAACCACGTCACATCCGACCCTGATGCGTTCAGGTGCTTGGCACGCAGCACCATTAAAGAGTCAGTATCGTTGTCCGAGGCACTTTAATTAGGGTAATTTGTGGGTTATTTGGGGATTATTGATGCAACAAGAAGAGCCCCATTAACTGGTAGTAAAATCAAATTGTGAAAATGAGCTGAAAAAGAATGAACTATATATTTTAAAAGCTTTTTATTACACTCTTCAAATGCGAGAAAGGATTTTTGTCTTCATGAGATAGGGTGACAGCAGGTTAATTGCAATACTAAATATACCTTTTTAATGCATATTTATGATTAATAATGACTGTTTCTGATACTTTTGCATTGGAATTATGTGATAAAATCTAATTATTTAGGCCCTACAAATCTTGAAACATCCAGCCATTTTTGTGTGTTTTTTTGAGTGGTTTCAGGTAAAATGGGCCAGTCAAATTACAAAAGGAAATTTAAATTTAAAATTAATTCATCCTCAGTTTTAATATTAAAACACAATTGCTTAGAACCCCATAACTTTTAAAAATGTATTAAACAAACTCATATTGCTGCTATTGAAACAACAGATCAGTTATGTGTTGTACACACATGCTAACACACCTATGTATACAAGCTAAGCTAGCACTACACAAAAGCTAGCACCCAGTCATATGTAACAAGCTAAGTTACATAAACACAGTAAATGTAGTGACTACTTTGAGTTGCACTAATTTCATATGACAATCAACATACTGTCCATGTTTTAGTTGTACCAAATATACATGTGTTTGTTAGTGACAGAGGTTTAGGTTAGGTTTAGCTGAAACCAAGTGACCCATTTTATCTTAGGGGGTTAAGGTAAATTGGGCCACCATATGTTAATATATCAAACTAACAGCATTATTTCAGAATGAGATTAGTCATGCCAGGCTACTTAGCATGCACATTTCTGGTTCAGTCTAGATTTGAAATATTGTCTCACCCACCATAGAAACCATAAACTAATCAAATCACCCGTTTGTCAATAGTTTGAAATCATTTGTAGTCATTGGCTATAATTTCTAGAGGGGCTGGGACCCCAAAATGGCCCCTTTTACCTTTACCTTATATTAAGGTACCAGTCATGGAAAAAGTATTTATTATACTTTATTTAGCTAATTCGAAGCACCAATAGGCTACATGTAAAAAATACACCATTACAAGTAAAAGTCCTGCATCAAAACAGTTATGGTTAAATAAAAAACATGCAGCAAAATGTAAAATAAACTATATTAAAGGTATCCTACTAATTTTGTCTCAGATTTTATATATGACATCATTAGATTATTAATATGAAGCATCAGTGTGTAAGCAGCATTTTACTGTTGTAGCTGCTGGAGGCAGAGCTAGTTTATAGTTACTTAGTTGACTCCTCTGTAGCTCCACCTCATTACTGCCCTGCCTGCCATGCACATGGAAGCTAGCAACAACACACGGCTAAAAGAAATTTACGATTTTTATAAATTAACCACTAACATTTACAACAAAGTGTTTGTTGACTATTAGCATAATGCTAAACTATTAACAGTCAGCACAGCCATAAATCACCTGTTTTCATGGTAACTTTACTCAAGTACCCTATCAAAACACACACTAATGTTACAACACTTGACAGATATGGCAGAAAAATTTAATTTAGCAGCTTCACGGTCCAAGTTGTGGTGGTGAGTTCTGAGTCCAACTTGAAGCTGAGGATCCTGCAGTTCTAGCTCTGACATTTACACACATTTTGCCATGTTTGGGAGAGGAAAGAGAAGATTAAAAGTTCTGAAATTTCATTTTTCAGTATAATTTTTGATTATGGTGAAATATTGAATCAGTTGAACATTTATAGAAATTAAAGTATGAGAAGTTTACAGTTGAGGTTAGGCAAAAAGGCTGGAAACTGAATTTTAATAGCTTGTTATAGAATTCATTCTGTCAAATCTTCATCCAAAAACTAACTAAGCTGTCAAATAAATGTAACAGAATAAGAAAAGACAATATGTCCCTCTGAAATGTAGGAGTAAAAGAATGAAGTAGCATAATATGGAAATATTCAAAAAGGGACAAATATGTAAAACTACACAGAACCTAATTAGTTTATCTTATGTCAAATGAACAAATGAACACTCCAATATGGATATTGGTATTGGCCTATAAAATGTAGTACTGGTGAGGTTCTATTTAAATATATGTTTTTGTGGAAATAAATCAGCCAATAACAGAAACACAGCAAAGAGCAAGCGTAGATATCTTTATTTATTTTTCTTTACATTAACTGAAACAAATGATGGGAAATGAATTCATATCTCTGAGAAGATCCACTAAAAACTGAAAGACAAAAATGTATCCCTGATAGCGGGGTCTCTGCTCAGACCAGACCCCATGTCCCTTTACCAAAGCCAAGAAAACAAACAGCTCACATAGAAACACACTTCACAGCTGGCATTAGTTAACCCTCATTTATTCACAAAGCTCTGATTGGGAGCACCAACACCATCCACGTGCAGGACCAACTGCCACACTGATATTCCAGTAGGACTGGTTCCTATAAGACCAGTAGTTCACAATCATTACAATTATGTATATGCCTATTTTTAACCTCAGAACAGGTTTCAATTGGTTCTCAAATGTAAAATGATATAAAACAAAATCTCTTACTTTGAAACTACCGGCCTTACATTCGCAAAAGTATCAATCACCCTACAGCACCAAACAATTTCTTCCCATTTTATATTTTGTTTAATCACTTAGTGCATTGCTCAAGATTTCCTGAGAATAGTTGCAGCACAAAAAAATGAAAAAAAAAATCTAAGGCAACTTCATCCCAATATATATTATATTTTAATATAACTACTAATATGCAGGAGGAAAAGAGTACTCATTGTATTCGGGTTTTAAAGAAATATCAACTATTTCAATCACAATCTTAATTGGTACAAAGTGAGTTAATGTACTAGATATTGAAGGTCAGACGAAAGGCTTGAAGCTCTCAAATCTCATAGTGCAAATAAACTGGGAATTAAAGCATTTTTTACTACACAACAAGGAGCGGATAGTGCACACAAGGCCAGACCAGCGCAAATGCTACAGCAGGTCCTGACTCAAGAGAGTTGGAAATAAAAAGGAAAACTGCAGTCATTTAAAGCCAGTAATGATTGCATTACACCCTGCCACAGGCCTTAATGTACTGGTCTCCTGTCTGAACAGGAAAAGCACGATGAAACTAAAAAAGGTTTTTGGTCGAAGATAGACGATGAACTCAACGGTTAATGGCCCCTTTAGACACAGCGGTGGCCGTCTATAAGAACTGCCATGCAATAACATTTGATACAGTACTATACATGTTGAATTAACAACCGAGAAGCAAGCAAGTCATTTTGTGTTCCAGCTACAGCTGGGGTTTCAAACCCCCTGACTTCTTCTTTGCTCTGTTCCCTTCTCTCTACCCAGAGGGTGGAATGTGCCTGTGTCACTGCAGTACCTGACAGGGTTAAATGTGCAAAGAATGCATTTGAGGAAGAATCGCCAAAAGAAGACACGCAGCCCGTAAAGGGTGTTTAGGTATATGGAGATGTTGAGCCACAATCTTATAAGACTTCTGAGGACCGGATACAAAAAGTGATCCATGTCCCACTCTGGATTTGATCTCGCAAAGAGTTTCAGCAGAAAAGCCATAATAAATAACAATAAATAAATAAATACAGAAATAAGGGGGGAGTCATTTCATTCATCTCCTCACTTTGCCCCCTTTCTATTTTAAATTTTTTTTTAATGAGGAACCC
Source organism: Lepturacanthus savala (assembly GCA_030544235.1). Taxonomy (NCBI): domain Eukaryota; kingdom Metazoa; phylum Chordata; class Actinopteri; order Scombriformes; family Trichiuridae; genus Lepturacanthus; species Lepturacanthus savala. Next base: position 28,192,362 of record CM060467.1, read on the forward strand.
AAATGAGTGCATTGGAAGACTGAAAAAACAGTCTCTGGGGGGAAAAAGAATTGTCTTCAATATACAGTAACCAACATCAACTCATTGACCCAGACTTTGTCTCTTTTGGTCAGGCATTTAACACAGAGCTCTACGGCTCTGAAACACTCAAATATGGAAGCAGATTCTTTCTCATGGCTATCAAAACAGTTAGGAAGAAGCTTGGAAAGTTCTTCAAACCCAACATTGGCTACAATTCACCTCACTCCTCTCCAGTTAACTTAAGACTCAAGAAAAGAATAAAGTTCAACTAAAGTCTTTGGTATAAGCACCAAATCAAAGCAAAGATTCTATCTCTATCAAGAAAAGACACAAAGAACGTTATTGCTTTCAATGCACAGAACCAGTTTGATTAATTAGATTGCATAATTGCATTACCACTGACAACCACCAGAGGCCAGCGGGTACACAAACTCGTTCTTGTGATCAAGGTGATATGACTTCTGAATTGCACCTGAATACATTATGTTATAACTAAAATATACCTCTACAAATATTTCTGGGTTTTGCAGCTCTGGATTTTAGTTTGCATAGTGAAAAGCATCCAAGTAACCACAACAAAAACAAAAAAACACGCACATCTAGCTAGAAAAATGAAATGAGAAGAAACAGCTTTAACCTAAAATATGTCAAATGAGACGGCAAATGAGAAACAAAATTTAAAAGACAAATAAAATCAAATGCCAAGAACCAGAAGACAAACATTTAAAATGTCTCAGAAAACCCGTTTTCCATTTTTTTGTCTTTTAATATCATTTAGTTTTTTGTTTTTTTAAGCGCTCTCTACATGGGAGCAGCAGGTCATTAGTCCAGCCACCTGAGTGAGATTTTTTTGTATTTTTTTTTTTTTACTGTGGATGCTTTACAACACAGACACACACACACATACACACACACACACACACCCTCTCTCTCTCTTTTCACTACTACTACTCCTCCTCCTCTACTTCCTCTTCTCTGATTTCATCTTCCACTTCATCTGCCCATCTGTCGTGCTGTGCAGCTGGTGAGTGGGTTCCTCCAGGATCTTCTTCTTCTGCCTTTCTTCCCCCTCGCAGCTCCAGACCTCGCAGAAAAAGACCCGGGTAGTTGGTCAGCCTGCTGGGGCCGAGCTGAGCCAGGGCCTGGAGAGCCAGGAACCGCTCCTCGCCGTCTGGAAACATCAGCGGATGGCCGGCGCCAGACCCGCCTCCGCCGTCCAGTACCGAGCGGGGTAGGAACGGTGAAGGGTGGGCCTGTAAGGACAGAGACTCCAGAGGGTTGGGCTGCTTGCCGCCACCGCCACCGCCTCCGCCCCCCCTCCCCTCATCTCCGAACTCGGGTCCACGTCTCGGGCGGCGCGTTCGCAGCTCCAGGCAGCTGTGTCCCTTGCGGTGACGCTGCAGGTGGTCCTCCCGGGCAAAGGCCTTGTGGCAGAGCGGGCACTCGAAGGGCCGGGCCCCGCTGTGGAGGGACAGGTGGTTCTTGAGGTCGTACGAGTGGAGGAAGCGGGCAGGGCAGTGGGGGCACGGGTAGGGACGCTCGCCGGTGTGTTTCCTCATGTGGATCTTCAACTTATCGTTCCTAGCAAAAAGATAGAAAATGACACAAATTATAAATAAAATAATACAGCCAGGGGTGAAAAATCCTATTTCATTGATGAGGGGGACATTAATCAGAACCGTTTCAGGGAATCATTTCTGGAGGGGACATGAAAAAAAATGAATATTAAATGCGAATAATAAATATTAAAAATACTATACTACCACAATATTCTGGCCCTGTCTTCTTCTCTCTCTCTCCTGTGCAGCTTGTCTTGCAGGTTTAAGCCCTCACCATGTTCAAATGTTTTAAACAATGGTATTAAAAGCAATAATAGTAGTTATAGCAGTGTTTTATATTTATTTATATTTATTCATAAGGTGAATGAAATCATGAATCAATGAGGGAAAAACTATGAAAATCTACGTCTTCCTCTTTCTATTCTTCTTCCTGTTCCCTCCTCCTAGTCGCTATAGCTACAAGAGCTTACATCGTTAGAGCTCGTTAACGAACATTAAGTCTGATGTTAACCAGTAGATTGGTAAATAAAGAGGCTGATTATGGATACATTTTGAACATGTAGTGTGATAAATTATTCACCGGCTTCTACATATTAGTTTGACTGGTTTCTTCCACGTAGTTGGTCATAACTTTCAACAATATTTTTCAATGCATTGAATTCAATGCATTCATTCACGTCCCCTGTGTCCCCCCCAGGAATTACAGCCATGAATACAGCAGACAAGATGATAAACTGTTTTTTGAGGAGTGTCTGTACCGGGTGAAGCGGACGCCGCAGGCAGAGCACTGGAAGGGTTTCTCCCCGGTGTGTGTCCTCATGTGTCGAGGCAGCTTTCCGGCTCCATGGATGATCTTCTGACAGACGGGGCACTGCTGGGGCGTCTGTGACTTCCTCTTCCTCCCCCCGCCTGCCGCCACCGCTGCTGCCCCCCCTTCGGCCACAGAGGTAGGTACGGAGGTGCTTTCCATCAACATAGCATCGTCGGCCTCCATCTCATCGTCCTCTGACAGCTTGTCGTTGGAGGACGGGATGGGAGGAGGTGGGTGGGCTATGTGAGGCCGCTGATGCAGAAAGTGTAGGAGCCCTCCATTTATTGTGGCCCCTCTTCCTGGCTCCCGGATCGCCCTGGGGTCCCCATTCTGCCCCAATTTGAGGCAGACCTCCTCCTGCTCAGGGCTGGGAGGCTGGGTGGAGGGCAGGGAGCGGACGCTGTCGGAGGCGGGGGAAGGGTAGGAGGCAGGGGAAGCGGGCGACGGGTTCCTGACAGAGGAGTTGCTGTGATGTTTTTTCACCTTCTTTCTGTCCGTTTTCCTTCGGGACGCTTTCTGTGCTTCCCTCTCTCCCTCCGCCATGACCTCCGTCACTGTGTGCTGGACCCGCTGCTCCTCCGCCGTCTCACCCTCTGCCTCCGCCGACTCCCCCAGGATGTCCCTGCAGACGTCGGCCACGCACTGGATACCCAGGAGCTGGGCCCCCCGCAGCACGTCTCTCATCCCGGAGCTGTGGATGGTCAGCGTAGCGGTGTAGGCAAACTCCAGCAGGGCGCCCAGCGCGTCGGGGGCCACGCAGTCCAGCTGGCACACGCTGAAACCCCCTCCCCCACCCTCACCGCCGCCCCCCTCCTCCGTCCCGAACAGCCGGCGGAAGTAGAGGCTGACGGCCGCCATGACGGAGCGGTGGGTCGGGTAGCGCGCCCCGCGGGAGGTCAGAGTGAGGTCACACAGGAGCCCCTTCCTCCTCTGGTCATTGAGGTGGGACAAGAGCTCGTTGCTGTGCTCCAGGAAGGGGATCCCGATCAGGCCGTCCTCTCCTGGAGACATTGCCACCTGCATGACAGAAGGGGAAGACCAGGTAAGAGGGGTTCACAGTTCTGAATTATCAAAAGTTTGTTTTTTTTTTAAACATGATTTTATTTGCAGTATGTGCTCATGTATTTGGGTCAGTGACAAAACTGTCATGTGGTGTAACCCTGAAAACTTGGTACCAGATAGTTTAACTCTCTTAAAAAAGGTTTTAAAACAATAAAAACACATGCCATTTTTATATTTGCCAAGTTTTATATTCTACGTGGATTATACATTTACAATTCATCATTCTTCTTTATCATTCTTCGGTTTCACAAAGGGATTTTTAAATATCAAGAAACCAACATGTACATTTTGAGACCTGATGATTGCTTCCTAAAACTGAATTTTAAAAAGTTTTTGACTTCCTCATCATGCCAAACTTTATTTGTCACTGACCCCATATATTTAAAAGTCCCAAAAGCAAAGCTTCAGTAGCGTGATTTAGAGAAAGACTTTTCCTTCACGTGAGGGACAGGTGAAAATCGGGATTAGCAACCACTCTCCCCAGCCAGCCAACCAACCCCAAGTGCTTTCTCTCCAGATTACTAAATCAGGAGGCATCACACAGAGAATCCAATGGATGCAAAAGAACCAGCAGGAGAGGTGACATATGAAAGTCAGAAGAAGAAGAAATGATCATTACAGCACGAGAGATTTCAAATGAAATGATCGAATATGATGCGGAAAGGTCACGGGTCGCAGGATTATGCAACGTACAGTAGGTTTAACCACCGGGCACTAGGTTAATTCCCTTTATAGCATTAGCTGTTTGATTAAAATACCTGGAGTAGAAAGAGAGGGACTAGGGGAGGAGAGAAAGAACGAAAACCAAATGAGGGAGAGGAAGGAAGTGACAGGCTAGAGTGGGTGAAAAGGGGGAGTACCAGTGAAAGAATGAGGAAGGAAAAAAACAGCAAGACAAGAAATAGAACATTCATGAATGTGGGAATAACTATATATTACTCATAATTCTCTAGAAAACATTTGGACGGCCGGTCAGTTAGTCAATTTTATTTCTAAGCAATGAAGCAGATCCATCGTCCCAGAGCCATGATTGAGAGCCGTGACATAATGGAAGTCAAACGAGAACAATAAGCTTCTTTATTTCCCTTTGTGAGATGTACTGAGGCCCGGCAGTAAGACCCGACAACTCCCTCCTTCGTCTCCCTGAGCTCACACCTCACCTTGTCCACGCTGGTGCTAGCTCTACTATATCGCTAACACCTGAGCAGACCAGATTTTCCACAAACAACTCAACCTCCAGATCCCCCCTCCCTTCATGTCCCTCCCATAGCAACTGGCAGCCCCCTGGCCATCCCATAACAGTGTTCATGCAGTGCCCAGAGGGCTCTGCATAACGACGGTACATCCACCTGACAAACCTGCTCCAAAACACACCCAATTAAACACACACACACACACACAGGCACGCACGCGCACACACACACACACACACACACACACACACACACAATCCGTGGCTCCCCCCACCCACCATTGTTCGATTTAACTTGTTGTGTGATGATTGTAATGCCAACCATTTAAAACGCTCACACGGAAAGATGAACTCCACCCATGCCATGGAAAAAAAAGTAAAGCTTAGGTAGATAAATACTTAACTTGCCAACACCTTTGCGAAACTCAAACTTTGACATCCTTCCCATCTGTCACATCAAAATCAAATCTCGCCATCGTTCCATTTCTCCTCACAGCACAATCTAAGTTAGGATCCTACCTTCCCCGTCTTCATGGGCATGGGTACAGTCAGCTGGAGGCGAGGTAGCATGGGTCGCATGGCATCCATCTTTTTGCGCTTTACAAATCTTCCCTCGCTTTCCTCCTCCTCTCTCTCTCTCTCTCTCTCTCTCTTTGAAAACCACTTTTGTTTCCTATTTCCTTCTACCCTTAGATGTGTAACTGAAGGTCTGATCTCTTCGTCAGAAGTCGGGGTTAAGCGTTCATCCTTGGGGATGTCTACCTCGTTCGCTCATGTTGTCACTCGCTCGCCTTCCTGTTGTATCAAAAAGAGGGTGCATGGTGACGAAGACAGATTTAGAGATACCCCTCCCCCCCTCGGTCGCCTACGCGCCCCCCCTCCCCTCCAGAACGCAACGGCCCATTTTCCGAACACTTTCCGATAAACATGATCTCCCCGTCGACCTCACCCTGTCGAGGCTGAGGCGGACAGGCTGAGGATCTAGGGTCATGTCTAGGGTCGTGGCAGATGTGGATGTAGAATAAATAACCTGTGAGCTTCAGACCATGCATATTAGCTCAACTTGTTCGACAGGAAGGAAATACCAATACTCAACTTCAAATTTTTTCAACTCAAAGAATGTCAAAGTTGAGCAACCATGTAAGAACCAAAATCATATTGCTATTGTGAGTCATATTGCACCCAGGAACAAACATTCAGATAGGTGCAATATGAGTTAAACCATATTACATCGTAAAACACAGAGATGAACTAATGCAAACAGCCTTTTCCTTTGAAACCTGCTCAACGTCACTGATAGAATAACCGCTACAACACTTATTTATTTGATGTTTGGAGCCAAAGCATTTTCATACGATTGATCTGTTCAGCTCGAGGCGGTGAGAACGGCTGATTTTGATGTCTGAGTCAAGTGCTGACACGGAATTATGGAGCATGTTTTTGCTTTGTCTCTCATGCACAGACATATTTTTTAATTGATAGTCAACGATTCCGATAACGGATTAATCATTTGAGTTTTTTTTTTTAAAGCAAAGACACCAAACCTTCTCTGGCTGCTGCTTTTCTTTGTATCATGTCAACATTAACTCAATATCTTTGGATTTCTGGACATTAGTCATAAAAAAAGAGGCACAGAGAGATGTCTGCTTGTGCTTTGAAATCATTGTGATGTTCTGACATTTTATAGACGAATGATTCTTTGAGAAGTTTATTGTTAAGATTGTTCATTACAGCCTTTAATTATACACAGATTTATAATAATGTGGGTTTATCATAGGCAACAGAAAAAAAATCCTTTTGATGGACAAAGTGTAAATGATAAAGTGAATGCATCTCTTGACCTTGTATGTCTCATTGTAAGCAAACACGATAAGAGACCTGTGTGACATATTTAAGTATCACCATGGTATTCACTGTTTAACTGCATCCACATGTAGAACAGCATTGTTTCTAATAAATAAATACATGGATAATTACACAATATATTGTGTTTTAGTCAATTTCTAAAAATCGCTCAATACATGAAAAGCCACTACAACATAAAACCCAGAAGTCTTTAGAGTAAAGCAGCACAGAACAGCGAGACACACACACACAGGTTTTAGGAGGAGCGAATATCAACGCAGTAAATTTCCGGCGCGAAGGAGAACAAAACAACTAAAAAACATCATGGGTGGTTGGTGGTTCGTGCTTGTTATTTCAGGCATATTCCTTAGATCACAGATGCGTTCGGAAAATAATAAGATTGCAAAGAAGTTGCAATGATTCCCATCAATTTTCTGTTCGTGAGTCAGTTGCTACTGACACATCGGCACCACACACACACACACACACTCTTCATATCCCCCCTTCTCCCTCCTTGGGTTCACCCTGTTTCTCTTGTTCTGCAGCTGCCGTTCAAAGTTATGTCTGCATAGGTTGATGTATGAATCTTGCAGCACATTGCTCCTAATGTTAAAATGGCCCACCAGCAGATGCCACAAACACATTTTGTCCTGCACACAAAACAATTGCTAATAATTACAAGCTTGCATTATTCAACTATCATTGTAAAATAAATTGTTTGAAAGCATGTCACTCTAAGTTGATTTATGTTAATAAGGACGTAGTACTTAATAGTCAAATAGCTATCGTTACTGTTTTCTTTAGGTATGTCATTTTATGGTTATTCTTGCAAAAAATAAAACAACCAAAAATGCTTATTTTGCATTTAAAGCTACATTTAATAAGATGTTATCCTTCCAACAATCGTTTCTCGTCTTTCTCTTCTCACCTCCCACTCTTTTGTGTTGATCGTGGACGAATTCACCTCCTCTGCAACTCTACGGTTTCCTCATCCCTCGCTTTCATTATGTGCACTCGCTTCCTCTCTCTTAACGGGGAATTATTCGTTACTTAAAAACATTGCTAACATTTGGATGTTTTAATTGTTTTGTTTTTATATAACGGTCACTGCCAACTGCTGAAAAACTTAAGAGCTAGTTTGCCGTTTGTGCAATTGGAGCACGACACACATGTAAATCAGCACAAGTCAAATGTGCTTTATTCTCAATGTTATGAAGAAAATCTGCCAAGGATCCATTTTTACTGACGAGGAAATGGAAACTTAAATTCACTGTCCACCACCATGACTTAGTGCAAATCCTTAAAAGAAAAAAAATGAGGCAAGTGTGTGTGGAGGCCAGGAAAATGACAGCTGCAGGATTGACCAAACCTGCACACAAAGATTTATTCTTAAGTATAAAAAGGTTATATTATCCACCATCTATATCATGAAATACACTCTGTGTGTGTGTATGTGTGTGTGTGATGACTGGAACTAGAACTGTTAGTATTATTTTTATGGCTCTTATTTTCCATTAAAGTCTGTAAGTTTTCCCAGTCCACCTCAATTATATCAGGCTCCAGTTCTAAGGGGGAAAATATGACTTTATACTATTCACAGAAAACTGTGGCTGTAGAGAGGGAGAAGGAGAAATGCTTTTATGAATTCTGATGTCAGATGTTTTCCAAAGTGCCTGTGTGTGTGTGTGTGTGTGTGTCTTTGTCTCTGTGTGTGTTGATTAATGTGAGCAAGTATGCATGTGTTGTGGTGGCACATTTTCTACATGATTTGAGTAAAAGGAAGTTCTAGAATATTGATAATTCTTAGAGCTTGACAATTTAAAGTTAGCAATTAAAATGTGAAAGGTCAAATTTATAAAGTACAGTTTACTAGATTTAGCAATGGTTTACATTTTAAATATGTTTTCAAGTTCAAAATGCAATTGAACGGCTATTTCTGCTTATTTTCACACATGATAGCAGCTTATATAAATTAGAAAATATATAAAGTCAAATGCTCATGAAACACACACACACACACACCTACAAGTGCTTTCATTCAGATTATACTCCACCATAAAACCATAATAAACCATGATGCCAAACAACCACCGCGCCTGAAAAACAAAAAAAGCGGCCAAACAGACGGAAAGTAAGATTCAGGTTCATACCGTTTCTCCTCCACTTACTCGTCTTCCTCTCACCACTTTTTCTTCTCTGTGTGACAGAAAGATTTTTAGGGTTAGAGAAAGACACTCTTTCACCCTCTCTACACTTCACTTATTTTGGGGGTAGTGAGTGGAGTGTGGTACTGGGGCAGCTTTTCTGAGGAAGAGTAGAGGAGGAGGAAATGGGGGGGAAAGGAAAGAGATGAGAGTACACACACACATACACACACACACACACACACGCGCACACACACACACACAAACACACGTACACCAAACCAAAAGCTGCTTTCAGACCAGCAGAGCACTCTCACAAGAGCATCTAAGCACAAAACCCTCACATTTGAGCAATGATTATTTCCAAAATATCACATAAATACGGGCTACACACAAACGGACACATCCAGGTCTTCTAATAATACACCAAGTCTCTTCTGGATGATAAAACACGAGGCCCGCCTGCTGCCGAGTCCCTACAGTTCCCCTCTGGACTGAACATTTGCATTTCACTGGAGATATAAAAACAGGCGCTGCCAGGGAGAATTTGAATCTGTATTTGAATTTGTCAAAGACAAGACTTGAGATCATGATAATTAAAATGATGCAGCCTGACTGGACTGAAGGAGGTGAGGAGGAGTCTCATGAGCTTATGTTACTCAGCAGGAGTTTGTCCTGTGTTTTATAAAAAAAAAAAAAAAAAAAAAAGCCCCTATGACCAAGCCCTCCTCTGTCCTTAATGCAACTGGGGCATTATGGTCTGTGTGTGTGTGTGTGTGTGTGTGTGTGTGTGTGTGTGTGGACGCATGCGCACATTGTGGTCTTAGTTCCAAGAACACATTACATTATTCATTTGGCTGGCAAAGCGGAGGCCCTTATCCCCTCGCCCTCCCACACCACAACACTCCACTCCACACAGAGCTGCAGCAGCAGCAGCCAGTTTGCATGCCAGCCCTGAACACCAGCGTGGATCTGCTGCAGGATTATCAGCTTATCAACACATGGGACAAGACCTTTGGGTGCACATACTCTATACATAAACCCACAGAAACCCAGAAAATATGCATAAAATATGCAGCAGACATCACCTGCATTTAAATTAGTACAAATGTTGAATTGGTGTTCAATGTTATATATATATTATTTTCTTTATTTTGTTTATTGTAAAGTCTCTGAGGTTCCTGAAAAAAGCTTTATAAATGGATGATGTTATTTAAATATTTTGAAGGCAGATGAGCAATAATAGTTAAATAATAATAATAATAATAGTATAGTAGTAGTAATATTGACATTATACTCTACTGAATAACAATACTCTATTGAAATTTAGCATTTGAAAACCAGGATATTGCAGTATTTATGCCCAAATTCCCACATGATATCCAGCCTAATATATAATAATACAGTATATTAATTATGTCACTAAATTAATGTGGTTTCTGTGGAATTTTTGGAGGATTATTTTTTATTTAGCTTATCTTTACAGGTTCTATCCTGTCAACTCTGCCTTCAAGGCTCCATATTTGAAGTTTAAAAAAACAAAACAGAATGGGATGATAAATTCTAATTGTCTGTAGTCTTAAGCCATTTCTTCTTGACTGGGTTTTTCATTCTGAAGTGACATTATGTGAAAACAATTCAATATAATATCAAAATAATTTCACTATGTCTATATTTTTGGTGCCTATCTTTTCTTAAATAAGTGTAATGCTTTACATTTCTGCCACGTTTGCCACAGTGAAAGGAGGAAAGTGCAGTAGCAGGAAAAGAAATCAATCTGAGGTTGGAAAGAGGAAAACAGTCTGAGATTTGAGAAGAGACAACAAAAGGAACATGAGGGAGGTATGTTTTCTAAAAACACACATGTTCTTAGAAATCACATAAGAAAAAAAAAACAGTGGCTCTGGGGGAGGAGAAACACATAAGAGTGCGTGTGAGTGTGTGAATGGGGAGTGGGTGTTGAGATATTCTGAAAGATAAAGCAGACAAGAGGGGAGGTTAAGACAGGAAAATCTAGTCCCAGCCTCGAACAATCTGTGTTAGTGAGGAGACATGAAACAAGAGTCGAGAGAGTTAAATTACAAGGGGAGAGGAAGGGGGGAAGACAGAAAAGAGAAGGGAGCGGAGTCGTGACATGACGACTGGGAGATAAACAGAGCGATCGAGCACGCAGCCACAGGAAGTACTGTAGCAAGAGTCCTTGCAGGTGTGTGCGTGTGTGTGTGTGTGTGTGCAGATGTCTGAGGGAGAGATGCGGTAACAGCCACCTCTATCATTAGCATCACCAAAAGGGAGTTTCACCCTAAGATGGAGAACACACACAGATGTGAGAGAGAAGAGCTGACAGAGTGGTTTCACACTTCTCTCCCTCTGTTCTAGCTCCTTATCTGGTCAGCAGTTTCTACCCCCCAAAACTCCACGTCTGTGTCTGTGTGTGTGAACAACCGAAGCGTCAAGGTGTGTGGGCGAATCATATTCTGCCCCCTGTGTCGATTACACACGAAAGAGAATCGCTTGGTTTTAAAGACATTTATATATTTGATGAGCTCATTTGAGTTGATATCACCCGTTGATTGCAGTCAATCATACAGTCAGTAACTCAGCAGCATGGCTGCTGTAGCTCAGGGGGTGTTTTAACATGTCGGCATGTGGTACAGTTCCGCAAAAGAGGTAACTGAAGTAACCTTAACTCACTATTGCATAAAATATTATTTAGAGATGGTAAAACATGTTTTTTTTCTTTACTTAAAATGGCCTAAATATTAGATTTATTTAAGAAATTTAAGAAAAAGTTGTGAACATAGTCTAAGCATAGTTTCATGCTATGTAAGTCAATGGGGCTTGTGTAAGTCAATTAGATTGTATACAATAGGAATTTTCCATATTTGCAAATTTGCAAATATACTAATCCATTTTAGCATATTAGAAAAAAACATGTTTTTTATTGAATTAAATGTAAAAAAAATAAAATAAAATACATTTTACCTAGCCCTTATAGTGATTTTGTTTTATTTTGTGAAAATCAAATGTTCACATGTCAAAATGTCCATGATCAAACAGGATATCCTGGTCATGTGACCTCATAAATTGTATGTCAAAAAGAAAAGGCCCCTTTTTACACCTAACTGTAAAAACTGATTTTATATCACAGCTTTTTAGAAAAATTAAGATAAAGCAATTGTTGTCATATGGCAAGACTATGAAATAAAGGGTCAATATGGGCTGCAGTACAATTTTCTCCAGAGAATTTTACAGGAGATTAAAAAAAGTCTATTTTTTGTGTAAGTATTTACAGTAAAGGTCACTTTATTTATTTATAGTAATGTAATCGCAAATAAATTTCAAATCATAGTCATCGTAGGAGAATTTATGGTCATAGAGGAATGTTTTAAGTTGTGCATCGACATGACAGTTAATCAGAGGCCTCCAAGTCCTTCACGGTCCTTTACACTTATGTTTTACTGTCTTGGGCCCGGAGGTGAAGATAAGATGGGCCTTGGAGGAGTTCCTGCTTCCCCTGATAGTTCTGAAGGATAGACCACTTTGACCCAGAGATGCCCACTTGTTTTTCTCTCCCAGGTGGTGTAGTGAGCTGGAGGATGTGTTATACAGGATTGTGTACGCTTTTGCTGTCGGACTTAGTCCTGGGGCTTATTCATCAAAGTGGAATGAAATATTAGTATAAAATATTAAAGTTTTGCATCAGCACTTTAAAATATTGTTGATGCATGACAAGGGATATTAATTATTACTTAAAATCCAATTTTTCATGAAAAAAAATTCAATGATCTAAAACATTTTCTACAAACACAAAATATCTGTCTAAATCTGTGATAGCGAGCATTTCTCCTTTGCTGAGATAATCCATCCCACCTCACAGCTGTGGCAAATCAAGATGTGATTAGACTGCAGGATTATTGACCAGGTGTGCCTTAGACTGGCCACAATAAAAGGCTGAAATGTTCAGTTGTATCACACAGCACAATGCCAGGGAGCCTAAAATTGGCATGCTGAGAGCAGGAATGTCCACCAGAGCTATTACTCATGAATTGAATGTTCATTTCTCTATATTTTATATTTTTGTTCAGTGTAAGAAAAAGTTGTAAACATAGTCTCAGAGTAGTTTCATGTTATGTAAATCAATGGGACTCCATTTGGTTGTATACAATAGGAATTTTCCATATTTGCATACTGTTGTCATATGGCAACTAATCCATTTTAGCATATTAGGGAAAACAAACTTAGAATGTTCAAAATTGAATTGTAAAAAATAAGTTCAATTCTTTATCTGGTGAAACTTTTCCAAAATTCTATAAAAAAGCCAACCTTCGGTTGTGGGATAATAAAACTCACATGTCAAATGTCCATGAGTAAAAGGGACTGGTAAACAGGATATACTGGTCATCCTTCAAAAATAAAAGCCCCCTTTTCACACCTAACTGTAAAAACAGATTTTATATCACCCACATTTTATAAAAACGAAGATAAAGAAATTGTTAATTGGCAATTGTTAGGGGCTTAATATGGGCTGCAGTACAATTTTGTCCAGAGAATTTACAGGAGAATAAACAAAAACGGTTTTCTTTTGTTTAAATTGAAGAATATTTAAGTTGTAATTATTAGTGTAAATGCTAAATTAGAATTAGTTAAAATATTTTTCCTGCTCTGACCTGATTTCATTTCATACAGATATTTTTATTTTGTTTTTTTTATTTTAATACACTTAACACAACTTTACATACATCTGTGAACTGAGAAAACGTTCTTTTCATTTTTTCAAAGCCTGTATATAAATGTCTTTATGCGACTGTCTACAGACACAAATAATTCAATATAACCAAGGATCCTATAATTATTGGCATTTAATATTACAATTGTGATGCTGTGGCATTGATTTCTATGATTATCTGCTGCCTAGGGGTTTTTGCATCAAGGGTAATGCAGCTACAACAACTTTACAAGCTGCAAGTGCAAACATTTTTACAGGAAGGTATGTGCATCTCAACGAAAATTTCATGATCATGTGGGCGTACTCACGTACAATGATGGGTGATTTGTGCTGTTATGGGTAGATGTTGAAAAGATACACCTATAAAGTTATTATTCATGATATTTTTTAGAGGCCTTCAGCGGTTTATGGGTAAGTAGGAGGGCTGCAGATAAAGGTTTGAGTGGGTTGCTCTGATGGTGCAAAACAAATGACGTTATTTACAATATGGTCTATACGTTTTATCAGTACGTATTAACATAGTGACTTGAGTTGTTGTGCATCTGCCTTTAAATATATAAAGATCTTATCAAAAAAATACATTCATTTTGATTTTTTTCTTGAATTAAAATGCAAGATGGATGCAAGAAATAATCTGTTTTTACATACAACATGTAGAAAATCTTCTGATATGTGCTTATAAAAGATAGCACTGTGCTAATATGCATGTGCGTGTTAGTGGATTACAAATACATTTAGTTGCCACATCACTGGGAGGGTCTCGACAACTGTTGCTCTCTACACAAATGAGCTATCATTTCAGAGGAAGATATTGCAAAAGTACTGGACCCACACCCCCACGCATATATAGACACACTGAGAAATGTCGCAAAACTAACTGATCCTGATCAATTTCCTTTTCCTGTACTCTGTGAAGATGGTCAACCACTAGCACAGATGGGGAGATAAATGGAAGACAACCTCACATATAGAAAACAAGCAAAAAGCAGCTCTGAGCAAGTTAATAAAAATGAATGAAAACACCCACAGATCTGCAGCAGTGGAGACACAACGTGTCAGAGTCCTGATGCAGGAAGGAGAGGACACCGCTTTTGCTGTGACTACAATCCATGAATTATTTCACAACAAAACAAAAGCGATTGTTTCTTTCCAAAGGGGATGATATAGAGTGTTTTGGAAAGAAGTGCATGTGGAGTGCTGGAGTTCCCCTCTGAACATGCTTCATGAAAGGGGTCAGTTTCAGCAGTAATAAGTCCCTTGTCTGCTGAAGTTTGGGTGCTTATTCTCACTTTCCCTGAAGTCTTTTCTCACTGTACCTATTTATGATAACCGCCCACTCAATTTATACAGAAACAGAAACAATTGCACTGTTACTAGAAGAGCTGAATCATTATCCTTCCTTCAGCCTGTTGCATTTTTCTTTTTTTTATTTTTAAAGCCCTTCTTTTCCTTCTCCTCTGCCTCTTTACAAGAAGAAAACGAGTCATGGCCACCTGCTGACTGGTTGGAGCGTGGGTTGCGAGGCTGGTGGTCGAGAGCGAGGGAGGGCTGTCAAATGCTACAGAAACTCATGACTGAAAAGGGGAAATGGCAGATACATAACTTCCTCTATTGACAAAGATTGAGTGGGGGCAAGACTCAACTGCAGTGCAGCAGACTGGATTACGGCCACCATGTAGTCACCCCTGTATGTTACCACCTCAATATGGGGAAACAACCGTCATATATGGTGAAAATGCAGCCTTTTACGTACTTCATTTTTCTAAGTAAGCGTGGAACAACAGAGTTTACAGCAGCAAAATAGTTGCCATTACGTCATAACGACATATATCCTTTCTCAAATAGGATGAGACACCAGTCTGGTTGCAGCTGTGTCATGTCTTCTGATGTTTTTGGATGTGGACAAGACAGATTAGGGAATGGAGAGATTTTCTCGTAACGACTGAATGTGAGCAAAAGAGGGTGAAACAAACCTTCAAATATTGGGAGCCAAGAGGCGAACCTTTACTTCAGTTAACTCCCATCCTCCCTCCCCCTTTTCTTTCTCTGTCTGTCTTTCTCCACTCCACCTTCCTCCCACTCAGTCAGTTCGTGTGAAACTGAAAGACCCATGCCTGAAATGGGGGAATTTATATGGGCTCACATGCCCTAATTAGAACATTTACTGGAAGTGTGTGCATGCATGTATGTGTGTGTGTGCACGCATGTATGGGTTAGGAGTGTCTGTATGTGTGTCTGTATGTGTGTGTGTTTGTGTGTGTGTTCCTCGTCTGACAGACCACTCGATGCCACTTCCCCCAATCCACAGATCACGGACACATGGTAGTCACCAGTCATACACCAGCAAAGCCATGATCATATGATTTGTCACCCCCCCCACCCCCAACACACACACACACACACATTTCGCAAACAAATTTAACCTTGACACAAATGAAGAATTAGATCCTCAGCTGCGTCAATCACTAGTTTTCTTTTTACCAACCAAATTTTATTCAAACAGTTGATTGAACATGACTGGTCATGTGTTTAAGTACTGTAAGTGTAGCAGGAAAGACATTTTTTTTAATGTTGCCTCTGGCAATTACCAACCATGACTTCCACGCTCAAAATGTTATTTAGAGCCGTGTGTACAGCAGTTTTCTCACAGTGTGTGTACAGTGTTCTCACTATGTTACCAATATGTTGAAGGAAGAAATGTAAAACATCCTTACATGGTTTGCTGTTGTCTGCTGTATGTGGTCCAGTTTTTAGACCTAAAACCAGAAAATAAATGTGTATTTTTGAGTCATGACAATTTAAATTGCATTAAAAGCCTGAAAAAGGGCCTGTGGGTGGAAAAATACTACAGTATTATTCTTTATTCATTCATTCATGAGGTATCCTTTTAAGACCGTGGTGTGCCTTAAAAAAAGTACATTATTAGTTAAAGGTTTCTGAAGCTTGCCTCCGGGAAAAGTAAAAACAATATAGTATAGCAACAATTCACTTTGAAATATAAAACAATAACCACTTTATGTGTACATATTCATATTTTACCCATTTGTTTTTAAATTAGCTAGAACAACACCTGAAGCTGAAGAATCTAATCAAAGAAATGTTTTTGTCAATAAGCATCCTCAAAAGCAGCGCTGCTTTTAATGATTATCTCAACAACTATATACAATACTCACAATCAGTTAGAGATATTGTAAGAGAATCAGTGGATTTCATAAATTTTGGGGGTAATAAATATTAAATTAATGTAATGGTGTTCTCGTTAATTATACACACAAAAAAAAATTGTGAACAAAAAACTATTTTTGGCATCATTGTTGAGCCATCTTTAAAAGCCAATCACATTGATAGAGTGTCTGCTGCAGCCGACACTCCACAGGAGTTAACTTCCCGGTTGCCAATAAAATATTTAACTGCTTGACCACTTTATTCAGCTCATATTTTTTTTCCAAGAACAATGAGTTAGCCCCTCTCCTCTAGCCGAAGCCCCGTCCACCCTATCAGGCCATCAGTATTTAATTTAACGAGCTTTTTTGACCCCTGACAACAATGTGTCGTAAACTGTGTCAGCAGCAAAATATGTGAGAACAGGCTGAATGAAACGGATACGGAGTTGTCCGTTCTGGATGATTCGTATCAGGGAAATTAGCAAGCACAGTTTCATGTGTCATGCTTGTATTACTCAGATACAGGGTGGGCTGAGGCTGATAAAACCAGACTTATCATGACCTTTAATGTCTTTTTTCTATCATTCAGAAAGTCATTGCATGCGTTTCACTCGCGAGGATGTACGTATGCAGCTGTGATTGTGGCGCTTTAAAGGTGAAATCTGTTTTTAGTCGATCGTCTCTTACCAAATTCAGAGATGATGATGATGAAAAAACTCAACAACAATATCCTACTTCATAATTTCAGTGTGTTTATTATCTGGCGGTTTTACCTCAGGCCAAGGTGAGACAACTTGACAAATGTCTCATTATTAGTGTTTGAATGAGCAGAAGTTACAGGGTTGCAGCTCTATTTATGTATTGAATTTTTTTTATTCATGTCAGTCCCTGAGGGGGTTTCATTCATATAAACAGAAGAGTAAATGTCTAGCTTTAAGATGGTATTTCATTAGATGATGAGCAGGTAGAAAAAAATTCCTATCACCTCTTGGACCTGTCACACTGCATTTTTTCCAACCGTCACTCCTCCTCACTGGAATGAACCTGGACCCTGTTTCCCAAAGCATTAGTAAAGACGTCAGTATGCTTCAAACGCAGGGCCTGCTCTCTAACTCTCTGAACAGACAATCCAACAATTACAACCACTTTAGGCACCAATTGACTGAGTTTGAGGACATGAGAAAGTAAACAAGCTCTCTTTTTTTCCCGAGGGTTGCAACCAAATATTTTTTTTCATGATCAATTATGCTGTGATTAATCGATTAGTCTAAAAAATGTCCAAGATGACCATAACTTCTGTCTTTCTGGTGATGATTGGTCAGTACCAAACTTAAACATATTCAGTTTACTGTCATGAAAACCACAACTGAGAAACTGTAATCAGAGAATTTAGACATTTTTTCCTTAAGAATGACTCCAGACAATGAATTTAATAACACTAAAAGGTCTATTTTTTCATTTTCAAACACTTTCATTTACTTTTCTATCATTAAAAATAATGCATCAATAATTCTTATCCAATCTCTGAATGCGGCCATACTACACATGTTCAGAACTCATTTTATATAAACCACTTGATTTGAAGCACACTGAACTCTTTATATTATTAAGATAGTATGTATACCTATGGGCTGAGAATTTTTGAGACAACAAAGTTTCTGATGTTTCCACTAATCTAAAGGGTTGGAAGCATAAATAGAAATCAGAGTGACACACTGATGCTGAGATAAATGGATAATGTACCATCTGTAGTGTGAGATTCCTACCTCCAGTCCATAAACCCAGGAGAAGATGGGTGCCTGCTTTCTGTCTCTCTCGCCCCCCTCCTCGTTGGTGGTTTGCTCAGAGGTCAGCAGAGGTCATACACCTGAGGCAAAAAGGCACAGGAGTTGGAAAAAAAACAAAAAACAAAACATTAATCATCCCCTATGAGTTTGTCAGCTACCCAGTGAGAACTCACACTAAGGAAAGACAATGCTGACTAATGGAGACTGTGAACTTTTCTTTTTATAAAATAGAGTCAGTAAGCATGCATGTGGATAAACACACACCCACACCCAAGCAATCATATGATGCATCAGATGTAATTTGATTGTGTGTGTGTGTGTGTGTGTGTGTGTGGGGAGGGGGTGTTCTTGTAAAAGAACAGAAAAAAAACGTCTACAGAAACCAACCGCTTCCTACTTTGACTTCTTCGGAAAAGAAGTTCTCCAATAGTCAGTGGTGTTGGGGAAGCCCACACACTCACAGTGTGTGTGTGTAACTATACTGTAAATGATGAACAACACACATCACAGAAACGACGGACGTGTGTGCACATTTCTATGATTTTCACAGCAAAGCGTGTCTGTGTATAACCACAGATCCAGACACTTTCGAACATGCGATGGCGACGCGTCAAGCGGCGGCGATAGCAGGCGGAGAGCGGTGCAGGATGGAGGTCACGTCAGGACAGCCGGGGCGAGGGATGAAGCACAGATGTCTAATTATGTTGCAGACGAAGTTTCAGGCAAACAGAGCTGGCATTAAGAATTTATTTCAAAACCCCTGATGGCTCTTCCATGTGTGGGGAAGTTTGAACCAAATGCCCACTCACATGACACTGGATGTAACACTGGCACCACACACACACACACACACACACACACTCATATAGAGAAAAAAACAAAAAGACACAATGGCTTTCTCTTCCCCAAACTTTTCCCACAAACATGATGCGTCAGCCTAAGAGAAGCAAGAAAAGGAAGAAAAGCTGGGCAGTACCTGAGCAGTTGTAGGAGGAATAAACATCAGCTACCTGCACGCTCGGCTACAGATTTAACCAAACAAGCTGTGCACAATACAGGGAAACCAAACCCAAGCCAGTTGAGCTTGTTAGGCCGGTCTTGTCAGAGGGGCGAGTCAGCAGCACCTCTACCTCTGTAATGATACACACACACACACACACACACACACACACACACACACACACACACACACACACACACACACACACACACACACACACACACACACACACACACACACACACACACACACACACACACACACAAGCCCACTGGCATGACAGCCCTCCCCACCCAACTCTTAACCTAACATTACAGTCTGAGCACATCACATTGTAACACAGGTTAGTGGCGGGATTAAACTAAAACACTGGGTGCGCCAAGGGGAGGAGGAGGAGGAGGAGGAAGATGATGATAATGATGATAAGCGGACCACTGGAGGGAGATCGTTAAGGTGCACGAGGCTAAATCCAATAGATCCAGAGCACTGCGTGAGCAGCAGAGAGGCAGGTGATGTGCGTGAGAGCAGGTTAGGTTTTGGATGTCAGCCGGTGTTCTCGGCTATAATTAGCAGCCGAGGCTCCAGAAATGTACCCGCCGACCCCGCGCTCGCTCGCTCGCTGGCTCACTCACGCGCAAGCAAGCAAGCACGCGCGCTCTCTCTATCTCTCACCTGTCCGCGCGCACAGATGCACATATTAAACAGCACCTGCAGCACCTGCCCCGAACAAGGGGAAAAAAGCGTGCGCGCGCACACACATACACACAACCACACAGCCTCCAATTCATTTTAGTGCATTTAAAAAAAAACGCGCCCTGCTTGTATTATAAAAAGGAGACTAAACGTCGACGGGAGTTAACCGAATGACGTGGATAGCTAGTCCTCCCGTGACCCCGATCAGAACCGGGAAGGAGGGAGGAGGGAGGAGGAGGAGAGAGAGAGAGAGAGTTTGAGACGAGTCGGTGCTGTCATGGCATGTTCTGATATGTCACTTAAAATTCACATTTTCACCCGCAGGTGCGCTAGTTTTTTTCCTGGTAAAGTCAGCAGCCAGGTGAGAGCGGTTTACCTGGTGCCGGTGTGTCACCTGTCCGGACTCGTCGCCTCCCACCTGACCGGCCTCCACACTTCCTGGATGATTCAGTCCCACCCTGCCTATGTTGCTTCCACTTCTTATTCGTCTTTTTTTCTTTTGGTTTAATCCGGTCGCCCGCTCCTGTCCCAGCTGTCCTCAACTCGAAACCCGGCGGAAGATTGTTTTTTTTATTATTTCGATGCGGTGCGTCGGCGTTTTTTTTTTTTTTTTTTGTTATTTAGTTTTTTTCTATCCCTATCGTTGGTCCCACTTCTCTCCGCCGCCGCCGCCTCCTCTCTCTCTGCAGACCGCCGGCTCTCTGGGCTGCTCTGACCCCCCTGTGTCTGCCTCTGCTGGCCCACTCCGACTCCCGGCTCCTCCTTTCTGAGAACCAGGAAGCGGCTTGCCCTACTTACACCCAGCCGCGGATTGGCTCTGGCTGGGCTGGAGCGGAGACCGCCGGGGTGGGCAGGGCGCACCGGGGAGGGAGGAGGGAGGGAGGGGGGGGGGGGGCGCAGAGGGGGGTCCGGCCTCGGTGCGATAGGCCGGTGCTGGTGTCTGTCCCGGTGGCGGAGGGAGGAGAGAGGTGGGCAGGTTTTGGAGACCACCCCCTCCTCCTCCTCCTCCTCCTCCTCCTCCTCCCCCTCCCTCCTCTTTCCTGTGCGTTTGGGCATCGCATAGGTGGGTATAGAGTTCAGCGGGCAGCGAAAGCGGATTGAAGGATATCTGCCTATCGCTTACCTGCTGCAAACGCATACGTCGAAATAGACTTAGTGCCAGTGCCACCTCCCCCTCCTCCTCCTCCTCCTCCTCCCCCTCATAACTCAGCAATATTCCCTCAGAAGCCATCTGGAGGTGACCACGGATGGAGAGATGGATTTCAGCCTGATATTTCGAGTTGAGCGGAACTTATTGTGATAAATGAAACTATTACAGAGGATGTGTCACATCCAGTGTGAAGGCAGCAAATGCCACATCACCAGGGACTTTTTTGGTATTAAAAGAAAAAAAAGATTCATGATTCATTGAAAAGAGAAAATATAAAGGAGATACTATATGTTATTTATGATTTAGTATTTTTCCATACATAAGTTTTGCTTGACTGACACTAAATATAAGCCCTTTTCCCTGCAAACAAAACAAAACAAAACAAAAAAAACAATATACTCGTATGCATGTTGTTTGAAGTGGTTAAGGGGATGGGAATCACCTCGCTCTTTCAAAGATTGCATCTCGTCCTCTCGTCTCGCTCCTGGGAGAGTGTGTGTTGGTGGGTTTTGAAGTGCAGGAAGTCTATATATAATTTTGCGGTGAGCTCAGCCCACCTCTTACCACCCCCTTAAATCTCAGCTTGTTCTGAGGTTGTGCTACCAGTCAAAGAACTAAAATACATGTGCTCTATATGTTCCACAGCTGTAAATGCAACTAATTTCCCAACATGTTTTTTTAAGCACCATAAAGAGGCCTATTTGTAGACAAACCCTTATGTTATTTGGTTGCTTTCAGGGGTGCACAGGCCTACATAATGCACATTACAGTGTAATGTACCATTGTAGCAGGTTGAGGAATAAAATATTCACCAAGCATGAGTTGTTTTTCCCCTTGGAACTCGTTGGCAGTCCGGTCTGTTTCCAGCAGAGTAAAGACTTCTCTCTGAGTCTATTTTAGAGTCAGAATGACAAGCAGCAATTACAGTCCTGTTTATCCCCCTACCTCTGTACATGGCTGGTAATCCAGGCTGCTCTGCCACCATGAACTCGAGTCTCCTTGCTGCAGACCTGCGGTGGCTTCTCCAGGCCTTATATTTAAATCTCCTCATCATAAACTAAATAATTAATCACCTTTTCATCATATATGATGCATACTTCTGCAATTGTGCAAGATGCACTTTCTTTTTTTCTACTGAGCTGATTTGATTATTAAAGTGTTATCACCATCTAGTGGTCACTACTCAGTTAGCAGGCCACAACGTGGCCTCCACTGTAAAACTAGTATAATTCTGTACAGTGAAAATACACACACAGTATAAATAGAGCAGGTTTATTCACATCCTTCAGCTTTCCCTCAGTTAATCACAACAGACGAATGTGAAACCCTTAGACATGACAATCATCTTTTTCTTGACACATGCTTCTATGTGAGACTCAGCAGAGGCTATTCAAACTGTGCAAAAATAATGACAAGTGCGAATATGTCAATGCCTCTTAACTCCTAGTGGTGAATATAATTCTCTCTCTCCACCTATATGGGCTGGAGGGCTGTTGAAACCCCTTGGATATTAATGAGGGAGGAGAAGGGAAAATATGTGTCAGACACAGGCAGAAAAAAGTAGAACGTTAAGAGGAAGGGAAGGTGAAGAAGGTGTGCAAATGAGACTGTAATCCGCACTCATGAAGGTAGATACTCATTTGCTTCCAGTCAAGAGTGGGAGAGATTTAAGTGTCCCCACATTCACAAGCTTAACCTTGGATACGAGTGTGTCTGCCCTCTGCCAGAGAGGTACAGGATTAATGTTGGGGATCCAGCAGTAGTAATAGCACAGGTTTAGACTGGGAGGCTGAGGAAAGACTGTTTGCAGTTATTCAGCACATAGCAGACAACACAAGGTGCTGCACACCAGCGCTGCAGTTGAGTCACCAAACCTCGAGATCCAAATCCTCAGAGATCATGTATATGAGTCCAAATCCAGGTCACCAAGGTGACTTCCAAGTCGAGTCAAGTAACACTCAGTACTCTGATAATCCACCCAGGTAATCCATGTTAAGTAAAATGAAAATGTGCAAATTTAAGGGGTCAGTCCACTCAAATTACAAAAAGAATATAAATATATATTTTCTTACTTACCCCAGTGCAGCTAGTTTTTGGTTTTATTGTATTGGTGCAGGTCTTTTAAGTGACCATCTCTAGGATTTCTGCAATCACTGAATAAAATTGTGTTTGTGATGCACAATCTATTGTGATAAATAAAGATAAAGATCTATAGATATAGATCATTATATAAATAGTCTGAAGTGTGAATGTGAAGCAACCCTTTAGTCTTTTTAACATTAAAGGCTTGATTAGGGGTCTTTATGGTTTCAAACCAAAACAAATGCAACCATATTTAAATAATCTAAATTAATAATGTCAATACTGCTTCTCTCATACTTGCTGACTCTTCATTTTAAATATGCACCTGTAATGGACAGAAACGTATATACAAGTAAGCGCAGAAATGAGCACATGCTCAACACGCTTAACAAGATCTGAATCCGCTTTATTCTTATATCCAGATATACACCATTGTCATCTTCATCCTCATGATTGTTGTCCAGAATATAATCATCATTGTCGTCATTACTGTCATCATCATCATCGTCATCATCATCAAACCCTAAGCACAATCATCGTCGTGATCGTCATTATCATGTTTAATGTCACACTAAAAATCATCATTTTTACATTTTCTTTTCAAAAGCTAAAGCTGTGATAAATAAAAAATAAAACATTTGGTCCTTAGATATATACTCTAGGCAACATGGTATCAGGGATTAAGACACAAATGTTACAGCCTTGTTGCTACCCACACAAAACATCAAACATCAATGGAAGTGAGGCTGAAACATTGGCGAACAGGGTGACAGAAGGAGGACAGCAGCGCTTCAACGTGAGGCTGATGGAGGCAGAGAGCAAAGTGTAAAGGGGAAACCGAGAGAAAGGGATAGAGCGTGTGAGCGTCAAAGAAACAGCGAGCAACCAGATCCGTGAAATCAGATGAAAGGCGGCAAGACAGACGGAGATGAAAGACAAAGAGGCAGAGGAGTGAGGAAGCACACAACAGACTCACAGAGAGGCACGGTATTTACATGGAGCCATGGAACAAAACCTAGTGAGCCACGGTGCACAGCAGAGCAGGATTGTGAGTCACACCAAAGATAAAAAAAAAATAAATAAATAAAAAAACACAATTTACAGAAGTTGTCTGAGTGAACATGTAAGTTTAAGAGTTTGTCGTAGATCAAAAACTAAACACCACACACCTGGGACAACAAAACTACCAGTGGACTGCTCCTAATTATTCAAATTTGTATCCTACGGACATTACAATGACTTTTAAACTCTAAATCCCTATAGTTCATATCATTATTCTAATGATAAATATTACACTTTGGTGAAGAATGGGAGGCAAGAGGGAGGTGGAGCTGGAATCCAGAGTGTCAGCTCTACTGCCTGCATGTGAAACTGACACCAAACAGCAGAATGATTGTTAATATTTTTAAAATTAGTCTCACATTTGTGATTATCTTCATGATGAGAAAAGTTTCGCATGTATTGCTGTTTTCATTGTCAAGAAAATGGAGACTTTTATCTTGATTTTTTTTCTTCACACTCAGCTATTGCTTCCATCTCGTTTTATGGTATTCTGCATCATTTTTCCACTTCAGCTCCCCTGCTTGCTCCAACAATCACTAACACAGATATGTATGTATACATTTGGATGTTTTTGTTCTTTTTTTCTATTTTTTTTAGCTTGCACCCGCAAGTCAATTGGTCTAGAAAGTCTTTCTCCTCAATCGATTGCTGACTGCATGAACACCCGATGTTATGAGACAATCACGTCCTAGAGTGAATGCAAACAACATTAGATTGGATGTCTGGTGCCACCATCTATGGCTCCGCTATTCAGCACCGGCCACGAGTCCAACATCCTAAGATATTTTCTTCTTTTTTACATGTTGGCAGGCAGTTTGTGTCTTAGTCCCTCTGAGTCTTTTCTGGCTAGTGGCAGCTGGGGGTCCTTGTTCCCTCCTTTAGGGGTGGTGGTGGTAGGGGCGGCTGACTGGGAGGGGGCAGCGGTAGACGCCTGAGAGCTGGCAGGGGTAGAGGGCGAGTTTGAGGAGTGGGTAGGGGCAGATGTGGTGGCTGGAATTTGTTTTGGGGGTTGAGCAGATGCAGGAGAGACACTGGGAGAGATGGTGGTGGTGGTGCAGCTATGAGATGAGGGGTTGGTGGAGCTGGGGTTCGGACATAGAGTTGTCGTTGGAGTCGGCTTGGTGGAACGACCCGAGCCGCCTGAAGACGGGCTTTGAACGAGGAAAGGAGGGGTTTGCTTCACGGGATGAACTGAGAAAGTTACTTTGGTTGGAAAGCTAGTGCTAGCAGGTGCTGGGGAAGGAGTTGAAGGTTGGGTTGGAGTCAGAGGGGAGGCCTGTTTGGGGATCTGGCTGGAGGTGGGGACCCTGGCTGAGCTAAAGACAGATGGCTGCAAACAAGGTGTTGGACTCTGGGATTTACTCAGCGCGGGCACAGATGTTATAGGGATGGGAGAGGGGGAAGGTGGGGGAGGGGTTTGGGAGACAACAGGGGAGAGGGTTTGTGTGGGAGTCTGGGAGGGGGTCGGAGTGCGGGTGAGTGCAGCCTGAGTCAGACTCGGAGAGGCTATTGGGGTCTGAGCAGGACTGGGGCCGGACAACAGGGAAGCAGAAGGAGGCGTGCTGGACGCCTTGGCTCTGGGGCCCTGGGTATGCGATGGTGAAGCGGTGACCAAGGAAGAAGGAGGGGAGGAGGAGGTGAGAGATGACCTGGGTGTGAACGTTTGAGGCAGAGGTACAGGGGTGGAGACGGACGACGGAGGGGGGGTGGAGGACGGAGAAGGAGAGGATGAGCGGGGAGAAGGCGTGCTGATGGGTTTGGGGCGAGGAGTCGAAGAAAGGGACAGCGGAGTTGTTCCTGCCGAGGGAGGCGTGGAGCAGGGAGGTGGCGAGGAGGAGCGCGAGGGCGTCATTGGGATTAGTTTGGGGCGAGGCGTCTGGGCAAGCATCTGGGTAGGAGATGAGGGAGCGGGTGCTGGGGAAGGAGCAGGGGTGGTGGATAGCGTGGTCTGCTTCGGAGAGGACGAAACCACGGAAGGTGTGTGTGCAGCCGTCGGCGTGGGCACGGAGGTGGTGTGGGGAGCGGACTGTGTGTACGTAGCCGTGTTCCCACACATGGCCTGTGCTATAGTGGGCTGAACAGGAGCCGAGGACTGCGCTTGTGCCTGTGTATGAAACGGTATGTTTGTCAGCAGGTGTACCGGAGCGTTGGAGGTCAGCATACCTGCGCTACCGCCTCTGGCTAACTGCCCTGCCAGGAAAGGAGCTGGTAGCAAATTGCCGCCAGAGGCCTTGCGGTGGAGGGGCGGGTGAGGCTGCACTCCCATCCAGGAGCGGTGGGGCAGGGTGGGCTGCGAGGCGGACAGCAGCCTGGCCTCCTGGGTGAGTCTACCTAGCGCTGGCAGACCCTGAGAGCTGCTTCCTCCATGACGTAACAGAGCTTCTTTTGCTCCCTGCTGGCTCGTCATGGGAGAGCTGCCATCCGATGGGAGAACAGGAGCGGCGGGGGGGTTGGTGGTAGGTGCCTTGTGTAGAGGTGGAGTTGGTGGTCCTCCCCCCGTAGAAGTTCCAAGAGATCCAGTGATCACTGACGGATGATCGGCTGGAAAGCGGAGGCTGTAATGAACAGTTCTCCCTTGTTGGGCAGAGGTCGGGACAGAAGAGGCAGCAGTGGGCGGGGTTTTGGCAATCGGTGGTGATGTCACTCCACCAGGTGGGCCCATGGTCGAGGGGGAGACAGGAAATCCTCCTCTCGGGGACAAGCCGCCCATCCCTCCCATTGTCATCATCCCAATGAGGGAACTCACTGATGGGCGATGGGGCTGCAACACGGGAGCACGAGGAGACGACAGAGGGAACGAGGAGGAGGGAGAAGGAGAGACCAGAGGGGAGGGGAGGAAGAAGGTGCCTCCGAGTGCATGTTGCTGCAGCTGCTGGAGCTGCTGCTGTTGCTGCTGCTGCTGGTGCATGAGGGCGATGGCTACATTACTGGTGGCAGCGGCTGTCTGCAGGGGAGCGTGAACCAGTGGTGCCCAGATAACAGGGCGCGGCCTCGGAGACACCGTGCCGCTCCCTCCCATCACCCCACTTCTCCCCGCCGCCGCAGCCGCGATGGCGTCCTGCATGGCCGGCATGCTGTCGTGTTTGACGATCTGCTGGACCAGCATGCTGTCACAGGAGCCCAAGCTGCCCGCTCCCAGACCTCCGCCTGCCCCCGGACCTCCTCCCCGACCGCCACCACGACCCATACTGCCACCCAGTGAACCGCCTTGTGATGACTTCCGGAGGAGCATGGAGTTCTTCCTGCCTGTAGGAGAGAAAGAGAAGAAAAATATGACAAAATATCCTCAAAGCTTTATTCCTTTTCTGGGATACTAAATGTGGACACAAAGATGTGTACTGAATACACAGCAGACAGATGGGGCTTTAGCCTCAAGCCTTTCCCCTGCTCGTCCTTTATTATTTTGGCATTTATTTCTCTGTTTTTAGCTCTGAGCTGAAGACATGCCTGACAAAGTACCGCAGAAAATTAACATAATTGTTTGGATGATATTAAATATTTGGCAAGGTGATTGTAGAATTAAAAAAGCTAAATGGATAATTAAGTCACTGCAGAAATAACAGAAATGTCCATTACCGATGCGGTCCAGACGATCAACAGCGACGGTTTCGAAGGCACGCCGCATCATCGGGTGTTCCTCCAACACCTCGTTAAAGCT
Organism: Lepturacanthus savala; assembly: GCA_030544235.1. NCBI lineage: Eukaryota > Metazoa > Chordata > Actinopteri > Scombriformes > Trichiuridae > Lepturacanthus > Lepturacanthus savala. Next base: position 28,220,321 of record CM060467.1, read on the forward strand.
GTCCACACTGAGAGAGTACAGACGACAATATGTGTCTGCACGGACGCTGGCTGTCCTCCGTCCACGAGTCAACAGACAGATCTCTGATTGTAGGAGGAGAGACGATCAAAAGAGAAAAATTAATCTAATCAAACTAATCAAATCACCTGTTACTAGTCAACATAGTTACATCAACAGTTTGAAATCCTTTGTAGTCACTGGCTTTTATTTCCAGAGAGTCTGGGACCCCTCAACCTTAAATGGCCCATTTTACCTGATGGCCCATTTTACCTGATATCACTCTATATCATTGTGCACACATAGAAGCTACCATTCATCTTCAACCCGTCAGCTCAGAAGCCCATTTCTCCGACATTTCTAGACAATTTCAACTTCGTAATCCATTATACATATTCTTACCTCCAAAATAAGACCCGTCGCTCAGCTTGGTTTCCTTGTTGCCACGAGTCAGCACACCGACTCGTCCATGTTGGATGAAGTACATCTTCCGTCCTACTGTGCCCTCGCGGATGATAAAGTCTGAAGGCTGAAACACTTCAAAGCGAAGCTTGGTCAGCACAGCGGTCACAAAGTTGGGATCAGCGTTGGCGAAGAGCGGCATGTTAGCCACCAGGCTGCGGCAGTTAAAGCTGACTATCTCCTAGACGTAGGACGGGAAGTGATAAATACAGCAGGGTAGAGATTTGCTGCAGGGTGAGAGCGTATAAATTTCGGTTTGCATTTGTAAATGTGTGGGTGCTTGTGAATTTATTACCTCTTTAAGTGGCTCACTGAGTTCTCCCAGTATGTTCTCCTCATCAAACATTTTCCCCTGGAAGCGGTGCTCATAGTACTCATGGATCTTTTGCCGAACGTCTGCAGGAAGCTTGTGGAAGGACATGTACTGCTCCACCTGCTTGTACTGTAATAAAATACAAGCACACACATGCACTGGTGAGGGATCTGCAAAATAAACAAAAAACAGCACTCTTTAAAAGGTAAAGAACATGAATGTTTTAGCTCTAGAATAGCTCTAAAATATGCTGGAATATTTAGTCATTAATTGACTGACAAATAATGTATTCACATCTGTCTTAATAATTAAAACAACAATAATATACATATATATATATATATATATATATATATATATATATATATATATATATATATATATATATATATATATATATATATACCCACCATTAGACCCACCATACCCACCATTAGACCAAGGTGATGTTTTCAAATGATTTGCTTCATCTGACTGACAGTTATATCTATTTATATGATTTATGATCTCATAGGAGAAAGAAGAGCAGCCAATTTTCTATCAATTTTCAGTCTGGTATTTTCTATGAAAAAATTGGTGACCAAAATTGATTAAAATTGATTCTTGCTGCTGGCAGAACAAAGCAAACAAGTCAGATCTCACCTTAAGCTCTGGGAAACTGTGAAGAGCATTTCTTACTACTGTTGGCATTATATAGACCAAACAACTGATCTAACAATTGAATAATGAATCCAAAGAATAAATGACAATAATTATTAGCTGCAGCCTTCATGCGAAATTGACTGAATGAGTCAAGTTAAATAGCGAAACTAAAAAGTACAGATTGAGAAATGGATGGACGGATAGAGAGTCACCTTCTCCTGGTACTGCCGCCGTGAGGAGTCCAGCGACTGGATGAGGGCGGTGGCGTGGCCGATGAACATGGCGTAGCAGGTGGCGCCCACGATCATGCTGAGCATGGTGAGCCACACATCAGTCATCCCCTCTGGAGCCTGGGCACCGTACCCAATACACAACATGTGGCTCATGGCTTTGAACAGAGCATACGAGTACTGCACGCCCCATGTGTCGTTCTGTGAGTGGGCGACACAGACCGGAGGAGAACAAGGGGGACAGGGAGAAGGTTCAAGTGTTAATTAACAAGGTGCTTCAATATTGAACTGTTCTTATTCCAGTCAGGTTAGACACAGGAGCTTTTTCCTTTCAAAGGCACATCACTCATGAGTGTGTTAGAGATGTGTGTGTGTGTTTAGAGATATAGAAGACGCCGTCATACACAACTATAACATAACATAACACACAAAATAATTGTGAGTCATTGGCTGAAGGATATAGTGTACCATGTATAAATCCATGCTTCATTCTGTGCATGCGTGTGTGTGTGTGAGTCCAATTACTAAGATATTAATGGTCCAACGGATGAGGGGACTTTCTCAAGGGAAAATCCCAGCATCAGCCTGCTTAGCAACAATCGCCCAGGCAACCGCTGAGACATGAGTCAGCTATTCATACAGCTGTGTTTCTGTGTGGATTCACTGGCATATTCTTTCGCACGAGTGACGAAATCTCCAGCAGATCCCAGGGCCTTCGACTGTTTGCGTGCGTTCACACTTCCACCTGAGCTCTGCTGAGGTTTTTAATTGGGATTTCTGCTTTTTTTGGGGGGGAGGGGTGATGATGGCAATCAATTTTATTGGACTGGACATGTTGCTGCATGAGCCAATTAACAGAGATAAGAAGCAAACAATGTCAAATCTGATAAACATTCTCACTCTGCACACACACAGATAAACGAAAAAACGGGTTTTTCAGGATCTGAAATAGATATCGTGCACACTGTACAAACAGGCTGCGATATCGCTTTGTGTGTTTTTCAAACTGAACATTGTGTCTATTTTCGTTCATCACACAATCAAGTCATTCACAGAATGTATTAAAAAATAATACAGTCAAACACATGAAGACACATGCATATATGCAGACCGCAGGTTAGAGACTCACCACCATCAGGTTCTTAGAAACCCAACAGTCAGGAGGGAAGTCCTGCAGCATGGGGACGAGGAACTGCAGACAGCCGTCCCAGTGGCACAGCAGCAGCATCATCCCGATCAGGTTGACTATCCTCACCATGGCGCTGGCAAGGTCATAGGTCATGTGGAAGATCTGTGGAGGAGCAGAGAGAAGGAGGAGAAACACATGGAGGGTGGATAGGGCAGGAGAGATTTTGAAGGTAAATTTAAAACATCATGAGTGAAATTCTAGAGCACAATTTAATGTAAAGTGGGCTGGACCAGTAAAGAATGTGTGTGGGTCAGTGAAAAATAATGTTTAGGAAGATAAAAAAGTTTTTAAAAAATTTATATACAGTTTTAAAAGCATTCAATAGGTATCCCGAAATGTATATTTTGTGTTCGTGTTGTTGTGTTTTTTTTTTTACAAAAATTATGATTTTGTGTGATTTTTTGACACAAAATGTAAAATGGTGTAACCAAAGAATGATACATTTTAAATATATAATCCAACTAGAATATGAAAGTAGTTGATAGCATCTGTTTTTCCTTTTTTAAAAACCTTTTTAAGAGAGTTAAACTATCTGGTACCAGGTTTTTAGGGTTACACCATATGTTTTGTCACTGACCCGCGTATAAATAACAGCATCTACAAATTTATAAAATACATTTTAGGTGTAAATACATTATAAGGCGTAATTTCAACAATATGATGTCAGGTATTCCATATTCATTTTGATTCAAAGCATTTACTCACTGAACAGTATTTAGTATTTTATGCAGCAGGTGAAGTTATCTTCTCCCTTATCAAATATTTACAAATCAAATCTGTACATATTTGAAGATGCTTAATGACTTCATATTTCTGTAAAGAAACAGGAACTGTTCTATGTTTTTCATTTACAGTCATCCAGTGGGCCCGATTGGACCCTTTAGTGGGCCGGTTATGGCCCCCTGGCCGCTTGTTTCACACCACTTTCAATTTCAAAGTGTTCAAAATTCCTTTTGGAAAGTAAAGAATTTGAAATATTGGCATGAAAAATGTGATTTCACAAGATGGAGCTTTAGATAAGTCATATCTTGAATATTCAATGGACTTCTCTGTTCCCAATTTCACACAAACATCTCGTTCCCTTTGACTCGGCCCTGTGTTTTCCAGCCTCTGTTTCTCACCTCCTCCCATTGGTGGATGTAGCGGATGAGTCTGGAGAGACGCAGCAGCCGCAGCAGACTCAGGATTTTGGTGAAGCGGACAATTCGCAGCGCCCGGGCGGTCCGATAGACCTCGGAGTCCAGGCTGTCCACCATCAGAAAGATGTAGTCCACCGGGATAGACGACACAAAGTCCACGAGGAACCAGTTCTTGAGATAGTTCTGACGGATCGCCCTGCATGAGGCGAGGAGGGAACCGGTGACATTTATCATTGGTAAACTAGCTCTGAGGATGTGATCCCAACATTTGCCTGGCATAAAACACCCTCTCATCAATATTTAGCAGGAACAGAGCTGGAGCTGGAACAGGCTCTGTCATTTTTTTTCCATATTTTGCACATGGATTTGATTCATGAATGGATTTGAATACAAAACCAGAAGGCTGAGAAGAGCACATTTAAATTCATGGCAACTTCAGGTGCTGTATTGATATTCTACATACGCAGGAACACCTTTGACACACATAGATACTGACCTGGGGTCTAGCAGGATCTCAGTGTTGTCCTCCTTGATAATTCCGGTCCGGAAGTTGAGAACCAAGTCCACCATGAAGAGTGTGTCAGAGACCACGTTGAAGATGATCCATGAAGGAGTGTTCTCATCTCTAAAGAACGTGATGCCCACTGGCAGGATGATCAAGTTCCCCATCATCAACATTAACATCAACAGGTCCCAGTAGAATCTAGACAGAGAGAGACTTATTCAAACGATGTTTGGTTGTATCTTTGCTAGTGTGAATATGTCCGTATGACTGCACTGAAAGTCTAAGAATATGTACTTCTATTTTCCTATATTTCTTATGTTCTTAAAAGTGTGTGTTTGCTCATAAGCGTTTATATAACTGAATAAAAATGTGTAAATAATTAATTTAAAGCTGTTTATAATGTTATATGTTATTAGGATTTTTTCTTTTCTGTGCTGAACCTGAAAAACATAGATCTAAAGGTGAATTCTGACAGATTCAGAGGTGGATTTTTTATCTTTTACTTCTCCTCCTGCTTCTACCATCTTGTCATTTTTCCCCATTATATAATCTCCTCGTTTTTACCTTCCCCTGAGCCAGACACTGAGTATAAGAACTCAGGGATCATGGAAAGTAAGTGTCATCTACGAGTGGTGCATATGAATGTTTCCCTCACGACAGTCTCATCCTTTGCAAATGCTTCGGGGACATGAAATACATCTGTAATCTTTTGGGCAAGACCAGAAAGTGAAACAAAATTGAATTGAAAAGGTGAGCCACACAGGCATGCAGGGACAGAAGGAAACAAACCATCAGTCACCTTGTAGAGCCTCATCAATCTCCTGCTGCAGGGTATTATCACCAGATGAGTTAACCCTCTCCAAAAATTCCAGGAAACAATCATATCATTTGAGGTGGTGAAAGTGATTAAAATATGACAGAAGAGGCGATCCAATTATCTGGAGACAACTCCTGTCATGTCCTGATGTCTTTATCCATCACCTTAACCCGTATCAGTGATTCGCTCCATCTCTCCTCTCTCTCTCCCTACACTGTCTCTCTTTCTATCAGAAAACAAATTCGAGCTCTGCGGTCGATTGTTATTGAGCTCTAATTTAGTAACATAACCTCATGGTGTGATGGCTGCCACTAGAATGATGAAGATTAAGTATGAGTCATCACTCTGCCCCACAACACACACACACACTTCTCCCCGACTTTGTCACTTATAATGACAGACATATCACTTCATAATCAGTGGCAATAAATACAGATTATTATTTACAGCAACACAGACGCTGCAATTCTGTAGCTGCTGTGATAGTGAGGAGGATTTATTCGTGATCCGGATCAGATTATTGGTAACAATTCTATATATCACCTCATAAAATATATATATTTATTTTATAAAATCACAAATCTTTATATTTTGCAGCAGTATTTTATTTACTGTTGAAGCGCAAAATATTTTCATAATGAATCTTAGATTATTACTATACTCACTATATCCTTCAGGCAATGACTCACATTTATTCTTTGTCAATATTATGGGTTATGTATGATGGCTTCTTCTGTCTTTAATCACACACACACACAGCATCATTATCATACTGATTGCATTGTGGCAGTGTTCCCTGCTGAATCTGACAAGTTGCACAGATTTAAATGTTAATCTCTCTTCGATAATGCTTTTTCTTTGTTGAGTAACGTAATAAATGATGCTGTATATGTCACTGCACATTAATCAGCCTCTGTTAACTGGATTTTACTGTTCTTGGTGAGATGTGGCAGCCGATAAGAAACAAAAATGAGAACAACTGAACAGACACAAAGATAATCCAAGATACAAGATTATTAGTTGTCCTGTTGGGCTCAAAATATGAGTCACATAACACTGGGTGGTGAATTGTGTGAGAACACAACACATGCACTTTACTACTTAACAAACCCATTTTACTACATGTCACACCTACTTTACTACACCACACCCAAATTGCTACATGGTATTCTCACTGACTACACTGACTCACATGACACACACAATTTACTACAAAACACACAGAATTTACTACATGACACACCCAGTTTACTACACAAAACACACAATTTACTACAAAACACACACAATTTACTACATGACACACCCAGTTTACTACACAACACTCACAATTTACTACATAACACACTCAGTTTACTACACTGCACACCCAAATTACTACATAACACACCCAAATTACAACACATCCAGTTTACTACTAAAACACACACAATTTACTACATAACACACCCAAATTACTACATGACACACCCAGTTTACTACACAACAAACACAATTTACTACATGATATACCCAGTATACTGCACAAAACACACAATTTACTACAAAACACACACAATTTACTAGAAGACACACACAGTTTACTACACAACATACACAATTTTTCTACATGACACACCCAAATTACTACACATCCAGTTTATTACCATCATATGCAATTGACTACATTACACAGCCAATTCACTACACAACGCACACAAATTACTACATGATACCCATCATGTAGTAATTTACTACCCATTTACTACATAAAAAATACACATTTACCAGATGACACCCCTGACCCCTAACCTTAATCCTCTCACTGCTCATGTCTAAACCTAACCAGAGTGTGTGTGTGTCTCGACTTGCTACATGTATGTATGCTACATGCATGTGTGCAGGCGTGTAGCCAAGTGCACAAATTCCCTGACGTGCATCGACACACATGGATTGTAAATACAATCAAAGCCTCTTCAATATTCCATCTTGAACATGAACAGGTGCTGGAAGGGAACTGACCTGCATCTACCTGCTCAGCTGTTGTCAAACCAAACACTCAGTCTACAGTAATTGAGGCCAAGTGTCTCCTGCATGGCCTGTGATTGGTTCCCTGTTCAGTGTTGGCCAGATGTCAGATCTGAGCAAGTTTCCACCCATCATCCTGCCACACAACAAGCACAACAGCAACCTGTATATAATTCAACTCTGTTATTATACTACTTCAACAACACAACTCATCTTTGTTGACAATCAAACTGTCTTTCTGAGTTTTTATCACATTTTCTACTCAGTTTATAGCTTAAGCTTCCTGTTGTGCCAGTGCATTTACTCTCTTCAACTGCAGTAAACTATAGTTTAATTGTATTTATAATTTAACATTGGCTCTGGATTACATGTCAGTCCTATGATGGGAGCATAAAAAAGCTTTGAAAGGTCTATTCAGTGCAGTCATAATCTTCTCGGAGAAGTTCTTTATTTTAAACCTCACATCAAGAGTGATACAAATTTTCAGAATTGTATTAATTTTGAATTATAATAATTTGCTTAAAGCATGTTTGAGCATTGTAAGCATCACAATCACACCTTGACTCAAGCTCGTTATGTATTCTCATAGATGCAGCAGCTGCATATCTTTTCTTAATGAGGTGATGGGCATGAGAGCTTATCAGCAGACTCAATGACAATAGACACACACACACACACACACACACACACACACTTTTGTAGTCAAGGTCAATACCAGGACAAAAGCACATAATAGGGCCTTTAGAAGTGGACCTGCCTTTTCTTCTCACCTTCAGGCCACACAAAGTTCCTCAACAGACGTTTCTTCAGACTGCAGGTACTTAACTGAAAAGTTAGATGACTGAATTATGCATAATGCACACTTAACGTGCATAATTCACAATGTTATCCATAATTGATCAAAATTCAATTCTAACTCTCCAAAGGGATGGTAAGGACAATTAAAATCTTTGCATAATTTGCATGAATATCAATAAGCGCAGGAGGGTCTGAGATTCATTCATCCATCCTTTAGCTCCATTCCTCACTGACCACATTCACCATATCACCTGTGAGCAGACTGGTGAGCTGTACTTGTGAGTGATCATTCAAATTGAGGGACAATACAAAACGACTCCTTGTCTGTGTGTGTGTGTGTGTGTGTGTGTGTGTGTGTGTGTGTGTGTGTGTGTGTGTGTGTGGAGACAAAAGTGGGCCAGGAGCCTTGGGGATCAAGTCATCCATTGTCGCTGCAGCCTGTCTGGAGATCATGAATGCTGTCTCCCTCTGCTGACATCCACCTGCACATTTTCCTATTTATGCAAAGTCTCTTAAGGGATGCCTAGCATGCTAGTAAATAGTAAATACCATATAAAAGTGTTGTTGCTGATTCTCATGCTAATTGTTCATCTAAGGAAGCAGAAAAATCAAAATCGTGGCATGAAATCATCAGCAGGGAACACTGTCCTGGGTTCATCAACTGTTCACATGCAAATAAGTTAAAAATTTCTCGGCTGACATGGAAGGCATCTCCGGCTAACAACCCTTGACTAAATTTGTCCTAATTTGCATCCCCTCCTTTAACTTTGAAGCTTTTAACCAACAGGCTAGAATCTAGACACTGATTGTTGAAGGATTATTTTGTCTCCATTGAAGAGGCCGCTCGACATACGATCTGTTTCTGTTTCTTCACGTAAGTGTCTGTTATTATGCTTCAAGTGTGCTTACAAAGGCAGCAGAATTTCAACTTATTTTGATCCATATTCCAATCAAATTATGTGCCTTTGATGTGTTACAGCCATTATACATCAGCATATATATCTGGCTGTTGTGTGAGTGTGTGAGTATACCTGAAGTCACTGTACGGGTGTATGATCCATGCCCCTGCCGACTTCAGCCTCTCCTGCTCCAGGGCGACGGCTTTGTGGGATCCGAACATGCGCAGACTGAACTTGTTGACCCCCGGTTGAAGCATGGCACCAAACTGCCTCTGGATGAAGGTGCTCTGGTTGGAGGTGCTGTAGTCCTCCCCATCCAGCCCCATGCCGAAGCCGCCTAGCCCGGACTGGCCCACCAGCTCCGGGGTCCCTGCAGTGGTGTTGCAGGCCGTGGTGGTGGTGGTCTCCGGGCCGGTGGCCACCACCATCACCCCGGTCCCCGTGGAGGAGGTGGAGGCCAGAGCGGCGCGGGATGTGGTGAAGCCCACTTGGCGCGGCAAAGCGTTGGTCGAAGAAGAGCAGGGCGGCGGGGGGACCTGGGCGGTCGGGGTGCCCGCCGACCTGAAGGGGAGGCCGTCCCTGGTGGAGGAGCTCATGATGGACAGGCGGCGGCCGCGACCACCTAGAGAAGCGCTGTCCGCCCCGAAGGACCCCCGTTCCCCTTCCAGTGAGGCCTGGGACAGCCTGTAGCCCGGCGACGGGAGGCTGCCCTTACTGCGCCGTTTGGAGTCCCCTCCGTTACGCCTGGGGAGGCTGTCACCCCCGGAGCTACCAGGGGTACCCACACCTCCGGCCACCCCATCCATCCCACCTCAGGGCGGAGGAGGGTTACAGGCAGGTGACGAATAGCCTGAAAACTACTGTACAGTGTTGACCTGACTAGAGGAGAATAGGTGAGAAGGTCAACCTCAATTTGAATGTTAAACCCAAGAAGCTAAAGAGAAGTGGTCTCTGTGTTTAGTCATTCTTCTCACACCTCCGCCCTCTCTCCTCCACTGATGTGACCATCCTTTCCTCAGTGCCCTTGGAAAAAAGCCCCATTCAGACGTCAAATCCTTCACCCTGCCGGTGTGACGCCAGCCGCTTCACTTTATATAATTTTCTAAAGAAGTACCCTGTGCCTCCTTACAGATACGACCACACGATTCCTCCTTCCTCGTCCTTGAAACGCTCCTCTCCGCCCGAGGCCCTCCCTCTCCGCTCCTCGGCCGCCCTCAACGCTCCGACGCCGGTCATATCAGCACCGGATTCCCGGTCTTTTGTGGATAACGGATCTCGCCGCTGATTGGCCGTCTGTGTGCCTGTGTCCAGACCGATCACCCGGTTTTTGCTATTTTTCCCCAACACGTGTAAGGGATGATTTGAGCGGTGGCAGAGTGGGGGGATGAATGACAAGGACACTTGATCGGCTGTCAGGAGAAGAGACGGGTTGTTAACGGGCATGAGAGACGCGTAGAATCGGCGGCGCACACTGGGCGCATTCAGACGCGCACTGATTCTTTGTGACACGCACACGGTGTAAAAAAAAAAAAAAAAAAAGAAAGAAAGAAAGAAAGAAAAGAGAGAAAGAAAGAAAAGAGAGAGAGAGTCCGACAGGGATACAAAGAATGTGGAAATAAATCAAACGTAGCCTACCCGATTATGGCTAGTCCGTGGTTTCACGTTGTCATTCTCAATATCTGAGCGAAGAAAAGAAACACGCACCCGTCACGATGGAAGGCGCGCACAAATGTTTCCCGTGACCGGAGCGTTACAGACGGAGCGTCTGCTGCCTCTGTTTGGTAAAACTGATGAACTTGGTCAGGTGTTGGGAGTCTGACGACTGAAAAGCCGTCAGCAGCCGCTGCCCACTTCTGCCGACTTTCAACGACAGCGTGTCCGGCGGCTACAGAGACGCGGCGCCGTCCTTTTCTGGCTCACATTGAAACGAGCTGAGCCGCTCCGAGACGAGTCGTGCGCTCCGATCATATCAGCAGCCTTAAATATTACAAAATAAAACTACTTGTTGCGTTTTAGGCGGCTGCTGCTGCTGCTGCTCCCTCACACACCGAGTCCAGCCCGGAGCTCAATCCACTTCTCAATCTGACTCAACACTCAGGGGTCGAGAAGGCATCCGCCGAGGCGCGCGACGCACGCAAATGAAATATTAAATAAATAAATGTGCATATGAAGGTCTGGGTCTAATCGGCCTGTTGCCATGGCATCCGCATCCCCATCATCAGTCCCCCCGAGGCCTTGTGCCCGGCCGGCGCAAGACGCACACATCCCTCGCAGGTAGAATTCAACCCGCGTCATCCCCTCTCAGCAAGTATAGCGAGAACAATGATGAAGCCTTAGTGCGATTTACACGCCTGCTTAGTCCAATAGCTGAACATGGCATCAAGGTGTCATACATGTGACATCAGTGGTAAAAATCTGAGAATCAAGATTTACTCAAATACCACAGTTCTGAGGGACTTAATTTAATTTAATCAGAAATCTATTCGATTACATGTCAGAATCTATCATATAACAGTTACTTTGCAGGTTAAGATTTGACATATAAAACATTAACTACAATTATAAGATATGATACCATTGTATAGATTAATAACCACGTCACCTCTACCGGCCACAGTTACATTATATCATATCATATATATAGAATAGAATATAGAATATTCTATAAATGAGTTTTATCATTGAATCATGTGTATCTACATGTTACAGCAGGGCGTTTATCTGTCAGAAAGTTACTAGTAATCCAGTACTTTTTTGCTCCTTTGTCACCACTGAGATTTGCTCCTCTTTCTGCAGGATTTGTTGTTGTAGGCTGCTTTTAGAGGTATTCAACTCTCAGAACGTTACGTGTTTAAAGGATGCACTGTGAGCAGGGCACAAATGGCCTATAATAGTCTAGGAGTGCATGGTTATTAGAGGCAGGAAAAATAATTTGATAAACTGCGAGAGGGAGGATTCAAAACATGTTAGAGCTGGAAAGGAAACATGCAGAAGAAAAGGCGAAGCCGTCACATAGATTTAGCCGTCACATATCAGACATGATGAACACGGGTAATTTGTTTACATACGAACAGTGGATGTTGACATCTAGGTCATCTCAGTAGAAAAAAATGTCATTTATCTCCACAAGGCTCATAAAAGATAAAAGAATAAGCTCCAGACTACGAAGAGGAACGAGGGCCTTATGCCTAAATTCTATAAATGCTAATAATGATGCTACAGTGTGACCCGGTCCATGCAGGCAGGCCTTTTCACTTTAATATTACTCACAAATAATTACTGACACTTCGGTCCAGACATGAGCAGGAGATGTTAAAGTTTATGGTTAAAGTTTTATTGGGAAGGAGTCATAGCTTTCAAAACATTTTAAGTACAAATCCACAATGCATGAGTACAGTATTAATGGTTCATGTTTAAATAACAATGTTAGAAATTTGAAGAATTTAAAGAGTTGGTTCTCAGGTTTCATGACATTCATATTGTTTCAGGTTCTTGAGCCGAAGGTTTTTGAAGAATCAGAGGCTCCGACACTTCTCAGCATAGATATACATCAGAAAGTCTAAATGTCTTATGACACAGATTGAATGTCCTCACCTGGCGGCCATCTTACCACAGACAAACAGTCTGACCTGATATATACAACGTCAGGGAAAGTGAATGATCTGATCTCACTGAAAACTTGATAGATTTACACACAGTTTGATTCCTTACAAATACTAGCAACATGGCTATAACTATGTAACTATATAATATATACTTAATTAAAACTTTAAGTTTGTAGTGTCATAACTCCATCTCTGGCATTTATAACAATCCAAATCTTTTAAAAATCAATTGACCAAGTTTTGGTCATCAAAATTCATTGTTGAGGGTGAGCGAGCTGCCGTCGACTCCATTGGCCGTCAGCGTGGGACATTTAGCCTTTCTTATATATATCAATGCTTCTCAGGTTTAGAGTCCAGCGATGCCAGGTTTTTACAGGACATTGACGGCCCTCATGATGTTTGTGTGGCTGCTGCCCTGCACCCAGCCCGTCACAACTATCACCATGTCGCCTGTCTTGAAGAATCCTCTCGCTTTCCCTGTGGCGGCAGAAAAGAAAGAGCATGTTCGTTATACAGGAACATACGGCTGAAAACATAAAGACAAACAGCACACACGCTGACCTATATCCATGCCAAAGTTGACTCTGTTGTCGACATCGTCGGCCCAGACGGGAGCAGGCAGAGGGTGGAAGAGGCCGGGGAACACGCCTCGTAGGAGCTGTGACTGGCGGGCCACCTGAGGAGAAAACACAGGTGTGTGTATGATAAGTTCAGAGTTATTATACTGCTGTGAGTCCTGTTCAGCTGTTTATTAAACTGAACATTTTTGGAGCTATTCAGTCAGGCTGTCCCCCCTTTCAACACACTATAAATTCTCTAAATGACTCCATGACCTTTTAAGATGATGCTGCTGTCAGGGTTATTTACCTTTTACTGACATTATGGTTCATAACAACTCCAAAACAAAAGTCCAGGTACCCTTTCATTTTGTGGATATTATTCAGTGTATCAATATTCAACCGAATGCCTGATTTACAATCGATTGCAGCCCCAAATTCCTGCTTACACTGAAACATGATGAAATCATGATCTAATACCACACATTCTCATCATCCAGGTTTCCTCTGTCACCAACATCAGGATAAAATCTCATCTTTTCATACAATCTAAGCATAGATTACTATCAAGAGGATGAACTGATTTTGGTTTTAATGACTACATGAATGTTTCACCAGGAAAACCTGTTTCTCAATTAAATTCTACTGGAGATATTTAATGAGAGGGATGTTTTACTCTTATTACAAATCTATAAAAGTTGTTTTTTTGTCTCTTCTGGTGCAAATCTTATCTTATTTGCTGTGTTCTGATATGCAGGATTGAACACACACACATTCACACACACACACCAACATGGACATTTAAAGGAGGTGGGGAATAGACCGTAGTTCTGTCTCGTTGTTGTAAATTGTCGTTCATATTCATTTAAAATCCTACATGTCATTCCTACAATCACCCTGCTTATTTATGTCTATTTACACTTATTTACATTGAATAGAATTTTTACTTACTGGTACTTAAGTACATTTTAAATCAGATGCTTTTGTATTTTTACTAAAGTTGTGTTTGAATGAGGGACATTCTTCTTTTACTGGAGTCAGTTTTGTATTAAATATCTGCACTCAACTATAACATTTTTAGTTCTTTAAAAAAAACCTACACATGAGACTGTTGGACAATAGTTTAATAATGTTTTGATAATGCTTTTGTTCTGTTTTATCCAATGAGCTGATCTGGATGACCCACTTTAAAACACTTTGTGACACATTTGTTTCCTGTGAACCATTTTTTTAAACAGCTGTACCAGAACAAAGAGCTCCATAGAAAGCTCCAGGAAACAGAAACACACAACGGTAAATTATCATTCATAAATATGTTCAGTCAGTGAACCTGATCACAAATCTTTAGCGCTGTCACTGTTAACGACAGCCGGCAGTGAGAGTAAATACTGTCTGTCTTTAAATAGTGTGAGTCATCAACCATTAAGTCATGTTTCAGCCAAGACAAATGCACCGACAGTCGGCACAAAGACTCGTCTGTTATTCAGGAACAGAACGTACCTGAGGGGTTCTGGTGACTGCGATGATAGGGCAGCGAGGTCGGTACCTAGACAGGAGATGTGCTGACCTGCAGAGATGCGGGAAGAATAGGGACGGTGATGAGAAGCAGGAAAATATATTATCACTGTCTGCACAGGCATGAGCTGTCTTTAAACTCCTGAGAGCATTACACATATAGCATTACATGTTCTTTACTAAACATGCAACAACCAACCTTAAAGTTTAGGGAAGAGAACATCATCAGTTCACAAAATCTTGATTGATGAATTGCATATTTTTCATATCTCCCATGTGAAATCATCCAAAATGTAATTCATTCAATTATGGTTTTGATGATGCTATATAACAAATTTAACAGATTTAAATGGAGATGCTACTTTGTCTTACAAAAAACAAAACCTCTTTTCTGTCAGAGCATGAAAGGATGTGGAATGTTTAATTGTATCTTGGAGTACACCTTTATCAGAGCTCATTTATACAAATTTTTCCTTTAGTTTGTCAATCCTCTGTATTTAAAGACTATCTAAGTATATAGGAATGTGTGCAGAGTACAGATATCATTCATTGCCCAACAGAGCAGTCAGAATACATGAAAATATGTGGAACACAATAAAACAACAAAAAACTACCCCTGAGGATATGAAAACAGAGAAAAGTATTGAAATATTGACTCTGTATGTATGAGTTCCTCTGGAATAAAAGACTAACATCAGATTCTGTAAAGAGGCTACAGGGAAGAAAAGAAACTTGGTTGTTTATTCAGGTCTAACACTTATAATAATAATATAATAATAATCTCCATATTAGAGGAATCCAGAACATGTCTGAACTAATCTTTAACACCAAACCTTTAAACTAAAACGCTACACGACTTTCACTATAATCACTAACAAAATCACTTCAAGTGGTGGAGCTCCTCACCGGTGATTGAAAGAAACAATTTCAGCTTAGCTGTAATACACAGTATGTTAGTTTATGAATACAGATTTACTGAAAGACCACAAGAGCCACGTTAACAAATATGGTGTAATAAATCTGTTGCAAATAGGCGACTACTCAGCTATTAACCTTATAAACAGAGCTTGTTTAGGCTTCATTTTCTACAGAACCAGGCACAGACTGGATGTTTGACAGTCAGAATCTGCATTCAATGATAATTCTGAACAGTACAGTTAGTACCAATGTCTCAGTGTAACTCAGAAGGTACTGTGCCCTATCTGTAGATCTTATGTTACGATGTCGAAGGTGGGGTAATAGGTGTGTGTGTAGCAAGTCTGACTTTTGCAGGACACTGTAATTTGTGGTTTCTTCTTTTTATTAACTGTATCCCTGATTTTCCCTTAACTTCCAGTGTTTTAGTTCCCTTCTGTAACCATACATAAACCATAGTAAATTTGCCCTAATTATATGATCCTTTGTAGAATCTAAAGGCAAATAGTTCAACATTTGTGGAAATACACTCATTTGCGATCTTGCTGAGCTGGATGAGAAGTTTGACCACACTCTTAGATCTGTATTGTATATTTATATATGGGTCAGGGACAAAACTGTCATGTGTGTAACCCTAAAAACCTGGTATCAGATAGTTTAAGTCACTTGGTAACACATGCTATCAATTAGTTTTATTTTCTAGGTGGATTATATATTTATAAATTATAAACATTCTTTTTTAGTTACACCATTTGATATTTCGAGTTAAAAAAATCCACAATAAATCCTGATTTTTGTAAAGACAAAAATTATACAAATGGACTTTTAAACAACAAGAAACTAAAAATAAACACACTATGTACATTTTAAGGGACCCGAGGAATGCTTCTTAAAACTGTATTTTAAAAGGTTTTTGACTTTCTCATCTTGCCAAACTTTATTTGTCACTGACCCGTATGCAGAGATGAAAGTATTTAATGACAAAAATCTTCATTGAAGATGGTCTAGTGTTTTGAAGAGTCACCAGCATTGAGGGCCTTGTCTGGTATACACACCTGCCACTGGTGGTGAGGACTATAATGGCCCCAGCACAGCATTTGAAGGAGGACTCTACAGCACCGATGGCAGTGACCTCCGTGGGGTCAGATGATAGAGGAGTGAGGCGACGCAATTCTTCAAACAGCTGCTGGTGGAAAATAGCTGCCTCTGCCTCCCTACAGATCTGAGAGATGGAGATAGAGAGGGTGTGTGTGTGTGTGTATGTGTGTGCAGGGAGAGAGAGACAGCAGGAGAGCGAGTTATCAGAGGGCAAAAAGTCAGATGGAACCGTAATGGACATCATACACGCCACACACACCGAGTGCATCATTGCGACCGCTTCCACAGGAAACAGTCCTTTGGCCGTCTCGCCAGATAACATCACACAGTCGGCTCCATCCAGCACGGCGTTGGCCACGTCACTGCCCTCCGCTCTGGTTGGCCGTGGGTGGGCCACCATGCTCTCCAACATCTACCAACACAATACATTAGCTTCACATCCTCCCTGCAAGGCACTGCAAACTGACTTCAACAATAAATCCTTAAATAATAAACCACTGTGTGTCTTTGTGTGTCATTTTCTATCTATGAGTGATGTAAGGCAGATTTTCTTCAGGGAGAGAATGAGGGAGGTAATGGCTTTGTGGATGGATGGACACAGTTGTGAGATAATTTAGAGTGAGGCAGGCGAGTATGAATTTGTGAAACCATTTTTGGCACACCAGAGTCTATAATGAGTCTATAAGCAAGACGGACAGTTGGAAAATAGATAGCGCACAGCGTTGCCTGACAAACTGCATTTCTGTGAAGGAGCTGCAGCTCATGCTGATTAGTGTATGTGCATGGGTGTTGGTTTCAGGCTCAGGTCTCCAGTAGCAAACGTGCTATAAAGCTGTCACTCTGAGTCAAGAACTGTAGCATGAATAAAATACAGCTCTGTGACTCAACATGGCTGCAGGAGTGTACAGCATGTGTGTGTGTGTGTGTGTGTGTGTGTGTGTGTGTGTGTGTGTGTGTGTGTGTGTGTGTGCCTGCATGCATGTGTAACCAGAGAGGGGTGTGAAAGGGAGGAAACGTGTGTGTCTTTGAGGATGAATTCATTGGACAAGTGTGTGTTTGTGTGAGTAAATTATGTGGTAAGTTAATGTTAGGTTTTAACGTTACTTTCCTTCCTCCATTTGACTGGCTAACACTGCAGTTAGAGACAAAAACTGTGTATTTGAACATTTCTGCATGTGTGTTTGTGTGGTGTGGTGTGTGTGTGTGTGTGTGTCCCTGTCTGACCTGTGTGGCACAGATGACAGGCTTCCCGGCAGAGTTGCAGCGTCCAATCATCATCTTCTGGGCGATAAAGACTTTTTCCGCTGGGATCTCAATTCCCAGGTCGCCCCTGGCAACCATCACACCATCGCTCTCAGCCAGGATCTCCTCAAAACTGACAGATAGATGAGGTGGGATGAGGAAGACAAAGGACTGAATGTTTTTAACATTAAGAAAGAGGGAGTTGGTTCTGCAAATTATTTTGAATTATAGATTCTAGAGGAAAAAAATAAAGCTGCAGCGGATTTCATGCTAAACCTTGAGAGAAAAGAACATCTCATTTCAGTCGGAGGCGTATTTAAACAATGTCTGCAGTCAGCATGCGGTGCGAGACAGTGATGAGTAATGGAGAAGTGCGAGCTTTGAGATAAAGTGTCAGATATATTAAGTGGCAGCTATAACTCACACAGACAGCCACACAGATTGCTTATCAAAAATGTGTAAAATCCAGATCTGACATATGTCTACAGATCACTGACAGCTGGCCATCCACCTCATTATTATCGCCCCCTTCATCTACTGCAGTTTCTTTTCAGCACTGTAAATAATCATGCCTAAATGGTTTCAATTCCTAAGTATTTTCCTCCACTCACTTCTGAACTCCTTGCCGGCTTTCCACCTTGCTGATCACTTTGATATTTTGCCCGTGCTCCCCCAGAACTCGCCGCACGTCCCTGACATCCTGGGCCGAGCGGATGAAGCTGGCGAACACGATGTCGACGCCCTGGGCCACCCCGAACCTCAGGTCAGCGTGGTCTCTGGCGCTGACTGCCTGCAGGCCAATCAGGTCGCAGCCAGGCAGGTTGACGCCTTTGCTGCTGCACAATATGCCGTCGGCCTCCACCACCGTGTCTACCCAGTCAGAGCCTGCAGAGGAGGAGAGTAAAACAAAGCAGTTCAGTTTAAATGTGCAGCAGCAAAAGGCTGCAACTGCTTTATAAAAAATGTCTTCAGGCATGATACCTATTTCTAGCACTTTGAGTCCAATGAGGCCGTCGTCGATGTAGATCTTGGATCCCTTCTTCAGGACTTTGGGCAGGTTTGGATAGTCCACCCAGATAATCTTTCCGTCTGTCTTGTCTTTCTCACTCGGTGTTGTCACCACACGGACATGGCTGCCTTTTTCTAACTTCACCTCCTCCTCCGCTTTCTGCACACAGGCCAGACACATGGAAAACCAAAGTGCACTGGAGGGACATTTATTTTTTTATTAAAGTCATTTTTAAGCTAAATTTTAAATTTCATAAGTTCAGAAGTTGTCAACAACACCTACAATAGATGTGATCACTGGCTAATGAGCACAAATCTCAACAGAGGTGGAGCTTGTTGAATAACCTCAACCAGCATCTGAGCCGCTGTCTAGACACATGATGAGTGTCTAATGATATTTGATACTGAAAAATCACATCAGAAGAGTTGACACTCAGGCACCATGGTAAGGTGATATTCTTCAACTGTTCAAGGTATAAGTACAGCTGTGGAGAAAGCAATTACTGTAGTATCTATTTTTTGAGATAATAAATAGCTGTTGATGTGTGTTTCGTGTTTATATGTAATTATTTTTGTCTTTTCCCTTAATTCAATTTGGAGAAGTTTTTTCTAATATGCTAAAACAAGATAATAAAAGATAATATTTCATGCAATAGAGGGTTAAATTGGTTTAATTGGCCAAAATATGCATTGAATTGCATCCATGCGCATATGCAAATTACAATTACTTACAGAATAAATATGAATACCTAAATTATAATATGAAATATAAAGATCTAAGATTTACATGTATGTTTTACACATGTATGAGTTCCCTTTTTACAACCTAACAAGACACTGAACAGACTTTAGAAGAGACAGAACAAGCATGAATCCCGGTGCAGCTCACACGTCACACAGAGCGTTGTGTAATCTAATCAAAGCACGGAGAGGTTTACAGCAGCTTGAAGTTATTTCTTCAGCAAAGCAGACAGCTTATAACATTAAATCATTAAAGAACACAATGAGACGATGATGAGGAAGCAAGATAGCACACACCATCATACAGTATTTTCAGCAGCAGTGGACGCTCTTACATCTGACAGCATGTGACTGGATGATTAGACTGTTTGATGGATGAAGAAGATGTTTACCCCATTCACTAATCCGGTGCGGATCTCCGGACCCTTTGTATCCAAGGCAATGGCGACCGGTCGAAAGTACAAAGGGTCAGATGTTATCGTCTCCACCGCCTCTCGGATGTTCTTGATGGTTTCACCGTGGTACTGAGAGACACAGGGGGTGCAGACAGACAATCGATACTGAGTGGAAAAAACAAGACATTGTGCGGCAGTCAGGAGAAACGACAGACACGAACCTCATGAGAACCGTGAGAGAAATTCAAACGAGCAATATTCATCCCTGCTTTGACCATCTCCTGAAGTTTGGGGACGGATCGGGATGAGGGACCTGGGAGAGAACAACATGGAAGTGATCAGACACCAAATCCACAATCCTCTTTCGGAGTAAAACTGTACATAAAAGTTTATCTGAAGATAATATGAAGCTTTAAACATTTTAGTCATTCAATAAAGTCTTTATAGCAAACAGTAAAATGAAATTTGGTACTAAAACGACTATAACTTTGAAAGATATTGCCTTGATTTAAATTATGTAGAAAGGCTGAAGCCTCATATTAGCTTAAAAATACTTTAAATTTAATTATTTTGTATACAAAGTGGCTTGTGAATTTTGTCCCTTTTTATTTACACTATATTATGAAAAGATTTGTATAAATACACAGCAGTAAAACATGTCAATTTGACTCATATCTTGCAAGTGAAATGAACTCCATTGAACTATCTATGAGGAAGTCAATTTGTAGAATTAAAAGTGAAAAGCTCTGGAAAACCTCAGGAGTATAAATTTGTATTTCATTTCCTTTCATTTTCTCTTTTTTTTGCAGAAGAAAAGCAGAGAGAGCCAAGTACCACGACCAGAAATCAAACTGTGCCAGCGGAGGCCGCCCGGCAGCATCAAGAGCTGCCGAACAGACCGCCAGCGATGACATGCAACAGAAAACAAACCTGAAACTGTGACTCGTTGTCACACTCACCGATGGTGCAGATGATGCTGGTGTTACGCGCTGTGATTGGCTCCTGGTCAATGTTCAGCAGACAGAGATGTTCAAGAAAGCTGTCGGCCTTGCTGGCGTCCAGCTGCTGGCGCTGGATGAAGGAGTCTGGCAGTGCCATCACGTCTGAGTAGCGCCTGAGGTGAGCTGTGAGGACAGAGAAACTCTGTCAGCAGTGTGAAGTCAGACATGAATTAACTCTAGTGGCAACTCCACCTGTGAATATAAATGAACTAAAGGCCTCAAACAGAGAAGAGATGTCATTCCTGTGCTAATGATGAACAAGAACAACACAACACTGCTGAGTATTAAAGAGTGAGGAGATCACCGAATGTTAGAGTAGTCAGCATTTTTTTAAAATATAGAATACATGCACACAAACACTCAGCAGACACTGACCTGTACAGCACACACATATGAGAGAGGAATATAGAAACAATACACTGCAGTTCAGGAGATATTCTCTGACAAGTTGGGCTGAACGATCGGAAAATAATCTAAGTGTGGCTCCAATATTGAAATTGTGATTTTATATGCAATTGTTTTATTTATTTGTTTTTATTTTTTCCTTATTTTTTAATCATTTTTTCTAAAACAAAATGTAATGAATGATTGACACAATATTAGATACATTTAGTGTAAAATGTTTTTTTTTTTAATTTGTTAGAATTAAATTATGTGATGTCACAACAGGGACCTTTTTTAAAACAGCAACACTACAGAAGAGACCAGACCACAACAAAATGAATAGGTTGTCTTATTTTACACTTTCTGTGTCAGCAGAAACACCAGAAACTTAAATATTTATACACAAAAACACAGAAAAAGTGTTTTTAGTAGAATAGTAGAACCCTTTCAGTGCCTTACATGGGGATTATTAAAGAGCTGACATTTGAAACAAATGAAAATGCAAGAGGCCTCCACTCTGGATATGAAGCTGGATGTATTTCTAACAACTGGAGGCAACACAGTGACCTTCTTTCACACAGTTTACCATAATATTTATTGCATTTTGTATAAAATATTCCTCCTCCACAGGAGCAGGAATTGTGCCGACACTTATATTTTACATTTTTAGAAGAGATACATAAGGTGAAACAGGACAGGTTAGGTAATATATTCTCCTGTGTGTCAGTGTTGGAGCTGCTTGTTCTCCACCCTGAAGAGCCCATTGCTAACAGATCCTCAATGAGCAAATGAGAAATGTATGTGAATCAATGTGTTCAGCATCTGGAGGCGTCAACAGCCTTCTAAAATAACACTGGCTCATACACAGGGCCGTGTACCTGCAGGCCAATGCTAAGGGTGCCATCCATCCAGGGAGCACTAGAAACGGGGAAAGAAAAAATATATATAACTATTATATTTTAAAATATAACTATTCCTAAAACTAGTTGGTTTTATTATGTCCTAATTTAACCGTATAGCAAAGCCTATAGTAGTAAAATCCCAAAATGTCTGATGCCCTGACAAAAACAGAGGTAATGTTACAGTAAAGATGATGTTGTCATGATATTATTTTTCTGTGCAAAACGATGATTGATATCATCATTCACCATTAGCATACCATGGTTAGCTAATCAATTAATAGCTTAGTTTTAATGTCAGTTTATATTTTGGAAGGGCATTTTTACCTTCCTCAGGTAAATGTGTATTACACTTATTCAGCAGTTTAAATTTATTTACATCTTGACATCTGGTTATTTCACCTTTTCCCAGCTTGTATTAGTTAATCAAAATTATTTCCCTCACCTTTATAAGTTATAGTTGTAAGCCTAGCTGTTTTTGTAAAGTGTATTTATAGTGTAAGCTTTATGTCAGTGTACATGTTATGTTATATATAAATTCTTTTCCTTCTCCTAATTAGCGTTTTACTGTAATCAATAGCGATATCTTTACTAATATATGAATTACTAATATAAGTTACATGTCAAAGAAAATGCTTTGTATATAACAATATATACTACATCATGCACATATTTGTTAGGTTTTTCATTTTTATTACTTTACTTTATTTTCATTTTATTTTATTCTTGAAATCCTTGAAATCCAACCTTGCAAATCCTGCTGTCGTCTCCACCAATTATTAGTATTATTTTGAATGTGCAATTTCTTTATTTAAATGAACGAATGTCTAAGACAAAGCTATTTAGTTTTGAATAGCTTTGCAGTCAAATTTACTGCGATGCAAGGGGGATGCCACATAAAATTTTGCCTCTGGCACCAAATTGGTTAGGGCTGGGCCTTTTTTTTCTCTTGTTGATTAATAGGTAGTGTCCCCATAAAATAAATGAATAAAATACTAAATCAAATTTACAGTTCAATTATGATAGACATCCAAATAAGCCAAACCAAGAATTTTTCAGTCAGTGTCTTTTTAGTCCGATCCTTCCACTGCAGCTCAACAAATAAACACATTACACACACTATTATCTCTCATTTCAAATATATAAATAACTCAATCTGGTATGACACCATAAGGAGTCAACACCATTGATGAATGCTGCATAGCTGTTAAATGGAGCCGTTGACTTTCCTGCGCAGCACTAACTGTGGTACCTGGTTGAAGGCCTTGAGCATCAATTTGAAAGGATGTCACAGTCAGTCAAGCCTGCAATTTCTGCCACCACGGGGGAGGAGAGAGTAAAGACCAGGGACGAGGAAGAGAGGGACGACCTGACAGAAAAGGTCGTTGCTAACTAAACTAACATGAGCGAAGAGGTGGGGGGGAGAAGACTGGAAGGTGAAGTGAAAAGGAAAAACTTCAATATTTGTGACATTTCTGAAGTTAATTGTGTCCCTGTCTGTCATAGTGCAATGCAGCTGCAAGAGAGGAACGTTGACAGTTTATGTGTCTGCAGATATGTTGCATGTCAACACTTGACAACGTATCATATCAGTGTTTTTGGATACATGCATATTTTCACAAATTCTTTTTTCATGGTGTGATAATGCTGTGGTTAATGTATAATTAGGTTTAGGCACAAAACATTTGATTTGTGTTAAAATGATTATTAACCCTCTATTGCATAATGTTGCCATATGGCAACAATTACTTTAACTTTCTTTTATCTTACTTATAATTTTTCTAAAAATCTGTGATATGTACAGTTAGGTATAAAAAGGGGGCTTTTTTTGAAGGACATATAATTTATAGGGTCACATGACCAGGATATCCTGTTTTCCAGTCCCTTTGCTCATGGACATTTGACATGTGAACATCATTGTCAACTGGAGGTTGTCTTTTATTCAAAGTTTTGAAAAAATGTCCCCAAACTAAAAAATTTAACTCACTATCTCACTATCATTTGTTACCATATGACAACAATATGCAAATATGGAAAATTCCTAGTACATACAACCTAATGGATGTCTGAAACTATCCTAACTTTTTCTTTTATATATACATTATTATTTAGGCCATTTTAAGTAATACATGTTGTGCCCACAAAGGTGATAAACATCTTCAGCCAGATGCCTGGCTGAGCCTGGAACTTGTGACCCTTCCCCCGACAGGAAACTCAGTTTCACACCTTCAAGGAATGTTACCAGAGGTATAAAGGCACCGGCCTTTCCCCTCTCAAAGGCTCTTCGACTTGGCTCTCTCTCACTCCAGAGTCTCTTCAACTCGCAAGCTCCAAACTCTCTCCCGGGCTCCTGCTCATCAGCAGAGCACCGCTCTGTAGCAGGAGAAGCTGCAGGACAGAAGCCTTCAGCAGCTTCTCTGCTCTAAAAGGGATTATCCAGCTGCTTTCAGCGTCTCCCAGACCTGCAAGTGACCAAGGACTCAACGGCGTCCAGCCAGCAGCACTGAAGAAACTCAGGCCTGGTTCTACAACCAGACAAGGATTAACAAAGAGCAACGCGACCTACACAACGGATCTACTCCTCAATGAACACCACAGCTGCAACAACATCTCCAGCTACTCAAGGAAGTAGAACCCGAGAGCAACCCTTCTTCTTCCTTTCCACAGGTAACATGACTTGGGCAGAACAGAACATTAACAAACACGGTTAAACCAGATTGTTGAACTTTGTTAATGTGATGAGATCATAGGCTACAGTTCACTGTGTTTTAGGTTTGTAAGAAGGTTTAGTTTGATGTTAGTGTCCCAACCTGCATGCATACTAACCATTCTTTAACATGATACCTTGAAACACACACAAAGTGACATTAAGCCTACACACACACACACACACTCACTCACACACATTAACACGGTCAGCCATTTTCCCTTTGTTCTTAACAGACAAAGAGCCCCACATGGCCTGGACTACATAGAACAGCCACCACGGCAGCCATCTTTATAGTCCCCCCCCACAGATACGCACATGCGCGCGCGCAGACACACACACACACACACACAGCATCTACGCACATTCACATGTACATATACATTTAGTTTAGATCGTTTATTGTGTGTTTTTTTTTTTTTACTTTTGTATTTTTGTGAATAAATGCTTTTGAGTCATACATTCTGTCTCTTTAATGTGACAATAATGAATTCTGCCAACCTCTACTTTAGAACTCATAATCCTTCAACTATTAATAGCTATTAATTGACCCTGGTTTCTATTATTAAGTTAATTGTTAATCAGATGTCCAAATTAAAAGATTATTACAATTCATGAGACTAAATCAGAGAATTGACTATCTTTTCCTCTCAACCGAGAGGTGGTGCCCCGAAATTCTAAAACTTTTAATGAATACATAATTATTTCCAATAATTATTGATTCTTTCTGATAGTCAATTCTACCTGAAGTACTGTGCACAACATACAAACATTCAAAACATTTTTTATGATGTCTAATTAATATTTCATGCAATTAGAGGGTTAGGTGCAACATCACAGGACAAACTATCTTGTTAATAGTAATGTCAGACAGCCCTCCTCCTGCTAAGAAAAGTGAAACTGAAGAGGAACCACATCTAAAATGCTGACATTTCACGTATCTGTGGTGTGCAGAAATGTAAACTGTCAACGTTTTCCTCTGGAGACAGGGCTGCATAGAGTTAAGGCCTTCTGTCATACTTTCATTTTGTGCCAAAAAAGTATTTGCAGTGAATGAATGTGCAGGAACCCAGAAGGACAAAGCTTAAAGTCTACAGAGGACACTCCACTCTGCCCGGAGGTTTTTCAAGGATAATGTGAACATACACAGCTTTGAATCCAGTGGATTCAGTAGCTGTCAGTGTTGTCTTTATAGATCGTATATGTACCTTCATTGCTTGTAAACTCTATTTTGCTTTTTATATTTATACATATACTGGGATTGGCTCCAGCAGACACTAGTGAGGAATAAGCGGGTATAGAAAAAGACTGACTGAAATATTTATATGTCATACATATGTATTTACTGTTCTTTAGTGGAGCCTCCCAGCCAAAGAATATCACCTAAGTGTACTTGGGCAACCGGAGTGATGATAAAACATCCTGAATCTTGAATCTTAATGTCTTCTCATTCTTTCTACCTCCCTGTGACCTGGTTCTGGCACACTGCTGCTGCTGCACACATCATTACGTGTCCCACTGAGATTGTCCTCTGACACATCCCAGCGTACACACACACACACACACACACACACACACACACACACACACACACGCACACACACACACACACACAAACACACACACACACACACACACACACACACACACACACACACACCTGATACTGGAAGGCTGACTAAATAAAGCAGATATTAGGTCAAAGACACCAATGTTGCAAATTATCAGTCATTGAACAGGTGTAATGACAGATAAGAACGGTAAGGCAGCTGCTGGGTGTGGCAAACATCAACCAGGGTTTCCCTGTTAGTGGGTCACATTCTTACATGAATGTAGGTAATTGGGTGCGTTTGTGCAATCAACCGGTGGATCCAAGGTAAAAGGCCAGACACCATTAAAGGACATCATCACATGACAAACCTCACAGTGCTGCATTACCTGGGTAATGTATATGATGTGATAATTTGAAACTGCAGATAGGTATGGGGCGATAGGAAGATTTACTTTCACAATTATCCTGGGTAAAAAAAAAATGCAGCTTATCAAAAATCAGCAAAATATGCTTAAAATAGCACTAAAACATGCTGAAAACACTTAACTTTACATTTAATTGAACACATGATTTCATTGCATCACAGATAGGACACACACCTTGGATGGTGACCATCATTTCTAGTGAAACATAATCAAACAAAAGACATAGCGAGAATTGTGAGAATTAAAAATAAATTAGAAAATCAATATAAGGCAGAATATTAGCAAGCAATAATGCTTTTTAAGCCACTTATGAGGATAATTACAATCATCCCATAAATGGACATTCACCACAATCAACTTATCCTCCCATCCCTGATTACATAACCACAGATGGTGAAAAAAAATTGTTTTGACATGTTTTAGCTTTTACACTATGAAACATAAAACCTATTTGTCCATGCAGTTCAAAATAGGAATATTGTGTATACATGTAAGACAAGATACTAAAATGATAATACGGATTAAAGAATAAATAAAAGATTCCACATTTTGTTGATTTACTTGGTGAAACTGAAATATGTGGTTCCATTTCCCTGAGTGCATGTGCTCTCCTGCAGCCATGAACACAAAGAGTAATGACCTTCGTACAGCAGCAGATCAATGCACTTTCAAGCTCTCTGACTCTCCCTCTACAAAATGCAGAAACTTAGAAGGCTAAAGTGTAAAACAACATGTTTAAGTGAAATAATGTACAACAGCACCAAAGCTAAATGACAACAATGTATTAGCTTAGAAAATCAAGGAGGAAAGGGACATATCGGGGTCTCTTTTCATCCCCAAAATGAAACAAAGATTTCTCCATGCGTCAAAAGAAGCTCAGATATTTACTGAGATTTTACCCTTCATGGTCTGTTATGTTTGACCAAACAACCTCAGCTGATGTTGTTTTTTCTGTTTGGTTTTATTCTGAGTTTTTGCCAGACTTGGGGTAGAAGTGCCTCACTTGGTGTTCTCCATGTTCAGCCCTAACTCTAACCCTAACCCTATCATCTGTCCTCTTCTGGTCAAATCTACCACTGTGGAAGAAGCTGCTGTGGTGGTCATTCAGAACATCATGTTGGCAGAAAAATGTGTCCCACATCCAGCTCAATAATAGGAGTTAATATGACATTATATGTGATGAATTGATTAGCAGCTAGTATATAATATTAGACAAAATTAGGTTAAATAAATTGTTACATATATAACTTTTAACGGTTAATCCAACTAAATCATTCACTAAATAATCATCTATGGATTCTTAACCATACAGAAAATTCATAACTGACCCATAATTGATAATGCTGAAAAGCATTTGAAGCAGTTGAACTGAGGTTGAACTGGGAGTCCAGTTTCAGAACTCCTGGTGGGTGCGAAAGCAAAATTACAGGTAAATTATTCCTCCTCTTTCGCCCGTTTCAATCATATTCGATTTGAAGTGCAGCAGGAAAATAGTTTCCTGGCACTAGTGCTGATAGATAGAAGTGCTTCTTTCCCTTCATCTAGCACATCCCTTCTAGTCGTGTTAAAAATTAACAGGATTTTGGAGAAACATTTTCAAAATCATGTCAGAAGTCCTAGGTGCAGATATTGCACCCTGTCTAACTGAACTGGCAGCTGGAGTGTCCCCTTACTAACCTGAATTTACTAAAAAGAAATTAAGTGTCCCTATTTGCATGGAAATGGCCTGAGCCTCCAGGAGAATGCTCCAGGCAGACTGACCTCATTTATTCAGTTGTAGTCATTTCAAATAAAGAGTGTAAACCAAGAGATTTTACATGATGTGGCAACCTACTCTCTCATATATTGATAAATATCTACATCCCCATCATTTTATATCCAGCTCTGCCTCTTTAATGCATCACATTGATTATATGTGCTGCTAGTCATAACATAAATACCCATTTACCTCATAAAAGTTGACCAACTGGAGGAGAGAGGGTGAGTGGTTTTTACTTCAATTTCTTTTTATTTTATTTCAGTCCGACTGTGTCTCTCTTTGATCAAATACTGGCCCATTGGTCGCCCCAATAAAAGTAATTTTAAACAGGAAGTACTCAATCCACTTACCCATTTGTTTAAGCTTCCAAACTTAAAAAAAAATCCAATGCAGAGAGTTTATCCACTTCAGTTTATTGTAAGGGACCTTGGATTTATTTCTGTACTATTTAGTAATTTCCTCCCCTTCTTTTCTTCTGGCCTGTGCTCAGGTTGTGCAATTCTGTAAGTCTAAAGTCACCTGAACAAGGCCAGTTGAGTCTGTTTCACTCATTTCTACCCTGTGACCCCGCTGCTTTACCCCCATCGCTCCACCCCCTCGCACCATTTGGAGTGCACTGCATGCAGCAGGGTAACTGAAGGTAACTTGTAATGAGCCAGGATGATGCTAAAAATGGAAAGAAAAACTTTATGTCACTGCTCCAATAATGACACTGAACTGGCCCGATGCACCACACTACAAAGTTTGTTTGTCTATTTGCAGCATATCTGCAGATTATGTCATTCTAACCATGACCTCGATGATTTGTTAACTGAAAACTATGGCATGTAGATGTTTTAGTGATAACCTGAACTATTTAAAGAAATGTGATGAAATAAACTGATACGCCAGTGTCACCCAAAGTGATTTGGGGTCCATGAGATATTAACCCTCTATTGCATGAAATATTAATTAGACCTTGTAAAAAGCATATTAGGGAAAAAAAAATATTAGAAAAAAACCTAACATATAAAAATTATATATATATATATATATATATATATAGACATATAGTCTATATAGTCTATTTAGATATAGACAATTTTCACTTTTGAGACATGTCAAATGTCAATGAGCAAACAGGACATTCTGGTCATGTGACCTCATAAATTGTCATGTCCTTCAAAAATAAAAGCTCTCTTTTTATCCCTGACTGTAAAAACATAGATTTTCAGCTTTTTAGAAAAATGAATATATTGAAGAATTGTTGCCATATGCCAAACACTATACAATAGAGGATTAATAAATAAGGCAAGCTTAGCCTTAGCTTGAGACCCTTGATGTCAAGCATTTAAGAAACATTGAATTCAACCCAACTCAATTAACAATTTGTTTTCCTCATTATGCAGCATGTTGCTTTTTCTTTGAAAAGCACATTAACCCCATCAAATCTTGGAAAACTGTGGAGTGATAATGTCAGACGTTATACACCTGAGAACATGACATATTGAAATGATGAGTCTTCCTCTCACTGACATCGTCTCTTACAGCTTTACACACAGTATGTAATGACAGCACACTCATGGTCCATCTATGCACAGTCCACTGAAGCCAGCCTGACAGAGGGTGTAAATCGTTAGCCAAAGGACAAACAGACCTTTGTTCCTTGGTTGATTATGGAAAATCTGTCCTGCAACCCTCTGTCCTGTCCAGGACACACCTAGTATTATATAAAAACCCTGACTGTAATTACCATCACGAGTAAAGGTCAGTTTTACACACTGAAGCCAAAGTGCAATAATATGACATTCAAAAATTTTAATACACTTCAACTATATACAAGCCAAGATGACATATTGGTATTTAAAAACACACCGATCACTTAAAACCTGTGAGATGCTTGTTTAGGGAGAAAAAATATAAATATATATATATATACATTTTCTTGAGTGTGCCACAGCTCAGCAGTAAACAAATGATTAAAATCAATACTAAAGGGAAATACACAAATAAAACCCTGCTATTTAAACATATGTTACATAAGCAGTGCAAACAAGACCTAAACAGGATGGTTTGGGCTATCTGGGTCCACATAGTACACAAACACAGAGTAAAGAAAAGCATAAATCTTTAGAAAGAAAATGACCAACCTGTTGCATGAAGCAGGCTGAGACTGAATGGTGAAGAAAGACAAGCAAGGGACAAATGTCAAGTTATTGATTGGTGTGAGTTTTAATGCCATCTTGTGGACAACGGTGTTGCTGGTGCAGGTTTTGCTTTAATGAAGACCATGGAGACAGGAAATGGAAATTCTACTTTATTTTGTCAATCAGCATTAGAGATTCTTGCACTGAAAGTGAAGTTCATGAAGCTGCAAATCAAAACTGGGTAATCTAGACAGAGCATCTTGAAAATTGGTTAAGATTGTTGATTAAGGATATAATACAAACTTTATTCTTCTGTGTGTGTGTGTGTGTGTGTGTGTGTGTGTGTGTGTGTGTGTGTGTGTGTGTGTGTGTGTGTGTGTGTGTGTGTGTGTGTGTGTGTGTGTGTGTGTGTCATAGCTTGCTGAATGTGACCCGTGGTGGAGTCTCAGGCTGGAGGATGAAGTTGCCTATGGTTTTGATGTCTTCTGAGGACAACACACTGAGACGGAAACTCAGCAGGATCTGGAGAGACGAGAGCGGAGGATAAAAGGGTGGCGGGGGAATTAGGTGAAGATAGAGGAGAAGAGAAGGAGCAGAGCATGTTTACTCAGCAGGTTTTTTCAAACCTGCCTTAACCCATTTAAGCCCAGATTCTTTTCAAAGATTTCATGCATAATAATTATATCAGTTGAGTCACTGGCAATCATGTTATCTATCTATATTTTCCCATTTTGTACTGTTTTCTTTGCAGTTGTCCCTTGCACAAATATGCATATAAACACAATTATATACATCCCATATACAAAATTATTTTTGGGGGGATTATTCTTGAGACTTTAATGATTAAATAGATATATACATGTCAGTGTTACTAAATAAAATGACTCTTTCTGGGAGGATTCGCCATGGTCTTCGCCATGTTCTTTGGAGGAAAGGGCAGGAAGAGGAAACATTTAGAAACTTATATTTTTTAACAACATATAAGGTTGTCTACTATCATGTCAGAAAAATAAGCTGTATGAGTAACATTTCAATTCTTTATTTTACATATTGAATGTCAGTCATGGACTTAAAGGCTCATAGGCCTTTAATGGTTTAATGCTGTGTTGACGTGCTGTATGTGTGGAAATGCTTGAACAGCTGCTCTCTATACTGACTGAAGCTATTCTCTCTGAAGCACAGTAAGAAATGGAAATTTAGAATTTCATACTGAACATGCTGGTGATGATTTAGATAAGATAAAGCATCGTATTAGTTTCAGCTGGACTTTAGAATGCATAGATGCACAGACGAGAGCTGTAGATTTTTATTACAGTGTGTTCACTTTTGAGAGAATAGCTTTGGAGAGTATGAATTGTACATGATGTTGCAGCAGTTTTGTACTAAGACTTGAAAAATAATACAAACCCTTTTTTTAAACTTGACAAATCTCCCTGCGTCAGTCTTTACTTTCTTATTCAAATTACATCCTCTCTCTCTGACACTATTATCATCCTTCATCTCTTGTTCTCTCACTCACATGCATGAGAAACAGCTGCATCTCGTTCTCGGCGATCCTCCTCCCAACACACTGCCTCGCCCCGAACCCAAACGCCAGGGAACGAAACGCCGAGCCTTCTGCTCTCTGGCCCTCTTCTCTTTTACCGTCCCACCGGCCGGGGTCAAAGCGCTGTGGGTTCTCAAACACCTCGGCACTCCTCCCCATCGGATAAAGACAGGCCTGGACCAGCGTCTGAGGACAGAGACACAGAGGTCAGCTCTAGAAATGAATGTTGTTGCATGCAGGTATATGGGTTCATGTGAAAATTTTGGAGAGAATAAAGCAGGGCATCACTTACCCCAGCAGGTATGTGGTAATTCTGTAGAACAATGTCTCTGATTGGATGCCGCTGCACTGTAATCGCCACTGGGTATAACCTGGCATGCAACAGTGAACAACATACATATGTAATGTTGACTTTAATGAAACTGCCATAGTACTGTGTGTATTGTGTACTTGATGGGAACTTAGAGAGAGATATTGCAGTGAATTGCGCTTGTCTGTATTTAGGTCATTAACCCATCAACCAGTGTTGAGTGACACGTTACAAAAGTAATAATAAATTACTGTAATGCATTGATTTTTGCTGTAATTCAGTAATGTAAGGCATTACAGAGAAAAAATGTATATATATATATATATATATATATATATATATATATATATATATATATATATATGTGTGTGTGTGAGTGTATATATGTGTATTTTGCAGTGCAATTTTTTGATGAGTGAACCTGTAGAAACGTTGGATATCACATTCTCCAGATGGACACATACTCATTACTTTATGTTAGTGTGTGTGTGTGTATGTGTGTGTGTGTGTGTGTGTGTGTGTGTGTGTGTGTGCTTGTGTGGTTAATCTGCCTTGTTCTCTGTGTACCTGAGTGTCTCCTTGATTGTTCCTTTCAGTAGTGGCGCCCCCTGCAGGGCTTTGTGAGGGTCACCACCAGCCTGTGCCCACGATGCCTTTACCTGCTGCCTCACACTCTCCTGCACGTCGGGGTTGCGTCCCAGCTCAAACAGAGCAAACTGCAGGGGAACAGCCGTCTGAGAAGTAACACACAATCAGTTGGTGTGGGCTATAAACATGCAGACACACACACACACACACACACAGACACACACACACACACCGTGTCGACACCTCCAGCCATCAGCTCAGTGATGTTAGCTTTGATGAGGTCCAAAGATAGCTGCCCTTTCTCAATGAGTTGGCTCAGAACACTAAGGTGCTGCCCTCCTGCTGCCCCATCCACAGACCCTCCACCCTGGGAAGATGACAGGCGCTGATACCCCCTCTGGATCCTCGCCTCAGCTGGGAGAAGAGGCGGTAAGATGGAAGAAGCACAGGGAAGGATCATAATCAATTAGAGAAAGTGAGGTGAACCACAACAATAGAACAAATGTACCATTATTCCTATCTTAGGAGTCCACGCCCTCATCCTACCATGGCTGAAGATATAGTCCCATGCAGCGGTGTGCTGTTTCCACAGGGTAAGGCCCACTTTCAGCAGCACACAAGTGGGCAGGTAGAGGAGAGGAGGGGTGGTTTCCAGCATTTTCTCCACGGCCCAGATGAACTTCTGAGACTCCGTGGAGGGAGATAAGGAGAGGAGGCCCATTCGCTCCCCATAGAGTACGTGGCTACTGGCTACAAGGAAGGTGTAAGTGGATGAGGGTGAGAGATAAATGAGCTGTTTTCAGGTGAACAAACAAATTAAAAGCAACTTGAAAAAATAACAAAGCTAAAATAAGATGTTTTGACTCATATGAGGTTATATGTAAGATTTGACACATGTTGCTTATTTAATAGGCTGAACATTAAACTGTGATTTGTGAGCTCATAAATTTCAGAAACAAATATGCAAATGAGAAATGAGCAAATACTTTTTGAGAAGCAGAACTCCGTTCAACCCTTCATAGTCATTAGATGTGTTTTTCAGAGTGTGTGCAGTGTCTTGGGGTCACTTGGACCAACGTCCACCTCTATCAAAGGAGCTGGTGTTATATTAACAGCACATCAGCGACTGGAATAGAGTTTGTTGCTGGTCTATTCCTACCCTGGCTTAGCACCTGGCTTCCTGTGCTGTGGTCCATTAAGAGTAGGACAGCATAAGTCAAAGTCATCAACTCTCTCTCTCTCTCTCTCTCTCTCTCTCTCTCTCTCTCTCTCTCTCTCTCTCTCTCACACACACACACACACACACAGGTTCACACAAGTGCACAGCACAGTGAGTCAGACACAAGCATTCACACTTGTGAATGTGGCTTGTTGCAGATAAGCACATGAAAGGATCAGGTCTGGTGAGAGAATGCTGGTGCTTTTATCGTCTTTGTTGGTGTTTCTATTTTTAAAGTCGCATGTTCTCCTTGACCTGCTGTGTCTATTATGTTCACAACTTATGTCTGTGTTTAAAATGGGGTTTGGTTTCCACAAGGGGTGAGATATTTTTTACATGAAAACAGAGAGAGTGAGAGAGAGAGTCATTCAATTTTCCAGGAAGAATTTTGAAAAGGTGACGTTCAGGCAGCTTGTATAACACAATTCATGAGAAGCTGTCGCAGCCTACGTCAGCATTTATGACTCAACCCAAAGAGCTGATAGAATGGCTAATGAAAGCCTGTCAAAAGAGGGAGGGGAAGCAGCTCAAGGTCAATCCCCTTCTGGATAAAATGGAGACGTGATAGTTAAGAAGTACGATCCTTCTTGAGGATCTGATACCTTGAGAGCTTAACTCTCTTTCCTCTAATAACCCGAAGGAACACGATCACATACGAATAAACAAAATGAAACCAGGGGCCATAAATCACTGGGCATGATGACCTCTGACCTTCCAGCGCGAAGCGGAAGAGGTCTGGACTGGGATCGATGGTCAAACTGCGTCTGCCCTTCTCTCCTCTCCCCTCCCTCTCCACTCTGTCCCGCATCATGCGAGAGAAATCCCTGGACACTTCATCGAGGAGGGGCAGGAACCGCTTCACGGCCGAACTCATCATCACCTCCTTGTTGAGCAGCAGACGGTCGGCGCGCCACTCCTCGCCATTCCTGCAGAGAGAAGAAAGAAGAGGCTGAGGTTTTCAGTGGAGCAAGAGACATCTTTCTGCACAGCAGCATATCTTTAAATGAAATATATTTGCATATTCATGAACTGGATTTTTTAATGGGGGCGAAGTGAAACTATAATTGAAATTTTTAGGAAGATAAACTATATAAGACTCAAATTATTATTCAAAGGAAAATATTTCTTAAAATATATCCAGAGGGGACTATAAATGTGTATTTTCTTTTCAGAAACCTTTTTTGCAAGGGAGACTTAAACAAAACATCAGCATAAAAAGTTTCAGACAGGACAATAGATCAAGTCATCAAGCAGTTATTTTAATGGTTAAATTCTTTTCGAACAATATACTTTTATTTTAAACTTTACATAACTAGAAATGAAGGTTTAACCCTCTAATGCACAGCGTTCCCATATGACAACACCATGCAAATTTTGTCCTATAGGGCTCTTTCTAATTTTGACCCAGAATGCACTGCAGTATTCATGTTCACTGTAACAAATGTGCCCTGGACATTCAAAAGAGTTTCATCATTCCATGTAAAAAGGTGTGAAAACCTGGTCGTATGATGCAATTATTATTTGTCCTTCAAAACAATTTATTTTATTTGAATTTTATATTACAGCTTTTTATTAATATTGTGATAAAGTAATTAATATCTATGCAATAGAGGGTTAATACTATACAGACTAAGGTTTTCAGATTTTTAAAATCTACAGTATCTAAAGAATGAATCTAAACACCTTTAAAAACTCATAGAATGATCACAAAACACACACACACACACACACACACATACACACACACACACACACACACAGGTGTGATACTGACTTGAGGAAGACACCTTTGCTGTGCTCTCGTATCTCTCGGTGTGTGGCCCAGGGCTGCAGGGTCATCCTCTCAGGAAGGAGGCCCTCAGAGCGGAACAGCTCACTGATGTCAGACGGCAGCATGATATTCACACTGCTATGGATGCCCAAATGCTCCCTTAACACACACACACACACACACACACACACATACACACATACTTTTACTTTACTTTTACTTTTAATTACAATGTGTCAGTACTTTTTCCACCTCTGCCAAAAGGACATATAACTACTTGCAGATGCATATTAAAACATGGATGCCCCAGAACTTTTTGCTCTCCACTCTTGTGTTTGTGCCTATTCCATGTCTGCATCCTTGTATCCGTTTAGGCTCACAACACTATTCCTCTATCCTGCTACCTGTAGATGGGTCCGAGCGTGTTGAAGGTCCTCTCCATGTGTTTGTGGAGTAGCCGGAAAGTGTCTTCTCTCCAGAACTTGACCAGGTTGAGCCAGCCGCTCCTCCCTGTGTGAGGGATGTTTTCAAAGCGCTGCACCGGTCCATCCACGCCTCTCTTTGCAGCCCCCATGCCCTCTTTGGAAGCTACTTTTCTCCCTTCCTCCTTCCCATCTACCACCATCCCAGCTGTAGGAGTACATAGAGCCCTTTGTGATGCAACCCCACACAGCAGCAGGTTTCTGGACCTACAGATGCTCTGCACTCTGATACACACGTTCATTCGGCTGGACATGCTGCTCGTGGTCCCAGCAGCTGTGTGATCTGTTGGTCTTTGTTGCTGGGAACACTTCCCGCCTCCGTCCCCTGCCTAATGTCCTTGAGAGTGCTCTATCTCTATGAACTGATAGGAGGCAATGATTTATGGAAATGAAGGTGATTAGTTCAAGAGAAACACAACAGAGCCCAAATGTCAGGTTGAACCAAAACACATAAACATATTGCGTAAAAGACCACAAAGACAGAGTGAATCCAGCTGGCCAAAGCAGTCTTTATTACAAGTTTTCCTTACAGCAATTTCACACAAAATGTTTGCCTGCTACTGTATAAAAAGTGTGTTGAACACTAATTAATTATGACTAGTAACACTCCAAGACACTAAAAGCTCAACATCATATGTCTCTATACTGAACACAAAGGTGATAC
Source organism: Lepturacanthus savala (assembly GCA_030544235.1). Classification (NCBI taxonomy): domain Eukaryota; kingdom Metazoa; phylum Chordata; class Actinopteri; order Scombriformes; family Trichiuridae; genus Lepturacanthus; species Lepturacanthus savala. Next base: position 28,257,828 of record CM060467.1, read on the forward strand.
TGATCAGAGATTATTTAGATACAGCTAAACATTTTCTCAGTTAATCATAAATCTATATGAAATACAGTGTGTTATTTCATAACATGCATAAAGTGTTTCCCTGAGGTTCCTCACTTGTGTATATAGATCACCCAGTTGGATCTATATCATTTAAAGAGCAGAGACAGCTCTGAGAACAGAAACTAGCTACAGTTCTTCCTTTAAGGCTTCAACTAAGTGGATTGGATTTGTATAGCACCTTTTTTAGTCTTCCAATCACTCAAAGTGCTTCACACTACATGCTACTCCATTCACATATATTAAACATTGATGGTGGTGGCTGCAACACAAGGTGCCGACCTGCACATCAGGATCTAATTATGTTATCATTCACACAAACTCACAGCAATTACGGTTAAAGTATCTTGCCCAAGGACACTTTGACATGCAGACAGGAGAAGCTGGGAATTGCACCGCCACATTTTCCAATTATTTGATGACCACTAGAATTGTATTAGTGAATTCTTGACTAAACATGATAGAGAAAAGTCTTAAATCATCATATTTGAGAGGCTGGTTTGTAGATTTTTTTCTTTGACAGCTGCATTTTTGGCTCTAACTAATAAATTAAACAATATATACAAAATAAAACATGTTATTAATAATGTAATTAAATACTCTATGGAAAGACATCATTTACCTATAAATAGTTTAATGCAAAACATGACAAATTATTCAATGAGCTGTTGGCTACATTATTATTGCTAAACAAAATGAGCACAAAACAAAAGTCTATTTGGTACAATTAGTCCAATATTGAGTAGAATAATTTCATTCCATGGGTAGATCATTTTACAAAAAAGTTTTTTTTCCTGATTTGGGTCAATTTGGTTGAGTTTTAAGTAAACATGACTAACGTTTACAAATAGAGACTAAATTATCTGCCAATGGAATAACATCATTCTCTCAATATTCAATTAGATGATCAAAAACAAGATATTTTACCTGATAAGATGACAGTGACAGTGGGAACGATATTTTTCATTGTTTTTCCTGCTGTTTTTTTGAACCTCTTTCTTTTTTTAAACTAATCTGGTCAGAAGGCGGTGTATCAATCACATATACAGTACACTACAGTTCAAAAGTTTTAGAACACACATTTTTTTTTACATTTTTATTGAAATTTAATCAGTTTAATTCCAATGAATACCTTATAGATTTATTAGAGCCCTATATATATTTACTGTATATATGACAGGAGAGAGTGTATTAATAATGTCCCATGTTTAAAAAACACTCAATCCACAGAGAAACATACACAGCCTGTATTCAGAAACTGTGCCTTAAAACAAGCAGTCATGACTTATGTGAAGTTGTGATGTCACTACTATACAGTCACCACCAACACCCCCCACAGCCATTTAAAGAGGAGGAGGAGAGGCTTAGAAAGAAGCTGGAGAAAAGAAGTGGAAAACTATACTGAGATGATCTTTGCTACTTCAAATCTTGTTAGGGATGAAAAATGCACAATAAAAACAGGAAAGTGTAGAATATGGGACATTTAAATGGTACAGAAATAATCTGTTAACTACCCAACGACCCAAAAAAGACAGATATCAATTTTCAGGAATCAAGTAATAGTTAACAACTTAGACTTACAGCTTTTCTGCAGTAATGGACTTAAGACCTATCTAGACCTAGTTAGTCAGGAGTTCATCCTACAGCAACATAATCCACATCCTACCTCTGGGCTGTCACATCATCATCTGTCACATGACACATTAAACTAGGACAATTTTAATAAAAACTGAAAAATCAAGGTGTTGACTAGTGGTGTAGATCACATGACTTTACAAGAACGTCCACTCACTGTTGGAGCAACGGGCCTCTTTCTGTGATTCTTTCTTCTAAGAGCTGCTGTGTCGAAGTTGAGGCCCTGAAACGCTCTCAGCAGACTGAAGCTGTCGTCTTTGGTCTTGGATTCAGGGTGAATGATCTTTGACAGCACCCGGGGGAGTGGCACTTTCCCACCAAAAGATCTCAGGTGGTTTGAGTCCTTGGAGTTCTTAATTATATATTTAAAAAAAAAACAGGAAGAAGCAGAAGAGTAAATGCTGAACATACTGTATAACAAAACAAATATGGATATTAATAAACCTACATGGAGCACAGGAAGGTGCAATTGTTATATAATATATATGATGAAGTACAGAACCTTCCTTGGCTGCATAATGCTCTAAATACGTTATCTTTATTAACACATGCTCACACACCTTAGGCAGATGATATTTTCTCCTGAAGTGAGTCCTCATAGCTGCTCTCTCTGCGTTCTTCCGAGTGTTCTTCATCTCCCGCAGCTTTCTGTAAACACAGCAGAGGAAGATAAATACACCTGACACGCTGCAGGCAAAATCCAATTAATGGAATATCTCTGCTGCACACGCATTACAAAATGTCATCTTTGAAGCATGTGAGACTTTCACTAAGTGTTTGTTTCTTATGTGGAACACTGAACGAATGTATTTTGCATCACGGATTTAAAACTTAGTTTAGTGCAAAGTTTTCTCATTTCGCAGGGTTTATGGTGTTTCTGTCCAGGGCGTCTGCTTGCCTCTCCTTCTCCAGCTCTTCCTGGTAGCAGCGAATCGCTGACGTGTCTTTAGCATGTGCGGCCTGGTGAGGAGGGGTCCTCCTCCACCTGTTGCAGCCTCCTCTTCCTCCCCCTCCTCTGCCCCTTCTGTTCCTGCGTCTGGGACACAACCTCCTCTTCTTCACCCTCGTCACACAGCCAGTCAGCTTCCTGACAGGTGTCCTCAGCGATTCCTTCACTCTCACAACTGTCTCCATGATGAAATCACAGGACAGACGTAAACACCCACTCCCTCACTTTTTAGACAGCTGACAGCTGAATATGGGATGATTTCACCCTTCGTCCATGTTGCTCTGACTGGACAAACTCAGGCCACATGCTGACTCAACTCCTGTGGCAGCATTAAGTTGAGGTTGAGGCCTGTCAAGGACAACATCAGAGAAGGTTCAGTCACACACACACACACACACACAGTCGAGTTGAGTAAACACACTGCCTCACACACGTGATTAAAAAAAAAGAAGTGTCTGTTGATGGCCACAGAGGAAAAGGAAGTAAAGAAAGAAAGATGGAAACCACACAAGCATAAAAAGTGACAAATGTCACATTCAAACGTTTTGGACAGCGTGTCTTTCTGGTCATTTGTCACAATTTATTCAGCTACAAAACAGAGGAGTTTGAAGCTGTGAAGGAGTCAGCAGGTGCATGGTTTTCACTGTCAGGAATTTTCTTACCCGTGCAGGTGGCCACAGTTGGCAAAAGGCTTACAGCATCAAATCCAGACAAAGCTCCAACCAGATGGCCTCCGACGCCACCAGACAACGATGGTTCCAGGAGAAAACAAGAGGAAACCACAGCAGACGTTGTCCTGTGTGCTGCTTTGTCCTGATCGCTCCTTGTTCTGAGGATTTACTCGAGGTTCCTGTGTTTTGTTTCTTTCGGACTCTCCCCACTCTTCTCCACCTCCAACTATCCAATACAGATTATGATTTAAAGGACTTAGTGAGGAGAATCTCGTTAGCTGTTGCAGGGAACGGACCCTGTGATGAGGATTTAGACACTAACAGTGTTAGTTACACTAACTGATTTTGTGTCGTGTGAGACGCACACACAACACAGGCCTGATATGTTTAGTTTATTTGTTTTGAAAAAACAAAATAAAACATCAACAAAAATAAAGAGAAATATAAAAATCAATGATGACAATAAATGACCAATAATTTGGTCATTTATCATCAATTTACATGTTCAAAAAGGAGTAGGAAGAAGTGTACACATTTAATCCTACCCCTCCCCTCTATCACTCATTTCAATATGCAAATAATAGTAAGTTTCATTAGTAATTTTCATAATTACAATAATAGTAGTCCAATAACAATAATAATATTAATGTAATACTTATTTACATTAAAAATAGTAAAGATCAATAATCCCACATGTTCAGTCTGTGTTTGTGCTCTTATAATGCTGCCTGCAATATCGTCAATTTGTTTGCAGATAATGATTTCTTGTTGTTGTTTCTCTATTTAGGAACAGTGGAGCGTTAAAGTTGAGAGGAAGAACGTTGGGTGAAAAGGTGACAAAAGAGGCAGCAGATGCATGGTATTCATAGTCAGACAAGTGGGCCACGAGGAAGCAGTGTAAACTAGATTATTCAGAAAATAAAGGCTGTGAAAAGTGTGAAACAACAAACAAAGACAACCGTGTCTGTGGTGCTACTCCTGATAACTGTACAAAAATGCTTCACACAGACTCTGTCCCCCTCCACTGACACTGATAGTGAATCATGAAGGGATCTTCTAATTATCACTAAAACAGGAGGAATCAATACAACAAACAAATCATGTGTCAATGTTTATATGAGAATCTGATTATTGTTTCAGGTCTGATTGAGTTAGCCTATTTAAACCCACTTTTATTTTTCTTGCATATAATTATGTCAGCTGAGCCACCCAACAAGTCAACAATTATTTTTTCCATTTATGCTAATTATGTTTTGAAGAAAATAGCATTTTTTAAAAAACTGGCAAATGTAGTTGTCCTTGCAGAATATGCCCATGAACAAAAAACATTCATTCCAGATACAATATATATTTTTTAGGTTATACTTGAATGATTGAAACGATATATACCTTTCAGGTTTGAAAATCATAGTCATTTAAATAAAATGGCTCTTTTTGGGAGAGTTTGTCTTCTCCATGTTCTCAGGAGGAAGTGGAGTGATAGGAAGCACTTGGAAAGTTGTTTTTTTTTGGCTTAAGACCTTAGTCTAACTTGTCATTTGTTGTTAATATTCTATATTCAAATTTGGGCTCCATGGGATCATTTGGCTCTGACAGCACACGCACGCGCACACACACACACACACACACACACACACACACACACACACACACACACACACACACAGCTCTTCCCACCACTGCAGCCAACCCATTTACAATCCCTGCTTTAACCAGATCAGCAGGACAGGGCACACCTTCCTCAGATCATGTTCACTCACAGATCTGGGATCAGTTTACTGTCGGCAGTTCTCCTTCAGCTGGTGGAGTTTAGACTAATAACTGAATTTACATCTGAAATATGTTGAGATTCTTCCATTTATTATGTAATATAAACTTGGGTCATTATGAAAATACTGCATAAAACCCTTCAATTACAAACTTTTCATGAGCAATGTACATTTTGTCAAATGTATTTTTTTTACAGTGGAGTTTATGTTTGTGTGAACCAGAGCTTCCATGCAAGCCAAACAAAAAGAGCCAATTAAAAGATTCTCAGGAGGATTAGCACGTTCTACACGTGGCATACAGTCCCTGCCTGTCACACACACACACACACACACACACACACACACACACACACACACACACACACAGACACGTTCTCATGCATGAACTCATTTCAAGGAGTATGCCTTCATTGGCGAACACAAACAAACACACACACACACACACACACACATACACACACACACACACACACACACACACACACACACACACACCACACACACACACACACACCACACACACACACACACACACACACACACACACACACACACACACACACACACACACACACACACACACACACACACACACACACACACACACACACACACACACACACAGTGTACCAGTGAAATATCCTCAGCACCATTTGGAGGTAGCATCAAATATGTGGGACTAATTAACGAGGTGATTGAAGCCACATTAACTATATTCATTTAATACTAAAAATAATGTGCACATCTCATTATAACATATTAACATAATGGCCTCAATACATAAAAAACAGTAGAAATTACTGTTTTAAATAAAGTCGATGTTGCCATGAGGGATTCACTTTTGTGCTTTGTGAACATAAAATCTTTGAATATCTTGCTTATTTAATTCACCAGATTTCTCAAACACAAACATTTATTCAGCCACACACAGCAAATAGCCTAAAATAATAGATACAGGGTTCCTACAGGTTTATTCTATTTAAATTTAAGCCTTTTTAAGACATTTTTTAGACCATTTATATCAAATGTAATACCTATTTTACAGACCTACCAGCAGAGATTATTTTTTTAATTCATTTATATTTGAATTAAATGCACATAAAATATTTTTTCACTTACACTTCTCACAGTGGCTGCACTTTGGATGTTATTGAATTCATTCCTGACATTCTGTAACATTAGTAGTGGGTTAAACAGAGGGAATAAATGAACTTGTTTGGATATATTGTGTTGTTATTGAAAGTCTTGGAAGGACAGTGGGAGGAAGCCAGAGAAGCTGGAGAAAACCCACACAGACACAAGGAGAACATGCAAACTCCACACAGAAAGGTCAAGGTCTTGAACCTGTGACCTTCCTGCTGTGAGGCAACAGAGCTAACCACTGCTCCACTGTTGGTTTTTCTAAGCTGTATATGCAGAAGAACACAAATAATGGCACAATTTAATGTAGATAAAGTTAAAAAATAAGTTGAGATAAAATAGGAAAGCCCTTTCTGTTGCAAATCGCTCATCTTTAATGAGTGATGACCATGGATGTGTGATAAGAACTGGATACCGGACCGAAAAACGGCTGCCATTCATTTCAGTAGAAGCTGCTCACCTGACTTCCCTGTCCCAGCTCATCTCACCAAACACAACATTAGTTTACTTCACATTAACAGCTGTTAATTACAGCTTTAAACTTAATTAATAGTAGACTAAGTGGCAACTTTTTAGAAAACTTTGCACATTTCAATTGTGTTATGTTATACAGTTATATTATACAGTATATTGTATGTAAAGTTTGCACTTCTGTAATTTAAAATAAAAATATTTCTGGGTTGAATGATCTTAGTGTTTTTGGGCCAGAACCCCCAAGATGACTAGAAACGTCCCTGTGTAAATTACATATGATTGTTCAGTATATATACATATACTGTACGTAATATATTAAATTAAAAGAAGGCAATTTATCATTTGGTGTAATTGCACAAAAGTCATAATTAGCTTTCAGGGTATTGTAATTAATGTGTGAAGACAGGTTATATGTTTGTGATATTCAGGTCGGATGAAAAGCGTTTACAGCAGTTACATAAATAGTAAAATGACTCAGGTTTATTCACATACACTGACACTGACTGACAGAAGGTTCTGGTTTGACGACCTCTTGCCTCATCTGTTGTTTAACTTCCAGCATTAAGTCTAGTCAGAAACTCTTTGGATAAGAAATGATATTTCAGTAGCAGCATCACAGCTCTGTCAGATGGGTCTGTCAGGTCCAAAGATAAGGAGCATGTCTAGTCTTGTGTACCATTTGATAGTGAAGGCACAGACAATACAAGATTTGTTAGCAACAACCAGCATATTAAGGATATACTACAACCTGTATGTTGACCAAAGTCATTTTCTTTTCATACTCTTGTTCCACTGTTTCCTGCTCACTTTAGTTATTGTTGTTTCATTTTCTATTATCCTGTTTTCATCCCAGAGCTCACTCAGATGTTTTTCTGCTCCTTCTAGTTTCCCGTGTGAGACAGGGTTACATTGTGTGATTTGGTTTTGAGGTGAGGAGAGGGATCCAGGGAGTGATCTATAAACACTGCTGCAGTAATGGAAAATGGAGCTGTCCAATATGCCCATCTGCTGCTTGTTGAGCCATAAAAGATGATGTGAGCATAAACAAAAACTAAATGCTGCACATGTGAGGGTTTCTGACTAGGGTTGTCAGTATGTGTTGTTACTACATTCCTGTATTCATTAATATTTAAAATTGATTGATAAATCGTCCATGAATTCACATTGACAGCCTATTTCAGCATTGTCAGGGAAGAAGATCATAAACTTGTACCACTGGTCAAAAGTTTTAGAACACCTTGATTTTTCAGTTTTTCTCTAAATTGTCATAGTTTAATGTGTCATGCGACAGATGATGATGTGACAGCCCAGAGGTACGATGTGGATTATGTTGCTGTAGGATGAACTCCTGACTAACTAGGTCTAGTGACTGTATAGTAGTGACATCACAACTTCACCTAAGTCATGACTGCTTGTTTTAAGGCAGAGTTTCTGAATACAGGCTGTGTATGTTTCTCTGTGGATTGAGTGTTTTTGAAACATGGGACATTATTAATACACTCTCTCCTGTCATATATACAGTAAATATATATATAGGAGTCTAATAAATCTATTAGGTATTCATTGGAATTAAACTGCTTAAATTTCAATAAAAATGTAAAAAATGTGTGTTGTAAAACTTTTGAACTGTAGTGTATCTTCATTCATGTTTCACTAATAGAATAAAAACCACAAGCACACATGTTGATGGTAGAGGTCTCACTGAGTCGCTGCCTCCTCTCAGCTCTGCCAAGGCTGAAGAGGAAACCTGGCGAGTCCCACACTGGTTCAGCCTTGTGACTGTGCTCTCTGCTGAGCTGCACTCAATCAAGTTGCCAGAGGACGACTGGGAGTCAATGGCAGCTTCAGGGGAGTGTGTATGAGCCAGGGATGAGCCGAGAGTCCTCGATCCACACACAGAAAAACACAAGAACTCAATTTATTCAATGAGAGTCTCTCTGTACAAAATATTCTTACAAAAAAACAACAACACTAGTTTCATTTCATAAAGTGGCTCAGAGCATAAAAAGATACTTTTAAAAAATATCATTTGGCTTTTGCATTAAAATGGATCCTCTACATTTTAGAGATACGTTGTTTCTTGATTTTATGGCATGATTTATCCCATTTACCACAAATGACACATATATTACATTCAAGTCAACATTTCAGTCCTGTTGTCATGTTAGAGACATGACAACATTGTTCATGTTTTCTACAGTATGATGTATGTAGTATGATGAATTATTTTATTAATACAAGGGTCTGTTAACCCTCTATTGCATAATTTCACACGGCAAAAAGTATGTTTTATCTTATTTATTTTTTTATTTAAACTGTGATATAAAATCTGTTTTTACAGTTAGGTGTTAGGGCTTTTATTTTGAAGGACATACATTTTATGAGGTCACATGACCAGAATATCCTGTTTGATCATGGACATTTGACATGTGAGCATCATTGTTTCACAACTAAAGGTTGTCTTTTATCCAGAAGTTTGGAAAATAATTTAAAAATAACTTGAATTTGATTTGATGAATTTTTAATTACTTTTTTTGCTAAAATAGACTTGTTGCCATGTGCAACAATATGCAAATATGGAAAATCCTTAGTGCATACAATTTAATGGAGTCCCATTTACTTACATAGCATGAAACAATCCTGAGACTATATATACAACTTTATCTTATATATTATTAAATATATCTAATATTTATTCATTTAATAAAAATATTCAAAATGTTTTTACCATTTCTAAGTAATATTTTATGCAATAGAGGGTTAAAAGATTTTCACAATATATAAGTAAATGGAAAATATCATCTTCATTGTACACAGTGAGTACACAGTGAGTTCTTTTTAGAGTATTACTTAAATAAATGTAGTGTAATGTTAAAGGCTGTGGAGTCCTGCTACAAAAATTTCCCCCAGGGACAATAAAGTGAACTAAACTGAACTAGAAAACATACTTTTTCTTTTTTTTAGTTTTTGTTCTTCACATGACAGATTTCCTCCTGTGCAGTTTTGTTTGTGTTTTATTTGGGCTCAAAGTGGGCGGGGCTCAGTCGGAAAAAAGCAACGTCATGTACTCCAGTGAGCCAATCAGGATTCAGCACCATTTAAATCCAGAAATTTGATGGCATTTATTTACGATGCTCTGACTGTCCTGTCAATCAAATCTGATCAAGCAGCAGCCGCTCAGTCCTGAGATTGTTTTCCTTGTTGCTTTTGGTGCTGTTGTTGTGTATTTAGTGGTTAATATGAAGTGTTGATCATCATCTGCTCAAATCCCAGCTGTTCCTCCAGATTCGGCTCCTTCTCGGGTGCTGGAGCGGCAGGAAGAAGGGATGGGACAGAGCGGAGGACAGAGGGATGCGTTTGGACGGCTCGTACTCCAGCATCTTCTCCAGGAGGTCACAGAACTGGTGGTGCTCTGTTCCCTGAGACAACAAATACTCCTGAAAACACACAGAGCAACTTGGGTAAAGAAGATGCACTCGTTTTTCAAATTATTTTCAAAATTTTGCATCTGTGTCAGCTCACCCTTAAAGGCTTGCACTTGGCTTTCACATAGCGTCCTGACTTGGAGCACTCGTTCCAGTTGAGACGCCCACAGTGGAAATATTTCTGCTTTCTGTTAAAAAAACATTTTGTTGGATAAAGTGTGTGTTTTTTTAAGTCTGTGGGTAATAACATTCAGGTTCCTGCTTACCTGGTCCTTTGAATCATCCTCTGAGGAATTGCTCCCTGTATTCTCTCCATCATCGCGAGATGCTCCTTGTTGTCATGAGTCTACAGGTCAAAACAAGGGAAAGTAACGACCATGTCAGCAACATCAGGGTCATCCCACATTCAACCTGCTGTAATCACACCCACATTAACACACAGGTGACCTGGTACATTGTGAATCCTTGGTAGTATTCAAACAGGATGCAGCCGATGCTCCACACATCACAAGGATGACTCCAACCCAACTCTACAGCAGAGGGAAGAGGAAGCAGAGCTTCAAACAGCAACTTAACAACACTGACAGCTTCCAGGGGGTTTTGGATCCTGGATCACTAAAACTGTCATCTACAATCTTATATTTTTATTTCTTCTTTTTATACTTTTATTGCAATGCAACATACAAACAAAAAATAACAAAAAAGAAATAAAATGACACAGTTACACACAGTGGACAGACTTAGTAACGACACAAGCTATATACAGCTGAGATAAGGAGGTATAAGGTGAAAGTGCATGTGTGTGTGTGTATGTGTGTGTGTGTGTGAGTGTGCGTCCATAATAACGTGGTAAAATAACTAACAAAGGATTGTTAACATATCCAGGAATATAACATAATATATACAGAGATGTGTCTATATTTTAGTAAGTAACTAAAGTAATAAAATAAGATAATTAAATTAATATAATAATATTAATATAATATAATTAATATAAATTATATATATATGGATGCTGTGCATTGGTTATGATGTTACAGAAGGCTCACAAGATCATAAACAAAAAAGGAATAATTTCATCACAATCTTCAACAAAATGGTTGGATATTGACATATTTATTTATTTGAAATAAATGAACACAGACATGCTTGAGGTCTATAATATCCTGACATGGCTAAATAAGTGAAGTCCTGTCTGGGAGCTGCTGGTTACTCTCTGGTCTAGATTTGAGTTTTTTTCATCTGCACACTTTTCTCTCCAATTCCATTTCCAATTGTATAAAGCAACAGCTCTTACCCAGTATCACCTCCGGAGCTCGGTAGTGACGTGTAGAGACAATGGACGAGTGGTGTTCATGGTCAAAAGTGGCGCTGCCAAAGTCAACGAGCCGCACTGATGTGTCATTTAGTCTCCTCTCATTGCATTTCTGGAGGAGGACACACAGGAATTATTAAAAAGTTTCTAAAAGTAACAGAATAGTTTCATAGATTATTCAAGTTTATAGTAATCCGGGCTGTATTTGTAGCTGCAGCAGCACCACGGCTCCAGGAAGAACAATGTTAGTCCGTGTGTTTGTTGATCCAGACTGAAGTAGCTCAAACTTTATTTGATGGATGTAACAAAGGTTTCACAGCTGGACATGAACAGAGACGCTGCATGGTCGGCACACAGCCAAGATCCTCCATGATGAATTAGAGGCCTTCTGTCCCCGACTGATCATACAGCAGCATCATCAGTCAACACGTTTCTTTACCTGCAAAACCTCAGCTGTAATTTATGTTTAGCGCCAATAAACCAAATTGCTGCTAAACTTAAATAATGATTATGACCATACTATACTATTATGACCATAAACATGTGCATGTTAACATTCCAATGTTCAAATTCAACTGAAAAACAGCTGTGCCTCAAGAAAGAGTATAGACTCAGGTCTGATGTAGATTTCACTGTCATTTCTATCAGTTATGGTTTAATTCTTCTTAAAGCTGTGACTGAGATAAAGGAACATGACACTGTAACTAGACTGAAGTGAAAGAACATCCACATTATCATAGATTACTGCTTAATAAAACACACATATATATATATATATATATATATATATATATATATTTAATCCGCTTAGAAAATAAAACTTGTTGATAGTATGTGTGAATTTTTTATCTGGTACCAGTTTTTTTAGGGTTGGATTTTTTTGTCACTGACCAAAATAACAATATCCCCCTCAACTAAATTATAAGTAGTGCATTTTTTCTAAGTTTGACTAAACTTGGAGTTTATTTAAAACTGTTTAAGTTTCTTTCCCAGTTTTTTTTCTCTCAGATTTCAGCAAGTACACATTCTTCTACCATTACCAACATGATGACACTACAAAAATAAGACCTAAGTTAAAAGAATAAATAAATAAAAGATTATTTTTTAAACAACACCTCTTTGATTCCAGACTTAGTCACACTGAGGTCAACAAACACAACCCACATTTATTTCCCAGGATAAATAGCGTCTATAAAGCTGCTGCATGTGGGCGGTTCACAGCTTCTAATTATTCAAATCAGAATCCAAGTGAGCAGCCACTCTCTGTCTACACGAATCTCTGATTATTCAACATCCACAGCTTCTTTGGTCCCTGCAGTCTTCTCTAACCTTCTCAGTGTTGTAGATGAGGGAGTACTCCGAGTTCACGAAAAGGATGTTCTCTGGCTTCAGGTCTGTGTGAGTCAGCTTGTTGTCATGGAGAACTGCAGACAGAATAGAGAGAGGGAGGGAGGGCGAGAGAAAGTAGATGTTTAGATTTATCAGCAGCTAGTGAGCCAACGCCCTCGTCTGGCTGAGTTTCTGTTTCCAAACTGTTAGAAAATGCTGCTGGATTGGTGAGGGCAAGCTGAAAGTTGTGTGTGTGGTTTTCTGTATTCATACAATGCTGTTATTAGTGAAATTAACTTCATGATCTTCTTCCCTGGCTGCTAAAAGTCATTTTAGGCTGTTGGTGTGCATAAATGAAGCTAAAATTAAACTGTAGAGATCCTGTAGGAATGTGTTGATGACTTCATGTTCTTCTAAAACACAACTTGAATGATGTCACATTTATACATTTGATGACGTTGACACTTTTGTGAACCCAGTTGTTTTCGTGTCGTTGACTTATACATTGTCTTAGGTTGTACTAGTTTATTGTATCTCATCCCCCAACTCTTTTTCTTCAGCCCCAATCCTGCTTGGAGCTGAAAAGATTGATTGATAAATTAACCCCTTGATGCCTGAATATATTTACAATTGTATAAAAAAAATAAATTTGCTTTCAATCTGATGCTAAATTAAGAAGAGATTGTTAATTTGTCTATAGCACATAAAATAGCTTTGATGCAAATAAGTGACAATAGGCATTAATGGAAACAAATAGTACATTTGTTATTGAAGCCACAAAATTGTTTACAATTATTTACACTATAACTAAATAACTATATACTAACTACTATACTATAACTAAGTTATTATAACTATAACTATATACTAACTACTATACTATAACTAAGTTATTATAACTAACTATAACTATATACTAACTACTATACTATAACTAAGTTATTATAACTATAACTATATACTAACTACTATACTATAACTAAGTTATTATAACTATATACTAACTACTATACTATAACTAAGTTATTATAACTAACTATAACTATATACTAACTACTATACTATAACTAAGTTATTATAACTATAACTATATACTAACTACTATACTATAACTAAGTTATTATAACTATATACTAACTACTATACCATAACTAAGTTATTATAACTAACTATAACTATATACTAACTACTATACTATAACTAAGTTATTATAACTATATACTAACTACTATACCATAACTAAGTTATTATAACTAACTATAACTATATACTAACTACTATACTATAACTAAGTTATTATAACTATATACTAACTACTATACCATAACTAAGTTATTATAACTAACTATAACTATATACTAACTACTATACTATAACTAAGTTATTATAACTATATACTAACTACTATACCATAACTAAGTTATTATAACTAACTATAACTATATACTAACTACTATACTATAACTAAGTTATTATAACTAACTATAATTATATACTAACTACTATACTATAACTAAGTTATTATAACTATAACTATATACTAACTACTATACTATAACTAGTAACTATATACTAACTACTATACTATAACTAAGTTATTATAACTATAACTATATACTAACTACTATACTATAACTAGTAACTATAACTATATACTAACTACTATACTATAATTAGTAACTATAACTATATGCTAACTACTATACTATAACTAAGTAACTATAACTATATATTAACTACTATACTATAACTAGTAACTATATACTAACTACTATACTATAACTAGTAACTATAACTATATACTAACTACTATACTATAACTAAGTAACTATAACTATATATTAACTACTATACTATAACTAGTAACTATAACTATATACTAACTACTATACTATAACTAGTATCTATAACTATATATTAACTACTATACTATAACTAGTAATTATAACTATATACTAACTACTATACTATAACTGACTATAACTATATACAAACTACTATACTATAACTAGTCACTATAATTATATGCTAACTACTATATTATAACTAGTAACTTTAAACTAACTACTATACTACAATTAGTAACTATAACTATATACTAACTACTATACTATAACTAGTAACTATAACTATATACTAACTACTATACTATAATTAGTAACTATAACTATATGCTAACTACTATACTATAAGTAACTATAACTATATATTAACTACTATACTATAACTAGTAACTATAACTATATACTAACTACTATACTATAACTAAGTTATTATAACTATATGCTAACTACTATACTATAACTAGTAACTATGACTATATACTCACTACTATACTATAACTAGTAACTATAACTATATGCTAACTACTATACTATAACTAACTATAACTATATGCTAACTACTATACTATAACTAGTAACTATGACTATATACGAACTACTATACTATAGCTAGTAACTATAACTATATGCTAACTACTATACTATAACTAACTATAACTATATACGAACTACTATACTATAACTAGTAACTATAACTATATGCTAACTACTATACTATAACTAACTATAACTATATACGAACTACTATACTATAACTAGTAACTATAACTATATGCTAACTACTATATTATAACTAGTAACTATAAACTAACTACTATAGTATAATTAGTAACTATAACTATATACTAACTACTATACTATAACTAGTAACTATAACTTTATACTAACTACTATACTATAACTAAGTTATTATAACTATATACTAACTACTATACTATAACTAGTAACTATAACTTTATATTAACTACTATACTATAACTAACTATATACTAACTATTATACTATAACTAGTAAATATACACTAACTACTATACTATAACTAGTAACTATAACTGTATACTAACTATTATACTATAACTAGTAACTATACGCTAACTACTATATTATAACTAGTAACTATAACTATACACTAACTACTATACTATAACTAGTAACTATAACTGTATACTAACTACTATACTATAACCAGTAACTATACACTAACTACTATACTATAACTAGTAACTATAACTATATACTAACTACTATACTATAACTAGTAACTATACACTAACTACTATACTATAACTAGTAACTATAACTATATACTAACTACTATACTATAACTAGTATTGTTATTGTTTTAATTCTAATAATCGACAATGAAGGTAAGTGTGGATGATAGTCACAGCCTCTAATTGTGTTTCTTTTTTCACTTTAACCCTCATGTCGTGTTCCTGGTCAAATCTGAACCGTTTTAAAGTTTTTGTCTCTGAAAAACATGGTTCATTTGATCAGATTCACCTAAGATTCCATGAGGATTTCAGTGCAAAAAATAAATAGTGTTAATTTACATATAGTTTTGTGTGTTTAACTTTTGTACACTTGGTGTTGCTGGTCAAAACTGACTGATAATCATAAATGAATGTGGGAGACTAGTATTAATGTAAGAAATTGAACTGAGGTACAACTACATTTGTCTCCATACGAGGCAAATTCTATATTTAATGAGTCTGATGAACATTGTTATTTAATCCACTAACACATGACTTGGAATATTGAACTTGTCAAGTGTACTTTTGGGATTATTTTCTTTGTAAACCACCAAATTCAAATTTCAGTCACTTATGACCGTGAACAGGTTTTACTTTTTGTGACTGTATAAAATGATAAATGTTTTCAAAACAAATGTCCTAGGTAACATTGACCCAAAATATTCTGTGATAAACAGTAGACTCAGTTTAATCTGATTATTATATTTTTGATCATTATTATATTCTTAGAACTCGAATTCCAGATGTATAAGTTCAGATCAATGAGACTTACAGGCCATAAATAACAAATAGGAGTTCAAAACTTGTAATCTTTACAAGACGTGTTGATTATGTTGAATCTAATACAATGAGAGGTAATAATATATGTATTATAACAGTTTTTATGATGAGTCTTAATGGAAAGGTCAAATTTTACTAGTAAATCTACATTGATGAACATGAATTGAACACAACATGAGGGTTAATTTGTTATGGGAATTCAACCCTTATTTCATCCCCGGTTTTTAGTCCTTCTGGATCATTTTCTGTGCCATCAGTGAGACAGCAGTGGGTAATCTGGCTCCTGTCATCACTGACGTTGATCCTGACACTGTGGATAAAATAAATGTCGGTGGTGTATGGAGGTGTGATTCACAGCCGACTCACAGCCGACAGCGTGGCAGATTTGGTGGGCCATGCGTCGGATCTGATCGATGGGATACGGCAGGAAGTTGTTTGCTTTCAGGAAGTCGAAGGTGCTGAGCGACAGCAGCTCGAAGGAGATGCACACGTGGCCGTAGTAATTAAACCAGTCCAGCATCTTCACACAGTGACTGACAGGGACAAACAGACCATACATGTATGAGACAAGGGGAAAAAAATGGAAACTCCACATTAAATATAATGAACTACTCACTGCCTGTTGTATGGATCCTTCTCCCGGATCTTCTCCAGCACGATGATTTCCAGTTTGGCAGCTTCTCTGTATTTCTCCATGTTCTTAATGATCTTCAGAGCTGTACGCCTTCCACCTCTTTATGTTAAAATACTGCATTTAAATTCAAATAATAAATGCTACACATGATACACATCACAGCTTCAGTTTTTACATAAACTTTACCTGCTGTGGTCCAAACACTGAACCACTTTTCCAAAAGTCCCCTCACCTAAAGTGTCGAGTATCTCGTCTGTAAAACAGATGGAGGGGACATTGATGCCAGGGTGTTTCTGTGAAAGCTGCCAGCTCTTCTAAACTCAGCTGATACCTACATCTGTCTTGGAGGACGTCCCCGCTTTTGTAGATCAGATGTCCGTTCTCGGTGTCCCTCTCGCTGTCGCCTGCAGCCTCACTGCTGCTCCGCTGGAGACAAAAAGGTCAAACAGACGTGTGACAGAAGGAGCAGAAGGAGAAAAAGCAGCGCAGGTATCAGGGGTAACAGCCTTTAGGCCTTAAAGGGCAAGCTGGACTAACACCTGGCTAAGTGATACGTTACATGTTTACATGCATACAAATGTGAACTTGAGTGCTCGATTTCAGGTATAAAACTCCACTCTGTCTTTTACACAGAGAAAGATTTGCGAAATTTTACATGAAGGTTGACCTGCGCTCGTTCAAATGGAGGTTAATAAGAAATGTCAAATGACTTCTGGCCTCTTCGGAGGAGCTTAGGCTCTATTTCCATCCACATTCTGAGGCTGTTATTAATATCAGAAGCCCAGCATGTGCTGAGGAGACACTTACTGCAGGACGAGGGCAACAAAACCAAACACTGACACATATAAACATGCACAGGTTGCTGCACACCGTTTTGTTGTTAGAAGATTGTTGATTGAGGACTGATAGTTGAATTTAAGCTTCCTTGTGTTAGGGTCGGCACCGTTTTAGATTTAAATGCATAAAAAAAACACTTACATTTGCATCTGCATTTGCATGTATTTGACTTTGTGAGGTACCCCTAGTTCAACAAAATCATTAAATGCTCTGGTTGAAATGATGACATTTGTGTTGTTAGGGTCGGTTTTGACCCAGTTATAAAAGTAAGAATATAAAACAATAATTAGAGACAAAACTGAAATCATATATCATATATATATGATTCTCTTGAGGTTCTTTTTTACCATTTTTAAAAATTGAAATCAAGGGCTAAACTGAAACAAGAGACCCACACCAAAAATATTAAACCAATATTTTCATGGGTGAGGAAACCTAACAAGGTAACCAAGACATGAGAAACTTGATTGATAGATAATTGTTTTTAGTGTTTTTTTTACGGCTGATTTAAGACATGGGTCAAAACCAACCCGCTAACATGAGGGATGGAAACAGCAAACAGAAAATAAGGTATTCCAACCACATGTGCAGAGGAAATCAGGTAAAACGTCCGGTGTGATGGATACTCACACACAGGCAGAGGCAGATACAGTCCAGGAAGCCTTTATAAAGAGAATACAGCTCTGTCTTCCCCATTATGCAGCAGTGGCTCTCAGAGCGGAGACGTGATGGAACAGAAGAGACGAGGATGGAGGGAGGTTGTAGCAGGTGAAGTAAAAAGAGAGAGAAAGAGCAGGACACAGGCCAGGAGTCACAGAAAGGACAATAATACACTAAAACAGAAAAAACAAAAAGAAATAGAACTGTTAGTAGAAAAGCAAAAGCAAAAGAGAAACACAAGTAAAAAAAAAAAAATGACAGAGCCTCTGACCAGGAAAACTGACAAGAGGAAGAAAAAAAACACTGAGAGGAATGAGTGAAACAAGACAGCTGAGGTACGAGACAAAAACAGAAAGTGACGGACAGAAATGAGACGAAAAGACGAGAGGAAGAGGACAGATAGAAAGACAGCGAGAGCGAGAGAGAGCTGAGACAAATGCTAATAATAAACTTTGGTCACAACCCCCATGAGAAAGTCTGGAGAGTAGAATCAAGATGTGGACAGGGGGAGCAGAGGAGGGCGAAGACGAGGAGGAGGAGGAGGAGGAGGAGGAGGGGGAGACAGATCCAGTTTCACTCAACTTACTTACTCTCCTCCTGGCACCTCCTTAACCCCTGCAGTATGTTTTGCCACACCTGTCCTGCTCCGCATAGCACGGATACCGTTCAATATGCAGCGCCGGCCTTCTTTACAGAAATAACCAGCAGAGGTCGTGTAAAACATTTATTTTGCAGTTCTCTCAAAAGGGAAATGCGTCTTGAACAGTTGTTTCAGCACAGAAACGCATGAATTTGTTGTTAAAAAATATAAAAATATAACAGTAAAAAACGGGAATATTCATTTGAAATTACTGCAAAACCTTTTGGAAATTCTATGACATAAAAACATCAGGTAAAACTTTTTAAAACTTTGTAAAATCTTCGTAAAAAACAAGTCACATACAACATCTCATCTTGTTGGAAGATGAGTTATAATTTGTTTTACACTGTCTGAACCCTGAATTTTTGCTCTAATAAAGAACGTGATTAATTGCGTCTCAGCCTGAACAGTGATGTTTGTTTCTGTGGTTTTTTAAGTGACTTTTTCACGAAGTCACATCCACTGGTTTGTAGGCAGCTCCAGGAAATATAAAGATGTCCCCATAAGGTTCATCCTGCTCCACACTCAGCTGCCTGCTTGACAAATTCACTGCACACACACACACACACACACACACACACACACACACACACACACACACACACACACACACACACACACACACACACACACAGTCTTATTACTCACCGACTTTTTTTTTTTTATTTCACATTTTGCCTTTATTATCCCATGTTCTTGACTTTGTATCTCAATGTAATTTTGTTTTAAGAAAACAATTGAATAAAAAAGATTTTAGAAAATAAATAAAATCTATTCCATCTGCCAAAGGAATGAGATAATTCACCTCATAAGATTTTGATTTTTGTCATAAATTTAACTGAATGATGGGACTATATGACTGAAATTGTTGCCCTCACCCAAAAGCTTCTGGAAAATCTTGCTGACAGTTAAGCGGCTGGCATCCGGCGGCAGGAGAGAGTGAAAATGCAGAGGTTCTGTTTCCTGTCCGGCCAACTCCGGCATCAGCCTGAACACAAACAAACAAACATGTTTCCACAGCAACCCAAACCCAAGGATCAGATGGAAGTAAATGAAAAGCTGTGATTTTTCTACGAATGCAGCAGGTGTTTCGCTGTCGATACCCAGGAGACTCAGCTCTCTCTGGAACCTCTTCCATCACCTCTGGGATGTCCTGCATCATTGTCCTGGAAACAATGGACCTGCCAACACACACACACACACACACACACACACACACACACACACACACACACACACACATACACACACACACACACACACACACACACACCATCATCATCAACATCATCATCATTAATTGATTTAATTTAATCACATCTATAAAATATTTAGGCAAAAAATATTCAAATAAAATGGGTCATTTTCAATTTATGGTTTCTATGGTGATTAGACAATACTTCAAATCTAGACTGAACCAGAAATGTTCATGGTAAGTAGCCTGGCATGACAAATCTAACTAAACCCATTTTACCTGATGAGATGGCCCATTTTACCTGAAACTGCTTATGCAAAAAAAAGTGGCAGCAGATATTTCAAGATTTATAGGACCTAAATAGTAGTTATATTTTATAACATAATTCCAATACAAATATATCATAAACAGTCATTATTTATCATAAATATACATGGAAAAGGCATATATGGTACTGTGTCATTGTCCCAAGTTACTACAATTTACTAAAAAGTGGCTCAATTTACCTGATATCACCCTACATAAATTTAAAGAGACGTCTCTATAACGTCTGATCTAGTAACGAACTGATCTAGTCGACCCTTTCTTATCTTTCTTTTCAAAATAAAATCATATACATACAAAAAAAAAACAGAAAAAAAGAAAAAAAGAGAAAACATAACCCCCCAAACAAGGCGGATTGTTTATCTATTATAAATGAATATGTCCATATCCATCTTCTACCTATTTAATATATTAATTGTGAACCTAATTAGTGTTTTATATGTTTTCATGTCTTCACTACAGCTGTTTCACAGATTAACTCCTTTTACTGAAATACCATGTGTAGATTAGTGTAGATTCTGTTCTTTAAACAAACATATTCCCTTGAGATCATGTTTATTACACACACACACACACACACACACACACACACACACACACACACACACACACACACACACACACACACACACACTCCTTGTTCTTGTGTGTGTACTCACCCTTCTCTCTCTGATGTGTACATGGGTGAGATCTCCTGGGACGCCTCTCTCTGGTCGGACCCCTCCAGCGGCAGTGAACCGTGGCCTTTGACAAACACACATGTAGGTTCAGCAGTCGGTTGAGGACACTGCATTATTTATTTGTTTATTTATTTTATATATTCATTCCCTGGAGGTGTTCCCTAACCCTCAACCAAAAGTGACACATGCCTAACCCCCACCTCTGACCCGAGCCGCCCTCCCTGAGCAGTTTCAGCCCCGAGCCGTCCCCAGTCAACTGGTTTCAATTCAAAATGCAGCACGAGTGGTGAAGTTGTGTTTTTTTTACCTGAAATATCAAACATCTCTGATTCCACCACGTCTCTAAGGACCTGTATTCATACACAGACACAGATTATTATTCATCTTGTGACATTTCTCGTCCTCCTCTCGGTACAAAAAGTCTCAGCAAATATTCCCCAGACCCCGTTCCCCACCTCCTCAGGAGCAACGTCCTGCTCTCTTTCCTTCTCGGAGTCGGAGGACTCCGGTCCCCTCTCCCCAACCTGCAGGTCCGAGCCAGAGATGGACGTGATGATGGCACCTTGTCTCCATAGCAACTCCACCGCCTCAGGCAGGACTGCAGGCAGAAGAATTGTGGTTTATTTTTTTTTTTTGAGTCACATCCTGTAAAACAGCAGTCCACTCTAAAAAGTTACTCAGAGGATCTGTTAACACCACTTGATTTAATACAGAAATAAAAGTTTAAGAATTGTGATTAATTGATTTAGATAAACTTTCTAAGTTGCTAAATTTATTTTAAGTTGTGATCAAATAATCAGTGTTGGCAGTAATTTCTTACAAAAGTAATAAATTACTGTAATACATTGATTTTAGCTGTAACGCAGCAATTTAAAGCATTACAGGGAAAAAATTGTAATATTTTACTTCGTTATGCATTATAATGCGTTTTAACCTGGATTGAAGTGGTGGTTATTTTGTTTTTCTATATACAAATTCACTATAAAATCACAGCAGCACATAAGATCAGCAGCAGTGAAACATCTGTGCAGACATCTTTTTCCTTTTGGCTCATCAGACAGAAGATGGAGATGAGTGAACCTGCAGAAATGTTGGATATCACATTCTCCAGATGGACACACTCATTACTTTATGTTATTGAAACATAAGGATTTAAAGAACATCGTAGTCAAATGCAAATTGTGTCTACATCTAAATAACTGTCCACTTTCTGAAATAGCAGCAGTAATTTAACATTTACAGAGGCGTCATAGTAACATGAAGTTATGAGGAAGCAAGTGGAGCATGAGAGTGGAGATAAAACCACAAAACAGACTAAATGAACCTTCTGCTCTGAGATTCTTCAGCATCAAGAGGTTAGAGACTTGTTGTTGAAGACATGAGAAACACTTTCAACAGTGGAATCAGCAGCTGAATGAAAACTTATCAGCAGATGATCTATATTTAGATGTTGAATGCATATTTCCAGTTATTCTGGTGAGAGTAACTTAAAAGTAATGCAATAGTAGTGTAGTGCTTTAAATTTTAAATACAGTAATATTGTAATGTAATAAATTACTTTGAAATGACAGTAACAAGTAATAAATAACACATTACAGTTCTAAAGTAACTTGCCCAACATTGCAAATAATAATGTTGGTAATTATATAAACTTAAAAGGATAGTTTGGTATTTTTGACATGAATCTAAATCTACGAGCTATAAACATAATATACATATGTGTAAAAATGGGGCACACTTGTGACTACCCATGCTGTAGCAACAAAGATGTGCCTGAATCGCCTCATGGATTTTATCAACGTAGCTCTGGTTGTTGTCTTGCGGCAGAGATATGAAAGGAGAGAAAGTAGGGTCAAGTGGTTTGACTTTTTCGTGGATATTGGTTTTGTGATGCATATAAATCTCTCTTCTGAACACAGGCTCTTTTGAGAAGAAAGATGTTTTACTTTAGTGTCCGGACTACTTTCGTTTTGACCAGAACTGGACCAGAACTCGGCTCACAGGACACTGTCGGGGGTAAATCAGTGATGATAAGGATGCTATACAAATTCATGTCAAAAATCCCGAACTATCCCTTTAATTCAGAATGTCACTTACACTTAAATTTCATTGTTGGAAGGTGTAAAACAAAATTCAAGTTGGCATAACTTAATAAACTTACAGTGACTTTTCCATTTGAAGTTCCCTCTCCTACAGTCAGATGCTGCAGGAGCTGAAGCAACATTTCATGCTGCGTAAAATGCATTTCTATTTGCTCTACTGAAGTAACCAGTTTGAGATGAGATAATAATTAAATGTAGTTTCTTTAATCATGTTACTGCTAGCGAGCCCACAGCAGTGTAACCATGCTGCTGCAATGCTCATGTTCAAAACAACAAAAAAGCAGCAAGTTGCACAAAAGCAGTGGTTGAACTGTCTTTCTTAAAAGGTAAGCACAAAAAAGATAAACTAAAGGAAAATTTATTGTTATTAAAAAGTTGTGTGCATTGTTATTCTAATTAACTACACAACCAATTAAACTACTTTAAAATAATATGGTAGTCAGTTGATTTAACTATTTGAGTTACCGACTTAAAAACCTGTCCTTATGATAACAGTTATTAAGTCAGCAGTACTTCACATTAATTTTTGAAGAGGAAAAGGGAATTCCTCGAATGTAACATTATTTGTTGGTATAATGCAATTTCAAATTAAGTTGTCATAAGTAAGAAAGACTAATGGAAACTGCTGTAGTGTAGCTACAGACGGGTATGTTTGTTGAGGCCATCTATTTCTTTTTAGAGTGTAGCTGCAGACAGGTATGAGGAGTCTAGGGGGGAGAAAGAACTGCAATGACGTGTTTCACTTTACATCAATAAATGTTAACTTTAGAGGCAGCAGCAGCATCAATATCAGCCTCTTTTCATTCCTATTTTTATATATGACGATCTCACTCAGCAGGACTCTGCTGCAGTGTAAAACAGAGGCTATTCATCTTCCCGTGTTGTTGTGTATTCTTGTATTGAGTTTGCCGTGTGTTTTACTGACAGTTGCAGGGGTTGTTGAGGAGCTCGGCAGGAGGCGTCCTGTGGACGGACGGAGGAGGCACACGTCTGGTCTCTATCTGCAGGTTGTCCACCTGCTGCTGCTGCTCCTCATCGGGGATCTGCGTCTCTTCATCGAAGAACATCAGCTGCCTCTTCCTCCTCGGCCTCCTCACCCTCATCTCTGGGAAAGCCACATCCTAAAGGAGGGGGTTAGTGATAGATAGATGAGGAAATTGATCAGAATTTTGCTCCATCTTGATGGTAGCCAAAACCCATAATCATGAGATGTTTTAATTTTATTATTGGTGTTCTTAGGGTTTGTTGCCATGAGGCAACACTGTACCATAGTGGAAAATAATGAAAACAATGTAAAAATAGTTTAAAGTGTAATAACATAGTAATAACAGTAATACCATTTAAAATTGTAAAATTGTGTGAATTATAAAGAAATGCAATGTGAGAAGGACTCACAAAGTTCATTACTACAGAGTGTAACTGTAACTGCTAATTATCTCACTACAACTAACATTCAATGTCAAATTAAAGGATCTGAGAACACAACTATATTATTCTAAATGGAGGTGGAGCCTGGCTCCATAAAGATTAAAGTAATGTTCACCTATAACTAAACACAGAGAAATGTCATAAAATACCTTTTTGGAGATGAAGCATATTACATATTTATTAAGGATCCAAAAGCCCATCTTTACTAAGTGGTGGAGTCCTGTAGTTTCTTTATTAATACAATTAAACTGTATGGCTTCCCTCTGCTGCCACCTATTTCTACATAACCCACACAGTACCTTGCAATGTGCTTGTTTCCAACTTTGCTGGTTTCTGAACTATTAGTTTTTGGATCAGGCTATGGAGCGGACAATTTGGAGCTGGGCCCTGTACAATTGTTATCTACAGCTGGATAGAGGAAAGTGTAAATAGTGAATTGTTGTTGTTGAAAATTTAAACTAAATTAATCACAAATTTTAATTTGGTTCTCTTATGGCTATACTTGTTTTGAATACACAGCATTATAACTGGTGATGTACTGTGTGTAGTAGTAGCATAAAATGGGTTTGTTGCCACATGGCAACATCTTATCACAGAGGGACATAACACTGTTTACACAAAGTGCATAACACTTTTTTTTTCAAAAAGAAAATAAAATAGTGTGATGCAGTAGGAGTCCCTGGCTGGAATAGAGGTTGTGATTATTTGTCTCCTTTAAACACAAACCTCTGGCTCCAGCCTGCTTCTCTTCTTTGCTGTGGATGGCGGCGGTGAGGGGACGGCGGGGGCAGAGACCGGGGTGATCTGGTCTCTGGGGGGTCCGGGCTCCTCCTGAGGCAACAAAATGGCCTCCTCACTGGAGAGAGTAGTGGGCTGTAAGCTGAAACAGGTAAATAAAAAAAAGTCAGTGCAAATCAGTGTGTGTGTCTGTGCTGATGTGTCCACATGTACCATCTGGATTATTTGGATCATAGGCATAAATCCCAGGGGGGACACAGAGGACGTGACCAAACCCTTCCACAAAGTTGTCCCCCCCAAAAAATCTTCGTAAACACTAATAAATCATTTTGAAAATTAAAGAAATGTTAAATAAATGCACAATTGATGCTAAATGAAAAACAATGCATTTCTTAATTGCTGAAAAATGATTCCTCAAAATGGTTTGGTCCAGAAGCTGTATTCCAGTGGGTGGGGCCAGTAGCTAACGGCTAATATTGACAGTCGGCTAGTAGCTACTAGTAGCTACTAGTAGCTGGAAGAAACCAATCAAACTAATGTAAAAGGTAGTAAGTTATTTATCAAACCAAAATGTGTCCAAAAATTTTACCAGGCTGCTGGTTAACATCAGATTTAATGATTGTTAACAAGCTCTAACGGTGTAAGTTATGCTAGCAGCAGCCACTGGGGGGAGGGAGGAGACATGGCTCCTCAAACCTACAAGACAAGTTACAAAGAAATAGAAAAGTATATACTGCCAGATTATTCTGATAGTATGCTAGTATAGCATTTATATTTTTTCTCTATAAATTTACTGTTTATTGTCCCCTCCTTCAATGAAATGGGATTTTCACCCCTGAACTGGATCAATTTACTCAATACTGGATCCTGTGAGGTCCTTCGGTCTCTCTGTGGCTTGGTCTCCCTCTCCAGGCGTTGCCTCTTCTCTTGCTGTCTCCACGTCTGTTAGAAAAAGGATCAAAACATAACTACACAATAATGTGTAAAACGCCCTTCAGCCGTAAAACTTCCTGTTGGTTTCCCGCTCACCCTCTAGGAAGTTATTTGTCTGCGCGAACAGGAAGTCAATGTTGTCTGGTTGAAGTTCAGCCAGATCTTCACCTTCAAACTAGCATTGAGAAGAAGAGAGAGAAAAGGGAGGATGGATGGAATTAAAGCAGAGCGTATGTATGTATGTATGTGATTTTTTGACATCTTTACCTCTGGAGCCAGGACGGCTGCAGGCTCCGTCTCTTTCAGGGTGATGCTCTCTGGAGAAGCTGTTATATCTGCCAAAAAAAGAAAAAAAAGAATTATGAGACTATTGTTGTTCAACATTGTTGTTCTAGACTTATTAAATAAAATAAATAACACAAAAGTCATGTCAGTGGGAGCAGGTGGCAGATATCACCACCAGGTGGCACCAAACGATGGCATCTGTTTGAAGGTCCATTTGCTGGAATGTTACCAAACAAGAAAAAACGTAAAGTGGTCCAGAAACCGGGATTTCCTCCGGATCATTACCAAAATTTAATCATCTGTTCATGGTACTATTCCCAACATTTTCTGAAAATTTGACAAAAATCTGGCCAAAACTTTTTCAGGCATCTTGCTAACAAATAGACAGACAGAGATATTAAGGTTGAACAGCAGAGGAATGAAACTATTTAGTTTATGGGCCACATACAGCACAATTTGATCTTTGATCTGAACAGTAAAAATAAAAGGGTGATTTCTATAATTTTGTATTTTTATATAGATAAATACATTAAAGGTGGGGTGGGTGATTCTTTTTTGCAGCATTTTTTAAAATATTGCCCGAAAACCTTTTCACATTCCCACTGCACACACTAAAATAGAATGTTTGCAAAAAACTCGAAACATTTTGGTCCGGTCTAGAGGGTGTATTCAGAGGAAAACTCTGACCAATCAATGTACTGATCATCTTTACATTTATTGGCTGTCTAATACGTCCATCAATTACCTATGCACCCCCCACCCCCCCCTTCCCAACGGCTCCCCGCTCCACCCCCCTCCCCCTCCCACTCGACCCCTCCCCCCATTTTGCGCGTTCATGTGTCGTCGTCGTTAGCTCGCACAGATATATCGTTGCAACAATGGCAGAGAAGAAGACGTCGACTGGCAGCAAAACCAAGGGGAAAACTGTTCTTGAAAAAGCAACAGCCATGCGGAAGCTAACAGAAGAACAAAACAGGACAAGAGTGGTTATCGGTATGGCTTTCCAGCGCTGGCGCCAGCTAAAAAGTGAGAAGGGGCTCCAGACGGATGCCAAAGTCGCCGAATTTTTACTGGATATGTAAGATGTTGTCTTCTAATTACATAATATTTTGACATAGTGGTCGGTTACGGGTATTGTAGACCTATTCAACCAGTCAGTGAGAAAATGAAAGATGATGACAAACTTATTGTCAATCGAGTGACATAAGCATAATTCCAGCATGTTTCGCTAAGCTACCTACTCTGTCAACTACAAGGCTAAGCTAAGTCTGAGCTTGAGCTCTCGTCATGAAAACTCTAAATACAAAAATAACACGTGAACAATACTGTGATTACCGCAATTTGATTATCGCAAATTTATGGTGACTACAACAGAAAGGTGCCTTTATCCCAGAGATACCCCATACCCCCGTGTGAGTCGTTCCGTTTGTTGCCCGTGAAATAAAGCGCCCGCAAGTAAATAAGTCAGTAACATAAATCATTCAAATTCAGGTATGTGGTAGGCTACTACGGGCAAATGCATACTACTTATAAAATAATCCATGTCTGTGACTGTAACCTATGATGGCTGGCTAGGGACACGATACAGCAGGCTACGTACATCGTATCATTACTGCAATAACAAAGTAATTGACACACGTATCCAATCAACTAGTGGAAATCTAACATACTCTAGTTTGAATTTTATGTCAATATTCTTGAAATTACAATAATGAAAGACTGTTTACGTTCATTATGATGTTCACAAATCTTGTGAAGACGACATTGCTTGAAGTTAGCAAAGTGGTCACTGTCTGTCATGCTATTGGCGTGAATGCTCGTGAACTCCTGTGACCCCTCGAGAGTGTGCGCGTTCATGAATCCATGAATTGTGAAGGCGTGGTTTCAAGGAGTGAGCTGAAGAGGAGGAGGCCGAGCCTTTGGGAGGAGGGGAGGGAGTGTATATTTTCAAAATCTCACTTGTGTTGAATAGCTGTAACTGTTTTTTCCAAGATCTCCCACTCCACCTTTAATATGAATATATATGTATTACACAATAAATATTCACACAATTAATTAACCTTCAATTAACAAAACAGGAGAAATGAAAAAAGGTGCAATTTCATCAAAATGATGTCTGAGTTATTCCATATTGAAATGAATTAATTAATTCTTAACAGGTGAAAATATCTTGTTTTTGGTACAATATTGAGTAGAGCTATATTAAAATATCATATTCTGTTGACATATAATTTTATTTAAAGTTTTTTTTTTTCTTGATTTTGGTCAATTTAGTATTTTTAATCTTTCTTTTTCTTTAAATAAGATACATTGTTTGACTTTTAATGTTCCTGACTTCTTAATGTTGTCTTTTATTTCATATTTTCTACTTTTTATCTCATAATTCTTACATTTTATCCGATATTTTGGAAAAGACTTTAAAAAAAAAGCTAAATTATTTGCCAATTCAAGATAATTCTACTCCATGTTGGACTAATTGTATTAAATTATTAAGCCTTGATAAATCTTCATTTTTTGCAGTGCACTGAACATATTTAGTATTTTAAGCAGCAGGTGAAGTTATCTCCTGTCTTACAAACTATTTACAAACCAAAACTGTAAACATTTGATCCCTTTAGCCCTGACTTCACATTTCTGTGAAGAGACAGGAACTGGAACATTTTTTGTCACATTGATACAGTCGTCCTGTGGGCCGTATTGGACCCTTAGCGGGCTGGTTCTAGCCCCCGGGCCTCAGGTTGGACACCACTGCTCTATAGTATTTCCAGACCTTCACAAAGAGGATGCAGTAAAATGCCCTCTCTCTTATCCTCTGAGTGAAATCCAGCTGTGTAACACTTCCCTCCACAGCAGCATCAGCTGATGCCAATTAGGAGGTTCTGCTGCAGGCGGGTCACCCCTCGCCGCCTCTGCTCTGACCCGACCCGTCTCCCTCTAATCTGGATTCTCTCCTGGATTGACACGATCAGAGCTCCACCTTCATCACTGACCTGTTGGCATGTTCTGTGCGTCTCACCCTGACATAACGTGTCAGGCTGATAGAACCACTTCACGTGGAGGGCCAGCAGACCTTAGCTGGAATGTAAATTCCTTCACCCTCTATTTCATAGTGTTGCCATATGCCAACAACTATCTTCATGGTTTTTTTTTTTTTATAAAAAAGCTGTGAATAAAATGTTTTTACAGTTAGGCATGAAAAAGGGGCTTTTAATTTGAAGATCATACAATTTTTTCCCAGTCCCTTTTGCTTTTAGACATTTGACATGTGAGCATCATGGTCTCACAACCAACTCACTATCTAGGATAAGTAAATTTATCTATTTATTTATTTTACATTTAATTCAAATTTGATGTTATCATTTTTTTTTTAATATGCTAAAAAATATTTGTTGCCATATGTCAACAATATGCAAATATGGAAAATTTCTAGTCCATACAACCTAATGGAGTCCCATTGACTTACATGGTATGAAACTATCTTGAGACTATGTTTACAACTTTTTCCTACATATTTCTTTATATGTCTATTATTTAGGCCATTTTAAGTAATTAAAACATTCACCATGTCTCAATAATATTTCATGCAATAGATCAGTGGTCCCCAACCTTTTCTGTGTGGCCCGGTACCAAATGACCCACGGCCCGGTACTGGGCCACGGCCCGGGGGTTGGAGATTACTGCAATAGAGGGTTAATCTGCATTTCAAGCATCGTCAGACTGAGAGAAATGAGACTAAGAGATGTTTGTGTCAGCATTAAATAAACACAGTAAACAACAGATTTTCATGTTCCATCCTAATGTGATCACAGATTACTATGACAGATAATAAAAGTTCTGCTAACAAATGGACAAGTGTTGAATATAACTAAGTAAATTTAGTCATATGTTGTACTTTTGAGGTACTTGCAACTGATTTAAAGCTGCAGTGCAGAACCTTTATATACATAATGATAATAAGCCTGTCACTAGCTGGTTTATTTCTGTCTTTCACTGTTTTTTTTCTGCTGGCTGAAATTCTGACAGTGAAATGAGTCATTTTGTGAGGTTGCATGATACTATAAACACTTAATCCACTATTTTACAACCACAACATATTTTTACACAGTGTTTTTGTATTTACTTTTTCAGCAGAGAAATCCTGCCCTACAGCTTTAAGTGTTTTCATTTCATGCTACTAGGAAATACTAGGATATATTGTACTTTTATTTCACTACATTTGTTAACATGTTAACTGCACAAAGTCCACAGTTATAAAATGATTTTTGTCAATATCGTGCTTAAGCCATAATGATCAGCGCGTGTACTTTACTTATTAAAGATTCCTTATTACACTTGTACTATGTTATTGTGTCATTAGTTAAGCATTAGATTCCTCAGGCAAAGCAATATCAACATCTGCTCTTTTTGAACCCATTTGGAAGTTATTTTAGTACATTTTAGTACACTTTGAAGAGTTTCTTTTTAATTTCTGCTCCTGCACTGACCCATTGCCCTGAGGACATGATTATTTTCTATCTCATCACATGAAGTCGTCATCCTACCGCTCTCTTCTGCAGCAGCTTCAGTGGTCACCGTGGGCAGCTCAGGATAGCCGTCTCTCAGATAATCCTGCCCCATCTGAGAGACCAACAACAGCCAGAGGACACTTATTACATGTTATTACATTAACATTAGTACTGCTACTGGTTTATAGCTTTACCTTCATCTACAAACTTCTGCTATTTGTTCATTTTCTTCCTTCCTTTATTTGTGTACCTGTATCACTGTGGTGGGGCTGAGCATGGCATCCTGCATCTCTCCAAACAAGGGATCTGTGGCTCCTTCTGTCTGCTCCAGCAGAGATAAAGCATCCGGGAGGGACACCAATCGTCTGAGAAACAAGAGGCCCAGTAACAAGGAGCAGGAGCTATTTTCTGTTTCTTAATACCTGGCAGCAATTATCCAGAGACTAATTATTTTATAGTAGAAGTACTGTACTTCTGTCTACAGTATTATATCTTTATTATAAACTAACAACAATTAAATACTCTTCAAAATCAATTAAATACTGTTATTTCAGCTGGATTTACAGTATTGGGTAATTAACTGTATTATAATACACTAAGTCTTTGACTACTGTGTTTTACTACAACAATTCTTCACTACTGTGATTTTTTACAATACTTTGACTACTACAATATACACCAATCTACTGTAATAATCCTTAACAGTAACATTCCTTTTTATCAGGGGTGAGTTTAGTCTATGTTTAGAGGTGCTTCAGCACCACTGTGAATTAGCTCGGCACCTCCAAGCTCAGCACATTTTAAAAATATTATATTATGTGATAAATAAGTGCAACTGTGCAGTTATGTCTCTGTGCCCCTGCACAATACTATATTGGCCACCGGTCAATCTGGCAACCCTGTGAGTCTGGCAACCATGCTTCAAAACGAGGCTTGTGACCAGCTACATCTCATCATCAGCCTTTTGAAATGAAGAGGTCAGAATTGAATGTTGTAGTGGAAAACAACTACTCAAAGCAAAACGAATACATTTACAAATGTACTGCCGTATTTTCCGGACTATAAGTCACATTTTTTTTCATAGTTCGTCGGGGGTGCGACTTATACTCTGGAGCGACTTATGTGTGAAACTATTAACACATTATTACCGGTATATAATTTCACGTTATTTTCACACTTAACCGCAAGAGGGCGCTCTAGGCTTGTGTTGATGATTTCAGCGTTAGCGGTAAACGACCGAGAAGGTCTTAACAAAAACGGCACCGAAAAGAAAATCATATTCTGCAGATTACAAGCTGCAAGTAGTAAAATATGACGTCTGACGTCATCGACGTAGAAGATCTTCTACCTCCGGAGTTAGAGGAGTTGATGAAAAGTGACACAGAGGATGAAGATTTCATTGCATTTTAGTTATTGGATGGTTTTGGTAAACTTCTTAGCATGTTATTGATGCTATAGTTATCGGAATAACTCTTAATATGTTATGTTAGCATACCAGGCATGTTCTCAGTTCTGTCATGTAACGTTAGCATACCGTTCAGCCTGTTGTTGCCTCTATTTTTATTTTAAATTGTTCGTCATTTAAATTTTAAATGACATGTCTGTTTTATTGGATTTTATCAAATAAATTTCTCCCCTATATCTCCTATATATATATATATATATATATATATATATATATATATATATATATATATATATATATATATATATATATATATATATATATATATATATTCCTTCTTTATTATGCATTTTATGGCTGGTGCGACTTGTACTCCGGAGCGAGTTATAGTCCGGAAAATACGGTAGTTTGCCTCATTTAGTGAATAATAACTGTTGATTTCACAGCAAAGTTTTAAAATGTAAACGCACCAACATGAGAAATGAGGAGTTCCTGGACTCACCTGCTGCCGTCATCTATATCAATGGCCTGGGAGCTCCTCTGCTTCAGCAGCCGGTCAACAATGAACTGAAGTTCCTCTGAAAGGATGCAACAGTTTACCCCCTCAGCTGTTAGATAACACAGGAACAGGGCACTTAGGAAGTCTCGCTCCCTCCTCCGACCTGTTCATGATTTCTTACCCAGGAGAATAGCACACTGCCGGTGGAAGACGAGAACAACGCCGTACTGGAGCTGGGAGGAGAGGTAGAGGGAGAATCGAGGCCGAGGCAGACCCTGCTGAGGTGGAGGAACCTGCTCCAGCACATAGTCCATGATGTCGTCACTGTGCGGCATTAGTTTGACATTAACGTGGACCCCTCATAGCTCGGACAGAGAACATGACTGAAATAATATAATATATATATAATAATATCCTCACCAGGTGCTTTGGATGTTGACTTTAAGGAAATCCCGGCGAGGGACTTTGATACCTTTTGTAGCAACCAGCCTGAAATGGTTAGAAATGGATCTAGTTTCATATTTGTATTCATCAGGATGAAAACAAAGCAAACTACAAAGTGTCAGACTGCACAAGCAACTATATTTAATAATTTATACTGATCTAAACATGCAGTCATGAAATTGCTCATAACCAAGAATTGGACTCACTGTTCACACTGTTGAACATTGATATGGTAGTGTTCAAAACAATAACAGTCCAATGCGACTATTAACTAGATTAATCCAGGTTTTTATTTGATTTTTATTGCTACATATCAAATTTACCAGTAGGTTCAGTAGATTCTCAGAAAACCAACAAGACCCAGCATTCATGATATCATACTCTTAAGGCTGTGACATTAGTTGAAAATCATGTGTTTCAAATAAATATCAGTGTGGCATTCAATCAGTGAGGTCAATTTAGTGAAAAAACAGGCCTGAATCACTATTTAAGGATGAAATCAGCACTTGTTGAACATGCATTTCTCTTTGAAAGCCTGAGGAAAATGGGTCGTTCAAGATATGGTTCAGAAAAACAGTACTTTGATTAAAAAGTTGATTGGAGGGGAAAACTTATAAAGAAGTGCAAAGAATTATAGGCTGTTCAGCTCAAATGATCCAATCCCTTAAAAAGGAGACAAAACCAGAGACATGTGTCAGAAAATGGAAGAGAACCATCAGAATGGATGGAAGAACCTGGATGATAAAGACTCAGTCAATGATCAGCTCCAGGTCTGGACTTACCTGTAAATGCTGAGTCAGGTAGAAGTGAAGCTAATCTATTTACAAGAATCACCCTCTGTTAAAAAAGTCATGTGCAGAAGAGGAAACAATTTACCAAAGAACACATCAACTGGCCTAAAGAGAAATGGAAAAACATTTTGTGGATTCATGAGTAAAATTGTTCTTTGGGTCTAAAGGCTGCAGACAGTTTGTGAGACGACCCCAAAATCTGAATTCAAGCCACAGTTCACAGTCTGAAGACAGTGAAACACACATACCAGGGATCATGGATCAGTTTGCATATATCAAAACACTTGAAGAGATCATGTTACCTTATGCTGAAGAGGAAATGCCCTTGAAATGTGAGTTTCAACAAGAAAATGACCCCAAACCCACCAGTAAACCAGCAGCATCTTGGTTCCAAACCAATAAAATGAATGTTATGGAGCAGCCAGTCCAATCCCTGGACCTTAATCCAATCAAGAACTTGTGGGGTGACATCAAAAATGTTGTTTCTGAAGCAAAACCAAGAAATGCAAATGGATTGTGGAATGTTGTTAAAAATCTTGGAGTGGAGCTGAACAGCTGAAAGGTTCCACTAGTTGGTGACTCCATGCTGCACAGATGTGAAGCAGGTATAAAAAAAACTGTGATCAAACAACTAAATATTAGTTTTGATTCACAGGATTTATAAATCCTAGACACAACAAAGCTTGTAAAAAATAGTTTTGAGTTTGTTAAGTCAACAGCAGAAACTGATATTTTTTTGAACACACCCTTTTCAACTAATTGCCTGATTGCGCAATCTTAAAAGTGTGATATCATAATTTATGGGTCTTGTTAGTTTTATGAGAATCAACTGCACCTGTTGGTAAATTGTTTGCCATGTAGCAATGAAGAATATAATAAAAACCTGGATTGATCTGGTTAGTCACATTGAACTGCTGTTAACATGTTCTAATGTTGGTTATGTGCTGTCTCTTTCTCTCTTCAAGCTTCTGCATTAATAATCTATTAGTTTACTCTTCACATTGCAGTTGTGCTTTAAACATACACGAGAACCAAGACAATTATAGAGAAAAATATTTCTAGGTATTAAATGATAATTCATCTTAAAATACTTTATTGGTCACACAATGGTGAAATCGAGGCACAAACAAAAATGCACACATACAATTAACTTACACATAAAAATAATCCAAATATACATATATGACAATGTTAATAAATACAAAGGAATAATTACTGAATAAACACCACTAATATACACATTATTTAACAAAAGTGTCAAGAATGTAAATGCATTCATCAGTCGACCCAAGATAAACTGATTATTGATCAAAGAAACACATAAAAACAAATATTTAAAGTGACAGTGGAGAAATGACTGGAGGGACAGAGATGAGGTGACATGCAACAAAGGAAGTGGTTACAAAGGAAGTTACTCAAGTTCTGTACTTAAATATAATTTTGAAGTACTAGTACTTTACTTGAGTATTTCCATTTTATACCACTTTATACTTCTATTCCACTACATTCAGAGGTAAATGTGCTTTACATATTAAAATTCTACATAAAATCCTATATTTTGTTGTATCAATTAAATTGCCAGCTCTTTTATTATAATGCAATTGGATTGAAATTTGAGTGAAAGATACAGTTTATTCTATGTGTGTATATTTTTATTTGTAATATGATGCAATACTATGACTATTAATATACACAGAATATCTAAAATTGGCTCTACATCGATAAACCACAGCATTAAAATGTTCTTACATGTATTTGTTAGTGATAAAATATAGAATGATACTATAATACAGTGTGTATTATGAGTACTTTTGATACTTTAAGTACATTTTTCTGATCCTTCTGCACTTTTACTTAGATATACTGAATTAAAGTCTTTTACTTGTAATGTAGTATTTTCAGACAACGGTAATTCCCCTGTTATTTCTCAAGTAAAGGATCTAATTAATTCTTCCAGCACTGAACAAAGGATGATGTGACCTTTGAACTTGACCTCACTTCAAAGCTGTTGTTTATTTATCAGAAGCAGCTCTTCAAACGACCCCCTCGTTGTTTTGTTTACATTAACACACTTTTATCTAACACCTGCACTCATTTTATTTTACCAGTGTTCGTTCGCCGACATGTTGGGAATCTGAATTTAATCTGCCGGGAAACATAAAAAGGGAATAATCCTGCGTCTGTTGTACAAGCTAAACGAATAAATATATATAATACATATCTCTGAAATATATCTAATATATACCTCTGAAATATTTTAAACTGCACCTTACAAACTCATTGAGTAAAGGTTATGCACGATAGTCTTCAAAAACATAAATTACGATTCAATTTTCTCTCAAAGGTCTCAAAAACACCTCAAATATTAGGATAATGCGTTTCTAACTATTTTGTTCACGTCCCAGTGATAAATTAAACTTTTTTAATATAGAAAATGGTCACTAGAGTCGGTTCCTGTTATAAATCAAATAAAATTATAATAGAAATAATAATAGAAAAAATAATAAAAGCAGAGATGTTTAGAACTCACCAGATAGTCGAAAAACGTCCAGTGTGACGCCTCAAAACTAGAGGATAGTAAAACATTTTCTTTCCTGAAATTATAGTAAAAGTTCAACGACGGTTTTTAACGGAAGTTGGATGAAGTGTGACGGAGGCCCAGTCTACATTAGAGGGACTATTGGTTCTTTGTTGGGCGATTGGTCAATTTCAATTCAATCCAATAAGCTTTATTGGCATGAATGTCATTGAACAATATTGTGAAGGCATGAATTGTTAAATTAATTCCCCATTAAGCTCCATACAAAATTGATTGAAGAGATTATAAACATAGTACACAATAAAACATTTTAATTGGTTGAATTGGTTGATTATTGTTCTGCAACACAAATGACAACTTTTAATTGAGTTAAGTGATGTTACATGAAAGATGCAGATTATAATTATATAGACACTGGCCACATTTATCCACATCAAATATTTTAAGGATTTAATAATTTGTGTGGTTGTTATTTTGAGTTTTCTTTAATCTTTTCCATAAAAATTAAAGGTATAGTTTCCATTTTCTGTCAGCAATGAGTGCCCCAAACTGTATAAGAGGAATTTGTTGGTTCACCCTGATATTGTCATAGAGTTCTTTTTTTAAGGCCTACAGTATGTTGTTTCCTAAAAGAGAACACACTGGAGCTATGTGTCATTAAAGAACATTGACTTTTATTAAGATGAAAAGAAACATGTTATGGATAAAATGAGACAAATCAGGAAACATTCATATAAAATAACAGCAACATAATAGCCATAATAAAATGAATTGTTCAACTTAAAAAAACAACAACAACCAAAAACAACCAGAAAACACAAAGTTACAGATAGAGCAGATGGAGTGAAGCTCAGCAGATCACAGCAGTCTTCCTCTGCACTCGGTCGACCCGCAGCAGCACAGCAGCACTTTTCCCTCCACGCTTCCCACCTCGTAGTTATAGTCCCAGGTCAGCTCTGTGCCGGCCCGGATCCGCCTGATTAATGACAGAGACGTGTCATAAGAGGATCTAATATTCACACTTCATTAATACAAATAAATAAGAGTGCGTTTTTGGTGCATTCATGTTCCTTCTGTTTATCAGGGGATTTGATTTTGTGTCTCATTGATATATACAGTTGTGTTCAATATAACAGAAATGTGAGTAAAGCCAAAGTCCTGATAACAATTTTTATTTTGATGCATTGAATTTTGTATCTTATATAAAAATATGAAGAAAAATCAGTCAAATTTTTAATAACTTTACTGAAAATTAAGCAAACTGAATACTAGGCTGTTCAAAAAAATAAAAGTGCCTGCATATTTCTTTACAAACCCAAATATTTACTGCATAAACTGAAAAATCTTCGGGATTCAGTATTCCTGTGATTCACTGAAGTAATATTTAGTTGTTATGACCATGGTTTCTGAGACTTGATTCACATCTGTGTTGCATGGACTCTACCAACTTCTGGCTCCTATGAACACGATTCCTCAGAATTTCTTGTTTTTGTCTCAGAAACAACATTTTTTATGTCAGTAAAATATTTGAGTTTGCAAAGAAAAATGCAGACACTGATATTTCTTTGAACAGCTCAATATTCAGTTGTTTTTTTATTTTCTGTAAAGTAATACAAATTTGACACCTTTTCTTCACATTTTGATTCAGGATATAAAATGCAGTGTTCCCAATGCAACAAAATAAAAATTATTATAAGAACTTAGGCTTTACTCACGTCATGGAACAACAGACTTTTAACTCCCTCCAGACATTTTCTATAGGGTTTAGATCTGGAGACTGGCTAGGTCACTCCAGGACTCTTAAAAAGCCAGTCCTTAGTTGTGTTTGGGATCATTGTCATGCTGAAAGACCCAGTCACGTTTCATCTTCAATGCCCTTGCATTGAATGCCCACATGATACATGGCCCCATTCATTCTTTCCCTTGCATAAATAAGTCGCCCTGGTCCCTTTGCAGAAAAACAGCCCCAAAGCATGTTTCCACCCCCATGCTTCACAGGAGATATGATGTTTTTTGGATTTGAACAAGTAGAGCTTTTACAGAAAAGTTCTATTTTTGTGTTATATGACATTCTCTCTATCCTCTTCTGGATCATCCAAATGCTCTCTAGCAACTTCAGATGTGCCTGGTTAGTTCTGCCTTAAGCTGGGACATGTCTGGCTGCAGGATTTGAGTCCCTGGTGCTATAGTGATATAGTACTGATGGTAGCCTTTGTTGTTTTGGGATTTTTGTTCACCATTCTTGTGATCATTTTGACTCCACGGGGTGAGATCTTGCATGGAGCCTTGCATGGTATGTGGTCTTCCATTTTGGTCTTCCTGTATGTCTTCCATTTTCTAATAATTGCTCCCACCGTTGATTTCTTTACATCAAGCTGCTTACCTATTGCAGATTTAGTCTTCTCAGCCTGGTGTGGGTCTACAGTTTAGTTACTGGTGCCCTTAGACAGCTCTTTGGTTTTGGCCATAGTGGAGTTTGGATTGTTTGAGGTTGTGGACAGGTGTCTTTTATACTAATAATGAGTTCAAATTGGTGCTATTAATACAGGTAACAGACAAGCTTCTTAAAAAAGAAGTTACAGGTCTGTGGGAGATGGAAATCTTGCTTGTTTCTAGTTGACCAAATACTTATTTTACCAAGCAATCTATAAAAATTCTACAATGTGATTTCCTGGATTCTTTCCCCCCATTCTGTCTCTCATTGTTGAAGTGTACTCATGATGAACATTTCAGACCTCTCTCATCCTTTCAAGTGTGAGAACCTGCAAAACTGGTGGCTGACTAAATACTTATTAGCTCCACTGTATGCTAGGTTAATTTTAAAGAGGGCACTGCTTTGAAGAGTTGGAAACACGGAGGTCAACAGCCATAAAAATGCAGGATTGTCTAACATAAAGGTCTAACCTTCCCTGTCGTTTGCTGCATATCAATGGATTGTCAACCTAACCAAGGAGATCTTCCTTGGAAACCGAAGAGCAGCACTTTAAAAGAAACACTGTACTTGTCAGGTGATTGGATGGTTTAGTCTGTTTATCACCATCTATCAGGGGCTGAGCTGCAGGGTGTAGCAGCACACAGCAAAGCCCCTTGTCTCCACGTGTGATTAGATCACAGGAGATGCTGACTGGGCTTGTAGGTATGTGTTCAGGACACAAATCAATAATTAAAGCTTGGCAAGATGGATTTTTGTGTGATGAAGTGTTATCTAGCAACACACTGCTTTGGCCAATCAACTACTTTAAGAAACCCTCCTGCACAGCATCTTGTTACTGCTATAATATTTATTAGTTGACAACATTTTGGTCTGTCCTCTGACATAAATAATGCATTGTCAATTATTATTATTTCTTTAATTTGGAGGACTATTGCCAATCAAATATACAACATCATGCGTGTTAGTACCTTAACTCATCACTGTAACAATCATAACTTCCCAGAGACAAAATCTCCCTACCGTTGCATTACGAATCTATGTGTAGTGCATCTAATAAGCCTCAGATGCACAGATTTGTCACTCATCAGTAATTGTCTCACTTTCTTGAATAAATATGGTTCTAGCAAAGCAGCCCCCATGCTTTTTTCATTTTTAATATTTGGTCTAACTTTCACAAAAGCCTAAAAATCTTTCCTGAGGTGCCTGAGTTTGACAAAAACATCATAGTTTCTGTGACAAATATTACGATTTTGAAACTCACTTGCTGGCGAAAAATGCCACCCAGGGGAACCGCAAGTCATGTGTGTCCACGAACACATTCTGGACGAAAAGGTTGGGACTACAGCTGTGCTGTAATAGAGAGCAGATAGATGACATAATGACTAAATAATACACACCGGGAAGGAATTTAACTGAAGTTAAAGCTTTTTTATTTCTTTTAAACACTTACATTGAGGTAACGCCCAAGGTTTCCTTCCAACTTGGCATCAATGATGTAGCAAGACTCTTCACCATCAAAGAACAGACGGGTGTTTTTATGAGTGTTGTCTCCAGCTCCTCCGGTCTGACCCTGCTGCCCCGTTTTTCCTCCCTGACCCCCCTGACCTCCCCCGCCTCCAGGCGGACCTGATTTTACCATCATGCCGTGACTGCCCTTCAGAGCAAATCCACGTGTGGATTTCACCGCTACCTGCTTTTTAGTCACACCTGAACCAGGGCAGCACCATCAGGAGCCAGCAAGAAAAGACAAAGAATGAATAATGGAAACAGTTAAAAGAATGTAATCAATAAGCATTTCCACATTTCCACCTCCTCCCCTTCTCTTCTTACCCTGGGCGACTTTCTCTTTGTCCTTGTTGTCTTCTGACCCAGAGCTGATGGTCTGAACATCGTCACTGTCAGAGAGAGTCATCACGTCCTGCTTCTTCCCCGTCTCTGACTTCACTTGGCTACAACAAAACATTATAATTATCAACAGCAGGTATGAGGATTGATCACAGAGCTTGATAATTATTTTTACATCCATGAAACAAGCAGTTTCAACACACCTCTTGTTGTCGCCAGATTCCTGTTGGAAACAGAAAA
Source organism: Lepturacanthus savala (assembly GCA_030544235.1). Classification (NCBI taxonomy): domain Eukaryota; kingdom Metazoa; phylum Chordata; class Actinopteri; order Scombriformes; family Trichiuridae; genus Lepturacanthus; species Lepturacanthus savala. Next base: position 28,299,627 of record CM060467.1, read on the forward strand.
GGGTCACTGAATATTAATGAGCATGTTGAATTCAAATCTTTCTAAAGAATTATTTACTCATCTATCATTTTAAACAGTATTTTTGAAAACCTGAGGTATATGCTTACATTTTAAAAACACACAGAGCTCAGTTTATGAAACTATATCCTTGTTTTACTTTCTCTTTCCTCACCTTCTTCAGTCCCTGGCTGGTGAGCCATGATGCCACTTTGCTTTTCCCTGTCTCCTCTGGCATGGACGGTGGCTTATCATCATCATTTCCTCTCGCCGACAATTCATCTTTACTATCTTGACTCCCTGGGACAGAAAGGAGAAGTGAGAGAAAAGACAAAAAAAATGATCTTCCACATTGACCCCTGGACGCTGCAAATGAATATTGAACACTGTTGATGTTTTAAAGGCAGTCAAGGGCGAAAAGATTTTAACATTTCCACCACATAATAGCGCAAGTGTGTCTGAGAAAGATAAAGAAATATAAAGTGGGAAATGTCAACTTTAAAATATTACCTAAAAGACACTAAGTTGGACACTCACATTCACATCATTCAGTTACCTGAAACTTTACTTGAATGCCTAAAAACACAAATTTTCATTCAAAAATCACACGTTTTGTATTTGCTCATTGTATATTCCTGGTCTACCTCCTTTTTTAATTAATGACAAAACAACAAAACAAATCTAATTTTAGCAGAAGCTGTAACAAATATTTATATGATGCTAAAAAGGATGAAACAAGCTCCAGCTCATGCTCTATTGTGGAGGACCACTCGCCTTGATTGACAGGTGGATGTAATGATAGTACTGGTTGAAATTGCTCTGCTCAAAATGACAAATGTCACGTGTTTGCTTTATTTACAAGAAAAAAATGATTACATTTTATATAAAAGATTTTTTTTGAAAATATAATTAAGTAAGTGACAGTGTAACCAGGGATCTGATCTAAAAGGATTAAGAGGACTTTAATCTTTTGTTCTGACATGGTTAAATGTCATGTTGTGAAATTAAAGGTTCATTTGCAGTAAGCCATTTGCCTTCCAGCTCACCTTCCTTGTTGCCTTTAACCTGACCACGTGTGGTGTAACTCCTCCACACCGAGCTGGAGTTGAAATAGTTTTCCTTCACAAACGTATCGTCTGAACTGTCACTTTCATCTTCGCTCTTAGAGTCTTTGTCATCGTCGTCATTGCTGTCTGATGAGCTCGGGCTTTGAGCTGTGAAAGGCAAAAAAAAAAAAAAAAAAGCTTTGAGACATCATGGGGAATAAGTGTGAAGGACGTCATCTAAGGTCAAGAGAACAAGCTCTGCTGAGAATCCAAACATCGCTTGATGACTCATCTTTGGACTGGGACTCACTCTTCTTGGGCGGGCGCCCTACAGGGTTGGATGATACTAAGGCGGAGGGTTGGATTTTAATCCTGCTCATGTCCACACCGCTCCCCTCGCTGTCTGAGCAATGAGCTTCACTCTCATAGCCCTCTTTGAAGTTCTCCACACTCTCTATATGGTCCAGGTTAGCGAAGTACTCATCGCCCATCTCTAGGCCTTCTTTGTCAGCGAAATCATCCGTTAAGATTTTACCTGGTTAAGTGTGAGGGGGGAAAAAGGAAATTAGCCACCTTCCAGTCAAGTCATCTGCAGTAGCATTGTGATGAATAAACTAATTAAGACGTCTAAATATATTCATCACCTATACATTTGTAAAAATCATTAATTCCCCTTCCTCACCAGCGTAGATGCATACAAAAGAGCCCTTGGCCACGTCGTCCAGGCAGCGGATGCCCCAGCCTTTGTTCTGGGTCTTAAAGAGCTGGAGACGCACCTGCAGGCCATGCTGCACCAGCTTGTTGGTGCACATCTTAGAACATTTGCAGCGCTTATTACACTCATAGATCCTGAAAGACAGGAACAGCAAGCAGAGAGAAGGAGAGATTATGGCCTCTGACACAAACCAGCCCAATTAGCTGTTATATTCAGCCGTAATTATCTACTTAATTATCTACAGGATGTGTGTACAGATGTCTGACCCTGTGGGAAGGCACTCCTCTAATCGTTTATACACGAATCCTGCGTTTGTGTTGATCTGTGCCCCGGGTGTGCAGCCTGTCGCCTGAAGGGTCAGCTGGTGGCAAGAGCACTTAGACCTGTAATTAAGACGCAGAGACGTTAAAGCACAAAGACGCACTTCAGAACACTGACCAAAAATATGGAGAAAAGAAAAAGATTTCACCAACTTGTCTCGACAGCCGTCAGTGCAATCACATCCAACCAGGAAGTCTAGACTGGTGTTAATGAACACTCCATCCTCAGGAATACGCTCTTTACCTTGGAGAGTGGAGAAGAAAATCTATCAAGAACTCTGTAATCACTTACCAGAGTGAAGAAAGAAGAAGGAAAGTGCAGCTAAAGGCAGCTGCATGTAGACGTTATCATTCTTTATATGTCTATATTTTTACTACTTTTTGCACAGAAACAACCAGCGGTGAACGAGGAAGCTAAAGGCGAATAAAAAGGAAAAAAAAATAATAAAACTCAAAAGCACAATAAACAAATAACATTAATTATAAAAGAAATTTGTAAAAACAGTGTAAGACGATATCTTCATTATGTATTGATAAAAAGACAAGTGTGTCTTCTTTTTTTCCTTCTAAAGTAATCATTCTTTCATATAATATGTTACCAAAGCTAAAAGACATCAATGATCAGTCATTATCACAAATAACAGCAGGAATTCATGACTCTATCATTGTCTAATCTGACACAGTCACTCAAAAAGCAGCTGTATCCTGTTGTCTGATCAGGACATATGGCAAAATGGAATCTTAACTTACTGTAGGCTACTTTAGGAGGTGGGGAGGAATCAATCTCATTGACACAGGAAAGTGGGATGTCCTCCTTTCCACGGGTGATGTCTGGAATATAATAGAAGGGCCTCTGAGGCTGGAAGGGCCGGTCCACGAGCACGTAAGGGTCTAGACAGAACATCTCTAAGAATATAAAGTCACAGTGTGTCTGGAAGAGATAGTGCTGGATCTCTGACATGTTACGCAGGCAAAGCCCGCACGGAGCTTTGTAGATCACATGGAACGACATCTGAGGGGTGAAAAGACAAAAAGCCCATGAGAAAAATCAAGTAAAAGCAAGAAATGTATCCATTTGATGTTTAAGGAGAAGCTAAATTAGTTGTTCACCTTGCGGTTGACTTTGCGTCGTCCAGTCATACGTCGGAAATCGTAGAGTAAAGGTGTGAGGAGGGGGTTCTTTCCTCGGTGTAAGTCTGTATTTGCTGGTCGGACGCGGTTCAGACAGGCCGGCTGACAAGTGTGAGCCATATAGAAGATGCGGTCTGTGGGGGCACGGTATGCAGGCTGGTGTGGGATGGTGGCCATAGGGTAGACCACAGGAGGGGCCGGGGCAGGGGTCAGAGTGGGCAGCCTCTGATACGACTGTGTAAATGTGGTGCTCACACTGTTCGGGGTGCTTATAATTCTTACACTGTATTGATACAGAAAAAAACACAACAGACAGAGAAGTTACAGTTTCCTTCTTTCCAAGGTGATCGTGTGTTTTCCTGTGTCCAAAATACTTATTGGGTCAAACAGTAAGATAGACTCACGTAGACAGGTTGCTGGGGCTGGAGTTGAGAGACTGCATGATTTTGGAGGCGTGAGTGCCTCCAACCCCAGGAACAAATGGAGAAGTACTCTTCTTCGCCATCTGATGTTTATTGCTTCAAGATCACAAGGAGAGAAAAAGAAATTCAGTCAACATTGAAAGTCTCTGAAACTGGTAAAATCTGCTAAATTTTATTTAACCCGTCAAAGCTTATGAGCCTCCAAGTCTATGACTGTCATTTTATCCTTTAAATAAAAAAATATAAATATTACTCATACAGTTTTTTCCCCTAATGACATGATAGTAGACAACTAAGACAAAGGTTTTAAGCAAATAATTTATGTTTCCAGGTACTTCCTGTCACATGATGTCAACTTCCTCCTGAGAACATGGCAAAAACAAAAGCTCCCAGATGAGTCATTTTATTTAAGATTATCATGATTTTCAACCCTGACATGTATATATCTATTTAATCATTCAAGTATCCAGAATAATCCCCCAAAAAAGAATTCTATTCTATTTCAAGATACTGATCTTACTCTGATCGATTTTGTGCTTTTGATATCAGAAGGATGAAATTCATCCTTAGACTGAGCCTTCTGATACAAAAGCTGTAGGCCAATAAATTGACCGAGTGTGAAGTTGAATGGAGGAACGGTTCTTGAGATTTGCAAAAGACACATATAAACACACACAGACATTGAGTAAGCGTAACTCACTCGACACGTGAAGGCTGTTGAGGCTGCAGAGGCTGTTGAGGCTGTAGAATTTGTTGAGGCTGCAGAGTTTGTGGCGTCTGTGGAAGAAGCTTTGGTGCTTGTGTGGGCTGTGCAGGCTGGACGGTCTGAGGCTGTGGGAGCTGCTGGGGCTGTGCTGTCTGTACAGGCTGACTGGACGGAGCCTGCTGGGATGTGGCCGGAGAGCCTCCAACATGCCCATCACTGGTATACTGAACTACTGGACCTTTACTCCTCAGTGCACCTGGAGATTGAATTTGTCATTAACCCTCTACTGCATAATGTTGCCATATGACAACAATTACTTTATCTTCATTTTTCTAAAATGTTGTGATATAAAATATATGTTTTTACAGCTAGGTGTGAAAAGAGGGCTTTTATTCTGAAGGACATACAATTTATGAGGTCAAATGTCCGGGATAACCATTATCATCAGGTTTGCTCATTGACATTTGACATGTGAGCATCGTCTCAAGACTGAAGGTTGATTGTTATTAAGATTTTTGGAAAATTTTCATCAAATAAAAAAAAAAATCGCACTATCTGAGGTAAGTAAACCTAAGTAATTTAATCTTGGTGTTATAGATTTTTTTCTAATATGCTAAAATAATTTTGTTGCCATATGGCAACAATATGCATATATAGAATTCTGTGTGCATACAACCTAATGGAGTCCCACTGACTTACATAGCATGAGACTATGTTTACAACTTTTTCTTACAGTAGGTTTTCCTCCTACTTGAACATTTTATATTTTCCTATTTTACAACAGCAAAGCCCAGTAGATGAATGAGTCTAACAGTACATGTGTATCCATGTTACCCATGTTAGGCCGTGTCCTCTGCTGTCCAGCAAGCTTCTTCTCCTGGGTGTTGGCGGTGGTCGTCTTCAGATTGAACATCGGCTCCAACCTGGTGGAGCCTCTATAGATCCACTCACTCCTCTTATCATCCTGATAAATACAAAGAAGTTACTCTGTCAGCTACTATTCGTTTACTCTGTTTTTTGACTGAATTAATATGGAGAGCTGTAAAACCAGGTTAGCGTTAATATTTTTTAAACTGGATTCTGATGCAGACGCACCAAAAAGAGGATCTTGACCAAGCTGCCGTCCACCTCCTCCACTTTGCTCTTCCACCAGGTTCCCTCCCACTCTGTTTTAATGATCTGGCTGACCTTTAGCAGCACCATAGGCCTGCTGGGATACGCAGTGATGTACTCCTCAATGAAGTCTCGACATGATGCATCCTCTATGTCCTCCCAAGTATGCTTTACTGTGGAAACAAGAATATTAGAGCTCTTATTGATATTTTTAAATCTAAAATCATCCATTTATAAAACTGCATTATAAGGAACTATAACATAACTAACATCATAACTATAACAGACAATGAGGTCTACAATAGTATGTCACACACACGCACGCATGTATATATATACATACATATATATATATACACATACATATATATATATACACACATACATATACATATACATATATATATATATATATATATATATACACACACATACATATATATATATATATATACATACATGTATGTACTTCTACTACTATATAAAACTTTTCTAATCAAATAGAATATTATATATTTTCAATATTATTAAATTGTATGTGTGTCTATGTATATGAGTATAAATGTATTTGTATGTGTACATATGTATATGTCTATCCTTGCATATTTTATTATTTATATATGTATATTATATTATATTAACTTAAATCCTAAATGTATTATACTCTTAATATATTTAGATATTTATATAATTCCTAATAATGTATATAATAATGTATACAGAATGGGTAGCAGCATATAATGTATTTATTTCTATTGTTTCAATAATTCCCTGTGCAATAATCTACTCAACTACCTCATACCATGTGTACCTTTACTTTAACCATGTAGAAATAACTAAGGTGTGTATAGGTATTTACTTTTATTTTTTTTATTGTTTATTATTTATTTTATTTTCTCTGTTGGTGTTGGTATTTGGGGTGATTTTTGCTCTTCTGTTTGTGTGTCTTAAATTTTATAAAAGTGCTGTATGTAACGTGTTGGAGCTTCAATTTCCCTGAGGAACTTCCCAAAGGATCAATAAAGTCTAATCTAATCTAATCTCTTACGTGGTCGGCATACAGGGAAGAGCTCAGGTAGTGTCACATAGGAGGCATAGCCATCATCAAAGAAGATCAGAAACCTGAAACACACACAAGCAGGAAATTAACCAAGAAACACATGAGCACATCCCCACTCAGTTTCACCACTTTCTGTCCTCCCACCTCATCCGGTTCTTGTTGTTGGGCATCTCTGCTACTATACCGGCATAGAGCCACACCAGGTTGCCATCTTTGTACTTTGCGACTACACGGGCCCCAACATACAGGATCTCCAGCGTGGGGTTATAGTCAAAAGCTACGTGATTCCCAGAGAGCAGACTCTTGCCTTTGTCAAACTTCACTTTATACTTGAAGACACCATTTCCTATATGTGGGCAAAGGAAGTGCAGTATTAACAACACAGCGGAGCAGGAAGCATAGTTAAACAATAACAATAATAAAACGTATGAAGCTACAAATCAAACATAAAACCTCATCACTTTAAAACGAACTGAATGTGTGGTAACACACCAACAGGGTTGATAGCAACGAGGGTGCCTTTGTGCCAGGTCTTGGTGCGTTTCTTTCCCAGAATGCTCATCCCCACTCTGAGCTCATCTTCTTTCAAATTCGGGTTGGGTTGGGTCATCGATTGAGATTGAACCTGGGATACAAACACTGCTGGTGCTGCACTGTGTATACCTAGAGGTCACAGGTCAAACACACTTTTAGTACCAATACATTGTATGTTCATACAGGTGTGTGTGTGTGTGTGTGTGTGTGTGTGTGTGTGTGTGTGTGTGTGTGTGTGTGCGCGCACTTGACTGGACTGGAGCCTGTGCTGGAGACCTGGGCAGTGGACCAGCTGGTGAAGTCTTGCTGACCATTTGGACCAATTTTTGCACCTGGTGTGTGGCTTTCTGCAGAGCTGTGGAGGTCTAGAAACACAACATCATCATCTGCATGAGCCTCGTTGAGTCCTGAATAACTTGGATGCTAGAAAACTTCACAAGGAAAGTTTATTTGTAGCACATTTCAACAACAAGCTAATCCAAAGTGATTTAAATAAAACATTAAAAGCATCAAGATATGATTGAAAGGGGAAAAATAAAAATAATTAAATTAAAAACAAAAACAAGAAGAAAGTTAAACAATTTAAAACACAGTTGATTAATTAAAAGGGGGAATATTTAAATTAAAACAAAAACAAGAGCAAAGTTACAGTGCTTTAAGTAAAAACATCAGCTATAGGAAGCAGAAAACACAAACATTTTTAACTGGAGTTGGTTCCAGGTCTGTATATCTAGGCATAGAAACTGAACGCTGCTTCCCTGACTCTGGGAACAGAGCAGACCTGGTCAAAGATTTTAATCTTTGATATTAACTACATATTAGGAAATGATACACTGTCTACCTCCTCCACTTCACTGTACTGTAGAAATCAGCTATTATATTATACCTGAATTCATTCATACTGCAATTTCCTAGATTGCTTTATTTTGTGCGCATATATATTTACTTTTACTACACTACTGGTTTTATTGTAGTTTATCTTTGTGATATTCTATATGCAATCCTTCTACTGGTGTATCTGATTAGATACAATCTGGATTTCGTGCATTATGTGCAGTGAATATAAAGCTAAATCTAAGATTATCTTATCATTTTCATCTTTATGTTACATACTGTAATGTTCAAGCATAGGGTATATGATTAAAATGAAGATGGGTGCGACCAGAACAAGATCACAAACAGTGACATTGTTAGGAATAATTTATAGTAGACAAGTAATATTGTTTATGGCAAAAAACAAGATTTAAAGCAAGTGCAGAAAGCATTTTAGTGAAACAAAACAACAATACAATACTTCTAAACTCCCCTTAAATCAAACAACCCAATCCAACATTAAGATGTGAAGTTACACTGTAGAATGTTATAATTTCCGTTGTTCTCACCACTTGATCTTTGATTGGAGTCTTCTTGGGAGGAACCACTGAAACATTGTGAAGAGAAACAGGTTGCTATCAACAATAAAAAAAAATACATTTCACAGTAACATCGAAATGTTCTAATGAGGAAAGGAGCACAACTTACAACAGCCAACGGCAATGACGTCATCATCATCGTCGTCTATCTCTATGACTTCAGAGGACATCACCCCCCCATTGCCCCCTTCATCCTCCGAGCTGCTCTCCCGGTAGACGAGGCCGTTCTCACGGTAGGTCGCCTTCACCAGCTTCTCACATTCCAAGATGGACCTGAGGAAGAGGAGGGAGGAAGGAACAGCATCTGTAATCCAGTCTCAGGTCATCAATTACAACTTTATTGAGTGGATCATCTGACAAAATGTAACACATTGTCATCATAATATTCAGTAATATTCAGTTTGCAGCTATAAGATTGTAGACAAATAATTCACTAAGGTGTAATTCATTAGATAAACCACCCATCCATGAATAAGTAACGTAAGTAGAGTTTGGTTACTATTACAGGACCGGATGTGTTGGGTGTTTACTTACTGGTTGGCATCCTTTAGGAGCGTCTCTGTCATTGCCTCCTCCTCCTCTTTTTGCTTCACAAACTCCTTCAGCTCCGTCAACTGAGCCTTTTTCTTCTGCACGATCTCACTCTTCTCCACGGCCTCTTCGATCCACTTCTTCAGCTCGTCTAGAGAAATGCCCAGCTCCTCCTCCAGGCTGGAGTCCCAGCCCTCCACCTCCATTCTGAGAAGCAAAAAGGAAAACATGGGTCTATTTGAAATATTTAAGCATGAGCAAACATTGTTTATAAGCAAGTGTTTGCGGGCTGATTTGTCTGCTAATACCTGCCATTTGATTTAATCTTTTTCTTCACACCAAAATACAACCATTATTGTCAGTTCATGCTGAAATTCATTTTTGCATTGTTAGGCAGTTCCATTTACACACAGATTACTTCACAGACTATACAGCCTGCCACTAAATGTACAGTTGCTAAGATTTAACAGCATCTAGCTCAGGGGTCAGCAACCCAAAACATTCAAAGAGCCAAATTGGACCGAAAAACTAAAAAAAAATCAGTCTGGAGCCTAAAAGCCTTATATAAGCCTTATATGGAGGCAACGCAGGCTGTTAGTGTATGTTAGCTATATTAGCCTATTATCAAAATTACCAAATAGGCCATAAATACATAATGAGCATTTATGATTAAATGTTTATTTTCCCTGCAGCTCATCCTGGTGAGAATGACACACCATGTGACTAACTTCCATAATCTATTATGTTTTGTTGCATTGATGAAATTATATAAATACAATAAAGAAACTGTTGGTTCATTCATTTTTATTTTGAGGATTTGAAAAAAAATACAATACAATCCTCTTCTCTTTCCCTCCTTATCTGGACAACAGAGTGCAATAAAACACAGCCTGCAATTATAAAAATATAAAATAGCAGCCTTTTGGAAAAGGTAGGCTATAAAAAACTAAAATAAGTCTGTTTAATTTAAATCACTGTGCATTATACTGACTTTATACACCTCCAGCTGTTTGTTTACAACAGCTACCTGCCTGGCAGGCTATGGCGTAAATCTTCGTTAACAGAAATGCTGAAGATTATTATTTATTATAGACATTTTTTATAGCATTGGAATATGTTAAGAATATTTATCATTTTTTCCACCTAAAGAAACCATATTAAAACAAATATATCCCCTCCCATCATCACTATGAAATCATATCATAGTCTCAGCCCAAATTGTAACCTACTGTAAAGACTGACTTGTTATATCTGCAAATCCATTGGTAATGTGTTGACATTTGTTTATTTTGGTTCCAGCTCCCCAAATAAACAATGCTGCATCATTTTTATCAACCTGATTCAACTGCAGGGAAGCCAATAGATGTTATTTCTGATTCCGTCTTAGTACACAGGTCTTTGCAGTGGCAAAAACTAACATGTATTCAAAATCATTAATGCTTTTCAAACTTCAGATAATCAGCATCTAGTGTGGAGTTGTGCTATTACCGTGATTACAGCATCTGTTTACAATACAACTCACACAGGAGCTGGTGGAAGCTGCAGTCCCGAATAAACCAGCAATTGCAAAAATATATATATATATGAAGTTACATTGCTAAAACTCAAAGCAGATATTATCAAGATTATCGTTAATTCACGTACATAATACACAATACTGTATAAATAATAATGTACACAGAATAGGTAACCATGTGTAATTTATTTCTATTTTCCAATAATTCCATGTGCAATTATCTATTCACCTACCTCAGACCATGTGTACTTTCAACAATAACAAGGTTTGTGTAGTAATTTAGTTTTATTTTTTATTGTCATCTATTTATTTTCTCTGTTGGTGTTCATGATTCAATACATATTTCTCTTGTGTTTATGTGTCTATATTTTTGTAACAGTGCTGTATGTAACGTGTTGGAACTTTAATTTCCCTGAGGAACCTCCCAAAGGGATCAATAAAGTCCTATCTAATTTAATCTTATCTAATTCATATGAATGTAATGAAGCTACCAGACTTTGACTGGTTAGCATAACAAGAGCCATCTTTAGAGCTAAAATCACATGAAGCTTCCTGTATAATATAATCTATTCTCTATCTAATTTACTTCAAGATTATCTGTCCTATATTAATAAATCTATTAACACCTGAGCAACATAATAATGAAAATATCCGAGACTTCATGCAAATGAGAGCAGGCTAGCTCGTTAGCTAACATGCACAATGTCTCATCTGCTGCCTGCCTGGTGCAGAGTGGCTAAAAACAAGCCGCGTTCTCCGTTTTCTCTCCTAAATCAGCGTCGGACGGTGAAACTAAAACTGCACAAAGAGCTGCAGAAACACTCACCCATCGCTGCCCTCCATCCTGTTTGCACGCGGATTTAATCGCTACTAACAGTTAGCTAATGCTACCTGTTAGCTACATTAGGGAGCGCTTGTGAAGCTACCTCGGAGTACACCACGTGGGCGGTGTTATTTGTTCTGCCAAGGCTCGGGAGCCGTAAACCCCGCCCACCCGGACCTTCTCTGTGTATATGCCAAGCCTTTTGTTTGAGTTCTCCTCAATGCTCGTCCCGCTTGATCCGAGGTCAAGCTATACAAAACACGCCCACTTGCGTAAAAGGCACGCCCACTTTACTACAGGACACGCCCATTTCCCTTGGGGGCTGTTGTGTTGAACTACAGACTGTAGGCATGGATGTATTATAAACCTAGATAGGGTTCTTCCTCTCAGCAGCGCCCCCAGTGGTAACTCGTGGCACTGCAACACAAAATCCCATGCGACCCAAATACCATTTTTCCCATAGACCGCAATAGTATAATAGAAGATAATAAAACTGTTTACAGGACACCCCCAACTATAAACCCTGTTAATTACTAATCTTCTTATTCCCTATTTTTAAGCCATGTACTTTTTTCCGTCAAAAACCTTTCTAAAGGCCAGAAAAGCTCTAGAAAATCTGTATTTCCAGCGTGACGTCACAGATGTGCGTAGCAGCGCGGTCGTGCTGTGTCTCCAGAGCGAGGACGGGGTTTTATTCATTAATTTATTTTTATTTTAACAGTTTTTAATGTGGTCAGCAAGTGAATTAAACGACTCAAATGTAAGTGAACCCATGGATGTATAATACATCCATGGTTGAACCGTGGCTTTAACCGGAAGTCGGGGTAGACCGCCATTTTAAAGGCCGTTCTTAAAGGCACAGTAACTTTATTAACTTCATTCATCCCAGAGGGGATTTGATTGTCACATAAAACAACAGTTTAAACTACAGTATGTAAACATTCATTCACAAAATTAATAAATACACCAGCTTGCTTCAAGATTAAGATATTTAGAAAATACATAAATGATAAAAAATATTGTATTAAATTAAGAGAACAAAATAAAAATGTAGTCATGTATTTTTAAAAACTAGCTGTTTTCAGAATACATCATTTAAATTGTGACTGTAGTGGAATACTGTTACTCATATATACTTTTTTTTTCATTTTAAGTAACTTAAATACTTATTTAAGATATTCAGTTACTCCCCAACCCTGGTGATATGATTTCTTCAAGCAGCTTTTAACAGTGAACTAAAATGTCAAATATTTGTATGGAGGCTGGTGAGAGTTTTTTTTTAAGAATGAGTGAGGCTGCAGATTTATAAAAAGAGAATAAAAATAGGTATTTTCTCTGTAAATCAGTGAAGATCTACAGTCTGCAGTGTGAAGGATCACTGGCAGATGGATCAAAATTTGACAAACTGATCAATGTTACTTATGATACCTTTTAGTTGAAGCAACATAAATCCAAAGTGATGGCTTTTACAGGTACACCATTGGTTGCAATCTGCAAAATCACCACTAGATGCCACCAGAAACTACACACCATAACTTTAAATGCAGAGATTGCCTCCTTCTTCAAACACTGTGTACAGATATTCTCTATCTTCATCCTCAACTAATCCTGCTGCCACTAAAGTTAAAAGATCTCTGGGCTACAAACATTAGTCTTAGGGCAAAATCATTTCCCCCACAACAAAATGGGAGCTTGTTGTTAACATTCAGGGCCCGTCTGCTGGCTCAGTGGTTTAAGCACTGTTCTCATGGTCAGCTTCCCTATGAGATTACAAGGCTGTGGGTTTGCACGCTGCTCTTTTAAGGGAATGCAGACACAGAGACACGCAGCTGGTTCCAATCAGCAGATTGAGTTTCTCTTTCTCCCCTTTAACTGTAAGTACATTCAAACCTTCAGTGGCATCAGGTTTCATTCACAATTCAAAACTGCTTCAGTCACTCACACACACTCACACACAGCTGCAGCTGCATACTGTTCATCTTTTTCTATATTTGTCTGATTTTGCTTAGAGATATGTTTATTTATCTTTGTTCTAGATTTAATACTGTGGTGTATTTTTTTTTCAAAAACATTCTAAAGAGATAATTCACATCCTACTGATAAAGGACTGAGTATAGCGTTTCAGGCAGGTCTATACCGTTTATTTTAACTTGATCACTTTCATATTAAACCTGTTTGATAAGTAGTAATCATTAATAATTCTTTAATCCTTTTTAGAAGAGGATTCAGGCTGCACAGAAATCCTGTTTCTTTCTCTACCCTGCTGACTCCGTGTCTGTTGAGAGAAACACTATTGATAGAGTACAAACACATGCTACGACTAAGAAGGGTTATTTAATTTGCTCAATAACAAGCAACTTGCATGAACATTTTTGTTAAAGCTCCAAAACATGTTGTGGCAGATTTTTTGGGGAAAGAACGGAACATTTGTTTTGCATTATAGTCCAATCCATAATAATGATGATCGCTGAGAAGTTGGAAACATCTGTGTGCTATTAGTGTGGGAGGGAGGACATTTTCATCTGTAACTCATGTCTGTTTGTTCTGTATGCTGCAGGTTTTCCTATCATAGACATTTTTAACGGCAGCCATATTGACCTGAAATAATCGGTAAACACAGGTGTTACCAATGATGCTAATTAAGGTCAAATAGGGTGCTGCTCATTTGCATGTTGACTCACTGGAAAGACTCTGCTTCACTAAATGGAACCTTAATCAGTATCATTGGTAACACCTGTGTTTACTTACTAGTTCACATCAATATGGCTGCTGTGAATAAAAAGGTTTATTATAAAGTTTCCTGGCATGAAAGTTTTCAGGTGAATGGAGCTGGTTTCCTGCTGCTGTCATTTGATGTCTGGATATTTGCAGCAACTGCCAGCTGAGATGAAGCCAAAGTGAGATACTTTAGGTTATTTATTGGGAGGTTTATAGGACTGATGTTCATCACAAGGGCGATATCTACCTGGGAGGAAGCAGTAGTGCATCTAACCCAGGCCACTTTTTCTTTAAATGATTTAAACACTATGCACTTTATATATTTTACGATCTTGTGTTATGTTTTATTATCACCACAGGTCCTGTTCTGTGGAACAAGATCTCATTCCACCACATATCTATTCTTATGGATATGGTAAAAATGGCATATAAACTTGAAATTGAAATTAATAAATAGGATTACTGGTATGAATTGGTGCTGATGTTTCACCACTTGAATATAGAAATCATAAACATGTATTTTAATACACCACAGCAAACATTATAGTCATTTCAAACATACTGTAGAATATAAATACACTCCTCAATAAGTTGGGCTATTGTTATTTACCCGAGTGCTTTAGGCTGAATTTTAATGAAATAAGTGAAAGTTGCTGTTGATATTACCAATAATCAATGAAAAGAAACCCCATTTTCATTAGTTTAAAATAAATTACCTCAAAAGTGTATGAAATCCACTGACTCTCACAATATCCCTAAGTTATTGTGAGTAGTATGTCATGTATATATACATATATATATGCATGACAAATGGACAAATCATCTACTTTAAGTATAATTGATGTTTAACATGACATACTCACATCATTTGTTGTAGTTTTTGGACACTGTTTGGAGCCTAATATATAAAAGTTAAAATAGTGTCAGGAACACAAATATTCTGAAGCATGTGGCAACAATTTTCATCAGCCCGTCTGTGAATTTTGAGTAGACACGTATCATAGCTCTTCTTGGGCGATGAGATATTTTTCCTTGATAAATGCGTCTGGTCTCCATCAGTCCTCCGCTTGATCGTCTTCCTGGTACGCGATGATGATAGAGTTGTAAGGGTCCAGCACCATCTGAGCACAGCGCACTATGGTCACCAACAAAAAGAAGCAGAGCAGGATGAAGAAGAAAAGGGCAAAACCAAGATCTACATCGATGTCCATCCTAAACACGCTGTGCGTTGGTGGATCCATGTTGAGAAATCCATAAAATCCAAGAAATTATGTTTATCCACTCCAAAATCTGTTTTATCTGTTAATTTCCTTCTTGGTGGCTTAGGAGTTCCATAAATACTTGTAATTATTCCAAAATAGTATATGTATTCATATATCTTTGGATTCACAGGGAATCCATTGTGCTGCAGCAGTTTCTATCTTAGCTTCTTCTGTTTAGTCTAAATCCAATTCTCTTGGTCCCTTTTTCAGCTACCTTTGACACCTACTGTCCTCCCAAAGACACAATGGATCAGTGGACACTCGGAGCCCCATTTGGCACCTGTGTCATCCATAAATAGTTAATAAGGAGTTTGGTAACAATCAGGCCGTTCCTGAGATTAGAACATTCAGGCATCTCTCTGTTCTCTAGAGGAAAGTTATAGAATTCCTGAACACATGACAACAAAACTAACAAAAGAGGGTTTTTCAAAATATAAAGTAAATGTTATATGCAGTACAGATTAAGCTGCTGCATAAATCAAACCAGTCTACACACAGCACTCCCAGAGTTAAAATTTGGTTCCTTTCTTGCTTATTTCAGTTTAAAAAGATTTGTAGTAAATAAGATTAAGTAACAGTCATGATGCAGAAAGGAGAAAAAAAAAGGTTGAGGAATGGAAAGAGGATATGACGCCTTAGTAGCAATCCACTTGAGAGGGTTTGGAAACTGAGCCTGGCCAAAAAGATGCAGATTGCTTGTATTCTGATGCCACTACGGAGCCACACAAGTTAAGAGTAAAGTGACTCTATGCAAATAACAGTTGATCTCAGTCAAAAGAAAAAAAGATGGCATGTGTATTTTTTTTTTTTATTTTACTAGAAAACAAGATTTAAAGCACAATACATCAGACATCATTCGAGTAGAACTCAAACTGGGCAAAGCAGGCATAGTAAACCTTAGACCAGCATTAATTCCACCTGTTTTCACCCCCAGGCTGTGAAAGAGAGGAGGGACAGGTGAAGGCAGAAACTGATCCCAGGAGATACCCACACATCTCCGCATCCTCACCAATGGACAGAATGCGGAGAGAAAACAGATACAGGCCAATCAAAGTAAAGTTGGCTTTTGTTTCTTCACCCGTAACGAACATAAAACTGTTTGGAGGTAGTGAATACATGCACGAATGTAACTGAAAACAGCCATGACTCTTGCATGAGTGTGATTAGTGAAGTGCACTGCTCAAACACAGATCATTAACAACACTGACGGTATATATGACTTTGTGATTAAGGATTAAATTATACCGTATTGACCTGATTTGAACTCCAGTATTATACCCTAATAAAAAGTATGTTCAATCAAAACACAACGCATCTCCATTTTTTGACAATATAACAATTTAATACAAAACCAAACATTTCTGTCTCTCGTTTAACATTTCATATACAGTATATTTATATATTTGTGTTTCTATGAGTGATACGAGTTCACATCATTGAACAAACCTGGATACAGAGCAACCAAAGAGGTTTTCAACAATAACAAAGACAACATAGTCACCAACATACCATTGTTTTGAAAATGGAAACTGGACAATTATCAACATGGGTTTACATACACCATAAGTGTGTTACACACAGACAATGGAAAAATGTAATAAACAGGGTCAAATTAAACTAATTTAAACACATTTAAAATTAAAATCATTTTAGAAGTATCATCTTTCATCCCACAACATTCTTCTATAATACAAACTTACCAAAAATTGATTGTAAAACACAGGTTGTTAGATTGTGTTGGCAAAGATTTCATCCAAGTCCAAATGTCTGCCACAGACAAGAGGCCAAAAACAATTCAACATTCTCACTATCAAATCATGTTGTTTTTTGCTCTGTTTATTCCATTTTTACCCCGGATACCCTGATGAAACCATTTAATAAAATACCAAATCAGAAGAGGGCAATTTTGATATAACGATAACACATTATTTGGGAAATAATTGAATTATATCAAGCATTACTACCCTACCACATCTCATTTAAAATAACAATAATCAATGAAAACATATGACAACAATAAAGAATGGCTTTAAAAGTACACAATTCCTGCTTGTTAATTATTGCTGTGTGATTTATTCATTTTTAATACTTATTTTACAAAAAAAGTACAAAACTCAACCCATACTTGGTACAGGGTAATGTAAGGTGGCGGAAAGAAGGAGAAGCAAGTTGGAAACTCTATGACTGTTAAAATCGTTAATGATACTGCTGTATGCATCCATTTTACATACATACACACATGCATACTGTATATATGTACTGTATATGTAGGCAAAGAAAAATAGATTGAATACATTTTCAAAGGGCACCCAGACATACAGCATGTAGCCATTGTAACACTGTGTCTGTGCTGTTAAAAAGTACATCATTCAATGAGCTTACAAGTTCCGCAGAAGGGGGAAAAAAAATTATAGGTGAAGCCACCAACGTACATAGAAAACTGTACTCCGTATAAATCTACATAATATAGAAGAAAGAGACATGATTTACAACTGAGTGAGGTTAGCACAGACAGTGGTGGTGTGCGTGTAACAGCTGAGAATTTAAAACAAAAATCACCAAAGCTGTAAATCCCTGCAATTTCCTGAGAGTTTAAATATGATTGGAGTGATTAGTCTACATGCTATAGGGTAAAACAGCGAAATACACTCTTCATCGATGCCTGAGAAAAACCAGGAACATATGAGAATGAAAGGCCCTTGTGTGTGCGCATGTGTGTGTAAATTCACTTCCTGTCTATGTTTACCAGAGTGTTTTGAGTGATGTGATATATATATATATATATATATATATATATATATATATATAAATAAATAAACCACTCATATACATGTGTGTGTGTACACACACATTTACAACATAGACTGTTGAGCTTTGGGCAGTGCTAGCTAGAGATTCTTCTTACAATGGCTGAAATATTTTTAAAATAGTCCTCTCTTTTACTCAGTAGCAATTCCTTGATTTTCCTCCTCTTTATATCTGCAGATATTTCCCTCCATCTTTAGCTGGCTTGTGGCAGTGCAAATTAAGCCATGCAAAGCAAAGGAAGAGTGCTACTCTCAGGAGCAGGAACGAACGAATAGAGGAGCAGAAGAGTTAAATATAAAAGACAGACAGAGTGAAAAGTCAAGAAGATAAAAGGAGTGGACCGGCAGAGTGGTGGTCACTCGTTGAACGAAGGGTAGATGGGAATCTCAAAGTCGTCGTTGTTGAAGTTGGGCGGCTGGTCCAGTATGGACAACATGTCCTGAATCACATAACACACACACACACACACACAGATGGAGATTTAGTCAAAGTGTCAGCGAGGGAGTAAAGATAAGTGGCTGAGAGCAAACAGGCTTGTAGCACTCACAGGGAAGATGTCTTGCTGGTTGCCCTGAGCGTGAGGATGCTGTTCCACGTTACTCTGTGCATGCTGCTGATCTTGCCACTGGGGCCACACGGCCTCCGCTGCTCGAGACGGGAACTGTGCTGCAGACTGGGAGCCGTCTGGGTAAAGCAGAGAGGATGAGAGGATGTTCCCGGACAACACGGATACACATAAACAAGCACACGACCTACCGTAACCGTTGGTGTTGAGGCTGGCACGCGCAGTAATGGGTGGGTAGTTTGCACCATTGTTGGGAGTGGGAGCAGCACCTGTGGGCATCTGGCGAAAAGAGTTGGAAGAGCCACCTCCAAATCCTCCCATTGGAGCAAATGGGGGGGATATGGTCTTTGCTGCCTGAGGAGCCACCTGCTATTTGGGAAAAAGGAGAGGAAGAGAATATGAGAAAAAAAGATTTGTTGCCATATGGCAACAATATGTAAATATGGAAAATTCCTAGTGCATACAACCTAATGGATCCCCATTGACTTACATAGCATGAAACTACCCTGAGACTATTTTTCTTACATATATTCTAAAAAACATTTCTATTATTTAGGCCATTTTAAGTAATAAAAACATTCAAAACATTTTTTAGACATATTCCATACAATAGAGGGTTAAACATGTGAATGTGATCAATTTAAAATGGCAAACAAATAAAGTGCATAATCCTATTTTTCAATGAAGATAGGATGAAAATACAGACGAAAAAAGTCCAGAGAATGAACCCTGGTGTGCAGGCTTACTTGGTTATTAAATGGTGGTCTAGCTGCAGCTACAGAGACGGGTGCAGGCCATCCTCCTGCTGGTCCACCGCGGTGAGGGCTGCTCGTGCTGGCAGGGGTAACCGACTGTTGGACTCCATTGCGAGATATCTGAGCCAGCAAATGTCCCGCTGAGTGGGTTTGCTGTGCCATCTGCGAAACCATATTGACTGGCCTGCAGCAAACAGCAGTGGGAGTGAGAACCATGTTACCTGGATGTCATCTACTGGGAGACAATACTGATCAAATCTGTCAGATTCTGAGATATGATAGAAACCCCTGTTGAAACAAAATGGAGCACATTCCTAATGCAAAAAATAAGAAATTGTTGTTTCAGTCATCACAGAAACTATTATAGCTACTTGAAACATAGTAAAAACTTCAGGGTATACATTCTGAAGGGACCACTGCACCCACTTAATGCACATGCGGGAAGCCGCTGTTCTATGTTACTCTTCATGTGGGCTACACGCAGATGTTGCACATAAATAGCATACTGAGAAAAAAGAAAATAAGAAAAACCTCTAGTCACGCAAACCAGTTGGTTACATAAATGTGTCAGTTTACAAGCTCTGACTCCACTGAGTAGCAGGGTTTGACTGGGACAAAAAAAGGGTTTGGGACATTTTTACCCGGAGCAGCGGATACTCCACACCGCACCCATTTACAAACTAAATCAAAAACTTTGACAAATCAGTTGTGCGATAGTCAAGTTTCGTGAGTTGTTTCTATACAATTCCTTAAGCTTTAAGATATTATTTGACTTAGTAAGTCACATCTGTCTCTGCTTCAGTGCCCCTGCCATCCCTTTCCTCACGGCTGTGTCCTGTGACTACGTGCTGCCGATTCTTCTAAATGAATTACAGCAGCCGATATAGAATATTGAGAAAAAGAATGCAGACTTTCCTGTGAAACTGTGTTCATCCTAGGATGGAGAAACATGTACACATTGGATATGTGACCTACTTTATAACCTGTACCACAGCCTTGTGTAATGCAAGATAAACACAAATATACAGGCACAAAAAATAAAGTTAATTCATGTTGAGATTTTACAGCTGTTTTTGCTTCCTTGGTTTTGGTTTGCATAGTATAAAGTGTAGGGAATATACCAGGGTATTTAGAAGTTAGATTTTCAACTCTGTTAACAGTATAGAGGTTACCTTTTTCTATTAAACTGATACAGAAATGCTGTATTGAGACTATGATTCATTACACGAGTCTACTGATGTGACTAATTGTTTTCAAAGTTTAAGCCAGACAGATTCTCTGGGAATCAGAGATGGTGTGAGCAAATAATTTAAATAAAATTACTAAATTTCTACAGATGCAGGGTGGAAACAAACTTCTGACTGCCAGCTGTTATTTGAGTTCTCATTCATTTCTGAGGAATTTAATCAGAAAGAGGTGTGACTCATAAACTACAGAAACGGACATCCTTAAACATGGGAGATGGACGATCCAATGCATTTGATTTATTATTCCCATGATTTTACTCTGTTGCCAGTCTGCCACTACCACCCTCACATCACCTCCGTTCAGACCCTCACAGTTGCCTATAACAGCCAGTGGAAAACAATAACACAATATCACCGGATATCAACGGATGATACATAAACGTTTTTCCTCAACAGAAGGATCAAAAAACAAGCACCAACGTGGTAACAGACCATATGTTACCTTTCTTTGTTTCTCCTGATGGTAACATTAGTCCAAAGGTGTAATAAGCAGACACCTCACAACTCACCAGCCAGTCCCTAGCAGCAGTGTGTCTATTCTACGTGTGTGTGTAAGCTACAGCAGGGGAAAGGGCCTGCATGCTGCATTTTACTTGAAGCACAGTCCAAAACACAGCATTTGACCCTTTTATGTTATTATGGGATGTGTAAGATGGAAAAAGCATCACCTCCAATTATCTCACGCTGCTGTGAGTGAGCATGCCTCAACATCAAGATTCAACAAATTTTTCTTAAACGTACATATCTGCAACTCATCTAAAAGCAACTGCAAGGATGTTGCAACCAAGAAGGAATTTACACACAGTCCCTTTAACAGAAGAGAATGTAGAAGTATTTTCACACCAATCAATGGATGATGACCTCACAATGAATAAGGTTTACTTCAGAAACTCAATAGATGATTAATGCATTGAGGTTTTAGATCAAATGCACACATCCGATTTCCTACCGGTACACGTCATTGGAGCGTCCAGCGTTGACGTTGTTGGCTGGAGGGTAGATCTGGGTGGTGGGAGCAGAGGTGGAGGGCATGGCCTTGGTCTGATCTTGGCTTGGGAACAGTGAGGGGTACAGCTCCTGCTTCTCAAGGCTCGTGCTGTGGTCTGGCCCCGCTGCTGTCACTGGCTGAACTGGCATCTGAGGACCATGAAAAAATTAAAAGGGCTCATGCTTACAGAAACTCTTCAAAAGTGCTCAAGTGGTGACAGAATTGTCACCACTTGAGCTTTCAAACTGTAAAATTCATTCACTGCAATTTACTGTTAATCCTGTATTCCCGATTGGAACGCAGCTTTTTGGATTTCTTAATACCTCAAGAGAATAGTGTTTGTTGCTAAACGCCTCACAGACAGACTATGGGTAGACGCTACAATTTACTGATGCGACCATAGTGTTGTGTCACTTTTTCCACAAAAATCTCTGTTTAGGCAACCCCGAAGTTTTCAAACTGAAAACAGAGTCTGTAGTGTTTGTCATATTTAGTAAATATTAGATGTTTTACCACCAGCAGTCATTTTTTGTTGCTACTAGCAACCACTACTGGCACAATGCTTGGCATTTCTACATCAACACATTCTGTCAGATCAGTGACAAAGAAAATATCGACTGGCATCTTTTATCCATCATCTAAATGCACTTCTTGAGACATCAGCTCTACGAGTGGTCCGCAGCGACTACATTTTTGTGAGCATCATTATTCCAAAAAATGCCTTGTTTTATTGATCCACTCAGTTCACTCGCATTTGGAAAGTCTAAAAGAGCAGCATGGTTAAATTATTTTATCCCATTCGAGTGAACGAGGAGCCAACTGGAAGCCGGTCAGCTTGGCAAGAAGTCCTGTATGTTCTGATCCGTCTAACTGGAGAGGGACTAGTGTGCATGCTCTATGGGCCCAAAAAAGCAGAAGCATGAGAAAGCCCTTGGAAACATGGCAGACTGTTTGGGGGTTCATGCGCTACTGAGCAACTTAGGGATAAATGGGTGTCTGGATACTGAGTTCAGTATCCAGTTCTCCTTTTCTACTGTCATGGAATCTATGCATATGTTTACTAGATTAATTCATAAGATGGGATTGTTGATCTCTCCCTGGTTCACTGTTTTTTCCTATGTGTACACTGATAAAACCATTTCTTTTTTAGTGTTCTGATTAATTTTTGGTCAAAGTACCGTTTGTGGTGTCCAAGTATTTTTGGATTTGAGATAGGATCACTGTTAAGCTCACTCCCTATTTTGAAGTGTGTTTAGCTTGTAAAACAACTGCACACTTATAAAACACATAACAAGGTTAAAGGAATAAGTGTGGGAAGTTGAAGAGTTCAAGCTTGTAACCAAGTATCTCACTTTCAGTCATGAATGTTCTAAGACATAAAAATGTAATTCTGTTAGGAATACTTCCAGGCTTTAAAGCTCTTTAGATTATCAAATATAACAGAGAAAGAGGTCCTGTTAACTTCATTATGAACAGCGGGCAGTGAGGAAGTCTTTTTCCTGATGTAAAAAGATCAACATCCTGCTACTGTTTTTCCATTAAAAGACCTGATAATTTGCGACAGAAATAGACCCATGTGAAATGGGACAGATTATCCGGTTCAATCAAACTGGAGCAGTACATTCATGCACCTACACACATGCCTGTCCTTACCTGTGAGAGGGTGATTGGTCCTGCCTCATACAGAGAAGAGTCTCTTGCTCCACCTCCCTCCAGTTCTGCCTGCTGCTGCTGCTGCAGCTGCCTGGAACAGCGAGAGGAGTGAGTGAGTGTTGATTGGAGGTTGGTTTAAAATAGTCTCATTTCCATGCCATCCACTGTTGAGTGAGAAATCCCAAACACCTGCTGACAAAATAGTACTCAACCCGCCACCGTTCACCATGGCAACAAAAAAAGAGGATTGAGGACAGAAAAGGAAGGGAGGGACACGCTTCAGCAGAGAGGTCTGTTACACAAATACAGCATGTACCACTACCATGCTTCACCGCCTGGGCTGTGTTAAAAGTATGCATATTTACTATAAACCATAAGAAAACAATCAGCGACAGTACTATTATTCCTACACTACAAGGAACAAACAAGGAGGAGGTAAGAAATAAAACAGCAGGACTACAGCTTGCTTGAAACAGTAGTAGTCTCCCGTGAAGAAGCAGCCCCTGTTCTCCCATGCAGGGGGAGGAGAGCGAGGTCAGGCCTGGTCTCACCTGGTGGCCTCCTGCCCTGGGCTGAGAACCAAAGGAGGGCCGATTGGGCTGCTCTGACCCAGGGAAGGGGGCAGCGAACCCCCTGGGGAGGACATGGGGGTGAGGGGGTCCTGAGTTGAGTTTCTACTGCTCCACAATCAGAGATGGAGGGACAGGAGTGGTGTAAAGGAGAGGTGTGGGGAGACAGTGATCAGCATGTGGTTTATTATAAAGGGGTTTGTGGTGAGGGTGTGACATAAAATTGTGGGGTGATGAGTAGCAATCAGACAGAGGGGATGTTTCACAACATTCACAGTTCAAGACGTCAATGGCTTCAATATGTGCTACATTTGATTGAGTAATCGTGTTACATAATCACCAGTACTTGAATGTGTGACTCACTTGACGTTGACATTGGTACAGATGATATACTCAATCTCCTCTGAAAATGGGTTCTGGAAGGTAAAGGAGCTGGTTCGCATCCACAGCCATTCCCGTGATTTGGAGCGCAACCGGAACATCACAGACAGAACTTGGCCCTTCAACTTCACCACCTGTCGACCCAAGGCCCACATGGTCACCAGTCATCGATGTGCTTTATGTTACGTATGCACATAGGCTGACAACTGACAGACAGGTTTTTAAATGAAGGAGAAAACCCTGTCCCTGTCTGTTTGGATAGGACATATCTGAATTTTAAAAATTCTTGAATTATGTTAAGTACAATACTGCATAGCTACAGCCAAATTAGTCAAATAAAGGTACTATTACTATCGCCACTAAGAAATTACCCTCAATTAAAAATTTAATTACTTGTGTAAATATATAGTTGGGTAAAAGTAAAAAGTAGCTCAGGTAAAATGTACTGAGAAAGGTTACTGTGATGGAGGTGGTGGCATGAAGGGTTGAAGGCTGATAAAGGACATCAACATGTAAATATTATACCATTCCCAAGTCGGAACAGCATCACCAAAACTTTATGTTCAGATAATAAATTCCTCTTCAATAGCCTTCATAGCTTAGCACGTTTACCACTGATTATCAATTTTTAATATGCTACCAGCTTCCTCAGTATAGTTTTGCTGGAATAGACTTAAAAAGGAGAAAATTCAGACAATTAAAAATATGATTATATATTAATGGGTCAGTGACAAAACTGCCATAACCCTAAAAACTTGGTATCAGAGTTTAACTCTCTTAAAACTGATTTAAAAAAATTAAAAAACAATGCTATCAAGTTTTATATTCTAGGTGGACTAAATATTTAAAATCTATCATTCTTTTTTCAGTTACACAATCTGACATTTTGTGTCAAACTAATCACATAAAATGATTTTTGTAAATAAAAATGATACAAATGGACTTTTATAACAGGAAACCAACATGAACCCAAAAATGTACATGTTGAGAACCCTGATGAATGCTTCTTAAAACTGTATTTTCAAAAGTTTTTGATTTCTCATCTTACCAAACATTATTTGTCACTGGCCCTAATATAGCTGCCACTTTTTATACACTATAAAGAAGAATAAAGTATCACCAAGGCAGAAATGACAGTGCCCTGTGTGTAAACAAGGTAACTACACAATTAACTTTTTTTGAGCACACTGGTGTTATATGTACACATACATGTAAAAATCTGATAAGAAACCTCATGTATATACAATAGGGTCCAAGAAAACATCTTTCTCCAAAACTTTAGCTGGGAAAACTGGGTTTCTCTAATCCCCAGAGATAAATAGAGTAAAAATAGTCCAACAGCTGCACACATTTAGAAAGCCCTACCTGTTGGAAGCTGTCTCTCAGTAAGCCTTGGTCTTCTGGGTGGGCAAACTCGAGGATATTCTTCCCCAGTAAATCCTGTAAACAAAACAAACCAACCACCTTTAGTCTTTAAGGCATCAACACCTATTTTAATCATGAAGACTGTTAGGGGACCCTGTCTGGCCAGTGTAAACATTTAAACGTGAGGCAGCCGGCCCTTTTTCACCAGCTCTGGGGTTTACCTGAGGTTGGTAGCCGACAGCGGCCATGCTGCGGTGGTCTACAAAGGTGAACATGCCCTGGCAGTTATGGCGTGAGATGAACTCCACTGGGACACTGATACTGTTGACGTCTGTGTCACCTGGGCAACAAGTCACCTGAAGAGGAAAAATAAAAGACAATTCACAATTCATATTTTTGCAAAATATCACACCCTGCAAAACATACAAGCAATCACTATGATGTTTAACAGGTCAAAAAAGAATGGGGAAAAAAGTTTTAGTCTTTACAGTGATACTGTCTACATACATATGTTACTTTGTTCAATTTAATATGGTTTGTATTTATGGCAAAATCAGCAGGAACAAAATTTGAGGGCTTTTGTGAATGTCATGAATATTATCAATGTTTTTACAACCAACAGGTAAATATTATTTCAAAACACATGTAAGAGTGCAAACATACAACAGGCATAATCCACTTCAGATAAGACTGTGGAGTGCAGCCATAAAGTATTGCAGTAGATACACATTTTAAACAGAATAGATGTCTCTACCACGAGTAAAAGGTGAATTGTTGATAAATTGTTAAATTATTACAACACAATTGTTAAAAAAAATCTATAGAACTAGCAGGTATCAGAATCCATACCAAAGGTTATGTTTCCTTATTTAGCTTTTTCTCCACTGTGTTGGTTTCCTGGTGATCAATTAAGGGCTTGGATTGATGAAATGATTTGTCATTTTTTGTTGCGTCAAGAGGAAAAATACAGAAACTCATATAAAAACATCTGTCATACCTGTAATCTCCCGATGGCAACTAGACAGTAGCGGCTCTGAGAGTTGTCTGCTTCATCATCTGTTAATGATACTCCTATAAGACAAGCATGCAAAAACAGTCAACATAAGCACAGAGCAAAATTCATGAAAATGGAATTAGAGGTCCCACACCCACACCCCCCCCCCCCCCCCCCCCCCCCCCCCCCCCCACACACACACAGGAATAAACACAATTGTTAGTTTTACCTGCAGGGGGCCTGACTTTATGTATCCTGTACAGTGGACCACTACATACTGGGGTTCTCCTTCCTTTGCTGTACCCAAACCATTTCTAAGGTGTTGGGGGGGGGGGGGGGGGGGGGGGGGGGGGGGGGATGGTTAAAAAAAAATAAAATCTCCTGTTATTATGCCAAATTGCTTATATTTTATTGCTACTGGGCTAAAATAGTTATTTTTCATAATAAAAATGTAGAACTATAAGAACTTAACAGCTTCAATTACCTGTTCCTATTTCTAAGGAAGTTCAGTCTGTTCATGGACATCGGTTCCACCGCGCATGTTCCACATCTGCAAACACAACAAACTATTTATGCATGTATATCAATAATTGTAAATAATAGGGGGTGTAACGATTCTCCATGTCCGTGGTTCAGTTCAGATATTGATTCTTCTCACCCCCCCCAACAACACAGAAGACAGAACCACAACTCATGGACATTTGTGACGTTGTTTTAGTTTTGGTTTCAAAAAGGTTACACCCACAGTAAATGAAAATCTGACAGTTGACACCAAGTTGCACCTCATTCTGCAGATAAAAAGAACGACGGGCCCCCATAGACATTCTGGCTGAGGACTGCTGGCTTTCCTTCTCACAGTTCCTGTCTTCAAATCCAACATCCTCCCTACAAAGCCCAACAAGAGATGGAGTTGAATCAATTGAGTTGTCGTGAGGCGGACATGGAACGGTATTTTTTCATATTTACAAAGGCAACATGCTTTTATACATAACAGGTCATCTACCATCCTAATGTTTTCATGTGCTCATACCGGTGTTGTTATTCTCTGCAGTAGAGAGCTGCTCCCTCAGCTTTTCTGTGTCATCTGGGTGGAGCTGATCGTAAAGGGAGGAGCCGAGCCATTCTGAATGGGACTGGTTGAGGACGGGTGTCACAGAGTCGGAGACATAAACAATGCGGCCGCTCTCACATGAGACCACAAAAAGGAAGCCGTCAGCTGCCTCCAGGATGAGGTGCTTCAGCTCCTGCAGACAGACAACATTAAAATAAGGCTAAGGCATGAGGACAGAAGGTCTAGCATGAAAAGTGAAAGGTTTTCCCTTATTTGATATTTCCCTGCTTTTCTCCAAAGTGGGAACACTCATTTCTAGGCATCTTGGTCCTTGAAACAGCTACTGAACTACAGCTGGAGAGAGCGAAGACAGACAGACGCTATCTCCATCATGCAGGATTTTGTCAGCTGCTTTCCCCTCACTTGCCAGCAACAGAGCGAACAATTCAAACTACCCCTCCCCCCTTCACCACCAGATCCCATGGCTCACTTGCAGTCAAAGCATTTTCACAAATTGTGTTTGAACAATCGACCAGTTGATAACGGATCCAGAAGAAACGGTGCTAGTGGTGGTGTGGAGAAAGAATGTCTTGACATTACAAACATAGATTACAACATCAGTGGTGAAAGGAAATAATGACTGAGCTTTAGCTGCAATGTGTCAAAAATAAGTTACAGGTTTAAAAAGGTGAGACTTTCACTCCTCCTTCAGAACATTATATTAAGAAACTGTGACATCTGGAAACTAAATTACTCTTGACTTATACAAAAGCAGTACTGAAGCACTAATCTTTTCTTACTTTGGACATGTTTTACTAGTGTGCAGATTTGATGGAGGAAAAAAAAAGTAACATGTGACCCGCTTTTAATTTATACACTTTATTCCATTGATCATACCTGGTCAGTGAGAAAGGAGGGTTTGTATGATCCATCTGCATTGGTGTTGCCACTCCCTCTCAGAGACTTCATGTGGGACACAGCCATTCGTAGGATGGTTAGTTTGTCTGGTTTCCGTGCCAGTGCACTGCATGTGGGCACCATGTCTGACAATTCTGTGATGTAGGCGGTCATCTTGTTCCGCCTCCGTCTCTCAATCTCACTGTGGTTCTCCCTGAGTGAGGTAGAGATGGTGGGAGGACAGGAGAGAGGGAGGGAGTGAGATGGGAGAAACAGACGGAACATGCAGTAGTGTTTAGACTTAATATTGCAATGTAAGTATACCAAATGGGAAGAAAATGTGAGAATAAATTAAATAATGGATACACAAAACAGAAATTTGAAATCAATGATCTATCTAAATGATAATAAAACAGCAAGAGAGCCCTTGGAACTTATTTATAATTACATTTATACCATTAATTACGTTGCAATATTTTTACACATACCTATAAATACTATTATATCAAGCACCTTATTTTATATAATCAGTACTTGTTTCTTTTTGCACATTGCTGGTTTAAAAGTTGATTTGTTGTTATTTTTTATTGTGTCGAGTTGTTTATTGCATTGTGTTTATAAGCTTTTCTGCTTTTATTTTGTGAACTGCTGTAAAAACAAAATTTTACCATTGTGGGATGAATAAAGTACATCTAATCTAATGAGTCTGGTCTTCCAAAGTTCCAGCAGGAACTTGATCAATGCATCCAATATTGATACAAATACAAGTAGGAAATGCATCTTCAACAGTCGTACTAGTGGTACAATATTTAGCTTATAATAACTAATATTAGGCCTTACATGGCACCAAGCTATCCGGCTGAGTTACTGAACCATGACTCTCAAGCCTGTAGTTTAAATCCTCAGACAAGGCCCTGCTAGCTACTGCCAGGGCTTCTGCTGTTAGGGCACAATCCTGCTGGAACAGTCCACATGAGAAATTTAAGACTAGAAAATACTCTGCCTTATTTTAAATTATCTCAAAACTTCTTTTACTATATGGTTTTATGTCATCTTATTTTATCCATTACTTTTATGTGTCATTTTTGTTCATTGTTATACCTTTATTTTTAATGTATTTTATATGT
The DNA here is from genome assembly GCA_030544235.1 of Lepturacanthus savala. Classification (NCBI taxonomy): domain Eukaryota; kingdom Metazoa; phylum Chordata; class Actinopteri; order Scombriformes; family Trichiuridae; genus Lepturacanthus; species Lepturacanthus savala. Next base: position 28,329,333 of record CM060467.1, read on the forward strand.
TTGTAAAGAACTTTGGCAGTGGTTCTTAAAAAGTGCTGTATAAATAAATGTATAAGGTAAAGGTGATAATTGGCTTATTCTTCCTTATCTGCAAAACTTGGGTCCTTTTCCAAAACCCCGGGAATTAAACCGGTCGACTAAAACACAGCCCCCAAAAATAACCACCAAAATAAGAAAAGAGAATATGCATCGTTAATATTTCTTCCTACATGTCTGTGTCCTCCATTCCCCGTCCTACCTGGCAAATCGCTCTTTGTCATTGGAGCCTCCTGTTTCATCGTCACACCTGAGGAAACACAAGACAACACATGGCTTGTTATCTCAGCAGCAGTGACAAATCAAAACACTTGATACTTGATACTCTTGGCAAACGTACCTGAACAATTTGCTTCCTTCGTCGTCGTCGTCAAAGTCTGGCCTATAATATGGACATTGGAGACACATGAGTACCTTCCAAGTTAAAAATAAAGAACAACACTAGTATCCACACTTAAGATAAACACAGGGTGGCACCCCTCAGCTTTTTGAAGAACAGATAAATGTATATTTTATGTACTGTGAATTGCACTTGGAATGTGTATTTTTGTAACATGTAGTCTATTGTGGCAGACAGCCTATGTTTTATGCTGTTTCATGGCATGTCTCACCATGAATGTTTGTTATTTTAATGTGTTTTTTATGGCTTCAGATTTCCACATCTCAGATAAAAAAAAAAGTTATATTCACAAAGTATTGTCTCATGAGACTGATCAAATCAAAAGTACATCAATCAGCAAATGCACTATCAGCTAAAAAAAAGTTTCACCACAGACACACTTACGCAGCTCGTCTTTTGTTGGTCCCTTTTGGTACAACAGCCCCACCACTGGCCTGGGTCCCACTAGCCCCCATACCCAGATTCGAGTCTGGTAACTCTATTAATAACAGAGACACAGACAGACAATGTAAATTAGATGACAGGTGATTTCATACTGGAAAAAACTAAACTACTCAATAGAAGCCAAATCAGCTAGTTTCACTTCAACATCTGCATTTATATAGAATTTATTGACATATGAGTTACTCTATTTGAGATTTTAAGGCTGTTAAAAGAAGAGACAACACTGAGCAGACACTAAAACAGCCAGCACAACCAGTGGTGTAATGTAACGAAGGAGTAATGCTTTGTTAATGCAGTTGAGTTTCATATTTTTATCAACTTTCACGCTTACTCCACTGTATTTCCATTAAACACCTTCATTATTTACAACAGAATAAACTCGAAATTTGGTTGGAATATACTTCAAACGATCCAATACGAGCGTGACTTTTTTTATTTTTTGATCTATAGTCTGTGTGTAATCTTTTCTTTTTCTTGCATGTCACTTATACTGTGTCTACTGTTGTTGCTAATGCTATTTCCCCACTGTGGGACAAATAAAGGATTATCTGATCTAATTATCAGATGTTTGCACTCGTTTACTGATAGGTGTCTTCAACGTCTACCAAAGTCATTTTCTGGTAACATATCTGCACTTTTACTCAAATGTAGCTTTCAGTTTCTTCGTCAAGCATAACAGAAACATTAGAAGCGACCGAGCCAAGCGCAACTTAAAATCCTTCTTAATTTCTCACCAAACGAGAAAAATATATGACAATAAAGCCGCCTTAACATTGAACCTATATGGGCTAGCTAACTCACTTCTTATGCAACCAGTTAACGCTGCTGTGGCATTATAGCTATGATGCTAAGCTAAGTTAGCTGCGGGTGTTTAGTTTTAACTCGCGACCGTGTTAACTGGTGACTCTCGGTCGATTGTGTCGTGTTTGCTCGAATTCAGAACAAATAAGTTGAGGAATGCGAACGCTTTTTGTTATTTAATTAAAGAGAACCGTGCTAAACCTTCGCTTTAGGGCCATTTAAGACGTTTTTAGTTCGTGTTTTAAACGGCTGCTGTCACCACGGCAACCCCAGCTGAAAATCACCAGTTAACACGGTCGCGAGTTAAACCGGAACACCGGCTGTCACGCTATCTTTAGGAAAGTGTTTTAGCGCTTTAGACTCGCGACACAAAACGTCCAAGAAATGTCATCGGTCGCGTGGTGCTGCGCGAGAACGTCGTCGCTGTGACTTTTTTGTGTGACTTTACCTGGGTTTGAAGACGACATGTCCGTCTGGAATAACATAAACAAACTGCGGAAAAAAATACCCTCAAACCCCCTCCCCTTTGCTAGCGAGCTAGCTTAGAGGCTAACCCCGCAGATTCCCGCACGTATGCAGCGTTACTTCGCGGGAGAAAAGCCCGACGCCATGTCCCGAGCAACCCGAAGGTTTAAAAACTCTGTCCGTAAAATACCGGGATATCCCCGTTAGAGAGCCCCGTGTTGCTGCTTTCTCCCGGTTTAAACCCCCTTTCTGTTTAAGATGGCGTTTCACACAAGACAGATTCTAATGACGTGAAATGTTGGGAAATCCATGGTTCGCTCCGCCCCACCGGTGTTTCGGTTTAAAGAGTTTTTTTTTATTTAACCTTTATTTAACCAGGTAATAAACCCATTGAGATCCAAATCTCTTTTACAAGTTTGACCTGGCCCAGAGGTCAGCAGCACACGTCACAATACTTAATAAAATCAACAACTACATTCATTAAAATACCAAATTAAAACTAAAGTGCGGCAGAAAAAATTGATAGTAAAGTGCAATATGCATTAACATTTAAATAAAATAAAAATAGGATATTAAAATGCAAGGATGTAGTTGTTTACAATAAAAAAATTTAAAATATATATATATATATTTATATATATATATATTATATATAATAAAAATTAAAACATAAAATAAGAAAGGAATAAAAATCAGATGTTTAAAAAGCAAAAGTGCAGCATTTGCAACTGTGTGGAACAAGTTCAGTCATTTTTAGTTCTGTTTGGAAAGTGTTCCAGAAATACTAAACCTTGACTCCCAAATTCAGTTCTAACACGAGGAACTGTGTTAACTGCTGTTGAAAACACAAACAGAATCCTCATAAAAACGCCTTTAATTGTACTTAAATCAGTTTTAAATACTCGTCTGTGGTTTGAGCCCTTGCTATATATTTACGTAAGTTAGGTAAATGCTTCTTGTTGGTGACACCTATTAATTTACATAACGTAAGACAAAAAAGACCAGACGAATACACACAGTATACTGTATGTTCAGTTTAAGATAATTTATAACAGGGAGTCAAACTCAGTTTAATCCTGGGCCACATCAGTGTTCTTTATGATCTTTACAATTTTCCAATTGTAAAGATCATATATATGTATCTATGTATCATTATTATAATTATATATGTTATTATATTACATAATTGCCTCTCCACTCATAATAGTGCTGGTGATGAATTGTTAAGATTTTTAAACAGAATTTAAAAATATGCTGATACAGAAATAATGTTATATTGTTGTTAGTGTCTAATTATTAAAATGCTGCAGCAAAACATGTAAAATCATCAGATATCTAGAGACTCATACAAGAATATACTGATAACCACTATTAATTATATGATTTATTTAATGGATTTTTCAAAGATTGGAATCTATGGTTTTGTGTTGCTATGATAAATATTAAAGAATAGAAAGTGCAAGAAAGTAATGACAGATGTACTTCAATAAAGGAAAATAAGGAAAAAGGGAAACTTTCCTGTTTTTAAACAACCTTCATGGCCAAATGAGGGGCCACAGAAAATTAGGTGGCGGACTAGATTTGGCCCACGGGCCTTGAATTTGACACAGATGATTTAAGGCTGTTCAACAGCTGCCGTCACCAGTTAACATGGTCACTGGTTAAACCGAAACACCGGCAGAGGGGGAGACAGCAGGTTAGTAGATGTTATTTCATCATGAAATCAATAAAACTTTCTCACTCTACTTTAAAACATTTGATTTAACCTCATCACACAAGAAAAATATGCAGTCCCTAATGTATAAATGCCCATATTTTAATTAAAAAGACCTGCATTCTTAATATTACTACCCGACTTAAAGGAGAAGTACAGAGGTTTTAAAATTAAAAGTAAAAGTACGCATCAGGAAGTGTATGGGCTCTTTGTCATTGTGGATTCTTATCACTGATTCCAGCACTAGCTTATTCCGTGGTGAGTTAAAAGCAATTGAAATATTTTTTAGGATTCTTCAATGAATAAGTTTATCTATTATGTCTGAAAATATTGAAAAAATGTCTGAAACATGTCCATGTGTGATAGATGAAGACATCAAATGTTTTGTTATGTTCAACTAGCAGCCCAGAACTCAAAGATATTTAGTTAACAATGATGTAAAATAAAGAAAATCTAAAAAACATCATATTGGAGAATTTTGAACCACAGATTTGTTTTGTTTGCTTGGAATAATAAATATATTTATAATGTTTTTAACGAAAATAAAAATTCAGTTAGCTTGTTTAAACATCTTTAAATTTACATATACTTCTCCTACACTGAATACTTCAAGATCTATGAATATTTTAATTTCAAACATTACGAAAAAACTCGACCACAAAATGTCTCCTTCTTCACTGAAAAAAACACCAGTGTGAATTGGAGGTTTCAAATTTGCAAATCATCACATTTGCGTAAGTTGTGTAATTGGCTGACTGTAAACTAAGTGTGATTTCTAGCTTGTAGGTTCACACTTTAACCGGAATTACAGTGAAAAAATGAAACTTTCCACTTTCTGCAGTTAGGCGTGAAAAGTGTTGAACTGCACGCACAAATGTTGGTTTGCACAGTGAAGCTCAATCATTCATCTGAACAAACGAGTTGTAAAACCCACTGATGAGTTGAGGGGGGCCTTTAAATATCGGCAAGATAGATGAATCAATTATCAAAAGTGTTGTTCATGATCATCATTGCAGCTCTAATTGTTTTATTTTGACATTTTGGAATTTAGCAACGATTTATTACATTATGCTGAAACAATAGAGAACTTCACCTGATTGTCATTGTGATTCATGATCTTTGCTTTTATTATTAATAACAATACTTCGGCATCATTAAACAAACAAACATAACACAAATAATAACACTGTAATCAGGACACAGCTGATTCTTCTGTGTCACTGGGGAAGAGAGGTTGCTGGTTGGTCTGGGTTAGTAAAAAAAGAAAGTGATGGTGGTGGAATGAGGGCTGTGTATGGAAGGAAGGTCGTTTATGAGAACAGGAGTAGGAGAAAGGTGACGTGCTCGTCTTGCTGTTGGCTCTGTGATGTGAGGTGGAGACACGGAAGAACAGAAAGTACATGAAGAAAGGAGAGAGAGCTTCCCACACATTACAGATAAGGCACTTGACATACAAAATAACTTTTAAAGCATAACAACACGACTGCAACACTCATCATTTCATCAATCCCTCATAACACTGAACTGCTAAAAGCCTAATTTCAATATCTTTCACCTCCTTGGTACTTACATGAAATAACACACCTGTAAACCTGTTTCATTCACAGAATCATGGCTAAAATCATTCATCTAGATAAACACTTAAAATTCTCACCCAAGTTAACAAACATCACCTGGGCTACTAGGCAGTGATCGGATCAAATGTGGTCCATGTTTCACCTCGGTAAAACTCAGCGTTTGGACAGAGCGACACGCCTCGGCAGAGATGTTTTAAATGAGCGTTGTCGCTTTGCAGTGGGCGGCATCATCAGCACGACTATGAAACTGCCTCAGCCAAACCAGAGAAAAGGGAGAACATTCAGCTCTGTCAAGCTAGCAGGAAGCTGTGATTCTATTGCGGTGTTTGGACTGTGAGCCTGACGACTCCGACTATTTAAGCAGAAACTGCATTCAGACACCTCCGGTGGCTGCAGTGATTGTACACGATGATCTTATGCTGGATTAGGATTTCTAAAATGCTGTTTTATCTACAAAACTGAAAATAAAATTTGCTGTGAGGGTCACAAGGCGGACGACGTTATAGACTTGAAAGCAGCAGGAGCACAATCCTACCGCCGGTTATTACATCATATAAGAGACACTGTAGGTTTGTGCAAAGATGTTGCAATAGCTTAACAAACACTTATTGCATAGACAGAAAATTAGGGAAATAAATGCCCTATTGCCTCACCTCCATAAAACTCAAGTTTACTCGCATTTGTTCTTTTAGTAGAAAAACAAAAGTACAGTGGAATAAAGCAACTTATGATTAAAGCAGAAAGCTTTAAAATGGCCATTAGCTGGCTCTAAGGCACACAGTTAGAACATGGAAAGCTATAGTAGAAGCAGCATCACCTCCCCTCTTCCGTGTCCTCCCCACATTTCCTATTTTCTTCCCTGTCTCTTTGAAATTTGGGGACACGCTGACACAATGATCAATGTCTCTGATGACAAAGCAAAGAAGCCATGCCACTTAATGTTGTACGTGTATAACCTGCTGGATCTCTGTGCCCTCTACAAATGTGTTGTGTTGGAGTTTGTTTTTTGCATCATGCAAGTAATATAGAATTTCCTTGGTTCTAGGGAATGACTCGCCCTCCCCTCCTTCCTCGCCCACATCCCCTCTTCTTCCTCTCTCTTTATCCCTCCCTTCCCCACCTCCTCACTGAGGGATATGAGTCCTTCTCACATTCTTACGTCCTGACACCCGTTTGCTTTCACTCGGTCTTGCTGTGGTTGTTGTTGTAGACTGTGTGACCGTTCTGCACCGGCCCGTTTTTCTTCATGTCCTTTCTAACCTCCTCGTCCTCTTCCTCGTCCTCTTCTGATTCATCGGTTTCATCTTTGTCACTTCTTTCATCATCCACTTTTTCCTGAAAAAGTAAAAAAGAGAGAGAGATAGTGTGGGAAAAGGAGGCCATTTAGAAATGTGTCATAAATCCAGTAGAGTGTCAGGACAATCTCACACTGTCTAGCGATATGCTTTAAAATGTACTTTTATGGAAAATATTCTTATGTTAAACACACCTATATTTATATTTAGTGGAAGCTTGAGTAGATTTTTTATGTTTGGCTAAATGAGGGTGTGTTGGACTGCTACGTAGTCTTACTAGATAAATTTTACATTGGTTGACTAAGTAAAACTGGACTCTTAATAAATCTCTTACTTCTACATTTTCCTGTATAGTGTAACACCCTGTGCATGTTACTGTTATATGTGTTTCGAAATTAAACACATATTTTAATAAATGTATTAATAAAAGGAGTTTAGACCCCTCTTCTGTTTATTTAGGTGATAGTGCTGGGATTTCCTGAGGGTCTGTGAACGCATCTTGGAATAAGATCTCTGTTAGCATGAGGAAGCAGCAGAGTAGCAGCTAAACATGCTAATGTCTTACATGTGGTTTTTAAGAGAAGTTACAATACTTTCGTTCTGTTGGCCGCACGGTCAGTGCAGGAAGACACGGGACAACGGAGCTTTGAATTGTAACTAAAGCACTGGGAAGCAACATGAGGAGGAGCCGTGATACACTGTAAAGAAAGTGCTGCTGCAGGAGAGTGCTGTGATACATAAGTCTATGGGAATTATTTTTTTTTTAAATATTTATATATGAAATGAACACTTTTATTATACAATAGCCAGATAGGAAGTAATGGAAGAGATGGGGGTAAAGGATTGCTCCAGCTGGGACTGAAACTGGGGTTCCTGCTTAAGAGGGAGGAGAACTCTAGCACCACAGCACACCAGGCAGTTTAAAATTTAATGGTAATAATGATGTTTTAAATATGCATCTAAAAATTCCACAAAAAAGGATAACACCATTGTGCCATGTGCAGCTATATCTGAAAGCTGAGGTTGATTTGACAAACAGTTAGAGAGACATAAGCCACAGACACAGAGACGCTCCTTGCTTTTATAAATAGATAGTTCTTTCTGTTATATTCTGCATTTAGTTCCTTTACACTTTCTCCAAACTTCCTTTTTGATATATGCTTTGCCACTCAGATATGATCATTCCAGGGAATAGGACGGTGTACCCAGACTTTTGACTGGTATAGTGTATAAAATGTAAATATTAAACAAATCTAAGCTGAATGAAGAGGATGTAAGAAGTGAGATTTCCATTATTGTTTTTGGATTCATAAACAGACACTTGACTCTCGTGTGTAGATTTCTCTTAAGGCTGGCTTACATTGTTTGTGAGGAAGCGGACTGCTATCCGTATGATGAGGACAGCCCAGAAGATATGTAGACACTGGAGCACCATCAAAAGGCCGTTGAAGAAGTAGTAGCCAAAGAAGGGTTTATAGACAGTCAGTGGGTAAACCCACGTACAGTAAATAATCCTGCAGAGAGACAGGGAGTCAAGAAGAGGTAACTGAGTGATCATGAAAAAGAATAAAATACATTAATAACATGTTTTCTCTGTGTTGATGTTACATGTACCGGAAGGGGAAGATGACAAGACGAGTGACGATGAAGATTGCAGCAAATACGATGAAGATGTAGTTACAGGCATTTCGCCAGCCAGCATAGTTGAACATCTTTGCAGACTGCCGGAGGGAGAGAGAAAGAAAATTAGTTCAACAGGAAAGTTGCAGACGAGCAGCTTGTATTTTAGATTTAGGCACAATATATTTAAATATAACATCAGGGTTTTTTTTCATACTCAGTGCAGTGATAAAAAATAAAAGGTCAGACATGAAAACATAACACACATTATTCTATCTAGGAACTGGCTAGTAAATGTTGTTTTGCCTTTGACTTAATGCTAGAAGGATTTGATTCATAAAACCGCTATAACTGATTTTCTGGCCACATGGTGGCACAAACACATGAGCACAGCAGTGACATATCATCACCTTTTAAAATAGGTTGAACTTGTTAGCAAACAGCCGCAATGACAACTTTATTATTCATCCGGCGTTGTGTTTTTGTCCACCTGATAAATATAAATCCAATACTGTGGTAACCAGCTCATCACTCCCTGTAGAGCAGGTAGTCTACATGGGGCTTTTGGAATATAGCTCTCTGCTGTGACCAAAATGACATTAAGCACCAAGAATGAACCAAAACAATGAAGTTGCAGCCAAACAGCTAAACAATGAGCTGCTGAAACTCAGTATGAAGCTCTATAAAAAGCTGAGAGGCCTCTGTAGTCTCTGATAAAAAAAAACACTGTCATTTGAATCATCCTTATTATAAAAAATGTTGATTCAAGTTTTGTTTAATAATGAATGCAACTTACTGGCAGCTTCTCCTGGCCCCAGAATACAAAAAAGAGAAGTTGTGTCATTGAGTGGTGTAGTGTTGTTTCCTCCACCAGGTGGCAGTGTATTATAAGTCTTTTTTGCTGCTGTCTCAATGAATTTAGTAGTTTTATAGCATTGTACATGTGAACTAAACCATAAAGTCAATAGGGTCAGTGGCCTTTTTATTATCAGTAGAAATAAAGGACATCAACATAAATGATGCAGTGGTGAACATTGATAGTGGCCCCATTTATATCTTCTCTATTTTTATGATTCAGAATATTGTTCCTCACTTTTCCATCATTTGCAACTAGTCAGCAAAGTCGCTGACTAGCTGCAAAGGTAAATAGGTCACATGTCAGCTGATCACCGTCACGTGTTTGTTTGCCAAAATGGGAATGAGGTAATACTATGAAAACAGAATACTGAAGTGAGGCTCTGGAGAGACATTTACCTCAAGGAGGTAATCGGAGGAGTCGTGGATCAGCATGATGAGAGTTCCAGCACGGATGTAGTTTACACACCAGGAGAAGCTGATGAGGAGGATGGTCGCTACATGGTGGACAATCTGCTCCTTGAAGTCCTACAAAGGTGTCAGAATGAAGCAGAATATTCATGCAGTGGAAATGAAAACATCAAAAACATTTCTATATTTGCATGTGTTTCATGTGGGTCTGGGTGAAATCCTTCCTAAGGGCTATCCAGTTAGAAATATTATTTTGAAGCAGAGACACACTGTGCTTCTTCAGCATGATTTTCCCCCCACTGTGTTGAGCTGACCCCGATGAGCAAAGTCCAAACACACACGTACATACACACATTCAGACACGTGTAACAACAGTCTAACGTCCACCCGCTGTCCATGCCAAGTGTCAAGCTGATCAGATAATAAGAGAACAGTTTGTTTTCTTCTTGATCTATTATCCACATGAAAGAAAAAAAAACTGCCGTGCACAGAACATTTATTTGTTTTCCATTTTCTCTGAATCTCGTGCATCTTTTCTGTCTGTTCCAATGACATTTATTTTGTTTCTCCGCTCAGGAAGAAACGATAGATGTGCTTACCTTGCGTTTGACATCAGAAGCCACGCTGAAGAGCAGCGAGCTGTAGAAACCCAACTCGATCATGTAGTACCAATACTGAGAGGGCAGGAGAGTCTGGAGGGGAAACAGATCTGCAGTTTTTACAATCCATACGCCAATGTGCACAAATCCATATTGCAAACTACAAGTTATTAAAAAACGTTTTTCAGAAAAACAGTGAATAAATGTCTATTACAAGATGACACATGCAAATCGCTTAATTTTTTATGGTGAGGAGCCCTGAAGGCTTTCAGCTGTTTATGGACTGAAAAAAAAACAGTAAATATTGACATTTGAGAATACAATATATCAGACTTTGGATACTTGTAAGTAGGAAGAATTTATTGTTAGTTTGGCTCTGCATGTGAGATTTGATAAAAATATAGAAAAAACCCCAGTCTTATACTTGAAACAATATCTAACTATGGATTGATAAATCGGCTCCTTTCGTCAGTTCTAGAACTCTGTGTTTTTGTGTATTCCGTGCACTCTGCCATCCCAGACACGTACCAGCATAGGAAATCCTTGCCACATCTCCTGCAGGTCATACAGCCAAGGTTTCTGGAAGGGGAGATGTGACATGAATGAGACAGCAAGAGCCCGACAGGTGTATTTATATCAACTGACTCAGCATGGCAAGGAGTCCACGCTGGCCTTCTGACAACGCGAGAGTTGTCAGAATCACAGCGCAATCACAGCAAAAAGAAGAAAAGAAAGGAAGACAAGACTACCATGGAAACCGCCAAGTTACGTTCACAGGGCAGGTGAGGAATGAGGATGTAAAGAGACAGGAGGAAGAGGAGGAGAGGGTCGAGGTTAACGTGGCGGTACTCACATCGATGAGGGCGGCCAGGCCAGCAATGAAAGCAAGAAGGTAAAAGGTAAATCTCCAACTGCAAGAGAACACACGCGCACACACACACACATACAAACATACTTTCTACTCAGTCAATGGGGAAAAAGACAAGAGACATATTTTTCTACCAGCAGACGCAAAAACACATCACACACGAATTCTTGCTCAAACCCGCAGGATGGAAAAGAAATGCTGAATGAACGGCCTGGAAAAATCTGGTGAACTACACTGAGAATGTCAAATGAGGACACACACACACACACACAGCCAAGCACACTCTGACAGACAATGAGAGCTCTCAGGCTGTATCCTCCCTGTTAAATATCCTGTAACAGAGACAGTGAGGGGTCATCCCCGCTATAGCTGCTCATACTGGTGGCAAGAAAATAGGATTTTGCTCAGCAGCAGACGTAGACTGCAGAAAAAAAACAGGTATAGGTGGTTGTGGAGAAAGAGGAGAAGTTGAGTGTGTGAGCTGCTCCAGTGGGGGAAATCAGAGAGAGACAGGAAGCCTGTTGTGTGTGCACACAAACAATAGACCAATTCAGAGGAGAAATGTTCGGAACACATTCAGTGAAAGACACACGATAACCAGCCAGTGACAAACATGCAGTCACATGCAAACACCCGGATCATACTGTGTGCAAAACATCAATCTGGTGTAAAGCTTTACATGTGCACATAAAAATCACATACACATTCACACACAATTAATTCTTGTTCATGCTTGCAGATTAAAGGGTCAGTTCACATTTACAATTAAAAACAAACATACATTACAAACATATTTTCCCACTTATGCCTATATGCCTTGCCATACAGATAGTTTTGGTTTTAATTAACCTTTTTTTCCCCCAATTTCTGATTATTCCTGTCTGATTGATACTCCAAAATCAAAACATAGTTAGTTTAGTATCATCATATCCTCAAATAGAGAAGCTGTAATTAGGTTGTCTTAGCTTTTTTCTTGATTTAGATGACTAACTATCAAAACAGCTGATAAATATTTTAGAGAGGTCATGTCATGCACATTTCCAGGTCTATATTTGTATATTCTGAGGCTCTACTGGAATATCTTTGCATGATTTACATTTCAAGAAACTCTGGGTCTGAAATAGTTTCAGTTCTACTGACAGCATCTCATCCAAGAAACAAGTAAAAGTTCCTGTTGTGATCAAAATTATATTTATAGGGAGTATTTCCCAATGACACTTCTGTAGAATGAAGTCTGTGAACTCTGTTCTTATTTGAATGAACTGACCCTTTATGTTGCCTAAAAGCTGGAACTGTTGTAAATACACAAAGTAAAAACATGACAATGAAGCTAATGGTAATGAGCGTGACCACAACGGAGTTACACTTACAACATATGGGTTATAATGCTCATAATAATGCTCATCACATGTTTCTGAACCTGCATATAACAGCTTACTTGCGGTAATGCTTAACAGTATCATGCAGCTATCTGCTTCTTTTCACACTTACTGTACAGTATAGATGTGAGCTTCAGTCTGCTGTACTCTACATCTTCTTCAGTGTCATCTGTTGCCATGATGTGAATCCTGCCAGCTGAGGCTCACTAACTTCCGTGGCCTTGTATTATCAGTGGATCACTCTGTTGATTTAGCTCTGCTTCTATTACAGTAAATGCTAACCCGTAAAAATAACCGACAGTGGTGACAGGACCCCCTGTTGCTGAGGCCCTGTGTTAATGAGTATGATGTGTGGATGGCTGCATTTGTGTGTTTGTGAAGAGCAGGGGCAACGGGCACGGTAGCAGCCGAGGCATTGTATTGGGTGCACGTTAAAAATAGAGAACTACATTTGACCTCAGAAATGTGCTCATATAGCCAGAGGAACGCAAGGGTGGCAGCTGCTTCAACATGCTCTATAGGGCAGCTCTGTAGGAGCGTGCACATGTCTAATATGCATTTAATATATATGCATACATGTTTAAAAGAGTGTGTGTGTGTATGTGTTTACCTGGCCTCTCGAAACTTTTTGAGCAAACTCGGTCTGTCCTGGTTCCTTCGTCTCCTGAACCATCGCTGCGCTTGTCTTTCTGAATATCCAGTCTGCTTGCAAAGAGTCGCTATTGCAGTCTGAAAACAACATGAAGATGGTTTATTTCTGTGCACACGGTGCAGGAGTTATTCAAGTGGATGTGCAGTCTAACACTTACCTGTGTGGGGTTTTTGGTAATGTTACAGTAGTGGTGCTCCAGTGTTGTGTTGTGAGGGGCTTTCAGCCGTACCGTCTCTTTCACCCCGAGGAGAGACGCCAGCGGCGTAGCCACTGTCCTGCAATCACAGAATGGCTGTTAGGACACAAGCTGAGATACATGTAATGGAAAGAGAAATCAGGAATTGTGGGAAAATGAAGAATCCGGGGATAAAGTGGCGGGTGCAACTCATAAATGTTGTGCTTAAAAATCTGTAATTTACAATAGACACATACAACAACATACATTTGTATATAAGAGAATGACATAACTGTCATATGGTGTAACCCTAAGAACTTGGTACCAGATAGTTTAACTCTCTTAAAAATGTTTAAAAGCACATGCTATCAACAAGTTTTATATTCTAGCTGGATTACATATTTAAAATTTATAATTCTTTTTTGATTACACCATTTGACATTTTGTGTCAAAGAAAATCACACAAAATCATGATTTTTGTGAAAAAAAACATACAAATGGACTTTTAAATGACAAGAAACATAACATAACAACATAAAAACAAAATGTACATTTTGAGGGACCAAATAAATGTTTCCTAAAACTGTATTATAAAAGGTCTTGCCAAACATTATTTGTCACTGACCCACATATTCTGTAAACTGATTGATCGTCCAGCACTGTTTATTTGTCTTACCCTATAACTGGGGGCCGTATGAATAATAAATCAATAATTACATTTGCTAAACAACATAAAACATCTTCAACAGCTGTCTGACTGACAGAGAAGATGAGCTGCTGGAATTAGGAACGCTGAGAAGCAGCATGAGTCACTGGTAAGAGGACTTGTATAAAGTAGGCCAGAGGGTAAAGAACATTAAATAATTGCTGACAAACCAGCATGAGATAGAAAAAAAATGCATTTTGGACTAAAATAATCTAATAAGAGGTCAGAGGAGGAGATGACCAATGGGCAGATATGAAAAAAAAGAAAAAAAGCAGCCAATGAGAGTAGAGGAGACTCTGGAAATAAAACACTGGGATGAAGACACAGATAGAAAGTGACAGAGAAAACGGGACTGACCTTTCGAAGATCTGACGGACGACGAGGAATACGAGGGCAATGGGCAGGGCCACCCACAGATCACCGGCTTTGGCGTACACTCGTCCCTCCCGGTCCTCCAGGTCAGCCCAGCCCAGCCCCTCCGGAAACCACAGCCGCTCCTGCCAGAACCACTCGCTCAGCTCCGACAGCATCCTGCAAGCACGGCAGCGCACACAAGGAGTTTATTAGGCCAAGAAGCTAAAGTCATACATGTTGTACAGACGCCACGCCCACTGAAATGGTTCCCGCCTAAAAGCAGGTCCATAGGGGATTGATTTAAAGGCGTGTGCTATGCAGTCCTGGCTATGGTTAAACATCTGTGATTCGGAATGTTTGCTGTTGTGTAAATGAGAGAATTAGACGACCTGCTCTGTGGAAGCCTGGTTGTAGTTTTTTCTTATAGCGTTGCCATATGGCAACACCATGCACATTTTGTCGTATAAGGCTCTTCCTTAATTTTGGCCCAGAATGCACTGTGATATTCGGGTTTGCGGAATCAAATGTGCCCTGGAGGTTCAAAAGATTTTTGTCAGTTCATGTACAAGGAGTGAAAACAGTATTTCCTGGTCATATGACGTGATTAGTTTTTATTGTCCTTCAAAGTAAAAAACTTTTTTTATGACTGCAATGATATGCAATAGAGGGCTAATGCAAATATGAGAGAACATGTAGCTGTGTGTGTGTGGGAGGGCAGTCAGAACCAGCGACTGAACATATACCAGACCATCAGCAGCAGCTGCAGGAGTTAGTCAGAGCTCAGAGACCAGTATTTCTGTTGCTGAGTTCAGGGAGGGGCAGAAAAAAAAGACACAACGAGGTTTGGTGGTGAGGGAGAAGCAGCGTCTGAGGGAAGTGAGTCATGATTCATCCATATGTGTGGAGCAGCGTGGGCGTCATGTCCCCCCCCCGCACACACACACACACACACACACACACACACAAAAGCTTTAACTGCTCCATTTCCAGTCCCATCCCCACCCTGCTATTCCCCACCAGTAATCAAGAAGGATTCCCTCTTTGGCTCAGAGAGCTGAAACCATGTGTAATGCTATCACTCCTTCCACAATCTCTAAAATATGCAGCTGAAATTACACTTGGATGTCCACTGGAGTACTGACAGAGGTTTACAAAACCAGGAGCCTTTTGAGACTATTTAACTGTTCCTAAAAGTACTAAATAATCTTTTTGTTATTCTTTGTGTTTATGTCTGGTGCTAAGTATCTTTCCAAAGCTTTTTTCTAAGAGTGCTGATCCAACTTTACTTTTCATATCTTGATTGATCATATTTTCAACCCCTTTTTTCATTTTACATAACAAGCTAAACATTTCAGATTTAGAATGTCTCGACATGAGCAGATGTATGAGAAAACTCTGAGTATAAATCAGGGACTATATGATTAAATAATAAGTCTAATTATGATTCATGTTTTTGGTACTATCATGGGTTGTTTTCAACACACTGTGAGTAGATATGGTCGGCATCTGAAAGGTGTTGGGGTTCAATACCCAGCCCAACTTGTAAATATCTGTATCTACTGGATGTACTGCCCTTATCTACCTCTTTAAATCCATCTTTATCTAATACAGATAACAGCTTGATGTATGACATGCTATCCTTGCTGCTGGTTGAAGGCTTTGAAACATTCTTCGTGTTGTCACAGATCCTCATTGAATTTCACAACATAATTTACAAGATTAGGAAATACATTACGCAATAAGATGCCTGTCATGGCTAGCTGCTTCCTGTTGCGAAATCCTACAACCTGGGAACCCACGGTTGGATGAACACTGGGGTTCCCTTTACCCCCCACCCCACAGCATGGGTAGAGGATGGGAAAGGTGACATTTTGCCAACTCTTCAGCAGAACTACGTCTACTTGGCTGCCAGGTCTTGTGAGCTCTGCTGAACAGCAAAGACTGTGTTCTCTGGCTCAATAAAAACGTGTGATCTAACCAAAAATAGATAACTAAATTAGCTCGTGAGCACAAAAACAGGAGTGGTTCAAAGGGCAGCCGTGCTGAGGGTCGCAGAAAAGCAGGCCGTTCCCTGTGTTCTACAAGAATGTGACACTGTTAGGAAGTGTACCAGCTGTAATCAGTCTCAACTCATTCTCATACACCACAGAGATCGATAAATAAAAATACTTGCAATTAACCAAGGTCAAATTCTTTATATTCCACATTCCGGGCAATCATGGGCTGTGTTGAGGCCACTTAGGATTGGGGATATTTTTAGGGATACATGTTGAGATCATCCAGTCAATTCAGCATGTTAAAGCACTTTTCCCCTCACAGCTTTCCTAACAGCACATTCCATTGGCTCACTGGATCATATGACCAGACTCTGACCATTTCAAAGGTCCAATAAAAATAACGGATGCCTCTGACAAGGGAGGGACAAAGGAAGTTCTCTCTGACTGTCTCTGTCTTCCTCACTATGAATATACATTACTAGGATGTGCCAGAGCTCCAGCTGCTGCTGATCTGTTTCTTTTAAACTCAATGTGAACCCCCACAGTTTATGAACCTGTGGTGCATTTTTCTCAAAATAAAAGGGAAGAAGCCTCTCAGTTACGGCGTAACAGCAGAAGAATGCCTAAACAGACCTGGCTGCAACCCGGTACAGCATGTAGGAATATGTGGAGAATGTAAACACGCTGCCATTATAGGAAGGACTCTATAGGCCATTCACTCCCCATGGATGAATAACATCTTATAGAGTTTTAGAGTGACCCAGTACTTTGTTTGTCAGGGTGATAGTGGTAAATTGGTGGAACATAAGTCACAAGACAGTAGTTCTGTCTGAGTCACTGTAAAAACATACCATCTGTGTGCGTACAACTACCCATTTACTCATATCCTTCCATAGATGGGTCACTGAATCACTCCAACCACAGCTTTTAAAAAATGACTGTGCAAGTCGCAGAGATCAGCCGACTCTGCATGTCTCCTGAGGTCAGAGCTGAGTTTTCAGAACATCAGGTTTGATAAACCAGAGACAGAAAGGCACATTAACTAGATACCGATATCACAAGAGGTCACATGACTGGAGACAAAATGTCGAGGCAGATAAGTCAACAGACTTGTATAAAGTAACGGCCTTGAATATTGTACAAACCAAAAGCTGCCAATTCATTTCAGGGCCACAGGTGAAACTAACCCTTTCAGTTTGTATTGAATGCAGAGGCAGATTCCTGGTCTTGTTAACTCTTTGCTCTGGGCCAGATATTTCCTGAGTTGTTTTGCTGATTTAGTCAGCAAAAACATCTTGTACAGATGTTCTGAATTAAGACTAAAGTTAACACTGGTGTGTCTGTGTTTGTCCTATTTATATTCCTCATTGTGAGATGTTAAACAAAAAAGAAAAGCAAGGTGTAGTGTACCCTAACCGTGGTATCATATTAGCAGTGGCAATGCAGGATTTCAAATGATGGCACATCCTATCCTGGCATATTGGTTCTCTGTAAACTGGGTGAAAGGTGGCCCGGTAGCAATTGTCTTTGGGCCGTGCTGTCCACATTGTTTTTCTGAAAGTACTATACTATACAATAAAAGAGGGTATAAACTTGAAACAACGTATTTATGCACATTTATATAATTTATAAATCTGTCTAAAATGCAAATTGATTAAATAATCATGAGACTCTTTCTCTGCCTTTGAAAAAAAAATTCACAGTGGGTCACATTTCCTCACAGAACTGATAACTTTAAAGCATTTCACGCACTATGATATTTAGTGTACCATGAAGGTATAGATTACATCTTAAATGACTATAAAATGAACTGGCAGCTTTTTTTATAATCGATTAATCTCTTGATCATATTTACAGCAAAAAAGCCACTGGCTCAGCTTCTCAAACAGGAGGATTATTATATATAATAGTAAACTGATTATACTGGGGTTATTGGATATTCATAAGGGGCCTTGTTCACTATGTTCTAACATTTTATCCACAAAAGTGCTTCGTAAAGAAAATACTTGACAGACTAATCAATAACAACAATTATTGTTTACAGCACATTTAGACGCTGTTTTACAGTAATTTTTAACAGTGATGAGAGTCAAATGTTTAAAGGAGGGGGGGGGCACTGGCTGCAAATGTATGGGTGTAAAATTCAACAGCTCAGTGCCAATCTTGTCAATCTCAACCCCCCAAAAGTGATAACAGTTAAACTGTAGCTCAGAGTAGAGGAGGTGCATTAAGTCTATGAGCCTTTTTACCATACTATCCTTCACTCCTTTTGATCTAACATGCATCCTGGTTTTCAGATCAGTGTAAAAACCGTAAAATCCCGAATGGCGATGATGGGGATGCGGTGGCACTTCAGGAGGCTGCCATGCTCTATGTGCATGGTTCATTAGCTGTAACTCAGGTCATGCCTTGGACATTTTGAGCCTGAGGCTTTTCAGTGTGAGTCACATACGTCTTTCACATTTTGAGACATTCCCGAGCATCGCGGTTGACAGAAAACTGTGTAATTGTTTATCAAAGTCCATGATACAGTTGAACAGAGATTACAGAAAATTATTAAGTATTAACTGTTAAGTAAAAGAAAACCTCAAATCATTCAAAAGGGCAGATGAGTTGATTCCAGTGATCTGTTTCATCACTGTTATCTGGTCTTGAATTTAAAGACAGAGATCACAACAAAGTCAACTTCAATACCTCTGACACTGATTCATGACCCTGATGAATTATTGATGAGGAGACAGTTGGCAGACGGCAGTGAATGGGCCTGTTCAGGAGGTGTGAGGACAGTGCTGACTCCTGTCTCCTGACTGAATGCAGGCCAATTCATGCTTTTTGAATAAGTACAGTGACCTTGCTCCGAGCGATTTGATTGGCTGCGGGGCATGTGTGAGGCTATTCTTCCTGCTGAGGAGGATCTCTATAGGATAATGACCACCATGCTCCTGTCCTGAGACAGTCAAGACAGCATTCCTGTCTTCAACTGAATTACTGATTACCGCATGAGCTGGAGACATAGATGTAATCATTGATAGATGATGGGTGGAGAGATTTTCTGTTCAGATTAAAGAAAAAAAATGTTTTCTCAAGATTCGTAGCAGTCAATTTCATTTCTCATTAATCTTTGATATTAATTAATAACTGAAACTCTGATATGTCCCCCTTCTGGCTGACATTGACATATTTACAGCTATTTACAGGAACATGTGCTGTCCCTGTTTTAAAAAAATACAATCAAGTATTACTATAGTAGTGCAGTGATTTAAAGCCAAGAAAAGCTGTAGGATTCTTATATTTAGGAAGCTGGAACAAGTGGATATTAGCTTGATATTTGACTTCCAGAGTAATCAGTCATCACAATCATCAATTAATCGATTAATCTACAAAGTGTTCATTGCTGTTATCTGGCTCACCTCAAACACCACCCAATGATTAAGGTGATGTTTTACCCTCATACAAACCGTTTCTCAACACATGTACCTACACTTAGCGCCAAGTATCTTGACATTGATTGTTTTATAGTGGGAATGAATGAGTGGTTTGTGGTTGTGTAGACAAATCTCTGTAACACCTCACACTAATCAAATCATACGCTTTAGTAATACTCAGTGAATTCATGACTCATGACAATTTAATAGCATGAATTCACACAAGATGTATAATAGATACCTGTTGCTTAACATTAACAAACCATCAAGTCACTATGATCTTAGAGATAAGCTGCATTATTTCTGACATGACTTACATGATATACAAGTAAAGTATAAACTAAGAACATTTGCACATTTCTGGCCAGTATTTCTACATTTCATTTTATTCTCTTTAATTTAAAATGTAAACTAGTATCAGCTCTTCTCATTTATAATATATTTGACATATTTTTATTGTACACAACTCTACACAACTCTAAATATACTATTTAGAGTTGTTTGACTGTGTGTATAATCAGACTGTTTGGTACCACAACACCAAGGAAAATCCATTGCATATATAATTCTACTTGGCAATAAACCTGATTCTTGAGCGTTGTTGGCTTTTAAATGCAGCATAAAGATTCATGCAGCAACATGTAGATGTTTGCTGTTGGATTTCAACACAAAAATGGCTTCTGTTTAACTTGCATCTTTAAGTGGAAGTGGTATTCTTCTGCTTCTCATAAAGGCTGCATGGCTCTAAAATTCCCTTCATGGAACTGGAATCCAGCTAATTTGGTGGTGATTTCATCCTACAGGCTGTAATGTACTCCAGAGGGAAGCGGAGGCAGGCGGGGTCCCAAAACTGAAAAGAATCACTGTAATTAAGAAATAGATGCAATCTACAGGGTCTACGTGTGTGTCTCCAACCTGACATGTATGTGAGTGTAGTTAACGATAATGTGACAAAATCTGACCCTTGTTAACTCCTGTTATGTTATTTCCTCAGGAACAGCAACAATGTTCCAGATCAATTTGATGTTTAATTATACAAAAGATGTCTGAAACCAAAATAAATCCTAACAAACATTAATATTTCATTACTAACTCAATTACTGACTATTCTATCAATATTTAGTGTTTAAACCTCTAACAGGTAATGCTTTTTTAATTCACTTGTTGTTTGTGATTACTTTTGAAAGACCAACATATAAAACATAATAGTTTTACATAACGTTGAACATTTAAATTTAGTTTTACATAAATGCACCGGAAATGAACATAATAATAATAACAAGAAATCACAATATGAACAAGGCATGTGTGAAACATGCCCCACAGGTGCAAAAAAAGAAAAATCTGACATTTTGACCCTTTTATCTGCAGTTTTTCTGCTGGTGGCAATTATGTGAGATGAACCATTTTAATTTAATGTTGATTACACTAATTAAGGCAAGCAGAAGATTTTCAAAAATTAAAACGGGCCAATTTGACCCATAACATGACAGGAGGGTCAAACTTGACAAAGAAACGCGGAAGAAAACAGGAACTAACTAATGTGTTATTTATCAACCACATCCTACAATTACAACTTTACACCAACATTTGTTTTTTCTTCCCTTTTTATTACTGTTAAACACTGGAGGTGCAGTCTTTTATATTTACCCATTAACCCTGGCGTGTCAAACTCAGTTTAATCTCAGGCCACATCAGTGTTCTGGTTTCCCTCAACGGGCCAATTGTAAAAATCATATATATGTATCTACATTTTATTATATTATTATATATGTTATTCTATTAGATAATTGCCTCTCCACCATAATAGTGCTGGTGACAATTTGGTAAGGTATATTTTAAAATATGCTGATGCTGAAATAATGTTATATTTTTGTTAGCGTCTAATTATTAAAATGCTGCAGCAAAACATGTAAAATCATCATAGATATCTAGAGACTCATACAAGAATATGCTGATAACCACTATTAACTATTTGATTTATTTAATGGATTTTTCAAAGATTGGAATCTATGGTTTTGTGTTGCTATGTAAATATTAAAGAATAGAAAGTACAAGAAAGTAAAGACAGGTGTACTTCAACAAAGGAAAATAAGGAAAAACTGAAACTTTCCTGTTTTTACACAAACTTTGTGGCTGATTGAGAAATGATTTTGGATTCTAGTGTGACTTTAGGCAACTTTAAACCTGGTTTAAACTGTCATTTCAGTCTATCATGCAAACTCAAACCTTACATCACCTGGAGTTAAATTAAAACAAGGTCAGGTAAATCAAATTGGTCTTTTTATCACTTTCCCAGGTCTTTGTCAGCTTTTTGAAACCTGAGATGTGGCAAATTTCCAATGAAGTGATGACGCTCAACATGTTTAATTGATGGCAGATCCTGAAACTTCCTTTCTTCCTTTATATTTGGCTACATATTTATTGAATATTAAATTATTGTTAAAGTAAAACTTGTGAAATTTACACCAAATGACTATAAAACATTAAATCCTATAGCCTTTATGATGATAAACCTTATCACTCACCAGTAGACCAGCATTAATCCGTTAAAACATGTATTCACTTTACCATCTTTTAATAAATCACTAGTCTGTGCAAGCTCTTGTGGGGCCACAGAAAATGAGGTGCCGGGCCAGATTTGGCCCCCGGGCCTTGGGTTTGACACCTATGAATTAACCTATTCCTATAAGAATGCGTGATGACGTCGCAAATGATGCACGCGCGCGCACGCACGTACGCGCAGAAACTAATAACGGCTACTTGACATGAAACTGAAACGGTAACTTACTTCGTGTGTTTTTTCTGAAGCGTGAAATGCGGCTAACGTTAGCTCAGGAGAGAAGAATGCGTCCGGTCCTCCGGTCCTCCCGCTGGAGACTGACTAACGGTTAACGACTAACGGTCCTCCTTCACGGTCCAGCCCGCTGCGTGCGTCCAACTTTAGTCTTTGGTCGATTTTTTTTATCTTTTTACATCTTTCCGTGGAGTTCAAAGTTAGTTTTAGGCGTTGCTGGGGGGAAGAAGGGAGGTTAAAAAAGACCAAAAAGAAGTACCCGTATCTGTTGGTGGGGGAATCTGTGAGATGCTGCAATGCGACCTTTTTTTTTTTTTAATAAATGTTCCAGCTAACTTGTTTCTTTTTCTCGTCCGTCCCAGCTAGGTTTGCCCCCCCCCTGTTGTCCGTGCGTGTATTGCGGGAGTCGGCGGGGTCTTGCCGGGTGTCTGTCCGGACCGAGGCGGAGGTCGGGCCGGATGGCAGCGGAGAGAAGTGAGGGGAGGAGAGGGAGGAGTGAAGGGATAACGAAGAGGGAGGGGCGCTGATGACGTCACACACACACGCGCACGACCATGATTCACGCACACACACATAGGCATGATTCCCGCACACACACACACCACCACATGCTCGACTTCAGAGAAGTTTTACACCCTTGCCGGTGTGCACGTGCTATGGAGTCCTGTAGACCCTCAACCACGCACACATCCGTTCTGTAATCCTCTTAATTGTAATCCTCCCGACTTTGTGCTTCATTTGGTTCGCTGTCGTTAAAATAACAGACCACAACTGCAAAATCCCTGAGTTGTTCAGGACAACTTTGAGACAGTCGACCTTCTCCTATCAGAGCTGTAAACTGTGGAACTCACTGCTACCACAAATAAAATCCATGTCAGAATCTAAGATGTTCACCTGCAGAACAAAAACCTGGTTAAAGATACAACAAAACTGGATTCATCATCTTTAAATACTATGGATTAACTCTGTAGAGAGTGAGTGAGTGAGTGAGTGAATATTTTATATCATATAAAAACAATATTGGATTATTAAATACATTGTATATAGTACATAGTGTGATATGTATGTGTGTATATGTGTGTGTATGTATATTATATGTATATATTTTATATTGTGTTGTGATTTATCTCTTATATTGTGATGTATATTTTATATTGTGTTGTGGAGGAGCCCAACCGGGGAGTTGAGAATTAGCACCTAGTTAATATAATCTATATTCAACATGTAACTATGTCCGACTGCATTGTCCCTATCAAATAAATAAAATAGACAAAATAATTGTATTGATTTTTATATTAAAAATATAATATATTACTATATATTAAGTGAGCTATTTCCATTCTGATTCCGACCCACAATAATGAATCAACTGATGTCAAATGTGAACTATTGTCATTAACCCTAAAACAGACAGGAGTGGAGAATAAATTGCAAATAATAATTTAATTTTATCACTCATCTCGCCCTGGGAAAAAATATTACCACATTAAAAATATATTTATTCTCAATATTTTGGCTTTCATGAGTGGTGTCTCCCAGGATACGTTGCCCTGTTAACATTTTAACAGATGATAAACCTGTTAATGTTCAATTTGATGAAGATAAACTGCATATTTTTGTATTTTATGTCATTTACATTAGAAATAGCACTTATAAATGTGCTTTTATTCATTTTTAACAATCTCATTTCAAAACAATCTCAAAAATGACACACAAAAACAACAAAGCTTTGATAAATGCTAACTGGATTATGTGGGAACGTCCCAGTACACCCAGTACAGGATGGGGTTAAAATAAGAGTTAAAATAGCTTCCCAGAAATCCACCAGCTGCTCTTAAATATGTCATTTAAAGGATTTATTCAACAGTAGATGCAACAGTAGTAAACTCAAAGTTGTGAAAATCTTTTGTAATTAAGCGGATTAGCAAGGATAAGTCGATTAGTTGCCAACTGTTTGTTAATCATTTTGATTCATTCTTGTAAACTCAGGTCTCAGGTTCCAACTCCTTGAACGTTAAGAAATCCACACAGAATCCTCTTTATCTCTTCTCATAATGTGACCCTTGCACTTTTCCTGAACCAATCAAATGACAACGTTCTTTCTATTTCAGTAATATAAACTAAGATCAGCTCATCAAGGAGGACAATTTACCCAAAGGAATTAAACACTTACTGGAGCCATGTACTGAGAGATAAAACAAATAAAGCATTAACTGATGAATAAGTAGCCTACTCCCATAAACGAATTCAGGAGATAACAAAGTTAGCATATCAGCATAATGTGGCTGAAACACACACACACACACACACACACACACACACACACACACACACACACACACACACACACACACACACACACACACACACACACACACACACACACACACACACTCTCTCTTTCTCCAGTGACATGCTCGCTACTTACGCCCCCTGGCGGCCAGATGATGGCTGTGCTTTTTGTGTGTGAAACCATGCAAATGAATATTTTCTGTCCCTCTTTATTTATCACACACACACACACACACACACACACACACACACACACACACACACACACACACACACACACACAGACAGAAAAGCACATAAGGATATTTAGTATGATACTTTTTATTTTAACTTAAAAAGAGAGTGGATCAAAAACAGGATTCAATAAATTAGAAATAAATATAATTGCTGTAATAATTAATACATACATTATAATTACTCGATTGCAAGAGTCTGACAGAAACAGGCCCTCAAAAGGTTTTCTCTAGAAAATTCTAAAATCAAAATATTGCAACCCACTCAAACCCCATCTCCCAATAAACAAAATAATTGATAAATTAGTAAATAAATAAAAAATAGCTCAAATATTAAAACCTCCCGAATAAAAGTGCAATCCCCCCCTCCCCCGTGTTTCACCTAAAATCTAAGTAGAAATTTAAAATAGGTTAGTGATTTCCCATTTTACAATTTGGAATGTAATATCCCCTTATGAAGATGATAATGTAACTAGTGGTAATAATAATAATAATAATGATAATAATAATAATAATAATAATGTCGCTGTGTCCTGTTCTGTGTTTATCTAAAGTAGTATTCTTTTTGCATTTTTTTCTTGTTTTTTAAATGCTGCTCTTTGTAAACTAAATTATTTACAGGTCATTAGGATCTTCTCCAAAGTCTCTCTAACCTACTCATTTAGTCGTCTTTTTGTATTTTCTTTCTTTTTTTTTTATTATGAAACATCGGTCCCTCTATATTTGTCATGTAATAAACATGTATAGACATGTTAAAGTCTATTGAAGTGATATATCAGCATTTTTCATCAGTACCTTCCACACACGCTTGGTCTGAGTTGTTTTAACGGTACTTAAACACCCTGTTGGCAAATCCCAAGCAGACCATGGTCAAACCAAGCTCTTAGCTGTATGGGTAAGATTACTGACTCGTGTGAGCGGTGTGTATTGTGTCAGCAGATGTGTGTGTGTGTTTGTGTTTGTGCACTTTATGTACATTTGTATATCAGCCTTGTACCATTTGAAGTTCAGTGTTGAGAGCGCATGTGTATCTGTGTGTGTCTGTGTGTGTGTGTGTGTGGCTGCACTCTCCGGACGCTCAAAGGTAGCAGACAGTCTGAAAGCACAATGCACCCTGGGATTCCACCTTGACTGGACTCTGAAAGGTCACCTGTGAAAGGAGGGAGAGTTGGGAGGGTAGAGGGAGTGATACATAAACAAGGAGAGAGGGACAGAAAAGGAGGAAACATGTGTTAGAAGTCGTCGTTGTAAATCCACTGGAGCTCCATGTCCTTCTCTGATCCTTACATCTTGTCAAACATGCCCCTCCCATCAAACACAACTCTTTTGTGTAGGCATCACTGACACTGATATCATAACGTCTTGCAGCAAACTGCAACCTTAGGATGCTCCTGGGTTGTCTTTTCTTTTCAATTTCATCTCGGAGAAGTTCAAACAAGAAAGCGTCATTCACAGTTGTAAACCTCTGTTGTTTCCACAGCAATAAATCATGGTGCTTTAACACATACACACACAGTGTCTGGGTCATGCAACTCAATACAGTGGAAATCCATTATACGTGTTCTTGTGTGAATATGGAAGGTTATGGAAGTGTGTGCTCCAACGTGTCTGGAGGTGTGTGTGTGTGTGTGTGTGTGTAGAGAGAGATGTGTGTAGAGATACAGTATTTGGGGAATATGTGTGGTCTTATGAGCATGTGCCTTGGATCATGGCAAGCAAACACTACTACCGACATGCATCACTCTCTGGCATTTGCAGTTATAGAAATTCTGGGTGACAGTTTTAATCTGGGGGGCAGCAGGTTTTAAGGGTTTAAATAGTAGATATTAGAGAGGTCCATTATACTTATTATCCACAGGGATTTGTACTGTTTGTCTAGAAATAGAAAAATAATATTGGCTGCTATGTGATGATGCTTCCATGCACCCACCTGATTGCAGCCACACATTTTACTCTCTTTGGTTAAATTTGGGGTTTGTGGAGAATTAAATTTACCTCAAAATGAAGATATTGTCCATTTTCTGTGTTATTTTCTCCCAGAATTCCTATAGTTGAAGGCTGTTCTCCAATAAGCAAGAGGCACTTGTTTTTCCACTAACCAAATACCCCTAACCTCAAAACACAAGCTAGAGGGATTCAAAAGAAGAGGTCTGGATGGAGAGAAGTGAAGAGAGAATTTGACAGAAAAATGGAGAACGAGTAGGAAAGTATGAGGAGGACTGGAGGAGGAGGAGGGGGGGGGGAGTAGTGAAGGGGAGAAACACCACAAAAGCAGTGATAGAAGATGTAAAAGACCAAGAAAAGGAAACGAAAGGAGCAAAAAACTGAAGTGTCACATCAAACAGTGTAACAAGTCAGAATCCAGGATTACAAACCCAGCCTATCAGAGTACAGCTCAACAAAATGCATGCTAGCCCAAAATAGTGTGTTTTTGTCATTAAGTTTAATTAGCCATGTCTACCCCCCCCCAACCTGTAGGGTCCATGATATAGACCGTTTTGTAGCCATATTCAGGTTTTATCTGCTGCATTCTGTACTGCATAACCATAACATAACCTCCCATGGTTATAATAGTTCATTCTAAAGTATTTAGTATTTTACCATCAAATAATTACATGATATTCTGCAGTAAACTGTAGTGCTGCTCTACCGTTCTCCACCATTCCACTATGGAAACCTCTGGAAGCTTCTCTATACACACACCAGTACAACAGGGATTATGCACTCGTGTATTACACACTAGCTGTAACACAGACACATATGTACACATAGATGCCCACGCTCACTACTTTGCCCAAACAATTTGTTTAAAAAATAATGACACCAAACAGAACACTACAGAAACTGATCAAAAACAAAGCTGCAAAAAAATAACAAGCGTTGCTACAGAATTTATGATAGTACTATACAAATGATTAAGTATATCAAATATCCAATCAAATTGATTCTGAGTACAGTCCTGGCTATTGACAGTTATTGATCAGTATGTGCACAGGCCAATACAAAATAAAGTCACAATGCACCAAACACAGTCTGTGGTCACTACAGCAACAGGACATGCAGGTCAACGCATGGCTGGTTGCTCGAGGTGACAGAACAAAAATTGCCAAGGGCAACCAACACAGGCAATCAATCGCCACAGCAACCCAAACACAGGCCAACCAATCAACTTACAACAATGCGAGAGGAAGGGGGGGTCAGGGCTTTATCGGTCACTAGGCAACCATTGCCATAGCGATGGGGTCCTCGTGAATTATGATTGGACGGAAGGATCTTGGGTGAGGTAAGTTGCCGTTTCAGGAAAAGATCAAAACAGCAGGAAAGAAAATAAATAAGATTGTGAAAGAAAATAAAAAGGAAAACAATATTTTAGTATTTTCACTTTTCCTGAGTTGATTAAATTGTTTTCATATGAGTAATGCATTGCATATTCACAATGTCATATTGTTTTTTTTTCTTAACTTTCAATTAGCGTTGTAGTGTCAAAGCTGAAGCTACCTTGTCCACTTCTTTAAACTGATGTCATTTCATCCTCCTGCTCCCCCATTGCCCCCTAGCCTCTTCCTGCTTGTTTCCTGCTCCCCCAGCATACAACACCTCTTTAATGCCATGTCACTCTTCACCTTTTCACTACCACCACCTCACCTCTCTTAAATTGGTCCTCCTCCTCCCAGTTGTCATTCAGTATGGGCGATTGGCATCTTTGGGCCTTTTGAGCTGCACCTTCAGTCTTTTCATGCCGATTTGAAAGCCATTCATCGCCTGGATGGCGGCCTGAGCACTGGCTGGGTTATCAAAACTCACAAATCCTGGAAAAAAGGGAAAAGGGAAAAAAAAGAGTGTGAGGGACAAAGAAAACCTAATTCACTTTATCTCATCCTAATGTAGATACAGCATGGGGCACTGCGGTTTAAAATGTAAACAGGCACAATATTTCATCCCCCACAGAGCCACCCCCCCCTTGTTTTTCACTTGTCCTTTCCTCTCCCCGATACATCAGCTGTCTCCTTTCCCTCCCTCTTTCTCCCCCGTCTGTGTGTCTCACCGAAGCATTTGCTCTGGTTGGTGGCACGGTCAACAAACACCTTAGCTGAGATGACATTGCCAAAGGGCAGGAACATCTGCAACATCTCAGAGTCACTGAATTCCTGAGGCAGGTGGTAGATGAAGATGTTACAGCCCTCTGGACCTGGGGAACACACACAAACACACACACACACGCACAGAGACACATTAGACAGAGTGTGATAAATGGTTTCAGGCTAAAACCTTGTGATAAACAACTTTAAGTAAGATCATTGGAGAGATGGGTGTGGCCCCATCCAGACAGGAAGTCTCATCACCTTCTCTCTGCTGCTGTTGCTGGGGCTGCTGGTGTTGCTGGGCAACCAGTGTTGGCTGCTGGGGGAACGGCTGCCCGACCAATCCGTAGGCAGCAGGATACGCCGCTATTGGGAGAGACAGACAGTAACATAATCTGATTGGGCGAAACCAACAGGTGGCAACATCGCAGCATCCAATGGAATCAGTTTGTGAGAACTGAAATGTCTCCTGCTGAAGGTGAAAACTATTAAGTGAATAGAGTCTGCTAAACAATGACATTGTTGAAGGGAGACTGGGCACAACAGTCCCCTTCTATTTAGTGGTTATGTATCCTGTACACAGTTGTTGTTAATGTATGATTATCTGTATTAGCAGCCAGTAGTGTGTCTCTGGCATAACAATGTAATCAGATAAATCGGTGGTCTGAGTTCAATCAGTACATAAAAAAAAAAAATCAATTACCCTTGAAGCACTTTCACCCTTGAAAGGATAGCAGCCAAACTAAAAGCAGATGACTGGCCTTCTTTGTTCCCCATTCACAATAATTCTGAATATCCTGATTCACTGTAATAAACCCAGTGGTACCTCATTCAGGGGGCTTCGGCTGACCATCCCCTTCATTACACCTGTTGCTTATTTGCTTATTAGATTATAGAGTGTGTGGCAGTAGATAGTGAGAATTTGGCAAATTGTCTGAGTTGCTTTAACATTTGAACTGCTTCCTTTAACCTGCATTTCTGCTGCTTATGTTATACACTGTTTGTAAATAGACCATTTTGCACTCCATAAATCTGCCTCTTGACCAGGCATTGTTCCCTTTACCCCAATTTCTACTTGTGTGCTGTTAGCTAGAGATAAATACATTTAAATAATTTAGAGAAAAGAGACAACTGCTCAGCAGCCCAATCTGTCTACACACCGACCTGTGTAGTGCTGCATCCCTGCATATGCCTGCTGCAGTGGGTCCAGTGCTGCTACTGGACTCTGAGCTGGAGAATGGCAAAAAGAAAAAGAATAGTGAGGATAAAAAAATACAGGATGATAAATCTAAGTTCCCCCTAGTTTGATGTGTAAATTATAAATGTTTATATGCTTTATAATTATATAAATACCTTGATATGGATGGACACCATTGGTATATAGTGTTTCTGTAGCTTGTTGTCCATTGGTTGGGGTTGGCACACTGCTGTAACCGTTCACTCCCATTGGTGGAGGGAGAGCCTGCACAGGTGTTGCTGCAATAGTTGGTGGAGTGTTTGTACCTACAGACATGGATCATCCACAGTAATGAGTGTACTTCATCACAAATCTTATTTAAATATCAATGATTATACCTGATATGTAGCCCTTCACAATGCTTAGCTATGCTTTATTTATTTAAATATTAAGGTAAATTCATGCAAAACAAACTGAATATCTAAAAGCCTCAACATTTCTCATGAGTTTCAGTTGTAAAAGTCTGCTGATAGTAAAATGCATTAATGTTTTGTTTTATAATGTGTCTGAGAATACAAAAAATCCATGTGTGAGTATGCATGGCATGTGTGTGTGTGTGCGTGTGCTACTGAGCCTACCCGAGGACGGCGTGATGGGTGTAATGGGTGTGGCAATGATTCCGTTGGCATTGAGTGCCGCCATCTGCTGCATCTGTACGGCGGCAACTGTTGCCACGGGGGACAAGTACGCTGACTGGGCAACCAGGGCCTGCTGTTGGACAAGCTGTAGACAGGGAAGAAAACAGAGAGGGGAAGGGGATGGAGAAAAAGAGGGGGAGGAGAGAGGAAGAGGAAAAAAGTGAGAGAGGACAAAGACAGTTAAATGCATATGGGGAAAAGAGAGAGAGGGAGACAAAGAGGAGGAAAAAATGATAGGAAGGGACAGGGAGAGGGAGTGATGGAAGAACAGATGAATAGAGATCTAATTACAAGGCCATTATGTCCTGAGTCAGTGGGTTAATGGTTGTGTGTTGCGGGAAAGCTAATGCCAGATGACGTATGTTCTGTTGTCTGGGTAATAACATTAGCCCCAATTAGACCACTGATAGCCTCTTCAAACTTATTACATCCTTTCATAAGCACAGCACTCCCCTTATAAACTTGGTGTGTATTAGTGTGTGCTACTGCAGTGAGTGTGTATGAGTCTATGCATGCATGCGCTACTTGCCTGTGCGTTGACCGCCTGCGTGTAGGCATTGTAGGCGGGGAAGTTGAGGGTCATGGGGCTGAAGATGCCGAGCTGGGAGGCCACCTGCTGCATCCTCCTCAGCCCCCGCTCCTTCTCTGTGTCGGCAAACTTCACCACCAGACTGGACGATGCTCCCTGTGCACAGAGACATGGAGTCAGGTGTGAGTTTAAACTACAGCTCCTGCTACATTGTGTTCATGTGTTCACGGGAGGCTTCATGTTTATTATTCACTCATTTTCTCTATGCATTTAATAGATTTACAGGGTCACACAAGGCTCAAGCCCAGGACTGGATCAAAGAAGACAGGTACATTATATTACTGTGAAGAATCCTTTCATCACGTTGGAAATTAAATTCAGTTCCCAAGATTAAAACAAAAAATGTTTACAGTTCAGAAGAATTCAGGTGCTAATGATTAACATTCATGTGGCATGGAGAGAAATACACACACGTGGTATCTGCAGTTCTAGTTCCTGACTAACACAGACACATTGTTGTGATCAAAGGACAAGACTTGACTACATTTCATCGTGATTACATGAGATAGACAAAGATTGAATGATTCATTGACTGGTTTCACAGAGCTTAATTGACTGATTGACTTAACTCATGGTAGTTAATGTATGGCTCTCTGCTGGGCTGGGCTGTCCTTGAAACAATTTCCCAGCTGTTTCACCGTAAATCAGTGTCTCAACACAGAGCTTACAGTAAATTAGGAACTTAATTAAAGACATTGTCAATATAATATAACTCAACCTATATACATTTTATTCACCATTACATATATTACTACCTAGGGAAAATTTAAACCTTTCATTCAGCCTGACTTATACACATGTATTTGCAAAATAGGAGGAAACTTAAATTCCAAAAGGAAGCCCATACAAACATGATGTCATTTATGCTTCCCTTGTGTGTTTGTGTATATTGTATGACTCTGTCTTTAATCAATTATAATCAAGTATAAGTGTTTAACTTACAGGCATTGTGCGGCTCCCATGCAAGCTGTTGATTGCAGCCTGGGCTTCAGTGTGTCCCTGGAATTTTACAAATGCGCATCCTGCAATGGCACACAGACATTAAATCACAGACAACTGCCAGAAGAAAAGAAATGAAGGTTGTTTTGGTGTGTGTGTGTATGTGTGTGCGTGCGTGTGTGTGTATGTGTGTGCATGTTACCTTTGCTGGTGCCGTCGGGCCCTCTCAACACAGTACACTCATCTATGCTGCCAAAGGGCTCAAACAGCCTTCTGACGTCTTCATCGCTCTGTTGCTTTCCCAGCATGCCGACAAACAACTTCCTGTCCTCTGAGAAACCAACACAATATTGAGGAAGGGAAAGAATTAAACCAACATACTTTATTTCCCGTAAGCCAGTCACAGCTCAGTGGATAAAATGGTCGAAATTCAACCCATATCTGTCAATTGTATTTGTGTAGGGTGTGACCAACTTTGTCCACCAGGGAGCAGTGTTCACTACAGAGAGAGCTGAGAGCAGGGCAGTGGGTAGAGTGGTTTTATGTGTTGTCTCTGTGTAGGAGTGGAGGTAACCTGCCAAGCACCCTGTTGACTACTTTCTATCTCCGTCTGATCCGTCTCGACACCGAGCCATCTCTCTGTCACACTGGAATGTATTTGTATGCATGTGTGTGTACGTCAGTGCGTGCTTGTCTCACCTCCTCTGCCCTCGCTGTCAGCTGGTTTCACCTGGATCGGCCGATTCATCTGGGGGACAAACAAGAAGGAACATCGACACAGATGGTCAACACAAACAAGTTTCTCTCCGTTAGTTTCAGCACAGGATGTATTATGGTGTGTGTTTTGTGATTTTTATGTGGGACACTAACAGAAATAAGTAGCACTAACAGGATTTCATAGCAAATAAAAACAAACATGTAACAACCGAATGAATATCCAAGTAAAAATCTATTTATTTATGTATTAGACAAGAATTTACAACATTGATGATGGTGTGTTCCTATGTGTTTTAAATCAAGGTTAGCAGGTGACAGGTGCACCTCAACACTGCCCCTGTCTGCTCTCTTCCTGCGTCAGAACACACAACCCGAT
Source organism: Lepturacanthus savala (assembly GCA_030544235.1). NCBI lineage: Eukaryota > Metazoa > Chordata > Actinopteri > Scombriformes > Trichiuridae > Lepturacanthus > Lepturacanthus savala. The sequence continues at coordinate 28,363,006 of CM060467.1, forward strand.
CTCTGATCAAAATCTATTTCTGATCTCTCTTTCTCTCTCTCTCACATGCACGCACACGCACATACACGCGAATATTCAGAATGGGGTATGAGGGGGATTGAGAAGTGACAAGATTAAGAATGCAGGCCAGCTGATCTGGATTACAGAGGAACTACGGATTAGATGAGGGACAAGAGTAGGTTGAGATAAAGACAAGAGCGAGTGGGAGAGGGGAGGGCGTGGGGGGATAGAAGGAGAGAGATTGTAGTGGGATGAGATGACAAAGTGTGTGAAAGGAACAGGCGCAGTCAGCTAAAAATAAAAGGATGGAGAACGGGAGACAGAGAGGGAGGCCTGGGGGACCCCGGCTGACTTCGACCGACTGAAAGGGCAGGTGGAAGGCCAAAAGGAACCCAGGGAGTGAATGGGAACGCTAGAAAAAGAGGCATTACATGAGGAGTGAGACGGCGAGTGGAAGGATGAAAGCAAAGCTGCCCCTGAGAGGATGATTCAAAAAGAACAGAAAGGGAAACAGGGGGGAGGAGCGGGGCGTGATTCGGTCGTGACTTGCTCTGTCTAAAAAATGTCACGACTACAGAGATGCATCGCCTAGAGAGTGAATGCATGCATACACATACACACTCTGGATGGCCCTTCAATGCATATACTGACACATGGGTTTGTCACACACACACACACACACACACACACACACACACACACACACACACACACACACACACACACACACACACACACACACACTGCTTAGTCATAGCACTGAGGCAATAAGACAGAGTGTTAATGCCAGAGGGATGGGGTGGGGGAGGAGAAGGGCTGCAGAGTGATGGTGATGAAAAGGAGGGAGCAATGGAAGGAAGAAAAAGAAGAGAAAGGATGGAATGCATCTCAGAGAGAAAAGAAGAAGGTGAAGGATGCGAGAGGGGTGGATTAAAAAATGGGAGGGACATTCACTGACTAAGTAAAGGAAGAGAAGGGGAAAAATAGCAACAACAACAACAACATGCTCTTGTGGCTGACACTCCCATTTTTTGAATCCACTACGGTCATGCTTTGAAATGTCGCTCAAAGCAAAGCGATACAAAGGTGATATTTTAACATTATGATCAGCCATGCTTAGATTTAAAGTTCCACACTCTGCTGCAACAAAGAGTAAATGCTACTAATTAACACACTGTCATGCTGCCGGTCAAAAAGTCATCTATGAACAGGTACACCATAACAACAACAAGGGGGAAAAAAAGAGAGGGAAGGTAAGGAATGGACAGAGGGAAGGAGGAGGGGGAGGGAGGGGATGAGAAGGAAGAAGGGAGAAAGGTCCCAGTGGGGTGTTAAGGCAATGTAATGAAGCTGGTAATTGAGGAGAGGGCAGAGCAGAGAGAGACTGATCCATACATTTGATTAATCAGCTCTTAGCTGTCACCACAGAGCTATTGATCTAAGGCAAGGCCATCACACACTCAGGAGACACAAACCACACACAGATGCAAACACATTGTTCACATAAAGCAGGCGCGCACGTCTACACACACACACACAAACACACAAGGTCTGTAGAGGAAGGGATGATGTACATTTTTAACCTCACACCTTTATTGACTCGAGCTGTCAGCTTAAACATAACCTCGTCGAAAACACACACACACACACACTCCGCCCCAACAATTTTCTGTGACCTTGTATTCACACTGTCCATCCATCCATCCATCCATCCATCCATCCATCCATCCATCCATCATATCCCAGTGCTGGTGTTATTGCTGTCCATCCACACTGCCATCCATCTTCGCTATCAACTCATCGATCAGTCCCGTCTTGTTCATTGATTTCGTGCTGTGTTGTAGAGCCGGCTGATTGTAGCGAGATTTGTGTCCACTAACCCTTTCTCTATCCGTCTATCCATCCATCACCTCTTCCATTTCTTCCTTCATTAAGCCTATTCAAGCTCATCCCTGTGACCATAAAACAGACTAAACTAATGATTCCAAACTAAGCCTTATCAATCAGGGCTGATCAATCTAATCTGAGTGTATATGTGTGTGTGTGTGTGTGCGTGCATGTGTGTGTGCTTTGAACTGTCTTGACCTTTTAAAATAGCATCCACCTCATATGAATTTATTCTCATAGGTAAAGAAAGACAGGAGGAAAAACGGAGAGGAGACTGAGTAAAGCAGCAGGTGAGAGCTCCACACTGCTGCTACAAAGACAACACAATGGCATTGGAAAATTGGCATGGCAACCAACTCGTTGTCATGGCAATCATATGACGGCATAGTGGGTAGGTAAACAAGGATGCTGGTTGCCAAGGGTGACTGCTGTGATCTTCTGGTAAACAAAGAATGTGTGCTGGAGTACGCTTCACTGGCTGCTCACTAGTAAAAAAGAGAAATGAGCATTGAGTGTCAGTAAAAATGAATGGGAACATGAATAAGATGGGAAATTTATGAGAATAATGGAGAAATGTGGGCCGTATGTAGAGGAGTAAGTAAGTGTGTGTTGGCTCTGATCGAGAGAGAGAGAGAGAGAGAGAGAGAGAGAGAGAGAGAGAGAGAAGAGGTGAGGGAACTGAATCTATATTGTAGTAGAGTCATTAAAATTCCCTTGAGCCCGAGAGAAAAATGCAAATAAAGTACAGTCCCTGCGAGTCAGTCACAGCGTACTCTGTCTTTCTCTCTCTCTCCTTCGCGCCAACACCACCACCACACACTCCTTTCAAGTCAAATTACCCTCTAATTACTCACGTTCCAATTAAGACTTAATTAACAGTAACCATCTGCAAACGTGTGCGTGTACAAGGAGCTGGCTTCATACTGTAATGTGTGTGTGTATGTGTGTGTGTGTGTGTGTGGTTTGATCCGTCCTGCAGCAGTGTACTGAACAGAGTTTCTCTAAGAAGAAGATGAAAATCGTATGAGAGCAGCGGAGTGGCCATGCATGAGGGCCGAGATGTGTGATATATGATGGTGTGTGTGATCTCCCATGTCCGTTCTACCCAACCCTGCATGCAAACACGATGCCATTTGCACGCTGTGGTGCCAACACTAATAAACACACAGTGCATGTCACACACACACACCATCGCTACACACTACAGTACATGTTTCCCCCAGCACTCAAGCACCCGCTGTTTTTTCACACAGAAACAAACACATACTACACACATACAGTTAATCTTACTCCCTGCAGTAATGCAGAGAGGATTGTGCCAGGATTAGGGGATATTAAATCCTTGGATTATCCAATCAAATCGCATTCTACCCCCTCCCCTCCCCCACACACACAAAATCATGGAGCAAACCATTGCCCCACATCATGAGGGTAGGGGGGTAGTATATGTGTGTATATGTAAATGTGTATACATGCACTATCTGAAACAGGGATTATATGACAGTATTGAATCAATATAATTATTTTGGTCTTTTTTTCCTTTTTTTATCATGAATGAAAAAATTCTACAAAGAGAATAAAATGCTCCCGCAAACTGAAATATAAAACTGTGCAGCACGACAACAGAAAAGGTTTGTGTGTGTATACTGACACACAAACACTCAGGCTCTCTCTTCATCTCTCTCTTCTTGACACACACACACAAATGCACACACCCTTCCCCCATTCAATCTCCCTCAGGAACACTCCATCCACACAATTTCAGATGTCCATTTTCCCGAGTGCGTAAGAAAGGAAAACTATTTTTATCCCTCCTCCACGATCTAGCTTTATTTCTCCCCCATCCTCGATTCCTTTTCCTCTTTCCACTCTCAACTCCGTAATCCCTCCATCTTCTGCCAGATGACACACGGTTATCTCTGCTTTCCTTTTTTTCCCCAATCCGTCCACTCTTCTCTCTACATCTCCACCTCTCTCTGTCACATTCATTTCCTTCTCTCTTATTTTTTTGTGTGAAACCAAAATTGGGCAGTGGTAAAAGCAGAACAAATCACAGATTTGCTAAAATACTGGTTCTATGTTGATTCAAATGCAAATTCTTTTGCAAAAGATAATGTATTGTTGATCTATTGCAAGATTATAGACTGTGTTGCATAAGCAAAATGGCTTTCTGGCTTTAACAGTGCATAAAGGAGCTTGGTAATGCTGCAAAATGAAATATCACAGTTTCTTCTGAATGACTATTTTAGTGTTGATGGAGATGACTGGTGCTTTCAATAGATATTCACACAAAAGACGTAGTTTATAGTATGGACTACAGCTAAAACAAAAGGATTTGGCAACTATTCCAATGATTTCAGTCACATTTAAAAAAAATGTTAAACATTCTCTGCTTTGAGCTAGTTATTTTTTTGGCTATACATCAATTATTTTTACCCACTTATCTTCTGCAGGGTCACAGGGTGATTCTACTTGCCTCATTCAATATTAAACTGAATATCTTTTGGGTTTTAAAAAAACAAGCAAACAAAGAAACAATTTTAATATGTTGCCTTGAATTCTGGAAATAATAATAGACCATTTTCATTTTCTGAAAAGCAATTATTTAAGAAAATGGTCTGTGGATAAATCTGTAATGCAAATTATTATTAGTTGCAGCTCTATCTATGTCCATTGTCCCTGTTAAATAAACAAACGAATAAAGATATGATGATCCAATACGTAGAGACATTTTTCATTTAACTAATCTAGAATGAATTCACAATTTTGTGAGTGTGTTATCATTTCAGTAAAACTGTGGAGCCACAGTTGTAGCATTAACTGCATGATGAACCTCTGTGTGTGTTTACTGATCCAGTTTCCTCTCATTCACAGCTGGATGAAGACGTTGAGCTGTGAGAAACAGAGAGAGTGAGCGGGAAGGTGCAGCCCGGCTCCACCCCTCCTCTCTCCTGTCTCACTATCTCGCCACGTTAGGCTTTGCATCCCCCAGGTTACCTAGCAACCTGGCATCTCGCTCAGCTCCGTCGCCAGGCAACGGAGGCCTGCAACCATAATACAACCTCCCGAGCAGCCCATCCCCCTGCTCTCATCCCTCCTTCCTCTGTCTTTCTCATTCCATTCTTCACACCTGAGAAGTCTGCCCTCCTTCTCCTCCACTCAATACTTTATCTGGCAGTTAACCCTTTAGCAGCCTCTCTACTGGAGCATGGATTACCAACATATTCTCTCCTCTGCTTTGCTTTTTATCACCCGCCATAGTAATGGTGTCAAACCATGCATAAAGCAGAACTAACTACCCTGTTGATTTGTATAATATTATGCTGTTTTTGTAAAAACCCCACTGAGAACATTCTGCATGCAGCAGTGGAGCACTCACTGAAATTTGATCCTTTGGATTTAGTCCAACATAATCCAACAGCACTATAGCGGATAACTGTTAGACCTATGCACTTGGACCTTCTTTCTATTTTAGGGAATATAAGTCCTTTGGGAAATGAGCTGGTGAATTAAAAAGGCTGCTCAAAGCCATACAAATTCATGATTGCAAAAATCTCATATTCACTAAGATTATATTCAATACGCCGCCAGTGACACATTTTTTGGATACTCAGATAGTTACAGCATTAGGCAGAATCCCATAAAATTAAAGTAAGCCAAATATGCAAGTAACTTTTAGGTTCTTAGGGAGAATTAACTGAATAGAAAGAAATATATTTTTGCCCTCTGAGGTTTATATATATATTTTAATTTCATTTTAAATTTGTGCTTCTTTTTTATTGGGGAACTTATTAAGCCACATTTATATTTATATAAATATAAGGTGTTGGGTTATATGCTCCACCTTTACTTAATGATAAATATTTGTCTCATTATTTCCAGGACAATATCTTAAGATCACATTAATGTATTCATCTATCCACGTAATTTTTAGCTTCCCTTGTACATTTTCTCTTTACTCTTTCTGATTTTACATCTTTGCCTGACCTCATTGTGTGTTTTTACAAGGAAAATTGATTGAAATAGAGATTTTAGCATTCAGAAGAAACATTGTAAAGAGATACTCACGCTAATACAGACAATATACTGGCCTATACGTTTATATGCTTAAAGATTAAATTTCTAACATGTCAGTTATATCAAAACTTAGTTTTGATATATAGGATGTGTGCACATTTCTAAACTCATTCCTAAATATCTATAATATGAACTAAACTAAGCCTGAGATTGTTTGAACAAAATCTTAAAGCTCTGAGTTTACACAGACCTGCATTCACTGCTCATCATTACAAGTTCCTATATCACACAAGAGATTTGTTATAAGAAGGTCTAGGTGTTATATAAACACTGGCCCATAGTTCAACACTGTCAATTCAGAGAGAAATGCAACCAGAAACTGCATGTTAAAATAAGCATTCTGGACTAACCCGTGATTTGTGATGTCACAACTATACAATCACCAACTACTCCCCCATTCACTGCCATTCAAATTAGCCAATCAGAGGAGTAACTCGTTAATATAATGAGACAGACACCAAATAACCTGTTCTTTCTAGAGCTCCAGAGAGAATCTTTAGATAGATCTACCTTGAGAGGATGTTGTACTTAAAATCATAAATAGATATTGTTAGTGATTGAAGAAACCCTACGAAAAGTAAACAATGTAGTGTGCTGATCTCCGATGTTAGTGTGTGAATGGCACCATGAAGCTCCAGCTTTACCTTGTGGTCAGTGTGAAAAGGTCATTACAGCAGGTTGAAGTGTGGTTGGACAGGAGACGTCAAAGCAGAGGTCACACCCCCAGTTCAACTAAAGTCCTGTCATCCCCTGCTTCGCCTAATCACACACACACACCCACACACACACACACACACACACACACACACAGACAGCAGTGGCCCCCTCTGACAGATGTCTCTGTTTAAACTGACAGAAGTGCACCCTGACTCCCTCCCACTCCTCCTCCACCACCCAGAAAAGACCCTTTCTTACACACACCACCCGCCAGCCCTTCCTCCATGCTCATTATGGCAAACTTTTGTCTTGTTTCCTCCTTCTCTCTAACCCGACCTCCTCTGCTCCTCCCCTGTCTCACCCTGCCCCCTCCCTGTCTATGCAACCCTATTCATGCCAAACCTCCTCATGGCCCTCCTCCACTGCTCTTAACCCTCCTTTTCATTCAAACAAATTCACACACTCATTCACCCCTCTCCGTATGGGCCCGGCTCTGTACGTCTATCTCAGTGCAGACACATAAATATTACATGTTAAAACAAGGTGTCTAGATTAGAGGCTTTGGTGTTTAGTCCAACAGTTTCACATGGACAGATTGAAACATGCCAACATCATCTCTGACTTTCCATAAAGTGAAGTGAAGAGGATTTTTTTATATGGAAGTAATGGATAATTACTTACAATTCACATTTGTTTAATCTTATATGTTCTGGGAAAATTAATATTTAGAAAATTTCAAAAGCTAGAATTAAATCTAAAATGTCTTGAAAGTATTTGAGGCAGTAGACATGTTTTTGTAATAAAATATGTTTTCCAGATTCCTGAGACAGCATCAAAAGTCCAATTCTGACTGCAGTGTAATTTATCCTTAATGATTTATGACATTGGGCAAACTGAAGGTTTAGAAACAATGTGATCACATCTGCAACGCATTTAAATTAAAAGTTTCTAAAATGTCACATTTCCTTGACAAAATAGAGTCATAGAGTTAAAAAAAATACATACATGCAGATGGTGGCTCCCAAAATGTACAGAAAGGATCCGATAAGATCTGCGGTTGGACGTAGAAATGGGTGGCTGTTACAGTAACTGAAGTTAAAAGGGAGGGATGTTTGCTATGTGATCTGGCAAACTCAGTGACACTGCTCAATGATCAAAGCCTGCTCAAGTGCAAATGCAGAGATCTGGGCATCTGTTGAGGTCCCTGCGTTTAAGTGATTTTTTGGCACACTCTGCTTTCTGGCACCTCTTTTCTTCCTTGATAAATCCTTAAAAATCCAAATACATAAATGAGATACTCTGCCCATATGCTTACAATAATCAGTCACATTCAGCAGCCAGTTTTTCAACAGAAAATAAATATTTACTTTTGATTACAGTCTATTTATTAATATGAATAACATTGATCTATTTATTTAGATAGCCATTACATTAAGATGGAACATGCTGTGATTTTGGAACTCATCACCTTAAGTGTGCAGCTTGCAGCCAGCCACATAAGCCGATGTGTGAATACAATACATTTAAACGGATACAATAAAGTCGCACAAACTGCGCTTTCACTCAGGGTTTCAAATGAGCTTTAAGTTGGTCCAGTGTCAAATGAAATAATGATGACTGATTATTGAAACTAAACCTTCTTTTTAATTCTATGAATGTGTGAACTAGGCCCTGTAGATTTTTTATAGCTGGCTGGATATACAAAACAGATGGTATGTGATATGGACTCAACTCAACTTTGGGCTACTTTAAGAGCTCAGCATCTGAGAGCCACAGATTTGGCAGTGAACAATCACAGAACCCTGGTAATCATGAGCCCATATCCATGCAAACATTATTTTCAGACTGGCCAAGATACAAATGTTTGTGTGTGTGTGTGTGTGTGTGTGTGTGTGTGTGTGTGTGTGTGTGTGTGTGTGTGTGTGTGTGTGTGTGTGTGTGTGTCAGACCTTAAAGAGGCAGGCGCTCTCCAGGGTCAGACTTTTATGAGGCTATGATTAGATTCTGCCTCAATTTTGTGGTGAAATATGAGGCTGGCACTCTTTCTCTCTCCATGTTGCATAAATGCACTCGCATGTACACACACACACACACACACACACACACACACACACACACACACACACACACACACACACATACACAATAACTTTTGTGTAAAACAAACAGCCTAAATTCCCCCTTACCTGTACATTACCCCATACAACCAACATACCCCCTTTTTCATTTCACTCTCTTTGACTCACCCATTTGCTTGCTACTTCCTACTCTCTCTCTTTCTCTCTCTCTCTCACACACACACACACACACATACACACACGCACACACAATTGTACACCTGTCCCTCTACTCTCTTCCCATCCCACACACAGTGAGGATAAAAATAGAGAAACAGACTGAGGGAGGGGGGGCGATACACATCACAAACTCCATCAGGCGGGGAGAGATAGAGGCAGAGGGATGGCAAAGGAGGAAGAGACAGAGAAAATGAAAGAGAGAGAGAGAGAGAGTGAGATAGGGAGCTGGGGTCTGTTCTAAATTGAAAGTGCAGCAGTAAGCAGTGAAGGGGAATAGTAAACAGTGCTGCTGACCACATAAATATGCTAAATTAGCCTACAAAGTCGCCCTAGTGGATAATTGCTCATCATAGCTTTGCCCCATAGGGAGGCTGCCTGCCAGGCATCTTAGATTCCACCTGGAAACACACATACAACATACATAACATGCACATGTTACATGTCCCGAGTAGATCTGATAAACATCAACTACAAGTAATACTAGACGATGGACAACATGCTAATATGGTGCCTAGCTTTGAGAAAAGCAACATAGGAAGGAAAAAAAACATACTATGGGCATGAAGGAACAAGTATTTTTTTCCATGTTTCATGTGATGTCATCAGTTCATTTCTATGTATTCGGCTGCCATTTAACAATAAATATATAACAATAAATAAAGTGATCCATGTGTGAGCTGGTGTAAGTGTATTCATCCAGGTCCATGTGAGTCCATACTGTGCATGCATATAAAATACAGCTTGTTCAGCCCTGGACATAAATAACAAATTATCTCTTTCTCTCTTTCGATCCAGGCTCAATAAACTACACAACAGCTCCTGAATGTTGCCATGATCCCTCAGTAGGCCTGGAACCGTTCCAATTTATCAGCTTAAGAACGCTGTCATACCATATGCATTTAATCAATATCACCACAGCAAACTTTTATTATATTGTTCATAAGTGCATCGACCCTCTGCCGTATCAGTTATTGTTAACTACTTGTCTTGTATTGCTTCTCCTGCCTTTTTAATAATTCAGTAGGCATCCAGTGTGTCGTCATGGGCGGCGTGATGTGTGTATTTGTGTGTGTGTGTTTGGCTCTAATCAAAGAACAGGGAGCAGAGTGCTGCCTGGAGAGCAGTGAAGCATGACAACACACACCTGGTAAGCTGCTTATCACACTTTAATTTCACCTACACTCAGATCTGCGGATGCCAGCATCACCAAACCGAAGTGTAGGCGTGTTCATGTGATTGTGCACATGTATGTGCATGTACACACACTTGTACATACATGTGTGTATACGAACACTCGGTGTACGTTGTTTGAAGTAGGACGAAGATGAAGGGAGCGATAAATGCAGAGAGGAGAGCGCAGATTAAATGGAGAGAGAGATATCAACAGGAAAAGAACAAAAGAAAAGAGATAAGGGGAAAGATAATGGAGGAAATACAGCAGCAGTAGGCCTGGAAGAGATGGAGAGATAGAGAGATGGAGCGATAGAGAGGGTGGAGGGAGATGGGAGGTTAAAATCTAACCAGGCCGTGGGTGAAGTGTGGCATGATGAAAAGAGTGAGAGGGAAGAGGAAGGGATTGAGGGGATGAAGATGAAGCAAGGACAGTTTTTTTAATGAATACTGGTCCAGTAAATTCTGTATCTGAATGTGCATAATTATGTATTTGATATATCTAACTGAATATGGAAGTATTTAATGCCACATGTCTGAGTCTCTGAAGTGAGAAAAGCTATGAGAACTATGAGAACACAACATAAGACATGAAAAAGTAATATTATCTATGGAGGTAGGTGGTGTAATCTATGATTCAATTTTCTTTTGTCATATAGTGCACACTTTTTTCAATGATGAAAAAAATCAGTGGTTTACAAACAACTTATATTACACTAAAAACAGGTAATTCAAGTACAAGTAACTACTACTTAGTATTAAATATTACTACTACTTACTTTGATTAGGTACTACTTCATTATTATTTAACTACTGGTAAGTTATTGGGAAAAATAATGTCAAACAAATTCTACTGAAAGAATATTTAATCAAAAGCATAATAAAAATGAGATAAAAAATGATGAATAAACAACATTCTGTATCCAACTTTCACTTAAGCATCCCCCCTCCTGGCACTGTCCTACATTATTCTGCTGCTACAAAGAGCTCATGGGGGATGTCATGTCCTTCTAATGGTTCTCCTGGAAGCAAAGTTTTACAGCTCTGAGACCAGCCCCCCTGAAATTGTCAACTAGAGGCTGAGCCCTGACCTCTGACCTTGGACACACGCCATCATCCTACTGCCACCGTCCCTCTGGAATAACGAGACAAACACTAGTCACAAACCCGGTCAACGGTTTACCTCTCGCCCCTTGAACAGCATATATTAATACTGCATATGTGCTTGGTGGTGATACTTATTTATATCACTTATTTGTCCTGTCCAGCTCACTTAATAAGCAATGTTGGACATTATTTTAATTAAGCATCAACATTATAAGAGCAGAAATTACAATTATTGGATACATTTTTTTACCTTCTCTCCACTCTATTCCTGTTTGGTGCAACCCCAGCATGCAAATGTGAATGAAGAATTCAATTTTCAAGTGCAAATAAGCACTGATACGTGACAGCTAAACATGAAGTCTTTCATGTGGATGCATCCCAGAGGGAATCTCTGCACCGTATCTAATACACCAAAACATCTGTGCGCGACAGTGGGACTTGCTTGTGGTTCCGCTGTTAAATTTCTGCCACTGTGACTAATAAAATGTCTCTCTCTCTCTCTCTCTCTCTCTCTCTCTCCCTCCCTCTCTCTCTCTCTCTCTCTCTCTCTCTCTCTCGCCTCATCCCATGCTCCCTCTGTGCTCCCCTTTCCCTCTCTCTGTTCAAATGAAACACAAGGCCCAGGACACTCTGATAAGACCATCTGTTCATCTCTCTCTCTCCCTCTCTCAATCCCTCTTGTCGTTTTTCCTTATTTTCCAATCTGACAGTCCACTGCTCCAGCTGAAGCTAGCAGTGTACATTTGAGGTATCGTTTCCCTGCATCCCCTTTGCGTTCGCCTCTGTGTTTTCATTCCTCCGCCAGCTGGCCGGAACTGTTAAATCAGCGTTAAATCCCGTCTTTGAGTGACAGGCAGAAACACATCTGCATGAGTGTGTGATGCTGCAGCTTTCATTCAACTTTATTAAAGCTGAATGCTGTGCCTGACGCTCCACCGGTGCCCGCATTTAAGAGCGATCCAAGCGATTCAAGACTCCCCAACACACACACATGCACGCACGCACATACACACACACACACACACACCAGCCTCACGGTGAGCTCAGGATCTGACTATGAAAATGAGTTTGTGAGAAACTAATCAGGCAGCTTAACAAGTGGAGCTGGAGAAGAAGGGGATAGGGGGAGGAGTGGGAGGAGATAGGGGTGTGAAACGGTCAAAAGGGTCAACTAATCAAGACGAGGAGAAATGAGAGGAGGGGTAGTGCAACTGCGAGAGGGGGGTGGAAGAGAGAAATGACGTTGAGAGAAGGCCTTAGGAGAAGGGTTACCATAAATGACTGTGAAATGAGAATCCAAGGAGGAAGCGTGAGTGTGCAGTCGAGGGAAAGAAAAATGAGTGAAAGACGGCAGGATGGGAAAATAGGGATGAGAAAGGGATACCATGAAGAGATTTTCAAGAGGGAAGGAGCGGGCAATGAAAGGGTTTGGGGGTGGGGGGGTAGTGAAGAGAATGTTCTATAATATTCTACTGGTGCAGAGAAACCGGAGGGACGTGACGGGAGGAGTTGAACAGAGGACAGAGGGGATTTGAGGGGGGAAAAAAAGAGATAAAATGGAATAAGGGAAAGCATGGACAGCTGGGGGTGAAATAAAAGGAGGAATAAGGAGGAGATACAAAGGCATTTCTGAGGGAGAGAAAAGAATGTGACAATGGCGAGTGAAAGTGAGGAAGAAATCATCTGAAGTCATTTCAGAATCCTCTCAAAGGAGGCAATACACAGGGGAGGGAGAGGAAGAAGAAGGAAGACATAGAAGGTAGAGAAAGGCCACATAGACAGGTAGGGGGGAAGTGATAGCAGACAATGCTTTGGAATTATGTGAAGATAAGAAATATCTTTATCACTGAAGAAATTACATCAGCTCAAATTCAAGCAAAAGTAAACAGAGAAAATCAGAAGAAGTACAACTATTGCTAGGACTCAGCTTATTATTTAAATCAGACAAATATTTTTTTAAATAAGGAATGTTTTGTATGTGAGTACTTTTCTAAAAGCTCCAACTTTGTCATTCAAGTGAATGGGAAGATGTGTCCAAACTTTTGACTGTATGTCTCAAAGGGAAAAGTAAGATACTCCAAATCAAGGATAGCCACACATTAATATGGTAATATGGTACAGTAGGGAAACAGTAATATTTCTCATTAACAGTCCAGGCTTAGTGAGAATCCAGTGCAGGACAGCCACACCTATATTTCAGCACTGGTCTTCCTCAGGGGACTGGTGCTTCTGATTGTGGCGTGCTGGCCTCTTTAGTAAATCTGTACTGCTAATGAGCATCCTCCCTGCGAATGTTTCCTCCGTGTGTCCAGAATATTTATCACAATTTATCTGTCTGCTTGGAGAGCAGACTCGCGGACGATTTCCCTTTGCCACAATAAGCCGGTTGTTTGTGCCGTCAGCAGGGGAGGATAAAGTAAAACCCAGTGGAGGTTAGAGGATGAGTCAAAGGACAAAGGGCAGCAATAGAAAGAGAGGAACCAGACGCAGCAGACAGAGGAGAGGGGATTTTTGCAGAAAGGTCAGACTCCTTAGTAGGCCCTAATTGGATTAATGTCAATATTAACACGCGTGTTTAGGAAGTGCAAGTGCATGTATGTGTGTGAGCGTTTAGAAACATTCTCTGCTGCAAGGAGAGGAATGAAGGAATGATTGCAATATGTATGTATGCATGTATGCAGGAATACTTGTGTGTGTCAGAACATTTCCCCTCCCCCAACGCCTTTTCTTCCAACCATTTTCTCACAGAGATCTTATCAGAAACCTCAGCCTGCAGAGAAGGTGCAGGAACTGAAACTCTGATCAGTGTCAGGGTGACACAGAGAGAATGAGATAGAGAAGCGGCTCTGAGATGGTAAAGGTGCATTCGTCATTCCGTTAAAACTGCCGCAAATCAGAGTTTTAGATAAAGCGAGGAAAATGTCATTCCGTTCACGATGCATCCTGCACTTTCACAGCTCTGTCTTTATTGGAGAGCGCTGCTGGTGTAGCTCAGCACACGACTTTCAGTGTGAAAATGCAGAATATTCCAAACAGTTACTGTAAAATCCGTTTTTAACTGCAGTGGAAATCAGGTCAGAGACAGGAAAAAAAAGAGAGAGAGAGAGAGAGAGGGAGCGACAGAGAGGTACAGCCTATGAGACAGACACAGATCTCATACAGTGCCCCATCCATAATGAACAGTGTCCTAACCCAGCTCAGCTGCAGCACACGATCCCTCACTAGAGAGTCTGAGGGAGACTACGATGAGACAAAGGGGAATGGCCACATTAATTACACACACTCTCTAGGCGGGAGCTATCACTGGAGGCTAACACAGGGGGCCGACGGAGAGATGGAGAGACAGGGAAAGAGAGAAATGGAGATGATGATGCCCGTGTAGTAGCTCCTGTGAGAGGGAGTGTTTGTCCTTAGCAGCAAGACGCCTGCCGGCTGCTGAGTTATGTCACGGTGTTACTAATGGAGGCCGAACCTCCAATAGCAGAGGCCCGCTCTGATGTGAGGGGCAGTCGGGAGCATGCATACGAGGCATATGGCAGTGTCTGTGCATGTAAGTGGGGAGGGAGGCTGCTCCTGTGATATAAGAGTCTGTGCAAGTGTGTGTACTGTTGCATAAGTGTGAAGTGTGTACTGTCTGGGGGATGCATGCATGTCTGTTTGTGATGTGCACTTACCCCTGGTAATGTTTTCTGCTCATGTAGGGCGCTCTGGGCTTTCAGGGCCGACTCTCTTGCACAATACGTCAGAAACGCACATCCTGTCAGACGGAGAGAGACAGAGAAAGATAGGGGAGAGGAGTGAAGGAAGAGGGTTAGTGAGAGGCTCTAATACTTGTAATTCTCTATCTCTGGCTCTGTATCATCCTCCTACGGACACATACACACATGTATTCACACACCATTTAAATCATTTAAATGTCTCCTGAGTGATTTTCCCTCCCTGACTAGTCACCTGCTCTGAATTATTACTGAGCTTATTGTGCAAAGGGGTTAAATACATACATGCATTGTAACTACACTTGACAACACCATGATGATGCACTACAGAGCAGAATAGGACAGTCCACACGGCACGGCACATTTCATAACGGCACGGCACGAGTCAGCACACATGACAGCGCCACAGACGTGTGCGCGGGGCTAACAAGGCCTAACAGGCTCGTCACAGTCATGTTCCTGCCTATACCAACCACTATGCATGCCTCACGATCACTCCAAATACACTCCCTCTGTTTTCCTATGTGCTGTACCTGTGCCTGTGTGTGTGAGGGAGGGGTAGGTAGTAGAGCTGGCTGCCAGAGCTGTTTACTACACCTGTCACCAGCACTAAGACAACAAGATTAGTAGCAGGTTAGCATCCCGTCGACATCTTAGACAGACTAATATAGATGCAGAGTGAAGAAGAAAAGATTGGATGATTAGGAGGGAAACACACACGCACAAGTTCACATGTGAAGAGCCGGGAATGACTCGACATAATGCCACAAGATGAAAAAAATATATAAACAGGACACACATAACAGACACAGCAAAGTACACGGCCACACAGACATACATGCATCTTATGGTCCATCTCATTGCTGTTAAGAGTGGCTTACTGTGGCCATGGGGATTCTCAAAACAACAGATTCTTTCCCCTGTCACCAAGGCTTACAGGCCCATTATACTGATTAGAGAATACAGCCTAATCTGGTTCATAACACACAGAACCCCAGGTCAATTTGTGTATGTGTGTGTGTGTGTGTGTGTGTGTGTGTGTGTGTGTGTGTGTGTGTGTGTGCGCGTGTGTTTGTGTGTGTGTGTGTGTGTGTGTGTGTGTGTGTGTGTGTGTGTGTGTGTGGGAGAAACAGAGAGAGTGAGTGTGTTTTCTACAATTTATTACCAATCTGTTAGAGGCAACCATCATTTAAAGCAACCTAATCGTTACCGTAAACAGGAGGATTGCAAATCTATAGACCATATATTATAAACCTGTATTTGTCACACCTGTATATGGTTTTCTCCTGACTCTGAACATTTTAGAGCAGCTGCGTTTGTTTGCCTGTCTTCACGATCTCACGCTGCAGTGTTAACAGGAGATGGAAACGAGAGGAGGTGTGACAGTTTCCATGGAGACATGTGACACTCAGCACAGGAAAATCCACCCATCTATCCGCTGAACTGTCACATCTGTCTATCTTCCAATCTGTCTCACTATCTGTGTTTAAGACATGTTCTAAAGGCAAGACCTACCTTTGTGCATGCCAGTGTATTTGTCCTTTATCACAGTTAGCTCATAGATCTTGCCAAACTGCTCGAAGATAGGCTTGAGGTCCTTCTCCTCCAGATTCCGGGGAATCTGCCCCACAAAAAGCTTGATGGCGTCGGCCTCCTTCATCGGGACAGAGTGGAGATGGCGATTGTGTACTGCAGGGACTGAGGGCCAAACAGATCAGGAGCTGACGAGGAGCAACTGATGCTGGATGAGTGTTTGGGTCACAGCCAGAATGGTGAGAAAAAAAAATTAGTACAATGCTTTAATTAAAAATCAAAGCAAAATTCCTAAAATAGTTCCAATAGTGGCTTATAGTATATCTCAGGTATACAGAAATTAAGTCATATTTATTCCACTTTATAGATTTTTTTTAAAACTCTTGTTGTATCACAATAGTGTTGTAGTATTCCCTGGAGGGCTTATATTTCTGATATGATCCTTATTTAACATGTATTCTAATATTTGCATATTTCTGTAAGGTTTTGAAATATGAATAATTAAAGAAAAATATTTCAAAATTGCTATTCTTAATTAAATATACTGTTTGAACAAACTGGAATGTATGCCCCCCCTCCTTAAAAATGTATATATATATATATATATATATATATATATATATATATATATATATATATATATATATATATATATATATATATATATATATATATATATTTAAATATGTATTGGCTAGCCTGGTGACAAAGAGCTTCAATAGCTTCTGGTAAAAAAAAAAAAAAAACAATTATGCAAATGTTAATTAGCCAATCAAAAAACAATAAGAGCACTATTTCCTCCAATCAAACACATATTCATCGAAAATATGCGTAAACGTGCATTACCTTTTGGTGGACAAACAACAGCGTTCAGAATCCCTGCATATGAAAAAAGGAGAAAAAACAGCGTGATTGGGGGTAAATCATTGCAATAGAGCGGTTTCTTTGTTTAGCCAGCTGTAGGTTACAGCATACACACGGATGTCATGGGGCTCCCTTGCTCTTTGTCCGATCCCCCCCTCAATGTACACACACACACACACACGCACACACACACACACGCACTAGAATACAGGGAATTATACAGGCTACAGATATTAGAGCTCTTACTGGTTACAGATGGTGTTAATGGTAGAAAGCTGTCTCCACAGATCACAAATTAAAGAGGGATGCTGTGTTGTTGTCCGTCCTCCTTCCTCCTCTCTGGATGCTCTCCTCTCTTTGTGCCTGTCTTCTCTCCTCCTGCTGTACAGACACTACAACTTATGTGGGTTTTTTCTTTTTCTTTTTTTGCTTTTGTTTCTACAAACCCCCCGTGTTCCGGTTCTGGAGGTGGTGGTGGTGTTGGTGGGGAGGGTCCAAAAAAAAAAAAATCACAGCTTGTCACCAACTCGTCCAACAATTCAACCTTTTTTTTCTTTTCTCCCCCCAAAGTCCAGAGTGAAAGCAGCTATGTTAGTTTATCACTTTGACCACTCTCTTAATTCCTGTTTGATTACATTAATTTCTAACATCCAGCGGGTCAAACTTGTTCCAGAAGGCTCCTCTCTCACTTCTCTCCGTTCTTCTTCTTGTTGCGTCTTTCCCGTTGAGCGGCTGGATGGCGTTTCACGTCCTCTCCGCCGGTATCTCCCTGCTCCCGTTCTGTCCCTCCCCCCCTCCTCGAACCAAAGCTCGTGACGTAACTCCCGGGGACCGTCGAAAACTTCGTTCGCCGTGCTCGCGAAGAAAAACGCGAAAATAAAACCCGCCATCCCTTAACTTCCCCCGTATTCGCCCTAAAACATCACTTGTATTACAAAACGTGACATATTTGAGGAAATTAAATTATTAAACGTTACGAAACGACGGTTTTGCGGTGTGAGAATTTGTGGACGGTGCCTCGGCGGCACCATGCGCGGAGCCGCCTATTGTTCTATCCGCTGCTGGCCTTGGTGCTGAAACGATGCTTCTTGATTGAAGCCGAGGCGCGTGGCCGGCGACACGCACGCGGTCACGACTACTACAGCTGTTCGTGCACGCTCACGGTCACATACACACACAGACACACACACACCGAGTAAAATGTGTGACAGGGAGAAGGAGAAATAGCTCGGGGTTGGAGTTGGCCTACTTTACTTTACAGCGTGTGCTTTGGCAAACCGGCCGAAATTGAGCTAATAATTCACCGGCATGTGTAAAGGAAAGACATACGTTATCCCTGAAACTAAAGCTGTCACTATCACAGCCTTATCTTTTATCTTTTAAGGAGTGCGTGCGTTGTCGAAAGTCTTGGAAGCAGAGACATTCAGGGAAAAAGAGAGAGAGAGTCATGGGGTTCATGGTAATTTACTCCAAAAGGTCACCATCTGCCCGCCTTGCCTCGTGCCCTCTGTGAGAGCAGCATCCCCCGTCACATTCATTCCATATATAGGCTACACCCCGCACATACACTTATAGTACGCGCGCGCGCACGCACGCGCTGGGGCTTTCTTACAAACCGGCGCACCGTCAATAGAGACACGCAACGGTCCCGCACGCAGCACCCTGAGGAAGTGGACGGTGTTCAGGCAGCGTGCGGGAGGCAGCACGCCACGGGGGCTGTTAAGCCTCCCTGCACGAGGAGAATAAACGGTTGCAATTAACGCACGCAAGTGCAGGAACATAGATGCTGAGAAACAATATTTAACTCACACACATATTTTTTTATTGTAAGCACAGCTGATAAGTTGAAGTCTGGAATGTTTTAATGACGATGCAAGTCAATCAATCACATTTCATTTATTCATTTAATACAAGGTCTCAAGTTGTTTACACACAATAATAAAATGAATGAAAGTCACAGGTTTTTTTCTTTTAAAGCAACAGAAAATAATTATCTGCAACATTAAACAAACAAGTGCACCATTCCTGTTAATTTACTTGTAATTTGTGGGTTTTTACTCTCCATAACCTATATGCTCACACTGAGGAGGCCTCAGTATTATACCAACATCAAACCATATATCTATTGCAGCTGCCCCTTTTTAAATTTTAGTGTCTTCATCCCTGCTTCATTTAGTTTATCTACAGGTCTTATACTCTAGTCTATTTCCAGCCACTCCAGCCTCTTCACCTTTCAGACAGGAAGGCGTATTTGACCTCTGAACTTGGCAGAAATGGACCTTCTCTTATCATGCACCCTGGGCTAAGAATGAGCTGAACGGTGAACTTTAAGCACTTATTTAACATCTTTCAGATCCTATAATTTGAATCAATACTTGAAGTAAATGTTGTCAGTGTGTATTGTCATTTGGCTACCAATCTGACTGATTTTATCAATCAATCAGTCAATCAATCAATCAGTGATTATTTGTAACATGTGATCACTGTGTAATCACAGTGAAATGTAATTCTATCAGCTCCTTCAGTTTGTGCAAATAACAGTTTCAATTATCAGATAACAACAACCAACAAATCACTAGCACTATTATTTGCAGAATTTCTCTCATAAAAAACTATATATATCTATATATATCAAGATGATCAAGGCAACCTTGTACATTAAAGCTTACTTTTCAATAATTTGATAAAAACACAAACATTTTTCATTCAACAAAGCAAACACTACTCCCAGGCAGACTTGGTCCCTAAAACATTAACCATGTAGGTGACTCATTTCTGAGGCTTTGTCATTTATGTGTGAGACTCAATGAATGGCGCCATCATTTGGAGGAAATGGATATAACACTTCTTCTTTTGGACAAAATCAAATGACACCACTTAATTTATCTGTTGTTTCGGTTTTATTTAAAATGAAGCATTGAGATTGTAATTTCTTTCCACACTGTTTTTTTTTTTCTGTTTTTGTTTGTTTTTGCGTAAAAAAAAGTCTGTATAGCAGTAATAACAATCTCATAAACTCTGGTGGTAACAAAGGAATTTTGCTACAGCTTTTTAACACAAAAATAAATTACATGTTCTTTAGATATAGATAAATTACTATCCTTTTTTGTTTTTTTTATATAAAACAATTTTTACTACACGGGATTAGACACAAGGATGACACATTCAAAGCCAGGATTGCAAAACACACAACCGTACACACAGGCGCGCACACACACACACATAAACACACAAAATGACAAACAGAAAAATCAAGAGTACATTAAAATCACTGATACTCTTGTCAAATGCAAAATACAAAAGTTATATGACAGTTAGATGTGAATAAATGCAGTCTACAACAACACGTCTGATAACCCTACTCAGTTATGAAATATAAGCCTTGACTATTTTCAAAAAGAAATTATAGACATTAAAACATATCTTTTAAATATACAGACTCCTCACCTTTGAGTGGACAGGGTGTGTGTGTGTGAGGTTGTGGTGGGAGGTGTGGGAGAGAGCAAAGTAAAACCAGTCAATAGAAGAAAAAGAGCATGAGAGAGAATGTAACACATATACAGAGG
The DNA here is from genome assembly GCA_030544235.1 of Lepturacanthus savala. Classification (NCBI taxonomy): domain Eukaryota; kingdom Metazoa; phylum Chordata; class Actinopteri; order Scombriformes; family Trichiuridae; genus Lepturacanthus; species Lepturacanthus savala. The sequence goes on from CM060467.1 coordinate 28,383,880, forward strand.
TTATCATGTCAATATGCAAAATATTTACTTTCAGGTCAAAGCAGAAAGAATTTGATCCATATCATAATCCACCTTATTAACATGCTTTTTAAAAGAAAGCAGCTTTCTCAGCCTCCATATCAGATTATCATAAAGTAGATACTGATGGATGAAGCCTGGCCAACAAAACTGAGCAGTTTGTTCCATCATATTCACTAATTCTGGCTTTGTCTATTCTCACAGGACAGATCAATCATCTCCTCCCAGGGCTGTGATGAAGGATGCAAATACACCGAAGATTCTGAGAAGAGGTGAGGAAATTGGAGACGCACAACTTTCACTGTGTCATTATCATTAATATGTGTAATCATAATCAGTCAGAAGTGAATAACTTCACATATATTCAAACTTGTGCATCATTGAATTGACGATTAAAGGCAATAATCGATTCTTATTGTTAAAAAAAAATCCAACAAAAAGGTGGAAACCAATAACAAATCAATACTAACAAATATTGTCTGTGTAGCAAATATATAGCTTATTCCTCCGTGCCACAGAGTTCAGCTGTCTGTGTTATGAAGTGTGTTTCTTCATTACAATAAACATGGACACTGTAGTTTATTTTGAGTCAATCTCATACCTAATTCTACAGATTTACATCTTCAATAGGAATCAGTGGGCTCGGAGCTGAGAAAGCCAGACAAATGCATTGTTGGTTTTGACTGTGTTTTGAATGTGACTTTTTGACAATAAGTGTATATAACAGCACCAGTTTTATCATTAAGCTTCACTTGGTAAATTAAAATAATCTCTGTTCTGTCTCATGACTTAAATGAGCAGCAGTGTTAGTCTTTCACACATTAGCTGTGGATTTTAACACGACTCCCACAGTCTAAACCGACATGAATATGGGGCCTGAACAGAGTCGATGCTGACTGTTTAACACCCCACATCTAATACAATAGATGAGAATAATATCCTTGCTGTTTGGGGAAAGAATCTCACCTCACCTCTGTTGTCCTGATCAGATATATTTGGTCACTTACTGCCACCCCTTTGGTTTTTCTGTTCATATACTGAACTGAACAATAAAGAGGACACTTGAGGAAATATTTTTTGGCAAACATAAAAGACAGACAATATAAAAATGAAATTCTTCTAGCTTAGTTTGGGCGTAGCCACTGTAGCACAGTGGGGGACATCTGCAGTGTACAGAAACACAGTAGATCTATTCCAGTAGATCTTTAGCACACATGGTGCTACACAGTTTATCTAGCATGCATGGTAATTACTTGTTCAGCACATAATTAGTGGTCTGCATGTCTGACTATGTCTAAGATCCTGCACATTAGGAGGAATCTTTTTTTTTTTTTTTAAATAGTTGTGCTGTTGAAACTGTGTCATAGTGAGCACCTCCTGTTACAATCACTCAGCCATAGAAATAAGCCTCCGAGAGTGAAAATCACAGCAAAGGTATCACTCAGCCCTGTGTGATACATTATGAACCTGTTAAAGCTAACGCAGGAAGTAAACAGAAGCAAGCTCAGTGGAATACGTGGCTCTAAGTCACAATATAAAATGTATACGGAGAACTGGAAAAAGAACTGTCTGCTTTCACAGTGTTTTTACCTGAAGAATCAGGAGAAAATAGTTAATGTGAACAGCGTGCCATTACAGGTATTATATTCTACTCTGGGTTGTCCATTTCTACTGACTCGTCATTTCAAGGGCTCATCAGCCCCTTTAGGCCTAATCCTTGACTTCTTGCACACCTGGACTCGTCTGTGATTGGCCGTCAGTGCCGCTTGGCGCGCTGGGCACTCTGAGTACATGAGGCACAGCAGGCAGTCTTATAGTAGGGGTAGACACAGAGCCGGGCCTGCACCACCATCACACAGTTATGCCGTCTGTCCCGGCAGTTTTCATCTATGATTAGAGGAGGACGAGAGGGAGGTTAGTAGAGAACCAGGCGTGATCGGATATGCACACAAATACATAAATGTTTGAACGCAGACACCGACCTGAGACTTGTGGACTGCAGGGTATCGTGTTGCAGAGTTGTTCCTGTTGAGGTTTGGTATCAAAATCACATTCTTGGCTGTGCTTTTTGTCTGGTGTGAGACACCGCACCTCTCTCATCTGTAAGCCTTTTCCACAGGAACGTGAACACTAAAAAAAAACCAAAGATATAGATAATAATAATAATTCCTGACTAGGGTCATGGGGGTCTGCTGGAGCCAGGATACTGCGACAGGGATGCATTCAAATTTAGTTTCAGCTGAAGTCTGGACAAAACTTAGCGGTATGACAGTGTCATCAGCCTCAAAATAGCATCTTAAAATTAGCATTATTATTAAAAAGGACCAAGTACAGAGCCCTGTGGTACACCTTAATAGACACTAATAGATACTATATCAGAACATGGACCATCATATCTGATGCACTGTGAGACCGCCTGATAACTGAGATAGATGAGAACCAAGCGAATGCTTTAGATGCTCAGTTTTAAAGCAATAAACAATAAACAATAAGTAATTTTTTCGGCACAGTTATTCCTCACTAGGGTCGTGGTGGTCTACAGGAGCCAATAACCAGCATACTGCAGGTGAGAGGCAGGGATACACCCCAGTTAGGTCACCAGTCTAACTAAGGACACACACACCATTCACTCACACTCATTTCATAACTATGGGCAGACTGGGAGAAAGCCAGATAAAAGCCACACAGACATAGGGAGAACATGCAAACTCTATACAGAAAGGTCCCAGCCCATGTATAAATATTACATAAAACTAAACATATCAAACTATACATAAAAATAGCATTTACTATGGAGTGAGTAATACGTAGGACACAGACAGTGCCAGATTTTTTTTTCATCCTGTCTTGTCATTTAAATTTGTACATTTCATCTCCCTTCCATTTTCCCCCTGTCTCACCGCGCTCCACTCCGTTGTGAACCACTGTGGCCGACATTCTCCCATCTCACACTCCTGGACCGCAGAGGGCTTGTCCAGATGAGCACAATCACTGGCTGGTATGACAGTGAAGTCGTTCCCCATCTTCTGGACACAAATGATGTCTCGTCGCTGAGTTCCATTCCCACATGGGACGTTGCACTGGAACAACCAGGAATCATCAGACATAGACATCAGAAATATCATATGTTTGACAAAATATACAGTACATCCCTGCATAAATGAAGATTAAAACATTAATTTAATGATGATGGGTCAATACACGTCAATGTACACGTCAGCCTGTAGAAACTACACATAAAGAGTAAAAACTACTACAGGACCATTTTCATTACTATAATAGGAGTTGCCATAAAGGCTGCCGGTTGATTTATCAGTATATGGGTCAGTGACAAAAATGTGATGTGGTGCAACCCTAAAAACTTGGTTCCAGATAGTTTAACTCTCTTAAAAATGTTTAAAAAAAATTAAAAACACAAGTTAAAATTTTTCATTCTTTATCAGTTAACATCATTTGACATTTTGGGTCGAAAAATTGCACAAAATCGTGATTTTTGTAAAATGATAGAAATGGACTTTTAAATAACAAGAAACCAATATGAACTCACAATGTCCATTTTGAGAGACCTGATGAATGCTTCTTAAAACTGTACTTGACTTTTTTTTTTTTTACTTTGTCCTCTTGCCAAACATTATTTGTCACTGACCCATTTGCAGATACCTGCCAATATACCTATTGGATTTTTCAAGCTGTTAAAATCAATATTGGTATCAGCTGATACAACTGTTTCAGAGCTGGCTTTGTCAACAACTTGTCCAAAAACAAATTATCTGCCATTTTCTTCTCTGTTGTTCATCTATAACTCACTTTCCCTTCTTCCTACCTGTGTCCAGGGGCTGCTGTACCACACGGCCGTTGGCACGCATTGACCCCCGTTGCAGGCCTTCATCTCTGCTGGTTTATCCCCGACGCAGTCCCCTCCTCCTCCGCCCTCTCTGACGCCTCCTCGGGTCAGACACACCACCTCCCTTTTCAGCACCCCGGGGCCACACTGGGCTGAACACTGAGGGAACAGACGCAAAGTGGAAGAACATGGAAGAACGTGTTGAGGGTTACCATGGAACGCAACCTTATTCCCTTTTTTGCATCTTTGTGTGTTACTCACAGTGTTGGACCAGTCAGTGAAGTACCAGTTAGTCACACAGGGCCCCATGTTGCACTCCTCACTTCCCAGCGGGCGAGCCCTGGAGTTGCACTCCTTGTCGTTCACAACGCTGCCCTCGTCGCTGACGCAGCGCACACTCCTCGTCCTCCTTCCTACTCCACAGTCCACTGAGCACTGTGACACAGAGAAACAGAGACAGCAAGGAGGAAAAACAAGGGAAGAAATAGATAACAGAAAGGGCATCAAATGAAAAGATCCACGGAAAGTAACATCCCTACCGTCACCAAAATAATTAGCAAATAAACAACTATTTAATAAAAAAAATTGCTCTTTCATCATTAATCAATTCATTGCTTTATTTGTTTGCAAATGGTAATTGGTTGTGTAGATGAACATAAAACATTCTATAAATGGCACATGATGTAAAAACAGAGTACACAAGATAAATTCTTAATTAAGCTCTAAAATAATATGTGATGTCATTTACCATAAATAATCATGAACAGTTTTTTTAAGAATTAATCTAAAATGTGTGACTGATTAAATGAAAAAAAAACTCCATACATTAACCATGAGAAAACCTGATCATTTGTTACTAACCAATCCACCACACTGTGACTGCAGCATTCTTAGACTTGAAAAGTACTGAAATAGTTTCATGCTGACATAAAAAAAATTTATGATGAAGACATATTTTTCCTTTTTAAGAGTTTTTATCCAAAGAACCATGCCAAAATCAAAAGGAACTCTATGCAGACAAGCATTTGTGCTTATTTTAACCCCACCTTCCTGCTCTCTCTGTGTCCGTGTTGTGTTTGCAGAGGCTGGGACACACTACTTGGTCTCGTTTCCATGTAAACACACACACACATGAGTGGATGCGGTCACATACTGGTGCTGTTGACTTACCGTGCTCCAGTCGGGGCTGACTTCCCAGTGGGAGCAGAGGCGGAGCTGGCATGCCTGTGTGGATTCTGGCGGGCTGAGGTTGGCACAGCGCTGAGGGTGGACCATGGTGGACCGGTTCCCAAAGCTCTGCCTGCACTGGAGCTGCCTCTGCTGGACCCCCGCACCACAGGACACGCTGCACTCCGACCAGCCACTGGCCTCCCAGCTGACACACAGACAGTGGAGGAGTCAACTTTTAGAACTCAGAAGTGTACAATGAAATCCCTGCATGTAAATCGTGATGCTTACAATATGCCATCCTTCTTATAAAGTAGTTGTATGAGGGATGGGATAAAATCCACAGTCCTCATGGTTAAAAAAGTGTTCTTATGTTTAATTACTGCAAATATGAGGCCTAAGCTGTGTGTTTCTAAGTGCGTTTCTGCACTTTTTATATGGAATTCCTTCTTTTTGTGTCCCTGCACCGTGTTTATTGCAGCAACTCAGAGGGGAAGCACAATAAAAAGATGTGACTTTTTTACTGTGACGTTTGAAGTTTCTCTTAATTTGACAATCAAAGCAACTAAAGCTCATTTTGGCTTTGGTTAAGGCTCTATTTTTGTACAGAACGAGAGCCCTATCCAGCATGAACAGGAAGAGCAATAAAAGCAACCAAAAAGTCTACATATGGGCATCAAGTGTTGTTTCAAGAGACTTAAAAATAAGAACCTCATTACAAATGACGAATGTCAGAATCAACCTTTATACAAATCTTGAGTTGGGTTATAAGATTTTTGGCATGTCTGTTTGATATCTGTCTGGTGGCCACTGCTTTCATAATAATGCAATCTGATAATCAAGTTGCGCTCTTTTCAGCATCATTATCAGTTTTAACCAAAGCTAATGTAAACTTGGCTGCAATATACATGCCATTCTTTTGACATGAGAAAAACATTTTTGTGTGGTCAAATATCAGTAAAAAATAAATAAATTGTGGAAAATTTAATTTATTTTCACATATTCCATTCAAACAATTAGAAAAGTTGAGTTCAAATGAGTTAGAAATAGAAAAACATGTCTGTTTAATCTATATATATTTAATTGTATCTATGTATTTGCTCACAATGGTGGGCAGGGGTGTGTGTTACAAGGTTCCTCCTCAGGAATGGGTTTGGCTGCAGAGTCACACTTCCTCTCTGGCACCTCCTCCTCCAGATGGCGGTCAATACACAGAATCACTCGATGCTGAGAACCTACAGCGAGGGAGAGACAGGCATATGTACGTATATGTTGGGAAATACATCAGTTCCATGTTTTTGTACTTGCACTCTGCAGCCAGCAGAGGGAGACATGGCATCATCCAAAATAAATCAGGAAGGAGATTTTGTGTGTAAATGTAAACTGACGAAGGCTCATTGGATTCTCACCTTTGCCACAGGTAGCTGAACACTCTGTGAGACCGCCTCTCTTCCACATAAACGGTGATTGGGTGTCCGGGGGCAGGTCGGTGCGTGGGGGGATCCGAGCATTCCTATTGGGCGCTGAGCCTCGAGGACGTGACCTCTCAGGTGTCCAACGGTGCTCGGAGGACGGGGCGGAAAACACAGAGGAGGAAGGGGGAGAATAAGGGACAGAAATAGGTGGAGGGTCTTCCACCGACACAGTGAGAGGACCTGAGGGAGGAGGAGGGGGAGGAGGAATAGATGGACAAAAAGATGATTAAAATGGGAAAAGTAGAAGAGAGAAGCAAAGATTATTGGGAAATATACAAGTGGTGAAGGAGAAAACAGTGATAAAGGGTGAGGAAAGAAGAAAAACGGATGGTAGTGAGTCAGTGGATAATGATGTAATGATGAGGTCAGGGTCAGGCTCTCATGACACACACACATGTGGACCAGATACCCTCCCATGTAGGTCATACACAAACACACACACACAAAAACACTTGTACAACGGTCCCTCCCACTTGGCCCACAACCGCACCCTTTCTAATCTATAACCGCGTCAATCATTCTCAGAGGAAATCAGCTTCAGTAGTGCTGTCTGAGCGATCGGTGAAGAATGAATCTCAGCTCTTGTGTTTGATTTATTGTTTGAGACCGCCAGCGACAAGATTCGAGTCTGTGCTCTACATGACTTTATGCTTCCTGCTACTGTAAGAAACATGCAGAAAACGTAGCTGCCGAGGAGGAATAATAAAACGGCCAGTGTTGCTATGCACTTACTGCGAAGGGGTGCCCCCCTCCCCGCCTCTCTCTGCCGCTCTCTGGGTGCTTCTCTGGGTGTCTCCCTGTCTCTCTCTGACAGCCGCTCCCTCTCTCCCTCCTTCTTCTCCACCGGGACGTAAAACTCATAGTCAATGCCTGGGTTCTGCTGGTGGAAAATGATCTGCACAGAAAAACAGGGTGATAAAATGTTAAAGTAAGAACCACAGATGAAGCCAGTGACATAGAAACACAATAAAGTCACTGTAATCAATAATGTTCTATATTAACCCTCTATTATATATATATATATATATATATATATATATATATACAATATTGCATGTTATGTGTATATGTATATGTATAATATGTAAGAAAAAGTTGTAAACACATTCTTAGGTTCGTTTCATGCTATGTAGGTCAATGGGACTCCATTAGGTTATATGCACTAGGACCTTTACATATATGCATATCGTTGACATATGGCAACAAATCTTTTTTAGCATATTAGGAAAAAAACAACATTAAAACTGAATTAAATTGAAAATACTGAAATAAATAAATAAAGTTTACCTACCCTAGATAATGAGTACATTTTTTGCCAATTTTGCCAAAATTCTGAATAAAAGACAACATTCGGTTGTGAGGCAGTGATGTTCACATGTCCATGAGCAAAGAAGAGGAGGGGGATTTACTGTTATGAGTCACTTTCACCTCAACTTCATCCTCATGATACCAGAACAAAACAGCCAACAGGCAAAATTTGACCTAAAATTTCTCTTTCATTAAAGCGCCTTAAAATATTAGCCGACAGTTCCGTTCTACAGGACAGAAAGACTTCACATTGAGGTCAGGGGACAGCGAAAGCGACAGCACAGCTTCTATGGATCTTAAGCAGATTGTGTGTCCACTGCCTCATGCTATTTTACAAGACCTTATAGAGCCAAGGTCATCTAAACATAATCAGCACGCGTCCCATGGCAGTGGCATTTTGATCCTCTATTTTCTCCAGAGGTGACAAAGTCGTCAGCCAGTCGCTCGCTCGGTCTGTCTGTGCAAGAATCCTAATAACGTCGGTAATCCGCCACTTTACAGCTTTAATCCAGGACAATGACAACGTATGGATTTAAAAACCCTCATCAGTTATCACTACCTACCTCGCAATGACTGTTTGTCCTTCTGTCTGGCAAAGACAGTTCTTCTTTCTATTTTTCAGCCACCCAGCAATTTTGTTTTCAGTGTGTAATGTGCATTACCGCCTTACAGTGCCGCTGACATGATTATACTGATTATACTTTTAGTCTCTTTATGCCGCTGTTTTCCCTTTAAGCCAGGTCCAAAACCAAACCTGCAAAGTACCAAATGGGCCAGACTGTCTGAAATGCTCCTAGATTGACTAAACAGTCACTTACCGCAGTTCTGCTGCTAGCTACCACAAATAAAAATAGTAAATATATATATATATATATATTTACTATTTTTTATAGTTATATAAATAGTAAATATATAAATAGTTAACAATTAGGGCTGTCAGGCAATAACCTTATATCCCGCATATTCCAAATTTTCATAATTTCTGGACTCTTCTTATACAGTAATACCATGACAAGACTTGTTGGCCATGGTAGCATCATGTGGCTAACTTTAAGCTAGCTTTGACCTCCAAGCTAGCTGCATTGTGTTTTGCATTGAAGTGATTTTTCAGGCTTGAACTACTCCTATGGCATGAAAATTCCTTACTGCAGAAATTGAACAGGAAAATACTACTAAAGACAGTGATATATCTGTGTTTTATAATCTTTTATTATGTTGCTTCTTATTCTTCTGCATTTCCAGAGGGAAACTCTAGATTCTAGCACTCTAGATTTTTTTGCAGGTGGTTACAAACCTCCTGTGGATGCCGTGGACAGTTGTTAAAGTTTTGTAGTGATATATGGGGTCAAGGGGAATCATACGGTGTGATTAATCTAAGGCATTATTTTTTCTGTAATGAATTAATCAAAGTTAATGTGTTAGTTTAACGGCCCTATTACTAATACCTCATCATCTGAATGGTAATAGCTGCCAGAATGTAATGTGATACAAAAAGGAAATTTATTACTTTGACCTGTAAAATATATGCTTGCTCTGTGATTTTTTTTCATCTATCAGTGCCCTTGGCAGCCAGTAAAAAAAGTTCATTTCCGATACAGCAGGTGAACGCAGGTATTCCAGCAGAGATCAAACTCTCCCGGCTTTTATGGGAGCTTGTTCTTTTTATTCCCTCCTGCCCTGAAGTTACTGGATGAAAAGCTGCAGATGATTCTTGTTCTTTAATAAGATCTTAGCCTGAGGATAGAGTTGTTATTATTAAACCCAAGATACTCTGATGTGGCTCATGCTAAGCTTAAGTATATCTGTCTTTCTCCGGCTATAATGCTAAAAATAATGCTGCTTATCAGGAAGATGTTGACACAGAATAGCCCTGAGCTTATGACAATGTTACAGAAATGTGAAATATGTGTATACATTTGTGTGTGATTCTTATCGTTTACTTAATTTCGCCAATGCCCGGGTTCATGTTTGCTTACAGGGTTAAAATAAATTCCTTCCTGTTTTCCACTACTTACATATAGCTGTAGCTGTGTGGTGGTGGGTCCGGGGGCCCTGAGGGACTCTCCTCTATCTCCCTCTCCCTCGGCCTGTGCTCTAGGTCGGGTGTAGGTGAAGGTGGTGCCCCCTGCCTGGTACTCCCCTGGAGGGTCCACGGCCCAGCGCCCGTTCACCACAGACACCCCGGTACCACTTCTCATGGCTGGAGAAACAATGGAGAAAAACAATGATGAAGCAAGACTTTCTTTTCCTTTTTTTAACATTGTTTAGTCTACACAGTGGTGAATTCTAAAGAAAATCCTCACAAGTTCAAACACACACTTAAACAGACAAAAAAAACATACAAGACCAGTCAGGGATTTGGACACGCTTGGGCATTCAAGTAAATGTTAAAGTGTCCAAACTTTTGACTTCTACTGTACATGTACACACTTCGCTGGTTCCTCGTTGGCTTCAACAATACAAGCTTTATCTGCTGTGACTCATAAAATTTACAGTCTTAGCGCAGGCCAGCACAAACATGATCTCGGGCCAAATCTCATTTCCAAATTTGCAATTCCCTAGGCTATGTCTTAGCTGTAACCAATATTATTCAAGAAATATTATACCGCATAATACCGCATGTGTGTGTTTATACGTCTGTCTGCTACATCTTACCCAGGTAGTTGGAGCTGGCTCGTCTCTCCGTGATGTTAATGAATGTCGCCCCGGGAGGGATGTCCAGGATCTTGTGGTAACCAAGGGGAACCGTGACATTTTGGAAGCTTCCCGCCACCTTTCGACAGGCAGTGTCCCTCCCGCCACACACTCCGCACTTGTCAATCACAGCGCCAGAGCCCAGAACCCCATCACAACCCTCCGTCTGGCAGGAGAAGAAGGTGAAAAGATGTGAGGGATGGGTCAGATAAAAACTAACGGGGGGGAGGAGATAATAGGGATCTGGGTGGACAGGTGGGCACGGAGTGGGTAGTAGCTATTCCAATGTTCTTGACATTTAATGTTGACTGCTTGTGTGTGTTTCACTGTTGTTTATGTACCTTTACTTTGATTCCACTCAGATTCCAGATTCCTGCCAGTAACAATAGGGTTGAATGAGGGCGAATCACAGTGCAAATGAGAAAAGAAAGGAAGATACAGAGAAAAGAGGCCCTGACTAGGGTCATAAAACAGATTGGAGACACTCCGAATCTGAATGCCAGGCTTAAATCAGCCTCCAGACGTCAGAACGGGAGAGCCAGGACCTGGATTTTGTCAACTGCGACTAAACGGGAGGGACTTGGGCTCAGACACCTGAGGAAGAAATCTCACACACACATACACACAAGGACAGTAACTCGTTTACAGTAAATCCACTCACCAGACATTGTCCTTCTACACACACATCATTGGAGCTGACGTTGAAGCAGGGGGTCCCGTCTCTCACCCGCTCGGCCTGGCGAACGTAGAAGCGGTAGCCGGCTGGTCTGCAGGTCAGCTCACACTGCTTATCTGCTCCCACTGCAACAGAAAAACACACGGCGGGAGGTTTACAGCACAACGTATGTGTTTGTCCTAGGTGTGTGTCACTTTCAGAGCTCCGCTCTGCACCCGCCTGCTGCAGAGAAGATGCAGCTGCAATGATAAACGTCTTTTCCATGTGGTCAGGAAACCAAAGCCAGACTGTATAACGTGACTTTCAGACAGCAGCAGAGTCATTAGCTATTTCCCCTGCTGCTCACTTATACGAGTGCACACTCACCCAGGAGAGAGGTGTAAACATAAGCTAAAGGAAGGTTAGATTCATGAGAGGAAGCCAATGGACACACACACACACACACACATTGCAGGGAGATTCAAGAAAGAGCGAGCAGAAAGGAAGTACCAGAAGGCTGCTTCAAGGTAAAAAACAACAAAAAAAAGGAAATGAAAGTCCTTCAGTGTTCAGAGGATGATAGAGGAATACGTAAGTGAAAAATACAGAGATTCTCACAGGGGAGTGTGATACAACAAAAAAAAATAAAACAGAATATTTTAAGTAGGTTGGCTCCAGCAGACCCCTGCGACCCTAATGAGGAATAAGCGGGTATAGAAGATGACTGAATGATATGAGCATTCAGCAAAATGAAGCCTGGGCTTTTGACTTTTAACCTCATGGAACTTTGACCATGTTTAACACAGGCATCCAACATTATACCGGTATGAAAATGACAAGCACAAGTTGCATGTTATATCTCTTGGACAGTTATTTAGCTGTTTCTCCCTGCTTGCAGACTTTATGCTAAGCTAAGCTAACAATGTCACCTAACAGATATGAGGCGGATATTTGATCATCTTATCTTTTTGCTGGGAAGGATACTAATTTACTATTAGTGTACTTCCCCAAAGTATGAACTATTTCTGTAAAGAACAGAAAAATACATAAAGGAGTATGTGCTAAAGGCAGGAGGAGGGAAGTGAGTGGCTTCATTGTTCTTATTTGTCTTTGAGGTAAGATTGGGGGTGTTACATGGGTTAAAGACTTTGAACAGAGAGGACTGTGTGTGTGTGTGTGTGTGTGTGTGTGTGTGTGTGTGTGCAACAACGTTTGGCAGGAAATGGTCTCATAGCATGAGTGAGGGGTCATAGATTTGGATGCAGATAGAAGGGAAGAGTTTCTGTCACTGAGAGTTCAGGGGTTACAAGGACAAATTCAGTACTTCAGAAATTGCAGCTTTTCAGTGTGTTCAAATTTTACTCAAATAACAACAGAAATGCCCCCTTAACAGAATTTTATATAAACATGAAGAGCGTGACAACATGCCAAGAGTTGTCAAAAAGTATAATACAATAGGATTATTCTGTCCTTGAAACAATTTTGAAAAGTAGTTGTTTCTTTCTAATTATCTTTGTAAGACATTTATGACATTTTAGAGTGATAAAGTGGGTCTTATATTACATAAATGCCTTTTAATTTCCACATGATGACATTGCACATTATGTTTTAAGAGGTTAACAAATTGCCAAGAACAAAGACTAAAGGTCAAATGCCTTGTGTGTCCAAGGAGAATACAAAGAGAATGTAGTGGACTCACACACACTGAAGCTTCAATACCTTGGCAGGTATTTTATAAGTCATCATAAATTAAGAAAGAAAACCTCTAGACAGAAGACGATTAATAAAATTAGACTGTTGACATAACACTTCGCTGTTTTATTGGTTTCCATTTCAGGAGGAGGAAAAAACCCAAACAGAAGGATAAGATGCAAAAGAGGTGGAATATTTCAACTTGGAATGAAGTTTGGAATGAACCAAGTGTCAACTTCATGTGAAAAAAAAGCCTGCTGTAGGGTTTCTTCAGTAGTTTTCCAAAATACACCAGCACTGACTTGAAAATCAGCAAAAGATAGGATGTATAGGTTTGTTCATTTGCACGGTAAACATTCAGATTCATGATTGTTTGCTTTGCAAAATATATTAAGCTCACTAAGAAGTGTATTTTAACCCCCTAAGTGGCTGGAAGTGGTATGAACGTCATACAAGTAAAGCAATCGACTGGATGTTTATCTAAGTACGAGTTTGAAGGGAAGTGAAGGTAATGCATATATACATCAATGTGCTGATAAACAGTTGGAGCATGTAGTAGTGGTGCTTCAACATTGGTAAATATCCCCTCTGAGATTATAAAAAGGCAGAGGTCCATGGGAGCAGTGACAGATTGATGGTTGTTTCACCATACGGTTTCATTTTGCATCAAAATTTCCAATATCACAAATAAAATCAGGATAGTTTTGCTAGATGGGGCGTGCACCTGTAATCTCAATTGTTTGGTGTAATATGGTCATAAAACTCAAAACAGTCTTAGCTTTATTTTTCTCATATCTGATAAAAACAAAACCTAATTTTATCAGACATTTTCATGATGAAGTTCAATGATGTGATCATTGTTGTCAAACAATGGGCGCGCTCTTTCCAGCAAAAAATAGAGAGCAGCAATAGTAAACATGGCGGGGACTCTGGGGAGCAGCAAGAACGCAAACAGGGGTCAGTTCTCTTGGAGAAAGAAGGATAAACTGGTGGAGTTGTCAAGTGAACAAGAATGCTTCTTTTTCTCCATTTTCTCAACCAGTCGTGTCCACATTCTGTGGTGTTTTCTCTTTTTCTTTTTGGCTGGTTTTCCTGAACAAAATACACTGCACACTCAAGGGAAGCTGTGGCCAAAAAAATGCTTCTCTTTCTGCTTCATTGTTCAACAGTTTTTTTTCTTGTAAATTTCCACCCGTCGTAGGATGGCAAATGATCTCGAAAGGAATCTAGTTGTACTTTTGCAAATAATGACTCTACAAGATCCCCAGTGTTTTTAAAACAAAATGTAAAGAATAGATTACATATGCAAGGACTACGTATATCAGTATATAACAATGTGTCATCAGCATAGATGCGCATTGTTTAGAACCATTGAAAGCAATAGGAAGAGTAAAGAGCTGATATATTCTTTGTGTCAAATGACAAAAAAGGTTAAAAAAAAACCTGTAGAACCTAAATGAACAAAACTGAGAAAAGGCCATCAGCAAATATTTCCAAATAAAAACCACTTAACATGTAAATCAAATTACATTTGTCGTAAAATGTTTACGTTGTTAGAATCTGATTTTCAGTAAATTGCTTTATAATCTGTGTGAATCTAATGGTATTCTGTTATAAGAAGTAATCTGCTATTTGCTCATTATTTAAGTCATATTTTGGTAAATCTACTAGTCCTGTTGTTTTACAAGTTGATTGGATCAATTTAATTGGTTTTGAATTTACATGTGAATGTTAGTCTTGTGAATCATTACTATACATAAGTCTTTTGTCAGAAAATGTCCCTCCAACTATTTTCATGATCAATTAATCTTTAAAAAAAACAACAAAAAAAAACATTTTCAGGTCCTGGGTCATGACATGATGAGAATAAACAGAATGTCTTTAAGTTTTCAACCATTTTCTCCCCATTTCATGACATTTTAAATGATTCATCAGGTAATCAAGAGAAATCAAGTCATTCAAATGTATATTTTTCAGTGTTTCAGTGTTGTCCATGTTATTGCTACCAGACATGGAGAAAGGTTTTGTTTCATTGGGGGTCTGGAGGTTGCACCCTGGAAAGTATTTATGCACCGATTTGTGTCTTTTGTCCAATTTATAGTAGAAATGTCCTCAACTATGTAAAGGAAAAAACAAGATTCACGCAGCAGGTGATAATAAAAACTATAATGTGATATTGTGCAGCCAGTGTCTCATGTATTCTCTATCATTTTCAGTGTTTATTCTCCAGTAGATCAACTTTTCTTATTTGATAATGTCCATGTCATCACACATAGAAAAGATTGACTCTTCTGATCTTGTTTTTTTGGTATTGGAGGATTGGATTTAGCTTTTTGTTTTTTCAAACTAAAAGTGCTGTTTTTTTAATGTTTTTCTATGGGTTGAATAATACACATGTTCTAAATATTGAGGGGGAGGTATCCCCCCCTGAAATCTACGCCTATGGAGACAAATATACAGAACATATTCAGAAAGACAGAGAGAAAGAATTGGAAGCTTTGTTCCCACCCACCCACCCTCTCTCTCTCTCTCTCTCTCTCTCTCTCTCTCTCTCTTTCTGTCTGTCATAGTTATCTTTGAGAGATTAGACTGGAGACAGTGACAGAACAGAGAGGGGAAGCTAAAATTGGGAAACCGGGCACTCATGTGCTCCCTCCCTCTTTCATACTAGTCTGGATCGTGCAGCACATTGTTTAACTACATTTAAATGTGCATTAGAAATACTACTTGACTACTAACTTGACTGTTTCTTTTTCCTCCTAATCTCCCTTTTTATATCTTTACTTCTTTGTTTCATGCCCTGGAGTCATCTAACTCCAACTCCAAATCCTAACCACCTTTATCTTTATCTCTCATTTGCCTCTGGTTATTTACTTGTTTCCCTCTTTGCTTCTATCCCTGACTTCTCTGCCACTGTCCGTGTCCCTCTCTCCCTCTCTGAGCTTAGTGTTCAGACAGTGGAATATATGTTGTCTAAATATACTTCCCCACTATCTCTCCGTCTAAACAAACTCCAGCAGAGAGAGAGAAAGAGAGAGGCAGTGGAACAGGAAGAGGGGAGGATGGGAGGATGGGTGTGCACAGAGGGGATGAGGCCTAAAAAAAAGAGAATATTCAAGTAAAACAATACCTGAACGTGTGGAAATTACACAACCACAGAGGTACTGGTTCTCTGAGGGGGGTTATTTCAACTGAAATAGTTTACCTCTGTGGTTTTATAAACAGATCAGAAGTTTTACTGTTTAAAAATCTATTGCATAGTGTTGCCATATGGAAACAATTATTTCATCTTCATTATTCTGAAAAGATGTGATATCAAATCTATGATTTTACAGTTAGGAGTGAAAGGGGGCTTTTATTTTGGAAGGACATACAATTTATGAGGTCACATGACCAGAATATCCTGTTTTCTAATGGACTTTTGACATAATGAGCATCATTGTCTCACAACCAAAGGTTGTCTTTTATTCAGAATTTGGGACAATTTTTACCAAATATATTAATAATCATGAAACTCACTATATAGGCTAAGTAGTACTTGAATTACATTTAATTCTAGTAAAAAAAATGGAAAATTGGAAAATTCCTAGTGCATACAACCTAATGGAATCCCCATTGATTTACATACCATGAATCTATCCTGAGACTATGTTAACAAGTTTTTCTTATACGTCTTTAATATATCTATATTTAGGCCATTTTAAGTAATAAAAACATTCAAAACATGTTTTATCATATCTTGGTAATATTTCATGCAATAGCAGGTTGAGCTTTAACTTCCACACCATAGACTAAAACAACAGACTCACCACTAAGTAGCAAGAGCAGCCTGCACAGTTCAGCATAAGTACAAAGGGAGAAATGTATGCAGCACTGTACAGAGTCCCGAACAGATGACTGCAGCTGGAGAGAAATTACTAATGCACCATTTAATGTTTAAACACACACACTCCTTGTTGGCAGCAGTGTGTTGATGGGAATCTAGATATGAAGGGTTGGTTTGGAGCCAATGGGACTGGACTGAAGTAAACACTGCAATAAAGTTTACTTAGCGGAGTGGAAAAGGATCATCTCCAGCACAGATTGAGTGTGTCTGACCCAGCCGACGTCATCCCAGAATACTGCTGCTTACAGTATTCACCCCCATCAGAGCAGCGGTCTACAGCCACTGATAAACTTGGTTGTCTGCCATTTGGTGAGTACTTTAAACCAAAGAACCGCATAGATAAGATGGAGCTGTATCTTGGTGTGTGTGGCCGCACCATTATTTTATTTTTATCTTTTTTTTTCTTCTTTTTATCTCTGTCTGGTCCCCTCCTCCTCTCAGTGGACATCAAAGACATGACGGTTTTAGAAAAAATGGACCCAAGGGCAGGGACAAGACAAGCAGAACATTTATGATGTGCTTCGGAATGTCACTCCTTTTCAAAAAGAATGCAAACAAGAGGCAAAATGAAAGCCCCCGTGAGTTTATGCAGACTGACCCCAGCTGATACCCCAGCGATGACTCCCGGTGCAGCAAACACAATCTAGATCTGCTTCCATCCTTAAAACCCACCAAAATCTGCTCTTAATGATAAGCCCCAAACAGCCTGTAAAGCATACTCCCTCTGTGCTGTGCACCCTGCTTAACTTTGCCCTTTCACACAAGTTCTGGAAACACTGTGAGTTGTTATCCAGCTATTATCTATCAACGCTTTCCTTTGCAGGGGCAGACACACAGGCTGGAGAAGGTTGGGACAGTTTTGGAGTTTCAGTGTAGCAGCATTGACGTTTCCACCGTGGTTAAGTAGACATAGACCTTTGATTGTTAATAATAAGTCAACACTTACAGCTGTGAGGGGATTTGTTAAAGTTAGAAAGCTTTATCTGAGGTAAATATTGATGCGTATCACCCACACAACGATGTTCCTTAGAGTCAAGCACATTCTGATGAAGACCGCATCAACCTTTCTAACGATCATGTGCCCATGATTATTCAAAATGCCCTCACAGGCATGCGAGAAAACATGCAAACCACACATGAAAGCTTCAGCCGGCCGGTGGAAAGCAGGACCCTGCACCACTGTGCCGCGGTGAGTTATGTTATACCATCCAAACTGGAAAATGCTAACTGAAGCATGACGGACGATAACAAGACTAAGATTCCACAGCCATGCTAGCAGCTGTGTGAGGCTAATATATGCAGGAAAATGCTGACATGCCGCTATAATTTTTTACCAATTATTTTAGTTTGTTAGCATGCCCACATGTGCTAAAGTCAAGGGTAGTTGTATTAAAGGGTAAAAATAACCATCTTGGGGCATTTCTCTTCAACCTGGTACCTGTCAGAGAACTAAACTAACTATAAAAATCTCAAAATGTTTTCATACAGTGTGCAGGAGTTTCGTATGGGAAATATATACATGCGATTTTGAGACTTTTCAGACAATTTTTGTAATTTTTGTCCCAAAATCAAGATGTCTTAAAACTTAAACATAACAATTCTATTGAATTCCCTGGTCCAAAATTATGTTATTATTATATTATTATTATTATATATGCAATATATATATATAATAGCAATCTTTTGAGTAAATTGAAATATTAGATTAATATACACCTGAGCAAAATCAAATATAATTGACCAAATACATTGATATCAATATTGCAGCAATATTTTAGGGATAAATATTGGTTCTTTCACAAAATATTTAATCAGTGAGATAAATAATCATCAGCCACAATAATGTTTATATAGTGACTAAGTGGGTAATAAGACAAATAATTATAGAACAGCTGGAATAGTCTGATATGTTGAGAAAATGACATCACTTTACTGTAATGCAGCAGAAAAAGACAACACTAATGCTGATTACCAGGTCAAAAGTCTCATATCACTACAGTATATCAATATAATATTGATATATTAGGCAGCTCTTATGGAGGTTAATTCAGTGGATCTCCAGAAGTATTAGGCTCCCTCCTCTGGGGACCATGAATATCTGAAATCTGTCCAGTAGTTGAAATATTTCAGACTGGATGTTAAAGTGGCGGAGCAAGGCTCATACCACTAGTGTGTCATGGATGGTGTCATGCTTCAGTTTTATACACGGAGTCTTGTTTGTGTTATATGCCTGACTAAATCAGTGTTTTTCCCCTTTTTTAAAAGAAGTTGTGTATATTTGGACAGTTTTATGACAGAAGTATATGGGTGTTGCTGATCTGCTGTTTCTGGCTCTGCGTTCGCGCAGCGTGAGAGTTGAGGGAGTCCAGCCAGCTGATACAGTAATCACAAGAGTGGAGACGGACACACAAACATACATGTTTCCACATATTATCTCCATTAAGACATTCATCCACAGCCCAACTGCACTTGCCAATAAAGTCACCCTGTAAATACACAGCAGCTTGTACATATATTCTGACGTCCAGTGGCATATTCTGTTGATATCATCTCACAGCTGTTTCTCTCTCTCTCTCTCTGGTCTCTTCCTCTTCTATTCTCTCACTCCCAAACCCCCACGTCTCTATTCACTCTTCCTTTCCTCTCAAATTCCTCAAATATCTTCTGTTTAGTGTTTTCTCTTCCCTTCTCTGTCTTCCCCTCCAGCATTGGAAAACACAGATAAATAGACCCAATCTTCGTGGTGCTGAACTATTGTACACTCACCAAGAAAATAAACAAATACACACAGCCAACGCAGGCAGAAACAAAGACAGACACAAGCCACGTTGTCTCCTTTTCTGCTCCTAGTGGTCACATGACGAAACACTTGCATCCCATCACCTCTCACCTCCCTCCCCTCCGTCATTACCCTGACTCTGACTTTATCTCACTTGGTAGGAATCTCATCTGTGCGCTTTAGTCAGAGCTGGGAGGAGAAGCTTGGCAGGCGACGGAGAAAGAAAGGGAGATGTTGGACAAATGGGAGGAAAAAGAAACGAGGGAGAGTGTTTTGTGCGAAGAATAAAAGCAGATTGAGTTCCAGTCATTCTATTTTTCCTCTCGAGTCCACCACCCGCGACGCTACATGTACTGTAGGCCTGCTCCAATGAGAGGAGGAGGGATATTATGGTGGGTTGGGAGGCCCTGCCAAAAGTCCTTACACACATACACACACACACACACACACACACATATATATATATATATATATATATATAACATAGCAACGTTTACTTACTTAAACACACATTTCACTTTTCCTGTCCCTCCTAGCATATAATTCCTACTATAACCCTGTTATCACATTGAAGCACTTTGCAGCTAAACCCCAAACTATAGTGTGCATGCATGTGTGTGTGTGTGTGTGTGTGTGCTAACTCAGTTCTCACCCTCAGTAAAAGGCTCCCAGTTGTAAAGGCGACCCATGAACTCCTGGGTGTTAAAGGCTGCACATTGCTCTGCTCTGGAGTCCAATGAACCTCCTCCACACACCTGCAGGACAGAAACACAGAGAGAGAGGTATAAAAAAAATTAATTAATTAAAAAAATTGAAAACAGTCAGTGCCACGCATCAAACTAACAGGAAATCACCCGACTATTAAACCGATTTCTCTCCCTTTCCCCAGAGAAATTGGGGTGGAGCGGACTGCTCTGACGAAAGAGAGGAAAAGACAGCTAATGAAGAAGGGGTGAACTAAACTCGAGAGCTTGTGCTTGAGGTAAGCACAAACACGGAATACACAAACACGCACACACACACACACACACACACACACACACACACACACACGCACACACACCCTCTCCATGCTGCTTTTTTGGCAGTCGGCTGGGTGTATTAGAAACATATGGAAAGAATAGATTTTTTGGAAGCGACTGTGCACATAAATCCACCGTGACTTTCAGTGCAGGACAACAGAATGCCAGTGCGTGTGTGAGCGTGTGCGCATGTGTGTATGTGCACATGAGCACATGTCCAGCCCGTGCTCGATCATGCATGGTCCTCACGGAGCCATACAGTGGAAAGAGTTTTAGCATACTGCACTTAAACGACAGCTGAAACATCAGGCGAATGCGGCGTATGGATGGTTTTCAGCGAAGTGACTATAACTCACTGAGCTAAACCACAGTCCTCTGGGACACACACACACACACACACACACACACACACACACACACACACACACACACACACACACACACACACAAACTAGGCTACTATATTTCAGTGCAATTTTAAGGTTCTTGTACTTGACTATGTCTATTTTATGCTACTTTTGACATCATCATCACTACATTTCACATTCTTTTTACCTCATTACATTTATCTGACAGATAAGTAG
Organism: Lepturacanthus savala; assembly: GCA_030544235.1. Classification (NCBI taxonomy): domain Eukaryota; kingdom Metazoa; phylum Chordata; class Actinopteri; order Scombriformes; family Trichiuridae; genus Lepturacanthus; species Lepturacanthus savala. The sequence continues at coordinate 28,405,004 of CM060467.1, forward strand.
AAATTATAAATAGTTGTTGATTACAATTTCAGAGAAATTAAGCAGCGGTTTCCAACATTTGTCTTTTTATAAGAAAAGCTGCACCTAGATGGGGCCCCTTGTCACATTTCAGATGTCTGAATGAGTTGTTAGAATCCCACCAAAGAGAACCCCCCCTTTAAACTTCATGCAGGTTAAAGAGTTCAAATGAGCAAATATCTCATAACACACGACAAGGTCAAAACCTAGTTTATGGCTGGACCATGTATAGTCAAGGTGGGAAACATTACTGCTACCACTGCCAGGTAGAGTTCTATGAATTTCACAGTAGACAGAGTTTCCAACTTAATGTCACATGGTGCAACACGGATTCCGTTTATTCTCTACGGGGAGCAGGAGATGTGGCTGCATGATGGAGCCACCGTGGAGATCTGATGATGGACTGACTGCTGTATCTGAATCATCATGAACACAACTGTACTTAATGCAAAATGAGTTCACAACACAGCCAGCTTTAAAACTTTAAAATTAGTCTAAACAGATACATTTTGAAACAAGATTCCTTTGCTGCATTACCTGCTTATTCCTCATTGATGTCGCAGGGGTCTGCTGGAGCCTATCCCAGCACATTACAGTAAGAGGCAGGGATACACCCCAGTCTAAAAACCTGCTACCATGTAGTAGATTTTCAGTTAAGCCATTTGACATTTGCTGTAAAAAAAAATCTAAATTGTGATTTTTGTTTTAAAAAATGATATGAATGGACTTTTAAATAACAAGAAATCAACATGAACACACTGTACATTTTGGGAGACCTGATCAATGCTTCTTAAAACTGCATTCAACATTTTTTCGACTTTCTCATCTTGCCAAACATTATTTGTCATTGACCCTTATATTTGTGAAGCTGAACTTTGTTTTCCCTTCTTTTCTACCATGTTAATTATCTCATGACCACTCAGATTTTTCTTGTGACCCATTGCTGGGTCTGGACCTCGAGGTTGGAAACCAAACTACCTAATTGTACATAAAATACTTAAAACTAGCTCCACACCCAGCAAAAACATCTCAAATGTTGTAATGCAACAGGGGCCATTTACTTTGATACTTTAAGTGCATTTTTGCTGATAAAACTTCTATTATTTGACTTAGCAGAGTATCTGAATAATTCTTCCACCACTATGCACGCTTTCAGCTACATGGATTACTCTGCTAAACCACAACTGGTCAGAAAACTCCAGGGTTTGCAGCCTCCTGGTATAATACTGGTTCAGGCACTAAACACACACACACACACACACACACACACACACACACACACACACACACACACACACACACACACACAAAGCTCTCATATTTCCTCCCAGCTCTAATCTCTGTTAGCTCCACAATCTTCTTGTCTTTCAACTCGTCTCTTTCTTAGATTCGTTCCTCTTGTCCTTTTGTTCTGTTTTTTTTTTCTCTCTTTCTTTCTGGACTTCTCTCCAGTCACACACAGCTGTCACAAACAGCTGGAAAGTTCCTAGCTGCTCATCTGCATGCACACACAGAGATCGCCAGTTCCCATGTGAACCAGGCTCTGCCACACAGTGTAACTAAAAGACTCTCATGGACGAAGCATCAAAGGGTGTGTTCGCTGACTCTGCCTCTTGCTTGACATCACACTTTCACCACATATGTGCATGTGTGTGTGTGTGTGTGTGTGTGTGAAGGAATGCTAATGTGGCTGTCATGTCACAAGGCATACACAGTTGTCTCTGCTCTGGCAAAGTGTGAAACTAGCTCTAGTCTGCCACCCTGTCACAGCACTGATTTACTTGTGTGTTATTTATGGGTGATAATGAGATCTGGAGCCTCTTGTATAAGAATTTATTTGAGTTATATCCAGCGATTAGTGACTTATGACTCACTGATTAATTATTTCAGTTAAAGGTCAAACTAAATCTGCAACCTGGTGTTTTCAAGTAACCGTGTAAATATGACTGGATGTGTATGTGAAATGTGGTTGGTAATAGCTGTAAATATTTCTGCTTGACATAAACACGTGTGGCTCTGTATAAACTGTTTCTGTGTATACGTGCGTGTGTGTGTGTGTATGTCTAAAATAATGAGTGGGGAAAGTCCCCAAAACACAGATATACATGCTCTAGTGGAGTAAAATAAAAAGAAAAAGGAAAAAGGCAGAAATATATGGAACTAAATCTGTCTAATTTATTGGATTAAAAGACAATAAATTTCTGAATTTAGATTTTTTTTTCATTGAGATCATGTATCGGAACTTTTAGCCTCTTAATTTGAGTCTAATTTTCAGTGACATGTTTCATTTTTATTTTTCAATTTTCAAAAATTCAGAATCAAACAGTTCATTTTTAAAAAAAAGTAAATTAATTAATTAAATGTAAATAATAATACATATTCAAATTCCTTTCACTCACTCTTTAAATTCAGTTTCCAAAATTATAGTTAAAAAAAGTTTAATTCAATTTAAGATAGAACTGATTGCTTAACCAAAAGTACTCACACCGTTTAATCTGGATTTTTTAAAACTAAGATTTTATATTTGAGCAACTTGAATATTTGGAAATTTCAAAGTTTGACCATTTGATTCTGAATTCATGAACATTGATCAACAAATGGGAAAAATAAGTTGAAATGTTGAATTCAGAGGCTGAGCTCAGATGATTTCAATAGAAAAAAAACCTAGACTGAAGACTGAAGACAGAAAGAAGACGGAGAGTGGCAGTTATTGAATGGCCCGGAGACATGATGGAAGAAGAGTGATGGCTTTTACAGAAACAAAACACTTAAAAGAGAAGAAGTGATTGGAAGCAGAGTGAGGTGGTTTGTGGTGAGCAAGGATGGGCCTGGACCTGTGGATGAAATCAAAACAGTCAAACCACAAGCGCACTCACAATATAGTCCAAAACTTTCCATCACTTAGTAACATGCAAAAACAGAGTTTTAAAATGTTCCTGGAGCCGTGCCAGTTAATTAACCTTTGCATCTACTATTAAATGTTCTGTAAGTAGGTCTACATAACACAGGGGGAAGCAGTCTGCGATTTTAGGATTTCTGTGGGCTCTGCTTAAGTCTCATGAGCTTATTTTGTTTTTACTTGTCCCATAGCAGAAGCTGGCATCTGATGTCTGGGGATATTTATTAATCTTTCAATAATCTTTTATATAATCTTGTTTTAGTTCTCTTGTTTAGTTCCTGATTTAAAACCTAATATTTGCAGTTTTAGGCTAAATTCCTGCACGAATGTTGGAGATTAGGGATGGAAACAAGGACACAACATATAACGCTCCAGATATTTAGTCTCATTTGCTGAATGAGAAAAAGGGTTCTGAAAAAACATTGACAAGTACAAGTAAAACGTCCCTTTCAGAGAGCACAATTAATGAGAATTGGAAAAATACTAATAAGAAAAATGACAATTATGTCTTTTGACACTCATATGTATATTGTCTAGTTGTTAAAGTTTCTTAAGTCTTTGTCAACCATTTACCATATGGCAACAATTCAGTAATGATAATACTCTACTTAATGAAGTAATTGGTGAAGTCTGGGAACACTTGTGACTGCATCGCTATAACAAAGTCTGATGGAGCAAGAAGCAGCAGTCAGACAATCAGACAACATAAACAAGGCTGGATTAACTAAACCACTTTAGTGGTGGAGCTGTCGGCCGCTCGCTGCAGCTTTTAGATCCACGCTGAACGTCTGGGACGTGATTGATGGTTACCATGGATATTTGGGGTAATAATTTTACAGCGGTTTCCCATCCAAGTAAGTTTGTTAAAAACTTGTGTGATTGTCTGACTACTCATGTTTCTCAATCGAGACATTTTAGTGGTGTCACCAAAGATCTACATGGAATTACCAATAAGTAGAACTGTAGTCAAGACCGCCTAAACCGAGACCAAGACACTACCAAGACCAGAGAGTATGAAGGCCAAGACAAACCACATCAGGACCGAGATCAGTTGAGCTCAAGATCAAGACCAAGACCAAAAAAAACACCACCATATTTTCCTATTTCATGAGTTTTAGCTGCTTAGGATAAATATTAAATTGTATTTTGTCAACTGCAGGCACAACAATACAAAAACAGTTCATGTCTGTGTTTTAACTCACAACAAATGTTTTTTTTTATAAATTAACTGAGATCAAATATGTGTAAATAAAAACATTTAGAAACTTCATTCGATTCCCGTTTTAACGGGGTGCACTTGAATGCACCATGAAGTCGCATTACCGTAATAGCAATGTAAATGGGAACTAGAGTTTTGAAGTGCGGATAGTGCGACCACAGTGACTCAACGTGTACAATGACAGTTCATTTATAAAAAAAATACACTGAATGATGAGTAAACTGTGGACATTGAGCATCCAAGACACTTGGATTCCAGCAGACGAGCAGTATGAAGGAATATTACAAAGTTCTGTGGACTTTTATGGACCTTTTCTTACAGGCACATGGTGCCTGGTGGAACCTCCTCCTTCCATGACTGAAACTGGGTATAATGAACCAAACTTACTCTCCATTCTCCACCATAGACATCAGTAACACAATGAACTACTGTGATACCACCACCAATAATGATATCCTAGGGAAAAAAAGCGTGTGTGCCAAATCCCTCTGAGACCGGTCTCGAGAACTACAAATCTACCAATAAGAACAACGGCCCAAGTTTATATCTCAACTTATTCCTTAAACAACATGAATCTACCTGAAAAAGAGTAAGACAAATTCACAGAGAGGCTTGTTGAACAGTCGATAAATAAAAACAAAGAGGTGCAATGAAGTGATAGTTGAATCCTGCTGCTACGGGGCAGCGGACTGAATGATAGATGGATCACAGCAGAGCGCAGGTGAAAAGATAAGTGAACACAGCTGGTGAACGAGAGAAAGAGAGAGTGTGTGTGTTTTTGTACAGGAGCTGTGAAAGTTATAGATGTGTTTTACTAGCACAGGGGGTGGGGGGGATATAGGAGCATGTGAAGAGGTGACTGCCTGAGGGCCTCAGGGCTTCGTTTTGAGGGCACACACCCGCCCACAAGAAACGCCACACACACACACACACACAGACCCACTAACACACACGAGCCAGGGCCCTGATCACACATAGCACTCTTACGTGATATCCAAACACTCCAGACCAAACCCAGACAAGATTAATGAGCTCTGAGGGGGGAACACATTATGAGGCAAGTGGGAACCTTTCACCGCGTGTTTGTGTTTCCGCAGTGAAAAAGCCCAGGTGACATGTCGTTGTCATTCCCCGCGCATGTCTACGCCTGCACAGCTGGCCACGTTGCCTCGGTACGGATGAAGGCTGCTGCTCATTCCTCCAGCATTACTGAAGGATACGCACGCACCAAACTAGTGACCACTGGCTCCGCAGCCATAAATCAGCACAGTCCGCGGGGCAGGACTAATCACTGGACGCATGCACACAAATCCGTGATATATGTTAATATGTGTGTGTGTGTGTGTCCAGTGATTAACATTCTCCGGTTAATCTTGTGACCAAGGCTGTGTGTCGCCACCACCCAGGCCTCAGCCTTGACCCGACGGGGGGGGGATGTCATGAGTCCTCCGGAGGAAATGGCTGCTCATCTGTCAACAACAGGCGACGGCTGGAGGACGAGGCCAGATAGGCCACAAGAAACGCTCTCCAGAGTACGGCCTTGAGCTCCAAATCGGCTCAACTGTTCAGAGGAGATGGTTGTTAAAAGAAAACAGGGAAAATAGAATAGGAAAGAAAAGAGAAGAAAGATCCCAGATAAACACAGCAACCACAAGATCAATAAATGAAAGCAGAACTTCGCTCGAAGGCTTTGGAAATAACAATATGTCCATGATCCACTCTCTCTAAGTAGGAGCTATACAAGCCCACATCATATTTCATATTTCATTAAACAAGAGTGTTTTCACGGACACTGATAACTCTTGATTTAACACATATTTTCTTAATAAACGTTCCCAGGACTCATTTTAATATAAAGATCCCCTCCAGATATGTATTAATAAAACATAAAAAGACTCTATTTGGAACAATATTGTGTGTCTGGTTCGGTTTTTCCCCCCCAAAAAAAGTATTATTACCTCGTTGAAATCCTTAAAAATGACATTGTTTCCTTCTCCCTCGTTAAAAATTCCATGAATATATGAAAATATATTTCAAAGTTTATGACTTCATGGAAGATGTTTCCTACTTCACTGTGAAGTCTATTCTCAGTGTAAGTGCACCACAGGCTTCAAGTTTCCACATCACTACTTGTGTAAGTTGAATATTGGACGATGACGGGTTCCAGGTCACAGCTACGAGCTCCAGCTGTGATGTCACAAATCATGCCCGTAGGCCCGCCCCTCAAAATTGGATTTTAAACGGAGGTCAGGGAAACTTCCCACATTCAGCAGACGAATGTGAAAACAACCTTCTACGTGTCAAACTCATACATCATCCTGCACAGTGAGGCCCGAACCTCCAGCTGAAGGAGCAAGAAGAAAAACACCGGGCGACTTTAAGCTGCTTCCTCTGTCTGGGAGGCAGCGTCTAGTCTCTCTGTGAATTCTAGTCGTGCACTACATCAGTTGGCTGAAGATGTTTTGGCACCTTTTCAAGTCGTGAATTGATCGCCTCATTAAGGTTTTGATTCACGCTGGGCTTATTTAGTTTTGTGGGCTTTTTTATAAGGTGCCATTAAGGATGCTTTGAAGATAAAATCTTTTGTTTGATTGAATTAGAAGTGAAATTGTCTGGGTTTTCTGGTATAAATTATCTGATGTTATCTGTCTTATGTTGTTACTCAGTAATTCGCTGTTATTGCTGCCCATTTTGGCCAGGACCATCTCGCTTTCCTGGTTAGAGGCACCCTGTGGAGTTTTTGAACACTAGTAGCGCTATGGATAAATGTCTTTATTATAATAAGAATAAATTTATTTATATAGAACGTTTGCCAAACAAGATTAAACCAGTAAGCAGTAATTGATATAATTTAATGATATCATTTAAGAAATGGCTACATGATTACAGTGAGTTTTGAGAAGAGGCTGTGGCTCATAGGGAAATAACAGATCAGCATTAGAAATAGATGTCGGTCCAAACAAAGCCTTAAAAGTTACTAGTAAAATATTAACGATTAAAACATGGAAATGGCAGCAGTTTAAAAGGTCGTGCACAGTGAGGCAGAGGACAGGTGTGTAGGAGAGGCAAAAAAAGCTACACTGGAACAAAAAAAAAGAAAAAAGACCTCCCGCACACTGTCAGTCACTAGCAAAAGGACGAATTTAATGATATAACGTTTTGGTACTCAGACCTTATCAATACATAAACTACAATAAAATCTAAAACTTACAGGACGTCCATGTAACAATATAGGAATTATGTGATTTGATTTTTTTTTAATCACTTGAAATTTGTCTGGTTGGGTATTTACACATTTTTCATTATTTAAACAGACTTTAGAAGAACAGAACTGGTGACAGATGACAGAAGTGGAAGAAAGTAGGTGAGTGAAAGGCAGGGAGGGAACATAAAAGAAACACAGAAACAAGGTGTGAGGAACTCGGAGCACACAGGAGCTGATATAAACCAACTTTAACAAGCAGATGAATCTGGCTTTCTTTTTGTTTTTATAGAAAAGCAGGTACCTGAGCTCATTAAAAGTACAAACGCAACAGAAAGATCCGTCTGAATGAGTCCATGTGGCAGCAAGCTGGTTCCTGCGTGTGCTGCAACACATCCGGGCCTGTTTGTCACTTGATGAGAAACAAGGTAGGGTCTGCACACGCTCATTAGAGCTCCCTGCTGATAGCCCTAATAATATATTTCCTGTGTAACAACGCCTGCATAATGACAGACTGGGATTAGATCATGTGACTCTCACTGCCGCGGCCTGAAGCCAGGTTAGTGTGTGTGGTAATTACAACATCAACGCCTCGGGTTTCAGGTGTGAGAGCTGGATCAGTAACACTGACTGAGTCTTATGGCTGTAGTACGTTCTTTTATGGCTTTATCTCTGCCGGTTTCCATGGTGAACTGCTACAAACACGCATCTCCAATCCACATTCCTCACTTTACGGCTGTATATGCGTGCTGTGTATTGGTGATTCTGGGTAAATATTGACTGTTGGGAGGAGGATGTTCACAGAGAGGGAATCGGTATAGATCCTGCAAAATGGAAAATGGAAACGTGCTTCAAACTACTGTCTCTCCTGTTTTTTTTCCAGCAGCTTCTCCCCAAATTCCAATTTTTCCTCCCCTCTCCCTCCGACAGAATAACTTCTCCTCTTACACTCTGCACTCGCTCACACACACACACACATACACAAACTCTCTCGTGCAAACACACACACACACTTTTCCATGAATCCCTATCTTCCTACAACACAAACTTCCTGCTGAATCTTTCTCTCCATCCCGACCACCCCCTCCCTCCTTTTATTGCTCTTTCTCCTCCACTGATAAGGCTCTTTATCTCTCTCCATACTTACACCTAAACATTACTCTCACTGCCATTCATCTCCATTTCTCCTTCGCCTCGCTGCCTCCCCACCTTCCTCCCTCCCCTCGCCCTGCAGCTCACCCTCCCGTTACTGTGTGCAGATTTGCTAAAAACAGTGCTCTCTTTCACTACTACTTAACTGCGTCACTTCCTCCACTGCCCTCCCCTTATACCTTCGTTCCAACACTCACACACACGCTCTTCCCCTTTAGCCCTTCTCATTTCCTCTGGCCCTCTCTTGGTTCCCCACTTGCTTCCACGCAACGGTTAAAAAAAAAAGAAACACTCACGTACACACAGCCAATGACACTTATCCCAGGCCTCAGGCACGTTGTGTTATGACAAAGACACCTGATAGATAATAGGATGTGTCACACTCGGTCGGACTCAATCCCTCAATCACACACACATATTCGCTACGTACAAGCCTGGGCAAAGTCCTGCATTCTTCAGCACTTTAAAACCTATATTTACAGCAGTGATACAACATATAAAAACTCTAAATGTGTACTAACATTCTCCCACAGGAACAAACAGGGCTCATGTAGAGGCTAATACTGGATAAATATGTAACCCAATGAGTCAGGCTCAGCCGTCACAGGACTGCTATTAGCACTGCTGGCACACAGAGGCTGTGCATTCTGCCAGCTACTAAAATCTGTTTTAACATGGGGACTATCACAGTCAGGCATAGAAAGACAGAAAGAAGGGGACGAAGAAGAACAATTATTGCTGGCGAATGATCTAATCAGAAGAATGTCAAAGGCTGTAGAAAGCCAACATGGCTCCAAACTCTAATGTCTATTTCCAAGAAGTAAATATGTGAGAGTGGACATGCACTAAACTCAAACTTTATCAATTCACGCTCGGTGTCTCACTTAAACCTGCTACAAGTGGAAATAACCCAGCCACATGTCACTCACTGACTATTTTTGTCAAATCTTACAGGAGATTATGGATCCGTTTCCTGTTTATTCCATTTGCTGGTTCCTCCATCCATCACATGGAGCATTTTACAAAAGGATGATTGATTTCCATGAAAGTTGAGAAGGATCAATGCTTCTCACCGCTGTAAATATCACAAAATTGTTTCTAAGCTGGTTTGTTGGGCCACGTTTTGACACGAATCTGTTTGCTTTGCAGTTTTTTTGAGCGATATCACTCACGAAAGGTGCTGTAACAATTATGTGTAATTCATTTCATTTTCCTGGTAAAAAAACAGAGAAATCCTACAGTTTTCACATGTGTTCAGGCTCTCAGGGGAGGATGTTTGATCGGTTTATGTTTGAAAAGATAGCGGATGGTTGTATTGAAGCCTGCTGCTAATTTGAAGCAGACAATGCAAAAAAAGGTGGAAAATGTGCAAGCTAGCCAGTTGTTATACTACTGGACTGACGCAGTTTATTTTTGGTTCTTGGAGATATAAACAGATGTGAATGTATCAGACATGTTCGCCAGGACAGGTGCAGCCCAGCAGCTCCAGAAGCTGAAGTCAGTGTTTTCATGCTTTAAATTATTCCACCATAACTATACGTACAGTACATTAACAATATTTTAATTAAAAGATACTAGATTGTAGATGTAATTCCTTTAGAATCACAGTGTCTTTATATTTTAACTGTCAATCTCACCTTTAACCCTCTATTGCATGAAATATTACTTAGACATGGTAAAAAAATGTTTCGAATGTTTTTATTATCTATATATAGTCTCAGAATAGTTTCATGCTATGTAAGTCAATGGGATTCCATTGCACTTTTAGCACATTTTAAAAAACATTTGTAACATACAATTTTTTAATTGGTAAAAATGTTCACATAAAAAAATGTCCATGAACAAAGGGGACTGGTAAACAGGATATTCTGGTCATGTGACCTCATAAATTGTCCTTCAAAAATAAAAGCCCCCTTTTCACACCTAACTGTAAAACATAGATTTTATATCACAGCTTTTTAGAAAAATGAAGATAAAGTAATTGTTGCCACATGGCAGCACTATGCAATAGAGGGTTAATTGAGTGAAATCAAGCGTGGCATTCCTGTCTGAAACCTGAGTTACGGCGAGGTCGACCTCGGTTTCTCACCTGAGTGTTGAGTGGGCTCGTATAACACCAGCAGCTCGGTTCCTTTTCTCTGGCTGCTCCTCTTGGCAGCTTTGCACTCACACTTGCTACTGATAATGCTGGCCCTGTGCTGTGCGGGGGCGGGATGGAGCGGGTCGGGACCCCGATCATCGCCGCAGGCCCCGAGCCAGACGGGACGTCACCATGTCGACACGTGCGGCAAATGCACGGCAAAAAGGTGCAGTCGTGTGCAAACCGCCCTGGCGCACCTTCACGCTCACACACATGCAATCACTCACACGGATGCCTGTGTACGACGGTGTGTAAATCTTCAACAACAGGGGTGTGTGTTCTGGTTGTGACCCAGAATACGTGCATGCCCTCGTTGCCCTGGAGTAGCAGCAGAGGCTCCGAGCAAGCACTTTCCATCCGAGTGCTCATAGACAAGCAGATAGTGTTGGAGTCGGGGAGTGATCTACCTATCTAATACACTCTGCTGACCTTCAAAACTCAAAGTGCTCCCCTCTACACGCGGCATGCATATAAATCACACATGACTGCAGGCTATACACAGATGCAGGCTGAATAAAGCAGAGGTGAACAGGGAGACATTCACATTGAGTCAATTATTGACATTTGAGTAGTCTGCAGCCAGAAATTGAAGAACCTTTTTTTTTCTTCCTGAGATTTATGGGTAAAAACGTCAACCTGGATCTTACCTGTGAGAAGCACCTGCGGTACTCCTTCTCTGGCCCAGAGCATCTGTAGATCTGAGGGGCTCCTCGCCCGCCCCCCTCTGCTGCCGCCAGGTGTGGGATGTGGGCGTGCTGCAGCGGGTAGATGTTGCCGGGGGGCGGGGCCTGGTGGCCGAAGCCCGGGTGTCGTTCCCTGTCTCTGTGGGCGGCGCCGGGCCGGTGGAGAGAGGAGGAGAAAGGTGACACGGCAGCGGGTGGATTGGGGTGAGACACGGGAGGAGGTGGCGCGGTGATGGAGCGCCAGTCAAACGGGCGGTGGTTGGGCAGGACGGATGGCGAGGAGGAGCGGGGGAAGGAGGGCGAGGATGGCACTCGCTCTCTGAACCTCCTGTGTTCCGTGGCAGCATGTGACGGTCCGGCCGAGTGGCGGTGCGGGCTGCCGTTGGCGGTGGTGGCCGTGATAGGTGACTCCTCGCTGGCGTGGGACTCCTCCTCTTCCTCTCTCCTTCCCGCCTCACCCAGGTCTCCGTCACCCCCCGTCTCCTCATCCTCATCTTTCCTGGGGTCCTCTGTCTCACCTTCGCTGACCCCTGGCCGTGGGGTTGGCAGCAGCTCCACCTCCAGGGCCTCGGTGCCGTTAACGGTGTGGCGGGCCTGCCGGTTGGGCCGGTGCAGAGGCAGAGAGAAAGGAACCCGACCGTAACCAAACTGACCCGGGCGGATGCTGGAAGATCTGTTGTGAGTTATAAAGAAAGACATTTAGAGAGAATGTTATATTATTTACCTTTATTTTACCAGGTCGGTCTCATTGAGATACAAATATCAGCAACAAATACAGGGATAATACAAAACACACAACAATAAATTTATCCAATTATTTATTAACCAATCAGACAGTCAATACCAATCAATAAATCAACAAATCATCAAAAATGAAGAGAGCAATCTGGATCTGGATCAGGAGTCACAGGGGAACTCAGTTAAGACAGGAGCAGGAATGGAATGTGGCAGATTCCAAGTCCCTGACAAAGGTTTTTAAATGCTCCAAGTGAAATCAGTTCTTTCAGGTTCAGATTCCTGACAAGAGTGCTTATCGAGTACAGTGTGAACTTTGGGGACATAAGATAGTAGTAGTATTCATGGGAGCATAGGGGGTGAGTATTCTGGGTTCTTAAGCTATAGCTACATAAATATTGGGGCAGTAAGGCCAAGATGGCTTCGTAGATAAAGTCTTGCCAATGTGTTAGATGATGTGCAGCCAGTGAGGGCCACTCCACTCTGGTGTTGGGAGTAATGCTTTGCAAAAGTGAGGAATTGTTGTAATGCAATGCTTTTTGCTGTGACACAGTAATGTAAGGCACTACTGAAAAAAATGGTAATATTTTACTTGGAACAAATTCAAATGCACTTTATGTGCTAAACTGTCCACTTCCTGAAATAGCAGCAGTAATTTAACATTTACAGAGGTGTCATAGTAACATGAAGTTATAAGGAAGCAAGTGGAGCATGAGAGTGGAGATAAAACCACAAAACAGACTAAATGAACCTTCTCCTGCTCTGAGATTCTTCAGCATCAAGAGATTCAGAGACTTGTTGAAGACATGAAAAACACTTTCAACAGTGGAATTGCCAGTTTTTTGAAAACTTGTCAGCAAGATCCTTGTTGCTATTAGCAGCAATAATGACAAGGTGAGCTATATTTAGATGCTGAATCCATATTTCCAGTTATTTTAGTGAGAGTAACTTAAAACTAATTCAATAGTAGTGTAATGCCTTACATTTTAAATACAGTAATACTGTAATGTAATAAATTATTTTGAAATGATAGTAATAAATAACACATTACAGTTTTGAAGTAACTTGTCCAACACTGCCTGACTCTACCATAAAGGGTATAATGACGGGTAAGAGCTTTACAGGGTGTAATGAACCTCAGAGCACTGTGCTAAACAGCATCCAGATTGAAAACACTTTATAGGGGCATGCATATAGAGAAGGTCACCATCGTCTAATAAAAGGAAGAAAGGTAGCAGCTTCCAGTCTGCAGAAATAGACAGAAAGAGCCAGAGGCAGCAACAGAGATAGAGAAATAAGAGACAGGACACGTTTCAGATACATGTTCGCTGTCAGTCTTATCATAACCGACATGGAGCCGGCAGGGAGAGGCAGCAGTGTAATTTAGTGCCTATTGGTCTGATGAAAAACAGAAGTATTGATGTAATAACACAGCAGATACTGGCTGACATGGGCTGAAGTCCAGCTCCCAATACTTTTATGAGCCAAAACCTCATAACAAGTGCTCTTTAATACCTAAACAGTGTCATGTTAAATTAATGGGACCGGAACACATCCCAGCCATGGACTTAAGGTGGTACTCGAAAGAAATCATTATTTCTCTTCTCCGTGGCGACAGTTCTGTTTCCAGATTTCGAAATCAAAACCGTGTGATGATGGATTTTCTAATATGTGACTTCCTGTTGTGGCTATTTCTACTCACACGAACAACTGAGTTCTTCTATTTATTCAAAACGAACCAGTGTCGATACTGCCAGCGAAGCAAAAGCTGCTTCCTGTGAACTAGAGTCATTTTTATGGAAGAGGTCACCTCAGGGTGATCAGCAAGGCAAAGTGAATATCTTCCATTAGCATGAGTTGGGTTTGAAGTTTAGTGAGTAGTTTTGTCCATTGATTTGATCTGTTGTTGAGTCAATCAGAAAAAAAATGCGGGATATAACCAACACATAAGGATCTATTTAATTATGTTAAATTATCTCTTTATTGTACACAAAGGAAATGAGAATACTGAGGAATGTGTTTTCATGTATATACTTGTGTGTTTTGTCAATTATCCTTGATCATTGTAACTATAGTTGACAAAAACTATTTTCACCATGTAGTTTTGCTTTTTCTGGCGGTTTCAATTAAATCACACTATATTCTGCATAAGGTTTGAAATTGATTAGTTATAGCCCAAATTTTATCATGTTTAAAAGGGCCCTATTATGAAAAAACTGTTTTTCAGTGTTTGTGTGTGTAAATATTTAGGTCTTTGGTGTTCCTGCTAACACACAAACTGAAATAAGACCAGCCACTCAGCCATTTAACACAAGCAATTTAGAAATGTCTCTCGCTGTGATGTCACAACAAGAGTGAAAGTTAATAGGACCCGCCCAGTGCTCGGCCAATCACAAACAGTGATATGATAGAAAACTCCAGAACATTTCTGCTGATTGCACCAATGTGTGAGAATGTTTTAGTCAATAACATTTTGTAAATAACCTTCAAAATATGTACAGTACATATTTTTTAATTATTCATCAGCTGACATATTTTCCGTTACTGATTGGTTTCTTGTCATTTGTCCAGCTTCACTCACCTCCTTGTAGGCAAACCCTCCCGATTGGCGGAGACTGACCTTCTGCTGCTGCCCCCTCCAGCCCTCGCTGCTACTGGATTGGTCGGTCTCCTGATGATGCGTCCTGGTTGGTTATAGCCACCATGCGGAGGAGCGCGGTGCGGCGAGCGGTAAACTGACACATGGTCCTGATTGGTTGAGGAGAATTCTGGCTGGTAAAAAGGAGGAGACTGATTGGCATGTCCCGGTACAGGAGCCCCTCCTCCTGCGGGGGTATCCCGGTACAGAGACAACCCCGGGTTGTGATTGGTGGAGCTCGCGGGTGGGGGGTGATAAGGCGTGTGTTGCCCGTGGAAACGCGGCGGGTAAAAGGGGCGCATGGGTGAGATGACTGGACCTCCGATGCCCCCGGGCAGATAACCTGCCCAATTGGGTGGGGAGTGGGAGATGGGCGGGGCTTGGGGAGGGAGAGGGGGAGGGGCCAAACACTTCCTGCTTCTCTGTAAAATGCCCACGCCACAGGTCTGAGAACATTCTGACCACTCCCCCCAAAAAGACCACACCCCCTCGACAGGCTCCGCCTCAAACGCCTGTCTGGACCTCCGACCTGCCACCTGACACACACAAAGAGAACAAACTTATTACAGATTTAATACAAATTTACCATTTCCTTAATCCAGAGGCCTCCCAGCTCTGTGATTTATTTACAACCAGACCAAGAGTAAATCATACGATTTGGAGACAAAAGCAAAGAATAAACGATTTACTATCGATAAAGTAAATATTATTTTCTGGATTAATTTCTTGGTCTTCAGAATGTTAGCAATAGCCCGTGGTGATGGATCTCATATTTTCTTGTTTTTTTCCAACCAACTATCCAAAGCCGCAAAATTCTGTTTGCTGTCATATTAGACCAAGAAATCCAGAAAAAAATTAAATTACAGTTACAGATGAATATTCTGTTTATTGATTAATCAAGTGATCATTTGAGCTCTAATAATTTTACAAACTGCACAAAAGGTAATCTGTGTGAGGCCATTAATGTTTTGCAAAGACTTCAAAGATCTTTCTTGCATTGAAATACACAGAAATAAAAACATGTTTCTGATTCAAAACTTAATTTCGGTTGTAATCATACAGAGCCCTAAAGTAATCCATTAACTATACATATATTGTTTGATTTAGGATTTCAGAGAGAAATAGATGAAAAGGTTCTTTCATTGCATTTTGAGACCATTTTTGATTCATACGTCAGTGTTTAGTTCTGTTTGCACTGGAGAACCTTCATTAAGTCAAATAAAAAAACTGGATGAAAGTAGTTTGATTTAATGTTCAAGTGCACTACTCCCAACTGTAACACTAACCCTGCTGTAATAAAGGTGAAAACTGCAGCCATTGCAACATTTAAAAAAGTACTTTACTTTGTGAAAATGCTGACATTTGAAAATTATAATATAAAAAAGCCTCTGGTTTGGACTTATATCTTCAGAATAAGCGAGTCCACTGATGAGCTGCAGTCTTGTGAGTTTCCTTCCTCTGAGGCCAAAATATAAATCCTGAACTCTTCACAGTTCGCTCAGGTTTAGAAGAGCGAGCTGCCAACAGCTTATGAGCAGATGGATACGTTCATTGGAGTTGGTGACACATAAATGAGAAGATCTGAGCTGATCTGGCTGCACTGTGTTTGTATGTGTGTGTGTATGTGTGTGTGTGTGTGCGTGTGTGTGTGTGCCAGGCCGGGCTTTGATGTCTTCCTCTGTGGCTGTAGATAAATGTTTCTCCTCTCATTTCATAACTGAATTGCCCAGTTGGCAGCCCAGAAAACATGAGAGCAGGACAAAAGTTTCCATTCAGAATGAACCCAAACATAAATCTGTGCCTCGCTCCTCTGCTGTGTCTCCTAATGTGTGTAAATATGTGTGTACGTTGGCTAAAATGTAAGTAAACATACTGACCGTACTGCTTGTTGATGGCAGATGGAGGACAGGTGTAAGTGTGTGCACACGTGTGTGTAGTGGTGGGAGGAATATTCAGTTCTACCATTTCAGAGCCTTCAACTACCAGGCTCCTCTCCTGTGGAACCATCTTCCTGTTTCAGTCCAGGAGTCAAACACCCTCCCTACGTTTAACAACAGGTTCAAAACTTTCCCCTCTGAAGAAGCCTACAGTTAGTGCTGTCCCTTGTTGGAGGGTCTGGTCCTGGTGGCACCTGGATCCTGTCACCTCATCCCCCACATACGCCATCAATCAATATATTTCTGTTATTCTAATTAACGTCAGACTCAGCTCTTTTCCTGTTCTAAATGTACTGTATTCCATCCTGTGCACACATCATCTATTACACGCCTGTCCATCCTGGGGGAGGGATCCTCCTCTGTTTGTCTTCCTGAGTTTTTTTTTAGGGAGTTTTTTCTTGTCTGATGTGAGGGTCTAAGGACAGGGGATGTTGTGTTGCTGCTGTACAAACTGTAAAGGCTGTTCAGGTGAATCTGTAGTTTGTGACTTCATATATAACAAGAACAACTCACTTGACTTGATTTGGATACTTTAACTTATACAATTTTATCATAATGTCTTGTTTTATTTACAATTTGTATGAATAATCTAAATCTGCAAAGTAATTTAGTCACTAATGCTGTCAAGTACATAAAGTTGCACTCATGTACAGTACTGTTCTGAGTTATGTTCCACCATTGTGTGTGTGTGTTTTTCTATCCATTCACCTGTGTGTTATATAAGGTATCGTCAAGTTCAACATAGATTAAGAGTTCTGAGGTAAAATGACGAGGGGACGGGAGCTAAAGGAACAAGAGCAAGGGGTGAGAGAGACGACGGGGGTCAAGGCGGCCAGGCCTAATGACTGTATGGGTGTGTGTGTGTATCGGAAGCGGGGGTGTGGTCTGTCATAATGAGTGACATCAAACGCCACAGCTGCCACATAACTGGGACCATTAATGAGCACCGTGCAGTGACCCTGCAGCAGCCGCCGCTGACCTCTGCTGCTCCTGGATAAACTCCTGCGACACCACCAGACCAGGACCAGACCTAGGTGTGGCCCTGAATTATGGGTCCCCTGTTTTCCCCATATTTTTTTTTAAATAAATGATCATACCCCTTTAGATTATAGGTTTTGGTTTGGTTCTGCACATGGAATTTGTTGAGAATAAAAAAAAACAAACAATAAATTACCAGCCATGTCATTTCATACATTTCTCACCTACTTAGTGAAGGAGACTGGAGACAAAGTCCTTGTTGGCCAAAGGTAAAATGAGGTTTCAGTGGTATTAGCTTGATAAATCTTCCAATGTCTTTTTATTTAAAAAAAAATGTCTCCTGCTGAGATGCAGTGGAGAGAAAGAATTTCAAACTCAAACCACAAACCTGAGGAATGATAATTTTGTCCCCACTTCTCTCACATTTCAATCATGTCAGACTCTTTGCAGCCAATCATTTTTCAATATGCAAAAAGTGCAGGAGAGCGCAGTTTTCAGCGTTCAAGACTTGAACAAATGTGAACCTGTCCTTTTATAATTCCCCACCCCCCACTGCTCTTTCACTTCCCTACGGAGATGCTGAGATATGTGAATCAGACCGATGACGAGCCCATGACTCACCTTCCTTTTAGTAGCCTTGGTCACGGAGGTCGCGACCACCACAAAGCCCCACAGCACATAGAGCCTGAAGGGAGAAAGAACAGAGGGGGAGGGCGGCAGATGTGAAAGATTTACGACACCAGCAGGATGAATAAAGTTTTTCATAAACGCATAATTGTTCCATGACCTAAAGGTGAAAACGTAATATGATGTGTGAAGTAACACACTCTGAATATTCTGTATTTCTTTCTTGAGCCATTTTCACCAACATATAAGGTGACATCAGATAAATTTGGCCACTTTTTGGTAAGTCACTTGGGACAATAACACAATACCAAATATGCCTTTTCTATGTATCTGATCATTTTGTGATGGAATTTTGTGAAAAATATAATTATTTAGGCTGTTTAAATCTTAAAATATCTGCTTTGCCACTTTTTTGCATGTGTTTTTAGGTAAAATGGTCCAGTGATATGACCACGATAACAATTCAAAAAGAATTCATCATCAGTTTTGATGTTAAAACACAACTGCTTAGAACCACATAACTTTTAAAATGCATTAAACAAACACATATTGCTGTCATTAAAACAAAAATAGATCAGTTATGTGTTGTACACACATGCTAACAAATCTATGTATGTAACAAGCTAAGTTACACAAACAGTAAAAGTAGTGACTACTTTGAGTTGAACTAATTTCACATGACAATCAACATACTGCCCATGTTTAGTTAAACCACATGTTATACATGTGTGTTTATGAGTGACACAGAGGGTTAGGCCCATTTTAGCTGAAACCATGTGGCCCATTTTAGCTTAGCGGGTTAAGGTAAATTGTTCCACCAAGATAAATGCCACTTTTCCAAAAAATATATTAATATACCAAACAGCATCATTTCTGATGGATGGCTTCAAAACATATATCATGCATAGTTTTTATGTGCATATTTGTTTTTAATAGATGTATCATCATAGTTTAGTTAGATTAGTCATGCCAGGCTACTTACTATGAACATTTCTGGTTCAGTCTAGATTTGAAGTATTGTCTCACCCACCACAGAAACCATAAACTAATCAAATCACCTGTTTCTTATCAAGCACAGTTATGTCAACACTTTAAAATCCTTTGTAGTCGTTGGCTCTAATTTCCAGAGGGGCTGGGACCCCTAAATTTTAAATGGCCCATTTTACCCGATATCACCCTATTTTATTTATTCACCCTTTTATTTTATCACCCTATTAAAACTGCGGTAAACGTGTCGAGTGAACAGCCCATCAAATGTTCCAATGACTTAACTGTGCTTTAGTACCAATTATGCCACTTTCTGTTCCTCTACAGGTGGCATGAGGACTGGAGGTGAGGTGGAGGGGAATGAACAAAAGTTTCTTTTTCCCTTCTTGGTTCACAGGCAAACATCTCAATCAATCTGGAAAAGCCTGGGCGGCGCTAACAAACTTAATGGGCTTAAACAGCAAGCATGTTTTCCCTCCGCATGCCTCTCTCTGAGGCCGTACACACCCTGTGGATGTGGTTTTAACACAAACACACACACACATACACGCAGACAGACACTCGCAAACAGCCACAACATCCTAAATCATCATGTACCGAAATGTACTTTTTATTTGAGGTTTGCTGTTCAAAGGAGGCAGTTTATGGTCCAGGATGGTGTTGAATGTCACCTTTAATTATGGCTTTCTGTTCTTGGAGTTGTCATGAAAGTGTTTTAGGAAGCATGTTGACCCATTATGGAGCCTGCAGAGAAAAAGCTGCACGTCTGAAAAAGTGATTTATTCCAGTGGTGGAAGAAGCACTCAGATCCTTTTATAAAGTAGAAGCATGGAGAGAAATGTAAAAAAAAAAAAATGACTCCATTATTAGTAAAAATCCTGCATAAAAAATCCCACATAAGTAAAAGTAAATAAGTATTCATCAAGTATTGGTTCAGTCATATGACAGCATTAGATTATCAATACTGAAGCACATTGTTTCGCAGCATGTTAGTGTTGTAGCTGCTGGAGATGGAACTAGAGTGAAATACTTTATTTACAGTTATCTGGTTCAGTCCAGTGGTTCCCAGCCTACGGGTCAGGGCCCTCCACAGGGTCAGCAGATAAATCTGAGCAGTCGTGAGATGATTCATGGGAGAGGAAAGAAAAAAAAGTTCTGATACACAAATCTGTTTTCACTTTTTGTACGTTTTTTTCCTCTGCTCTTTGATATTTTTTGTGAAATATTGGATCATTTGAACATTTATTGAAACAAAATTATGTGCGAAGTTTAGAGGGGGAAAATGGTATTCGCTGGAGCTGTTAACAACTCATAGATATGTAACCCTGACTACATTCTGCTATTTGTAAGACATCAAAAGAAAAAGAATGTTGGAATCCACTAGATTCATCTTTAACAACGAAACAGCTGGTGTATTACCATATATCACCCAGGGGACTGTTAAAAAAGGGAGTGTTTCCAACCAAAAGTAACTAAAGCTGTCAAATAAATGCAGTGAAGTAGAAAGTACAATATGCAAATAAGTAGAAGTGAGTATAAGATCTTCAAAAAATGAATTTTAATGCAGTACTTGAGTATATGTACTTGTTTTCTGCCGCTGGTTTGAACTTTAACATTTTTTCCCTTTAAGAATGTGAAGACGCGCCAGATAAATGCACTTGTTGCATTTTTGGTTCTGTTCTTGTGGTTCAATCACAGCCCAGGGACAAGTGCATTGGAAAACCAGTGAAATACCATCCCCTGCGTCTGCCAACAAAATCGCCCCAGAACATGAGACTTAAACGCCTCGGCTGAGAACGGACGTTTCGGGGCTTCGCGAAAAGAACCAAAACCATCACCGCAAATCACCAGTCCGCAAGCCACATGTAGTCAAGGGTAATTGGTCCCTTCTTCCCAGTGTGGTGCACCGCCGCGGTCTCTGGAAGCTTCTCCTACACCAGACTACACAATTACCCCCGAAAAACACCAGACAAAAGGTCCCGCACAGTCCGACACAACAGAGCCGCTCAGGCCGAATTAACGACCCCCTACCCGGCTCCACGTTTCCCTGACCGCTACAGTGGCACATTGTAGAATAAACTCCGCCGCGGGGACAGGGAGAGAGAGAGGGAGGAGAAACAGGGAGAGATGTGCAACAGAGGGGGGGAACTTTAAAAAAGAAAAGAAAAAAGTGGACTCTAACTTCAACAGAGATGCCTTCGGGTACATTCCTCATAGATCCTCCTGCGCTGCGCCCGGTGCGCGACGAGGGGGGAAAAACGTCGTGCGTAAAAACAGCTTTCACCGCAAAAATAAAACAATGTCTTTAAAATAACAATAATACAAACACTTCCACTACAAACCATCAAAGTTAAACAGCCTGGCCGCTGACGGGAGGATGCGACCCCCCCCCCCAACACACACACACACACACACATGCGGTGCTGAAAACCGCAGAGACAGAGGCAGCAGGTTGCAGCTGGGTTAAGTCAAAGTAGTTGTTTTTACCTGAATAGTAAACCCAGCCGCATGCTCCTCCGCAGAATCTGCCGCTACGCGTCTCCTGCCGCCGATAATCGATTAATCAGTCCAGCGTGTAGCAGTGATCCGTTCCGCGTAAGTTCTGAGAGAAATGTGATGAAGTCTTGCGAGAGGCTTCTTCTTCTTCTCCTTCTCCTCCTCCTCCTTCTTTTTCTTCTTTCTTTCTCTCTCTCTCCCTCGCTTTCTCTTTCTGTCCCTTTTCCTGAGTCACAGTCACTCCCCGTGATTTTTTTTTTTGGAAAGTGGGGAGGGTTCGTTTTTTTCCTCTTTCAGCCTTGTTCGCTGGACAACTTTTTTTGGGGTCCTTATTATAAACTGGTGTGACGCCTGGCAGCCAGGGGGCCAGGGCAGAGAGAGGGGAGACAGGACACACACACACACACACACACACACACAAATGGACAGATTACACAACTCTCTCTCTCTCACTCTCTTTCACACGCATAAACCATACACTCCCTCTCTCCCTCTCACACACACATACACATCACTATTGGCCCTGACTAAGCTATAATAACTCTCAGAGCCGCTTTCTTTAGTTGCACAATCCAACATAAGAATGCTCCATTGTGCTGGGTCACACTGATCAGTAGTAATGATCTACTCATTGTCAGAAACAACCCTGAGCTGGCAGCATCTGCAGCAGGGACACTTTGTTGGGGAAGTACAAAGCATTATGGGCTTTACTATTGTGCCGCTGCAAGCACAGTTGCTTCTATGGCAAAGTGGAGAGAGATGAAAGAGGAATAACTGTTTTTATAATTTTAATTCTGGTGGATGAAACATGGCCGCGGACATGTGAACGATATAAGCATGGCTGTGTTTTCTCAGAACTTGTCTGGAGCTCTGATAAGTGCACCCAGAATACTTATAAGCAGGAATGACTGTATGTGTGTGTGTGTGTGTGTATGTGTGTGTGTGTGTGTGTGTGTGTGTGTGTGTGTGTGTGTGTGTGTGTGTGTGTGTGTGTGTGTGTGGGGTGGATGGGTTGGTTCTCGGTTGTGGTCTGAAACAGATGTGCAAAGTGCTGGATTCCAACTTGTTTACACAATATTTATTTATTTGTGTGTAATCCAGCGACCTTCCCCAGTCAGCTCCTCTAACAACATGCTGGTCAAACAGGCCTCAGGCACCAGTTGAGGGTAAAGATATAATAAAGAGCTGTGTTTTCTTTTTTTTGTGGTGCCTCATATGACTTCGGCGTGATGTTCACACTTTTAGAAAGTAAGCTTTTATCCCAAACTATAAACTGTGTTTTGTCAAAAACTATATAAATAAAGATATGAGGTATATGGATATTAACAAAAAAAGCATCTGATCTGTCTAACTGAGGTTGGACTGAAGACGTTTTCCTGAGGGAATTTCTACATGCAGGAGCTGCAGATGATCATTAATCTCTGGGACAAATCTCTGTGTGAGTTTTGTACACGGTTCTCAACAAATATATCTAATGAAATGAAAAAAAAATGAGACGACGAAAGATTTTGTTGGTTGTGTGATCTGGTCGAACTGTTCCCATTTTCTTCTGTATTAAAATTATTGAAGATTGTCTGTTGTTTTTTTTCCTGCACAGTTGATCAAATAGAAGGCAAGACAACAAAGGAGAGAATCTGAAAATGATTGTTGTCCTCATTTGTTTTATTCTTTGTAACATTGCCTAAAAACACAAGTGCTGGATTCTGGATCTGGTTTATATTCATTGTTATTGTGAAAAAAGAGGAGAAACAAGATGTTTATTATGAGAAGAGACACAAGAAAAAGACACACATCGCCATTGAAGTACATTTCTGATCCATCTCTTGAATGTAGAGCTCATGTCTCAGTATTTAAATTCTACACATTGCTGCTGCTGCTGCTGCTGCTGCTGTGAGATTCGAGGCGAGAGGGTGGAAACGTGAGTGAGACCCATGAGTGGAAGCGGAGGGCGGGTTAACGCATATTAACACACACCCAAGGACTTGAGAAGTCCCAGGGCCAGCCTGCTGCTTTTCTTGGACAGGCATCCTACAGTATGGACGTGGCGATGGTGATGGAGATTAGCTGCATCAAAGAAGCCGAGGAACGAGGACTTAACCACATTACAGAGCCGGCTCCAGATATGATCTGTCAAAATAAAAAAAAAAAGCTAATGTTAAAGGCGCACCAGGAATGGTGAGGGCAGATTCTAGAGGTCAACGCATGCACATACACATGTGTAGCGGCGAAGGGTGTGTGTAGTGAAATGGATATCTCTGTACTTCTAAGCAGCGTGTCTATCAGTAACTACAATTAGCCAGAGGTCATTGCCATGGCCACCAGCGGTCCGTGACCACTTATAGTCCCATGCTGCCTCCTATCAGTCTTTCTTCTCCTTCTTTCCCCAGCTCTTTCCTCTGGATCCCTGAGAAGCAATAAGTAACATGTGGACATGCGCCACCAACCGCTAAACTCTGATTAGCAACATGTCTGTGTCAACTAGTCACCACAACATACACTCGAGTGTGTTTGTGTGTGTGTGTATGTGTCTGGGGAGGTCCCTATGTATCAACAAATCTGCTATTTGTTGCGGATGGCTGACCTGAGTAATAGCACTTCACATCAGAGTAGCAGGGCCCTGAGGGAGTGATAAATCACTCTGAGAAAAAAAAAAAAGAAAAAAAAGTGGATTTTGCATGTACACACACCCCTGCCTCTAGAAAACAAACACACACACCCCAGCCCCGGGCCAGCACAGTAGGCCCTCGACCTGTTTACTGTTAAAGCTAATGAGGCCTCCAGGCTTCTTCAGGCCAGAGGAGGTTCGGGGGCTCGGGCCGTCTGTCTCTTCCATGAAGTCGGCAGCAAGATAGAGTGGCTCTAGTAGTTGAAACTGAGGGGACTAGTATGAAGATCAGTCTGATGGATATCTCTAATAATGTTCACACCATAGACCTCAGTAATCCCCATGCAGCAATCCTTCAGTTATAGTCTCAGAGAAAGGAGTCAGGGTCAACACATGCTGCAGCAGAAGATGTACAGTAAGTTCCTGTGTTTTTGCCGGTGGAAGGAAGTGTTGTTTTATATTTGTCTCTGACAGCCGGACAGTCCACAGGTTTGCTCCGGGCTGAAATAATCAAAGAGCTATCGGATGGATTTTATGCAGAAATTCATTGTCCCCAGACGATGACTCCCGCTGTCTTTGGTGGTCCGCTGACCTTTCATCTTGTGCCGTCGGAAGATCAAACTCTTCACTTATCCAGAGAAACATCTCCACATCTGCTAGAGGGACTGGTACAAATCGTACACAGACGTTCACGGCGCCTTGACTTCTCATCGAGTGACATCATCTGGTCAGGACTGCAACTTGTGCAATTCTTTGTTTTAACTATCTGTTAAACAGTTTGGTTTTTCTTCACAAAGACCGCTGCAGCCACTTGGAGCCGCTGGGTCGACTGTGGACTCCCATGCTTCACTGGGCTGAGGACAAGGCCATTGCACGGGCTGTTTCTTTTGTACCAGTCGAGCGAATGTTTGCAATTTTTTCTTCTCTGTTTCGAGCCCGTCAACTTGTTTGACGCACAGGTCCACACAAAGGCTTGTTGAGACTTGGGAGGTTGGATCCCCCATGAACTACAGGAACCCATGGCACCCATTTCTGTTTAGGTTTGCAAAGACATTTCATTTAGCTTTGCAGAAGCATGATGGCAGTCGCAGATAATCTGAAGTCTAATGCATCAAACTCGAATTAATCCAGTAGCACATCAACATGAAACCAAATCAAAGAACCCTAAGGTGAGCATTTATTTTTATCTGTAGTCTGGTTCTGTATTGTAGCTGGCTGCAGCACATATGAAGTTCACAAGCGAGTATGTTGGCACATCCCTTTATGACTGTATTACCACTTTGCCCGTGCATGTCAATGCATGTCATGCAGAGTCAATGCTAAACTATGTTCCAGCCAGGTTCAAGGCAGTAGCATGGGGTCCAACATACAGTACATGCCAGATTCAGCGATTAATTTGTGGCACAAGTTAATTTAAACAAGCTCCATCTCTGTGAAGGCACCTAACTGAGCTGAGAAGAGGAGGAGAGGCTCGACTTAACGGCACTGACAGCCTGAGAAGCCTCGAGTGGCGATAGAGAGGGAGAGGATGACGGACAGGGACACAAAGGGAGCGAAAAGAAAGGCAGCAGCAGAAAAGGGGATGAAAGGGAATGTGTGAGAGAGGTAATGGCAGATTAGACAGGAACTGAACGAGTGTAAGGAGAGTGAAAGAGAAAGAACGCAGGAAGGAGGGGGTGATTTGTCTGGCTCGGATGAGGTCAATATTTGCTCCATTCCACCAATCCTGTGCCAGGGTCTGGATCAAAGCGAGGCGTGTGTGTTCTGAAAAGGGCGCAGAGCACCAGAGGAGAAAACGGCTGACATCTTTACAGTCTGGTCTGGAGGTGGCTTAGAGCACCAACAAGAATTCTTTTTCACTGATGACATTTTAGCTCAAACTCTAAGAAGTCGTAAGTACAGGCTCAAAGATAAATCAGAGATGTTGATGACGTGAAAGAAAATAAAATTGTTCAAATGTGTGGACGAGGTAGACTAGGGGATCGATGGGTAGAGAGCTCTAATGAGGAGTGGCGAGACAAGGACAGGAGAGGAGAGACAGAGAGGTCAGCTCAATTGGACCCTAATTGGCTGACGAAACAGCTGAGATAACCTTGTTCCAATTATTCGCACAAAGAACAATTGTTGCCCATTCAGAGAAGCCGCTGAGCCACATACAGTCGGGTGACAAATTAAAGGGAAAATATTTTTATTTTATTATTGTTATTATTCAACTGGGAGAGTCCCGCTGAGATTAAAAAGCTCTTTTTCGAGGGAGACTGGCTAAGCAGGATCAGCATTCATAAAAACACTGGGCTCCAGACAGAAGACACAGAAGGAGACAAACATTTATATAAACTAAAAACAGGCGTAGAAACTCACATTTTCCAAGATTTTCCCCTTTTCTCCCTTTAATTTTGGAGAGTTTGAAGAGTATATACCAAGATGAATTTGTAAATTGTAACATATTCCATGTTGGGGATGCAATAAAAACACAGATAGCATGGGGGAAGTTGGTAATGAATCTGAAGGAAACATAACCAGTCATATGAAGATACTAAGTGTAAGTATGCATATAGAAAAGATAACCACAGTCCAACCACAGATAAAAAAAAAACAAAAAATCAATAAGTCGACTAAAAAATACACAGGTGTAAGAGATCTGTATTTCACTTCCCTCAAAAGTGACCATCAAGTGAATATTTTGTAGCCTCTTCTTAGAGTTGGTAATCATAATTGTGGTCTGGACACTAACAAATAGTATTTAATGGCCTGTTCAAGTATTGACGCAAAGCAGTATGACAGTGTCATCAGCATCAAAATTAAAATTAGCATCTCAAAATTAGCAATATGTATATGAATAGTGAATAAAAAGGACCAAGTACAGACCCCTGCGGTACACCCTTGCAGACAGATAGATCAGAACATAGACCATCATATCTAATGCACTGTGAGACCACCTGATCACTGAGATAGATGAAGAACTAAATTTCATTAAGTCATTTGCTATACCTGCTTATTCCTCACTAGGGTCAAAGGGGTCTGCTAGAGCCAAACCCAGCAGAACCTAAGGCAAAAGGCAGGGATACACCCTAGTATCTAGCCAGTCTATTGTGGGGCACATACATCATTCACTCACACACTCACACTTAAGGACAATTCTCCAGTCTCCAACTAACCTATACATGTCTTTAGACTGTGGGAGGAAGCCAGAGAACCCAGAGAAAACCCATGTAGACAAGGGGAGAACATGGAAACTCCACACAGAAAAGTCCCAGTTACCCACTACTCCACTCTGAATTAGTTACCAAATTCAGCACAGCTGTGGTGCTTGATGGTGCTTTTTCCAAAGAGTGAAACACTATAAATGCAGATGCTTCCACACAGTTGCAATGGATAATATTAAACATTAACATATTTAACATTAAATCATGCTCTGTGGCGTGTATAAAAATGCTGAGCAGGCCCAGTTGATTCTTATTTTGTATCATGACGAGATGAGAAAAAGACAAAGGGTTCATTGTTGGGGTACAGATGACAGGAGCTCCAGTCATCAAACGTGCTTTAAAAGGATCAGTGACTGTAAGTAAGTAATGCTCGTGCATTAGAGCAATATGTAAGAAAAACAGAAGAGCTACTCTTTCTCAGGTGTCTAAGAATGTCAATGCTGGATGTAACAATTACATAGATATCGCAGTAGTATTGCAGTGCATAACCCCATCATTACAAAGATGAATCTACATTAAAAAAAAAGTGATATGACCAGAGGAGTCGTATTCATCATACTCTGACCAGAATGCTTGACCCCTACAGCTACAGGGATCTGGCGGCTCTGTTATGCTGTGGCTGTCATTTCACTGGCACGGTTTGTGTCCACTCAGAGGAAGGAATCACTATAAATCAATACAAAGTAGTTCTGAGTGGTCACCCGTAACCTATGATGAAATATTTCTATCCTGATGGGAGCAGCCTCTTCCAGGATGAAGAAACCATTCAGTGACCCCAGCATGAGGGGTCACCTGGATTGATGACTATAAAATGATCATATGCTACAGCCTTCACGTCACCACATATCACAGCAATTGAACAAATGTGGGAGATTTGGGACCTTGTTAGCCACCATTAGCATCAAAATGCCAGTCAGTCAGCGATTTTCTATACCTGTTTATTCCTCACTAGGGTCATGGGGGTCGGCTGGAGCCAATCCCAGCGCATTGCAGGCAAGAAGCAGGGAAACACCCCAGAGAGGTCACCGGTTTATCATGGGGCACACACACCATTCACTCACAACCCACACACACACAGGAAGAACATGCAAACTCCACACATCATAATACCAAATGAGGGAAAATGTTTTTAAAATGAACAGTTTTCATCCCTCCAGTGGAACTAATTGTCACCCATCTGTACGTACATTACAAAAAGACAGAACAGACAGGATTGATGTGTGTGGATGGGTATGTACGTTATGGCTTGGCATCACTGTGTCCCAGCAAGAGATAGAGCGGAACGGGGCAGGTGGGTAATTAGTGCCTCAGTATGTTCTGGTCAATTGGTTACAGACTACTGTGTGTTGTAGCACAGCCTGCGTTTCAATTAACTGCTGCTGCTGAATTCCTGGCCTGTTCATTCACAGAGAGCCTGATGAGAGACGACAGGCTCTTGGTCACATCAGTCACCATCAGTAATGTAGTGTGGTTACTTTTGGATTGCTGCGCTTTACTTCCTCCCCTCCCAGAAGACGGCCAAACGGACTTAATTTATCTCAACAAAAGAGAGCCACAAGCTTTTATCATGAGCACAGTATTATTTCTTTTGGCAGGTCCACGGTATGCAGTATGATTTAAGGGGATTTTATTGCTGTACTATAACGATGTGCTGTAAAAACATCTACTATTTCTGGTTTAAGTAACTGCTTCTAGATACTAAAACTGCTAATAGTAATAATCAAAGAAGATAATTTGATCTCAGATATACATTAGTCTCAACACTCAAAAGCCTTTTTTCTATTTACCTATAGTATATAAATGATGTTTGGCAGGGTGAGAAAGTCAAACATCTTTTAAAATACAGTTTTAAGAAGCATTGATCAGGTCTCTCAAAATGTACATTGTGTGTTCATGCTGGTTTCCTGTTATATAAAAGTCCATGTGTATCATTTGTTTGTTTGTTTTTTTTTGTGAAATTTTGTGTGATATTTTAACACAAAATGTCAAATGGTGTACAGAATGTGAAAAATAATGATACATTTTAAATATACAATCCATCTAGAATATAAAACTTGTTGATAACATGTGTTTTAAATTTTTTTAAAACCCCTTTAATAGAGTTAAATTATCTAGTTTTTAGGGTTACACCACATGGTAGTTTTGTCACTGACCCACATATATTTTTACACATACACAGACATTGGTCAGATTAGTCCACTGTGGTACATATAGAGCAGAAATATCTCATGAGCCTCAACCAACTGATGTGTAGCAGGACACTAGGTCTTCTCCAGAACAGAGATACAAGACTGGATAGAAAATGCAGAGCTCCATGAAAGACCTGTAGTTTTATCTCTGAGATAAATGATCTCCTTATACTGTATCTGTACACAACATATTTCTTTATATTAACTGTTTACTGTTTGGATTCTAGATCACAATCTGTAATAGAATCAGTATTTCCCCTCATTTTTCCTCTTTGGCCTGAGAAAAACCGCTTACAGTAAACTGCCGGGAGCAGGAAAAGATTAACAACAGATTAGATATTTAAAATATGTGTGTATGTGTTATTCTGTTGCAACACATCAGAAAAATCTGCACGAATGCATGCAAGCAGTTGGTTTTCTGACCAGTAGTTATATAAGTACAAATAGATAGTGAAAAAGTGTAATTCTGTCACCTTCGTATGCAGAAACGGTCGTGAAAGAGAAAACAGGGCGACATAACAAACATGCCTGGAGCCATATCTACGTCAAGGACTTGGCCTGCACCCCAGCACCCTCCCTGCCTTTTGCCTCGGATGAACTGACCGGTCCATCTCTCCTTCCCTCAGCCTGGTTTAAGTTACCCTTCCGAAAGCTGGAATCTTGAAAACAACCTGAGGTCAAACTCAGAGGTCAGCGTCTCCTCCTCTTACTCCCTGAGGCTTCACTAGTTCCTGCAGAGCATAGTGAGACGGGGATGGTTTACTCAGCGTAGACTGGAAATATTACGTAGACACGAGATCAACTGGCTACGCTGGACCGGATCAGGGCAGTTCATTTCTGTTCCCATATTTATTATTATTACTGTCTCCATTTTTATATTGGTGCATTTCTATAAAGAACATACTTGTACAAGGCTGCATGTCTCTATTTGTATGTTTTGTATATGAAAATAAAAACTATGGCATTGAAAATATTATTTTGATGTTTCTCCCATCCGAAATGTTGCATTTTTGTTACACACACCTAAATCAATCAACTCTTGCAACTATTGGTGTCCAGTAGGGAATAACTCGCTCGCATCTCATAACTTATTGAGTGTCGATGATTTGCATCCAACCCCGAATGTTTTCCGTCTGATTTCATGTCTGCCTTTTGTGTCGTCGTACGATTTTTGAACAACGCAGGCAGTATGGGATATCAGAGTATGGGCGTCTTCCACAAGGGTTGGCACATAGTCACACAGGCAAATTTGAAACTGATGCTCGGCTTTTTTCTCACTGCTTTTCATTCCTCCTCATAAAAGATTTCGGGGGGAATTTACAGTGAAATTGCTGCAAGAGGAGAACGGCGACGGCAAATATTTGGACGTTTTTACAGAGGCGGGGGTGGTTTTATTCGCCTTGCTTACTGGCCTCAGAGCCAACATGACCTCTGACCTCCCCCTGAACCCATAAAACTCCTCCCCTCCGGAGAACGATTCAACAGGTTGGTTAGAACAATAAACCCGAGTGGCTCTTCCACACAGAGGTGCTTGATTGCAGAAAGAGCTTCTTTCTGTGGCCTGTGTCTGCTCCCTCTCTCTCTAGGTATCGTGCTCTGATGAGAGCAGGATAGGAAACCAGGTCAGCGTCGTGTTGAGCATAGCAGACATACTTGGGAGCAGACTGAGGCCAGATTGAGACTGTACACTACTGTGCTGAGTTATGAGTTATCAGTGTGTCTTCGCCGGGCCCTGGCACCGTCGCCCCAAGCTCAGAGCGAGTGTGTGCATGCAGGAGCATCCATTAGGCTTTTTTTCTTTCAAATTAATCCAAAGCCAAAGTGCAAGTACACGTCTAGAATCAAAGGCGCGAGGCCGCACACCGGCGGATTAGAGTGGAGTCCGTCTGCCGGGGCCGAGGCAGCAGCCAGATCAAATAAGGAGGAACATTTTGCAGAAACTCTTCCTTGTGTAAACCGAGAGCCAGGACTGGAGCTGGGAGTTACTGGACTCAGAAGAGCGAGACGGAGACAGAGAGAGAGAGTGGGAGTTGGCGAGAGGGGTAACGAGAGCTGAGTCTGTTGGGCCAGGCAGCGCGGGTGGGCTGAGGTTTTGGGGTATTCAGTCAAAGCCCAAAGTTTTCTGCCAACTTAATTCCGCTGTCTTACATTTAAAAGAAAGAATGTATTTGATTGTTGTTCGGCTCAGTACACAAGCAAAACACTCCCAGCCATCTGCACAGATCGTGTTATATGAGTTTTTTTATGTGTGCTGTGCTGTTGCCGTCATATATTTGCAAGAAAAAACATTAACACCTTTCGATAGAACAGAGTAAAGTCAAGTCAATTTTATTTGTATAGCTTAAAATCACAAATCACAGATTCACCCCAATGGGATTTACAGTTTATACAACACAACACCCCCTGTCCTTAGAGCCTCACATCGTACAAGGAAAAAGTCCCTAAAAGAAAAACCTTTAACCCTCTGTGGCATAGTGCTGCCATATGGCTCTAAAAAGCTGTGATATAAAATCCATGTTTTACAGGTAGGTGTGAAAAGAGGGATTTTATTTTTTAAGGAGATGAGAATTTTGCGGTCACATGACCAGGATATCCTGTTTGCTCATGGACATTTGACATGTGAGCATCATTGTCTCACAACCCAAGGTTGTCTGCTATTCAGAATTTTGGAAAATTTTACCAAATAAAATAATTTAACTCAATATCTGGGGTAAGCAAACTTTATTTATTATTTTTTACATTTAATTAAATTTTGATGTTTTTTTTTCTAATATGCTAAAATAGACTTTTCGCCATATGTCAACAATATGTAAATATGAAAATCCCTAGTACATACAACCTCATGGAGTCCCATTGACTCACATAGCATGAAACTATCTGTAGACTATGTTTACAACTTTTTCTTATATATTTTTTAATAAATTGAAATTTGGGCCATTTTAAGTAAAACATTCAAACAGTTTACCACTATGTCTAAGCAATAATTCATGCATTAGAGGATTAACAGGAAAAAAAATTGAACAGACCTCAGTAACGGAGGAGGATCCCTCTTCCAGGACGGACAGGCATGCAATAGATGAATGATGGATGAGACAGAACTATGAGATCCTTAAGATAGGATGGAGTCATGTAGGTGAGGAGGAGGATTTTGATTCTATTCTTGATTTCACAGGAAGCCAGTGCAGAAAGGCTGATACTGGTGAGATATGATCCCTTCTTCTAGTGCCTGTTAATATACGTGCAGCAGCATCTGGATCAGCTGGAGAGTCTTTAGAGACTGACAATAAAGAATTGCAGTATTTCAACCTGGAAGTAAAAAATGCATGGACAAGCTTTCTGCATCTTTTAGAGACAGAAAGTGTCTGACCTTTGTTGCGTAGGTGAAAGAAGGAGAAGTCCTAGAAATGTGTTTAATGTGAGCAGTGAATGACAGATTTTGATCAAAGATGACTCACAGATTTCTTACATGAGTGTCGGGATGAAAATTCCATTTCAGTGATTTCAGTCATGGGGGACAATAAACAGTACATTTTCCGAGAATAATTTCTGGAGGGGACATGAAAAGATATTATACTAGCATATGTGACCATGAATCACTGAGAACTATGAAAATCTTTGGTGGAGAAGACCACACGTCCCTCCTGCCTCCCCCAGTCACCACTGCTACCATAACTTACATCGTTACAGCTCGTTAACGATCATTAAGTCTGATGTTGATCAGCAGACTGGTAAATAAGAGGCTGATTTTAGACACATTTTGAACAAGTGGTGTGATAAATGACTTACTGGCTTCTACAAATTAGTTTGGTTTCTTCCACATAGCTCGCTACTAGCTGACTGAAAACAGCATCTGGACCAAACCACTTTGAAGAATAAGGGGGGGGGTCATAATTTTTCAACAAATGAAATGCATCATTTTCCATTTAGCAACACTTGTGTTGTGCATTTATTTAACATTTATGTAGTAATCTAATCGTCAAAATTATTTATTTGTGCTTACCAACATTTTTTTTGGGGGGGGACAACTTTGTGGAAGGGGGGACACTACTCCTGTGTCCCCCCTGGGATTTCTGCATATGCATGAGTGAGAAACAGAAGCTCAGAATACCTGACGTCCCTGCAGTCAAAACCTATAGCAGCATAACAATGTTCTAGTCCAGCCCTAACTATAAGCTTCTTTAAAAAGTAAAGTACATAAGTGAGTAAAGTGGTGCAAAATGATCCTGTGATATTCCCTCAGGTGGTCATTTACGAGCTCCTGTCCAAACATGACCCCAAAACATACACACAAGCATAAAAGCAGAGGGACGGTCGCACGGACACAGATGACTTGGAATCATGAGGCCTGTGTTCTGAGGAGAGTGAGTGTACGGTTACTGAGTCTAATTCTGTGTTTGGGTTGAGTAGGGGTCAGCGGGGGGTCCCACCGCTGGGTCCCTGTCACTGTTTGGGCTGTTTGATGATCACAGCCCTCTCCTTATTGTTGTCAGTGGATTCTCTTCCTAACGCCGCCCCGCCACCGATCACATTTCTCTCTCATTCTCTCTGCTCACTCCCCTCGTGTTTTTTCTTTTTTTTTTTTTTGCTCCTGCTCCATAAAACACAAACGCGCTCGCGCGTGCATGCGTGCACGCACACACACAGAGAGGTTATTTATAACAGGGTGGAGGGGAAAGGCAGCCCGGCCTCTCAGGGCCTATTTTGGGAGGTTGAGCCTTCAATCAGTCAGGCTGACAGGTTCTCAGTGATACCAGAACAATACAGCGCGGCCTGTTTATCTTTCCCCGGCTGTGCCCCCCTCCACCACCACCCCCCCTCCACCCGCCTGGGTCACCATCACCCTGCCTCCCTCCAGGAAAACAGGACTTCCAGCATCAACATCTGTCGCTTTACAACCTCCGTTAAGCTTCTGGATTACGGAATCCTCTGACCAATATTCCACCACCACTGTCCTGTTTGTTGCATTTGTCACACAATTTACTTTTAAATAAATGGACTGTTCTTAATAGTTTTTCTGCGAGGGCTTGTAGTAGATTTCCATCTAAGCCTCCCAGAATTAATTGTCTGTATCTGGTTGGTAAACCCCTTTAGCTACAAATAATTTCCTATGAACTCTGTGCGACTCCACTAGTTGGATGAAGGATTGCTTTGTGTGTGTGTTCGTGCAGTGAAAAGATAGTAGGATAGGGACAGAGGGTGGGAGCAGTAAAGAGAAAATGATATTGTTATCTATTAAGTAAAAATTTCACTGTGTTTACTGGAGCTAATGGTCTATGTCATCACTAAGCAACTACTGTGCAACGCTGGCTGCCCACGCCACAGCTGTTTTATCTCCACATTTAACTGGATAAAGATCACAGGCTCCAAACAAGAACTATTAATACAGACATCAAGACCAAAACGAGGAGAAAATAGACAAAACTCATCCTCAAGTGTTTTATTAAACCCTCATGTTGTGTTCCCGGTCAAATCTGAACCATTTTAAAGTTTTTGTCTCTGTTAAACTTGGTTAATTTGACCAGATTCACAAAAGATTCCATGACTTTGTCCACAAAGAGGATTTCAGCAGACAAAATATAGACACACATACACACACATACATCTTAGGGTTTTAAAACAAATGTCCTTGGTAACTTTGACCCAAAGTGTTCTGTGATAAACAGTAGATGATGTTTCATCTGATTATTTCTTATAGTCAAAATAATCCAGAAATCGTGTCTTTTAGGGTTTAAATTCCAGACGTATAAGTTCAGATCAATGAGACATACAGGCCATAAATAAATGAACAGAAGTTCAAAATTTGTAATGTTCACAGGAGGTTATGTTGATAAAAATATAACAAGAGGTGATAATATATGTATTATTATAGTTTTTATGATGAGTTTTAAAGGAACGGTTACATTTGACTGGGAACGCCACATAAATTAACATGAAACAAACACGAGGTTAAATGTCTGTTCATGAAGTAACAATAATGAAAATTCCTTCTTTTGTCCCCTCTAGTCCTAAATATCTGCTTAACTTTGGTTTTATTTGTTCAGGTTTTGAGCATCAGTTTCTTTAAGATTTCTGCCATCATCAAAACACACAGTTGCAGTGTTTATTGCGTTGGAGAATTTAAAAAAAATACTCTAACATCCAATCAGTCAGTCACATGAGAGGATAATACACAGAGTTCACTGTTAGTGGTTTTCATCGGGACGATTTAGTATTCACAGGAAAACTGTTTATGGTGCCGTCTTATCTTGACTAATGTGAACATGACTTCTGGAAAGAAATGCTGCTGAAATTTTAGAGCAGAAAAATAATAACTATTTGGCTATTAACAAAAAATTAAACAGCTGTTAAATGCTTCACAGAGCTGTGGTGGACCAAGAGATAAAAAATGAATAGGAAAAGATAATCACTATAGAAAAATGCTAATAAAGCTACATAAGGAAAATGTTTCTGTAATTTGGGTGAACTGACCCTTTAACAGTCTGTTGGTGGCCTGCTCTGATTCCACTCTTATCTTTTTTGGTATTTTATCTAATATCTGCTCAACTACAGAACTAACAGAAGCCGCGGACTGAAAAGTCCCAACTCCATTCCAGAAACTAATTACTTTACTACTATATACTAATGGTCTTAATGCAGCTTTGTAGTTAGTGTACAAGAAATAAAGTTTAAATCTGATATAAACAGGAAATGATACATAAACATATTCAAAAAAGGGTTTCAATCATTTTTCTCTTTCCACATTTTCATTATAATTGCCAAGTTCACTTCCTTTGTACATTGTGGAGCGTAGTATGAGTAGCGCCCCAATGCTGCATTTGACTTCATTCTCCTGTGTCAACCTACTTCAATGTATTCAAAAAGTGCATAAATTGTGTAACTGGACTTAAGACGCTGCTGGACCTTCCTCCCCTTCCCTCTCATTCCCCTTCAAAGACTTTCAGAATAACTAAGCAAACAATCTGCTCCACCTTTTTCACAACCAGCCTTGTTGAAGTGGTTTCTTTTATCCAGTCGACTCGGTTTATTGTCTCGAGGCCGACACCTTCCTCTCCCCCTTTTCTCTGTCACTGTTGTGACTGATGTCTTTTCCATCCTGCTGCCTTTTCTCAATTAAAAAGGAAAAACTCCCAATCCTTTTGACCTTTACCTTGACTTGGCTGTTTCCACTAAACACATTTGAAAACACACAGCCCTGACACTGCTGCTCCCTCTCCTATTTTAGTCAAATCCCCCTCCGTATCCTCCTTTTCTTCCAGTCTTTTAAAGGTATGCCTGCTTTTCTATCCTGATATGACACAGTCTTACGTCAGCAGGTTTGCATATTAGTGAACAGATTGTAACTGCAGCTGAGTAACGCTCATATTAGACTGATATTGATCTTAAAACAGCATTTACCTCTGTACTTTTTAGGACAAAGATTAACAGTGATTACCATTAATGGACAAATCAACAAAGAGTGAATATCATGGACTACAATCCTTTGGATATACTTTAATTTAAAAAAAACATGAGCAGCTTCTTCTTCACACAAATCGCTTGAACATAAAAGAAACATTTATTACATTAGTGACTCATTTCCACAACATTTCCTCAAAACCCGTCTTGGTTGCTCCTGATGTCTCGTAGTCGAGTGAGAGCCGTCAGCACCTCCTCTGTGGGCCTGCTCCCCAGCTGTTTCCCACCTCTGCTCCGCACATTCACTGTCCCACTGCCACTCTCCTTATCCCCCACCACTGAACAAAACACACAATGGAAACAGAGGAAATGTTCATGATGTGACTGATACCATGTATCGATTGAAATAAAAGAGAATCCTGATTTAGTGCAGTGAACTTTGAAGAAGGTCGGTGACAGGCTTTGGTATTTTAAGTAGCTACAGCCTTCATCCTATTATTCATCTTTACCAAACATGTAGTTGTACTGGGCCAGCTGAGCAGAGCGAATCTTCTTGTTTAAGGTGGCTCCTTGATCGTCATTCAAGTCTACCATGAAGCCGGCTTCACGGAACTGCTGGACCACCTTATGGGAACAGAAAAGTATTTTCGTCAAGTATTTCTCACAGAAACAAATTAATAATGGCAGCCACATAGAGCCATAAGGGAAACTCCACGAGGGACTGACCTGCCTGGCGTATGACCCACTGTTGCCCCCCACAGGAAGAACCATGACCTGCGCTGGAGACAACCACAGTGGCCTGGTGGAGGGAAAGCAGAGTGAGGGTACAGCTACAGACTCTGTGATTATCATCATCATCATCATATTTTTCTCACCATTTCCCTCCAAAGTTTTCAGCCAGTATAGCGATCATTCTCTCCAGTGACCCCAGCACCGCTCTGTGGATCATCACTGGTCTGTGCAAATGCCCATCTGGCCTGAGAGAAGGTAAAAAAGCATCATTGATAGCCTTAGGGCTGAGTGAAATGAAAATCAAGAGCATCAGACGATATTTATTTTGTCTACAATCCCAGATTTTTGAGATTACATTGTGGCAGCTTCCCTATAATAATATCTCTGGGTTTATTAGGACACGGTGTGCAGATCGATGAGCAGACTGCTGTGCCAATGCTCTATTGGATTCTGCATCAGTGTAATTAAGTATCGTGATCTGCAAAGTATTTGATTGGTTGGATTAAACCAAAAGTGTCTCTGGTTATTGTGCACATTAAGAGGATAGATTCAGTGTCTAAATGAGCAATAACAATGAGGAAAAACAGCTCATAGAGACACAGAGATGGAAACTAAAAACATCAACTGTGGCAGATATCAGCTCAGGTCACTAAAGTCTCTCTTAGCTTTGGCAAGCAGAGACAAACACATTTTAAAATACAGTTTTGAGAAGCATTCATCAGGTCTCTTAAAAATGTCTTTCTTGTTATTTAAAAATCAATTTGTATCATATTTTTTACAAAAAAAATCATGATTTTGTGCAATTTTCTGACACGAAATGTCAAACGTGTAACCAAAAAGAATGATGAACAGACACAGATGTCTTTGTTTTGTGTCTCCACAGAAACATTTTTAGCACTAAATTATACAATCACACTGTTCACTGTTCTTCATCACACAGTTTTTTGGCTGAAAACGAAGACCATGAAACATGTCCTCCATTTGATGGTATCTTCTAAATAATTAAAAAACAGAAGTTCTGTATTTTTCAACATCAATATTGCAATAAAAAAAATAAAAATCACATATTCAGTGATAAAGGATTTCAAACTTTTTCTCACCCCTACTGTACAGTAGAGAAAACCATTAGGAAAGTAGGACAGACTCATAATAGGCATGAAGAGGTTATGAGTTCAGGAGCATGCTCGCCTCAACTCCTAAATTCAATAAAGGGCTAATCTGTCATGATCAAATTAGGCCCCTATGAGGTTAGATATGTGCAATTTAAACCTGAGCAATTGGAAGGGTAATTACAGGACATCATATACTGCAAGAATGTGGCTTTTTTGAAGACAAGTGCATGCTGCATGAGTGTGACTGTGCAGGTTTGATTAATTACAGATGTATAAAAGTGAAATCATCATGACCGACTCACCCGTCATACTGGAGGTTAAATCTGATCGGCAGCTGGAAGTCCAACTGGATTGTGGCACACTGGTGCTGTCTGCCGAGGGCATCTTTGATCTGGATGTCAACCTGTGACCAAAGATTTATCAGGTTATTATCAGGTTTCACTTCTCTATTCCAGCCAAAATCTAATCTATTTGGACAGTAATTATAACAAACGAGTTGCCAAGAGAAGTTTAACTAGCTAATTGTGGTGAATACACCCTAGCTCGGTGGCTATGAGGAATGTTTGTTTTATTGAGTGTGTTCATGTGTGACTCACTCTACCAGTACTGGACCTACCGTGACTGTAGGGCTGAACGATTTGGGAAAATAATCTATTTGTTATTTTTTTTCTCCAATTGCCATTTAATATGTGATTTAATTTAACCTCTATTTTATCATTTTTCCCAAGAAAATATAATGATTTAAATAGGACAGAAATATGACAAAATATTAGATAGGTTTGTTGTAAAATGTTCTTTCTTTCACAAAATGTTCTTTCCCTAAGTTTTTCAATTTGTTAGAATTAAATTAAAAGATGTATGACTTCAAACAAATGACATTTTTATTTAACTGCTCATTACAGAAACATCTGTCAGTGATCCCTGTCTTGAGGTATTTGGCTTGTCTGGAGCATTGGTGCATTTCACCCATACAGCTGTCATATAGCGCCATACAGCTGTCATATATAGCACTATACAGGTATTTTTAAGTGCTGCAACAAGTTTGTAGTAGTAGTTCCATTCCGCAGATGTGCTGGTTCTCTTCTAGACTAAAGTCTGGGCTGTATCTGTTTGTTCTGTTGAACCAGAGGTTGTTGTGCTACAGATTAAAAGGCAGAATGAAAAGTTGATGCAGCAGAGTCCTACACTCTTTCCATCACGTTGCAATCACGCATGTTGCAGGTAGAAAACTGTTTTATCATATCATGATATTATTATTATTGTGTAACATCTACCTGAGGCGACGACTTCCTCTTGATGTTACTACAGCTGGGTATTGACCTCATGCATCACAATATATTGGATTATAACACAATTTACTGATTCTTCTTTAAAAAGAGCTCAAAACCAAAATTATTTATTTCATGTTATATTGATATCAATATAATGTGACATCATCCATGATTGACTCTCATCTATTGGGCCTGAGCTGTTACTCATACCCCTCTCACAATATCTATATTTTCACACACTTTGAATGTTTACTGACTTCTTGTATAAGTAGCGTAATTATGAAATCGCCCTGGAAATAATCTATTTTTTAAACAAAAACACGGGGAGCTATAAATATTCTGTGAACAAAACATCACATCTCTGTTTTTATTTGTGTTGGACAGTGTGATCATATAATTTAGTGCTAAAAATGTCTCTGTGGAGACACGAAACAAAGACATCTGTGTTACTCTGCAATCTGTGACAGTATTACATGTTATTTTCAAAGGAAAGGTGAAAGATTTTGGAAAAAGAGTCAGTGACAAAAATGTGATGTGGTGTAACCCTAGAAACTTGGTGCCAGTTATTTCGTGTCATTAAATTGTGATTTTCATAAAATAAAAATAAAAAAGTATAAAAATGTATTTTTAAATAACAAGAAACCAACATGATCACAAAATGTACATTTATAGAGATGAATGCTTCTTAAAACTGCAGTTTAAAAAGTCTGAGACTTTCTCATCTTGCCAAACATTATTTGCCACTGACCCAAATACTCTTTGTTGCTGGGTATCAAGTTTATAGTTTAGTTTATGTTTCAGCATACATAGCTACGGCATTGGCACAGTCCTCTATGCTGTAGGTTGACATGCAGCTCTAAAAAATCCTGACTACACGTCGTGTTGACATGAACCACAAGGGCTGTGATTGGTGCCGCTTCATGGTGGTCGTACATGTCGCCTCCACAGGCGGCTTCTCTGTCACTTGCTCTTACTTTTTGATATCAATGAGCTACAAACACCATGCTTGATCCCAGTTGTATGAACGAGTATTAGGACCAGGAAAAAAATAAAGTCTGGTATGTCCACTTGGGAATGTGGGTTATGGGTTTTTTGCCTGTTTTTTTCTGTCACTTGTGCTTCAACATTTGTAATAAAGGCATTTAGTCTTTAATATCGATGAGTTCCAAACACACGCGGAATTCCCATACAAGGTAAAAAGAGAAAAAAAAAGGAAAAAAAAAAAACAGGCAATTCCCGAGATATATTATTTGGAGGAGGAAAAGAGAGAGGAGGACGGGATGTTTTGGCTGAATGGAGAAGATGTGGCAATGAGCAATATTTGTACTTGTGTGTGGAAATCAGTTTCCTGAATGACATGCTGCTCTCCTCACTGACCTTTGGTCCGTAGAAGGCTCCGTCTCCTGGGTTCAACTCCCACTGCTCACCGAACTGCTGCAGACTCCGCTCCAACTGCTGCACACGCACACGCACACGCACGCACACACACACACACACACACACACACACACACAGTCAGTAGACCATATATGCAGCAGTCTTAGTAAACCTATTATGATCAGTGTGTGTGTATATTAAAGGACTGTAGGAACTTAGAACGATAATGTTCAATTACACTCAATTGAATCAGCTTAAATTGCTGTTGGACCCATTTAAAACAACGTCCAATGGGAGATTTAAAGAAACACATCTGCCCAGCAGCAGCTTTCTGCTGGAAATAATGATTGCTTAAGTGGATATCATTACACTTTGTCACTTTAAGGGTTTTTCTTCTGTGAGTGTGATGACAGCGAACATTAGCACACAGTCAACATTTCCCATTACCTTAATATGAATTAAACACAAAGACAAGTGTTGTATTCTGTGACCCTGGGATAAGACAGCTAGCTGTGCCTGGTGTCTCCACTGTGATCTGTGCCTCATTGTTAATGATGTTAGTTCTTAACAGATGAGACTGTCTTCCTGCACCTGTAGAATGTGTGTGTACCTGTTCAGCGTTGTCCCACAGTTCAGGCTCTCCGAGGCAAGGAGTGGGACGTGTAGACAGGAGGCAGTGGAAGGAAAACCCAAACACGTGATAAACACTCCTCACAAAGTCCAAACAACCTAAAATCTCTTCTTCCAGCTGGAAAAAACACCAAAAAAAAGAAATGAAGACAGGAGGAGGACATATAAATAATGAGCTTAGAGACTAAGTTTAGTTCGAGGTTTGTGAAGCCCTCAGTGCTCCAGAGATTAAATTAGTATTTCAGAGGCTAACGTGACGATGCTTATCATATGACTATGATCTCTGTGACTTGTCAGAACGTCAACAGACGAGGCTCAATCAGCATCATGGGAACATTCCAGGGAACTATGGAGGGGATCAGGATTACACAGACTGTACGGCCACAGAGATGCACATATGGAGGTGTAATGTTTGAACAAGACAAAGAAATTCATTCATCCAGGCTGCGGCCTCCTGGAATGTCTTGGGGAGTTATTTGCACAACCCATCTAATCACTGTAATATGGTTCCACATGTGTCCCATTTGCTGCTTCTATCCCAGTTACCTATACACTGACCACCAGGAAACAAAGAGATGGATGATGAAGATGGCTGAAACCTCATATTATCTTCAGTCAAATGGATGCTTAAAACGGCGGTGTGGATTTTTGTCCCTCATCACTTACACTGTCGGAACTTTTGAAGATGATCTCCTAATTATCAGGAGGACAGATTAATGATGCTCATTTGGGCACCTGATGAAACCTGTGAACCCGTCCTTTAAGATACAAAACAAGTATCTGTGCGTTGTGTAGGGCTGAAAATAATCTAGTTGTGACTTTTTCCTCCAATATTGCGATTGCAATTTATTGTGTGATTTTTTAATTTAATCCTCTATTTTATCATTTTTTAACAAAATATAATACATTATTTAAATAGGACACACACACACGTACGACAAATATTAGAAACATTTAGTGGAAAATGTTCTTCCTTCTTTCACAATTTTTCCCCAAGTTTTTCAATTTGTTAGAATTAAATTAAAAGATGTATGACTTCAAACAAATTACATCTTTATTTAACTGCTCATTACAGAAACATCTGTGAGTGATCTCTGTCTTGAGGTATTTGGCTTGTCTGGAGCATTGGTGCATTTCGGTCATACAGCTGTTATATAGCACCATACAGCTGTTATATAGCACAATACAGCTGTTATATAGCACCATACAGCTGTTATATAACACCACATAGATGTCATATAACACCATACAGATGTCATATAATACCATACAGCTGTTATATAACACCATATAGATATAACACCATACAGCTGTTATATAGCACCATCACGTTGTAATAGTGCACGTTGCGGTTAGAAAATCACGTTTTAGCATATTGTGATATTAATGCAAATGCAGTTAATCGTTGAGCCCTAGTGTTTTGTACCTGTTCAGGTGTGCAGAAGATGTGAGCGTCGTCCTGGCAGAACCTACGAACACGAGTGAGACCTCCCAGAGCTCCGGAGAGCTCGTTGCGATGCAGCGCCCCGAAGTCGGCCCACCTCAGAGGAAGCTCCCGCCAGGAGCGCCCACGCTGCTCAAACATGAGGCTGTACACAGGACAGGAGGGTCACTGAAGTACAGGAGTGTGTGTGTGTGTACCAGTGTGTGTGTGTACCAGTGTGTGTGTGTGTGTGTGTGTGTGTGTACCAGTGTGCGTGTAACAGTGTGTGTGTACCAGTGTGCGGGGCAGTTCATGGGTTTGAGAGCGTAGGTGTCTGTGCCCTCCGATGTCACCGTGAACATGTTGTCGCTGTAGTGCTCCCAGTGGCCCGAGCGCTCCCATAACGCCGTCCTGTACAGAGTCGGGGTCACGACCTCGCTGAAGCCTCGCCTTCGGTATTCGCTCTGTGGGAGGTCAGGGAGGAAGGACGTGTGAGACAATGAGCAGGACACGGTCACACTATCACAACACGGTCATAATTAAAGACTAATGGGAGCAATATCCTGACGGCTGATATCAACACATACATCCAAGGGTCAGAGCTGGAGACTTCTGTTTGTTCTATTGATGATATCATTTCTTAATTATTTTACACTGCACTTTATTCTCTTTTTTAATTTTTTTAAATTTTCCTCAACTCAACTCTTTTATTATACATCTAATTTTATCTATTTTAGTTTTATCTAGCTTCTTTAATTTTAATTAATTTACATTTTCCCCTTTTAATCAACTGTTTTTAAATTGTATCTTGATGCTTTAATGTTTTATGTAAAGCACTTTGAATTACCTTGTTGTTGAAATGTACTATAAAAATACACTTCAACAGATATTTCATTTATTGTTATGTTAATGTGTGGACACTTAGTGTGTGTGTGAGAATTCTGGACATGAACAGTCATCCAACTTTAACGAAATGAAAAAACACTGAATCAGCTGCATTTTCGGATTCCTGA
Source organism: Lepturacanthus savala (assembly GCA_030544235.1). Lineage (NCBI taxonomy): Eukaryota > Metazoa > Chordata > Actinopteri > Scombriformes > Trichiuridae > Lepturacanthus > Lepturacanthus savala. The sequence goes on from CM060467.1 coordinate 28,449,668, forward strand.
GACAGAGCTATAGTCATAGTTGGAGGTTTTCATAATCAGTAAGACATGCAGAGTATTAAACTTTTAGTGGTATGAACAGGACTCAGCCGGTTATTGAATTTCATTTTATTTAAAGTGGATGCAGCACTGCTAACACATGGCAGTGGTACTTTAAGCTTTTAGTTTTTATTCAGTCATTTTATGGAAACTTTTACTGCTTGCTGTTACTGCTTGCTGTCAAATCAAAGTAGGATTTATGTCTGAGAAAGAAAATATAGATTATTAAGTTTAAGTAATTGCATAATGATTCTATAATCACTAAAAATACTGAATTACTATACAGACTTGTGTTAAACCCTGGCTGAGAGCAGGTGATTCATATTGGCGACATAGTAAACTGTTGAATGGTTTCATTTCCCTTCCACTTTTTCACCATTTACAAGTGAACTCCTCTAATGGTTCCAAGTAAAAATAATTGAGCAAGTGATGTTTTTCTAGCAGTTTGGTTTAATCTTTATTTTGATCTTTAGTGCTTTGTTTTTCTTTTTAGCTCTGAGTTTCTAAATCACCTTTATTGGTAACATTGCTAGGGGTTCACTATAGAAAGAACGTGATTCTATTTGCTCAGTCAAGCTATGATGAAATAACTGATATTTAGGGAGTACAGCTGCGAAAAAGAATGTGAAAAAAAGTTGTGTAAAGCCTTTTGTGGCTCCAGATGGGAGCTGAGCAAAGTCTCATAAATTACTTTAGTTGCAGCTGAAGACTACATTTTTAAAAATAAAAAAAAAGATCTGTGGTGTGTGGAGTTACAATGAAGTGAGATCATGACACATCTGCATCTCTGCTCGAAGGCAGGCAGCTGAATGTCCTAAAGCCTGACCTATACTCCAGCCTCCAGCTGATCAAAATGCTCTTCTACAGAAGCCTAGTTTATAGCTATGGCGTCAACTGAGACCCCTACACCAGAGGCTGCCGTGTATTTCCAAAAAATCCTGACTACCGTCACGTCAACGTGGACCTCCAGGGCTGTGATTGGTCAGCCCAGCAGCGGTGGTCTAGAAGTCACCTCCACAAACAGCTGCTCTGTCACTACCGCTTCAACATTTGCAATAAAAGCATTTTCTCTTTGATGTCATTGAGCTCCAAACATAAGCGCTGCATCCTGGTTGTCTGAAGGATTATTAGGAAAAGGCCAAAAAAAAAAAAAAAAGTCTGATACAAGAAATAACAAACAAAAAAAAACAGGGAAAAAAGTCAGGTACAAAACTGAAAGAAAAAACAGGCAAAAGAAAAAAAAAAAGTCAGTTTGTACAGTCTGGAATATGTGTTGTTTAAGGGGAAATGTGTGTTTTGGCTGTTTTTTTTTCACCTGAGCTTCAACATTTGCAATAAAAGCATTTGCTCTTTGATATTGATATGATCCAATTACACATGCTGCATCACGGTACAAGAATGAAAGAAAGGAAAAAAAAAAGTATGTGGTACATATGGCCCAGAATATGTGTATTGTTTTTTTTTAGTTTTTTTTTAATGTCATACGGTTGCTACTGAAGAGGAAGCATTGATTCATCAGACCAACACGTTCCCTCTACACAGAAGGGGTAATGGGGTAGCTAAGCTCGCAGAAGTATAAAGTAGGCGTGTGTGTGTGTGTGTGTGTTCACCTTGATGAAGTCAGTGAGGGTGTTGTAGATGTGGGCTCCTTTAGGGAGGAAGAAGCAACTACCTGGACTGACGTCATTGAAGAAGAACAGCTCCTGGTCCTGCAAACATACAGAATATGTGATATTTATGACCAGTTGTTATTAATTGAAATCAATCTATTCAACTCTACTAATCTGTTATAATATTAGTGTACCGTCCCGATGCGCCTGTGGTCCCTCCTCTGCGCCTCCTTCTGCTCCTTCTCCCACTCCTCCTTCTCCCTCTCCCCTGGAAAGGCCACACCGAACAGACGCATCAGACCGGCTAACTCTGTGTGATTGGCCAGAGTCACGGTCGACAGCTGGGACACACAGAGGACAAAGTGAAGAGAGAGACAGGAAATAGGTGACTAATGGAAAGAGAAAGGGAGAGTGAGGGTCAGCAAAAAGAGGACGGCTGCACCGATGAGGGTGATGGCGTGTGTGATGGACGGCGCTGTGTTTGTAAGAGCCTACAACAGGAAACTGGCCTCTGACAAACACAACATCCTGCTGCTGATAGTTCCAGCCTGGCTTCCATGGAATCCCTGGCTGCATCCAAAACCTTAGCATCACTGCTACTAACCAGTAGCTGCTACTAGTTAACATCACTGCTACTGACCAGTTACTAGTTAGCATCACTCAACGTAGCAGTTTCTATGTAGGAAGTTAGCCAGTAAAAGGTACAGCAGCCATCTCACAAGTCAGTTCTGGCAGAACTTGCATAATTGGTTAAGCTCTACGATAGAGAATATTACATTTTTAATATGAATTAAATCCTAATATACAAGGAGGACATTGCTCAAAAAATATCAATGATATGATCAAAATGATCATGATTATGGGAAAATATCATACACATGCATGTAAATGGAAAAATCAAAGACGTTCAATAAAATGTTTTAAAAAATTCAATTAAATCTTGTATTCCTCTTTATTACTCTTAACTGAAAATATGGACCAATACAACAACTTTGCAATCACTTGTCATAATGTTAATGTTTAACTGAATGAAAATTTAATGTCTCAAACATGGTAATGTGCCCTTAAGCATGTTATTGAAATGTGAATGATACGGTGGCAAAGGTTATCTCATTGCAAAATATTAACAATATTAATTAGTTATAATTTGATAAATGTATTTTTATATCATATTTGCTAATGTGTCATAGAACATATACAGTACAGGTCAAAAGTTTGGACACACCTTCTCATTCAATGTGTTTTCTTTATTTTCATGACTATTTACATTGTAGATTCTCACTGAAGGCATCAAAACTATGAATGAACATGTGTTTATGGTGTTATGTACTTACTCATGTTTTCAGTTATTTCACCTTTTTTACATTACAGTACATAACACCATAAACATGTGGTTATTCATAGTTTTGATGCCTTCAATGAGAATCTATAATGTAAATAGTAGATATGGGTTAACCCAGGATCTTATGACCATCTTCTGCCACATAAATTCTAAATGTTACTGTTTGATTGCTGCTTTTATGATGAAACGGGTTCAAAATATAGAAATATAATAGTTGTTTGTTGTTTGTTTGGTTTTCAAGGGACTGACCATAGATTCACAATTTGCAATTTAATTAAACTGCTAATGCTCAGGAAATAATGACAGTTGGGAGCAGTTCTGAAAAGAACATTCAAGAACAAGTAGATACAGTCACACAGAGGACAAACACACACCTGGAGCATCTTGAAGACCTTGAGGAGGCCTGTGTGTGGGAGGACGGGGCCATTACAGACTGCTATGCTGTCTCCACACCTGCATCACCCAGAAACAAGTGTTTCAGTAGAGTTAACAAGTCCCAGGCAGGTAAGACAACATCAGGAGTGTATTAATTACCTGTAGACTGAGACAGTGGAGCCATCCATCTGCTTGTCTAAACACTGCAGTCTCAGCTTATTGTTCTGTAACGACAACACCCACAAAACACACACAACACTCATATTCATCACAATCCAATACACACATCAGGACAATAAGACCTGACCCTAATACACAAAGACTGGAACTGAGCCCAGTATCAATAAACATGAGCTGCTCCTATGGTGAGTGATATCATTGAAAAGCAACAGGTACAAACTCTCAGTGATGGAAGCTGCTACAGGTACACTGAGAGTCAACATGGCAGAACAACAGCAGGTCTGATATTAGAAGGGCAGCATCAGCCAAATAAAAACACTTCCTGTATGTGAATTAACATCTGAAACTGAGGGCCTCCTGTTTTTCTTGTTTCATTTTTGTTATATTTTTTACTGCCATTGTGTTGTATTGAAAAAGTGATGTCAAAGATTTAAGCGAAAAAATGTCTTAAAAAGACAGTTCACTGTAGGAGAAGCACAAGTATAATTAATTAATGAGTCGGTTTCAGAGACTTATTGTGCAGGCTGGCTCATTCTGGGAGACTAGATCAGAAAATTAACTTCAAAGACAAGACATCTGTTATGGAGACAAAAAGGATCGTTTCAACACAGACAGAGTGTGATACTGACCTGGAAGAGCTGTCGCATCTCTTCTGCATTTAGCTCCAGTCTGGACAGAGGAAGTTTGAGAGCTGCAGCTTGTTGACATCTCTCCTCCACATCACTCAGAGACAAGGTGCTGTGAGAGAGGACACACACACACACATAAATACACACATAAATACACACATAAATACACACATACACAAATACACACATAAATACACACATACACAAATACACACATAAATACACACATACACAAATACACACATAAATACACACATACACAAATACACACATAAATACACACATACACAAATACACACATAAATACACACATACACAAATACACACATAAATACACACATACACAAATACACACATAAATACACACATACACAAATACACACATAAATACACACATACACAAATACACACATACACAAATACACACATACACACATACACAAATACACACATACACAAATACACACATACATAAATACACACATACACACATACACAAATACACACATACATAAATACACACATACATAAATACACACATACACACACACACACACACACACACACACACACACACACACACACACACACACACACACACACACACACACACACACACACACACACACACACACACACACACACACACACACACACACACACACACACACACACACACACACACACACACACACACACACACACACACACACACACACTTCCTTTTATAAATCATTGGTTTGGATGAGTAATTTCAGTTAAATATATCATAGAGCAGACAAACAGTGATATTTGAGAAGTGAAATGAGGTTCATAGAGAAAGTGTGCAATAATTACTTAAAAGTAGGCAGGTTCATAAATTTGGGCACCCTTGTTTTATTGATTTGAACCTTTAGCACTAATTATTGGAACACTACATTTGTTTGGCAAGCTCATTGACCCTTGACCTACATACACAGGTGAAGCCAATCATGAGAAAGGGTATTTAAGGTGGCCAGTTGCATCTTCTCTGAAGAGCGGCAACATGGAGCCTTAAAACAACTGTCAAATGACCTGAAAACATTGTTCAACATCATGGTTTAGGGGAAGGACGCAAAAAGCTAGCTCAGAGATTTCAGCTGTCAGTTTCCACTCTGAGGAACATAGTGAGGAAATGGAAGAGCACAGGCACAGTTCTGGTTAAGGCCCGGAGTGGCAGGCCAAGAAAAGTTTCAGATAAGCAGAGGTAAAGGATGGTGAGAAGAGTCAAACTCAATCCAGGAGGGTAACAGCCATTTAAAGAGGAGGAGGACAGGCTTAGAAAGAAGCTGGAGAAAAGAAGTGGAAAACTATACTGAGATGATCTTTGCTACTTCAAATATTGTTGTTGATGTCAAAATTCCAAATAAAAACAGGAAAGTGTAGAATATGGGACATTTAAATGGTACAAAAATAATCAGTTAACTACCCAATGACCCAAAAAAGAGAGATATCGATTTTCAGGAATCAAGTAATAGTTAACAACTTGAAGGAATCACTGGCACAGTCCAATATCTCTGTGCACACATCAACTATATGTAAATCACTGGCCAAGAATGGTATTCATGGGAGGACTCCACAGAGGAAGCCACTGCTTTCTAAGAAAAACATTGATGCTCGTTTAATCTTCGCAAAAAGGCACTTGGACACTCCACTGAAGTTTTAGCAAAATATTTTGTGGACTGATGAAACCAAAGTTGAATTGTTTGGGAGGAATACACAACGTCATGTGTGGAGGAAAAATGGAACGGCTCACCAACATCAATGCCTCATCCCCACCGTGAAGCATGGTGGAGGGTGCATCATGGTTTGGGGCTGTTTTGCTGCCTCAGGGCCTGGACAACTTGCAATCATCAATGGAAAAATGAATTCAAAAGTTTATCAGGATGTTTTGCAGGAAAAGACTTACAGCTTTTCTGCAGTAATGGACTTAAATAAAGTGTGTAAAGTTGATCCAACCAAGTTTCTCTGGTTAATTAACCCCCGTCTGTATATCAGCATGGATGAAGCCTGATCTCTGGGTGTTTTCTAGGACTAGAGCTCTAGAGCTAAGCAGAACCCCATGATCTAGACCTACATATACACACACATACTATGTATATAAACGCTGTACAAACTCTTTGACACAGCCGGTGTGTGTTTGTGTGTGTGTCTGTGATGCACCAGCTTTGAAAATTAAAGCTTAGAAAAAACTAAACCAAATACCATTAAAACACTTTATGTTCTTATATTTAACTTGTATTAACAGTATACAATCAATAACTTATTTTTTAAAAACACATATTTAAGTTAACAGAAAAACATATATATCAACATAGTATTAAAAACATAGCCCCTATGATATGTACAGTGTTTTATATTCATTGTCAGCCTATATGCACCAGCATCCAGTTATCGATGTCCAAAGGAGATATAGTTGTAAGCAGATTAGTGTTAATTCATGTATTTGTCAACAACTATATTTTAATATGTCATAAACCATTTATTTACTATTTGCAAAAGGTATATGAATGCACAGCAAAAAAGTTCACTCATTCATCTTCTATACCTGCTTATTCCTCATTAGGGTCATGCGGGTCTGCTGGAACCGATCCCATTACAGGTGAGAGGCAGGGATACACCTATACACCTAATATCGTCATCTATCACACTCACACCTATGGGCGATTTAGAGTCTCCAATTAACCTCAGCATCTTTTTGTGGGAGGAAGCCGGAGAATCTGGAGAAAACCCACTCGGACACAGGAAGAACTGATTTGATTCTGTCTTTTTCCCCCTCAAAGGAAACCAGTTCCAGGGATAAAAACTAACTTCAACTCCACAAGTGCAACCACACAGAAATGTCTGATTCACTGAAGTATCTTAAGATCTTCATCATGATGAGAGCTGACACCAGGCTCACTGATACAGTGGTGATCTGTGATAGTTATCAGCTGCATACATGGATGTCTCACCCATTCTCCAGCAGGTGGTCACAGTAGAGCCCGAACTCTGACGTGCCTTCTCTGTACACCTCGGCACCAAATAAGCCCTCCAGCACCCCGCCTAGGATGCACGCTCCTGTCCTCCATGCTGCCTGTGAAGAAGACGGCACTGCACAGTCAGGAAAATAAAGAAATCTAGTAGGTGCTGTGCTGACAGCACATTTTGTAATAAGATGGTTTCTATGTGAGTTAACTGTCTGGGAAATATCAAAATAGTGGCCATAACAACAGCTGGACTCTAATTGCTGAGAAAAAGTTCTTCAATGCCTCTTCAACCACCTCCTCTAGCCTCAGAAACACAGGAGCATCATCTACAGAAGACTTTAAGTTTCTGTCATCCAGGATAACTTTAAATAAGTGTAATTACCTGTTTTCCCTCAAGTGTGTTGAACCCAAGAAGTTGTAGTTCACAGTCGGCTTCTAAAGGTCTTCCGAGCTCCCACAGCTCCCCATTCACCTTACTGACCAACGCCCCCTTCACACTGCAGCAACACATGTCATAACACTGTTATATCACTGAAGATAAAACCAAAACAAATGAAGAGCAAATATCAGTATATTTATGTATTTACCGGATACTCTGGGCTACAGAGACAGGTGTGGTGACGCCGGCTGTTCCTTTTACTATTTGGCCATTATCCAGTCGGATTCTGAGCGGCTTCTTCTCTGCAGCTTCAACTCTCTTGTTGCCTCGTTTCTCCTGGAGAGACTCAAAGACTCGCAGCCGCTCCGATAAAACAGGAGACACCTGCAGCAGGACAGATGGAGGAAAGATGAAACATGAAGTAGGAGGTAGGGAGAGAGGAGAGGGAATATAAAAAATATAAAAGACAGTTTAAATGTGAAGAACACATCTTTTCACAAAACTATTTAGTGCAGTAGCTGGTATATAAATTGCAAATATACTAATAAACCTAGGTGAATACTTTATTATAACAATGTCCTAAGAATGTACAGTTAGTCTTTTCCTTCAGTTTAAACCAGTATGCTATTGTCCAATTTCTCTGTTTTTATTGAGTGACTTCACAAATAAATAGCTTGGCCTGTTCAAATGGGTTTTCTACATTAGTAGTAGTTACTTTTTACTACTAACCTCATTAATATAAATAGAATATAAAAATACACACACGCGCACACACACCAAGTGGTCCTAGTTTGAACTAAAAACCTTCAGGAACATAATGATATTCATTTTTTGTAGTTGTTTATTAACTCTTAATTCAACTTTGTGGTCATTCTGATGGTGTTGATTATTATTTCTAAGACTTTATCCTCCCCACTCATATCAGCGATGGTAGACAAAATATAAGAAACACCCCTCAGCCCTACACAATACAATTAAACCAAATATAGCGTCTAAAGTTGAGTGAACACCTGAGGTTTTAAATGATCTGTGTTTAAAATGGTTTCTATAAAAATAGTGAGTTTCATTTGTTTATCAGTAGTGTAATACAATTCCATGGTTGTCTATTGTTCATCTTAATGACTGTTTTATAGAGTAATAATACCAAAAGATAATGAACTAATGAGTGAACAACTTAAACACCACCAGATCAGACATGTGAGCATTGATGAAAACATTAAAATATTCAAGCACAAAATAGTCCAATTAATGTTTTTTTTTTTTATAAATCAATTATCAAAACAGTTGGAGATCCATTTCCTGTGGATCAACTGATCATTACAGCTCTATAAAGAAGTACCACACATCAGAGAGAGTAATAGCAAGAATATTTAAATATATATATTTCTCACACAAACTATGTATATACTGTAGTACACTCATTACTTTACAGAATAATCTTCATTCCATGCACTGCTCATTACAGCTCTCTGTCCAAAACACCTGAGAATGTCAAATAATAGAAAGTTTAATATATTATATCACATCTATATTCCCACTGCAGCCTCTGACAGGAGACCTGAGCAGCAGCTGCAGCTCACAACACTTCCTGCATGGATGCTAATGTCAGCTAGCTCAGTGCTCTGCAGCAATGACACTCTCGCACCTTGCTGTAGCTCCTGCTCACGCGAAGTGGCGCGCGAACTGTCGCTCGACAGACAACCAGCCGAAACAGCTGCGTCACCGCCATCCCGAACACACCTGTGCGCACGTGCCTACGCTCATTCCCCCACAAACAACCCCACGTTTACTGCCACCCCTTCTCCGCGAGCGGCCATAACACCGGAAGCACGCGTTAAGGGCAGCTGCGGTGACGTCACTGCGAGCGGAAACGTGCTACGGTGCGTGCGCGCTCGCGAGCGGAGACATCGGAACGCGCGTCCACAGAGGAGCTGCACGCGCGGAAAAAATAAAAGATACAGCTGCAGTTATAAAAAAAAAAAAGAAAAAGAGGAAAAATTAAAAATAAAATGAAGACTAGTAAACAGACCCAGGTTTAACACCCAAATCATTTCACTACATTAAAATATACTGAAACGACAGGTGAAGTTCACCTTAAACCATCAGAACCATAGTGAGTATTTACCACCGACCTGCTGCTGCACGAGCGCCAGAACGACAAACTGCGCACTTCACGAGCCACCCACTGAAATTATGTCTGCATGTAAAGTCTGCACGTGTCTCCCGGATCAGTAACTGACTTAAAAAGAAAATATTATCCCGATAAAAGAAACAACTGTAGCTGCTGTTCATATAACTGTCCATTTTAAAGCATTTTTTGTGGAAACTATTACATTAAATGAAAAAAAAAACAATTTGAAATGAACGCAATGTTTACTGAAAGGTATTTTTATAAGCAGGGTACAGACTCTCAGGTCGTCTACAGGAACACTAGGATGAGGTAAGTTAAGTATGTAATTAAAACGGAATAGGTGACGCGATTTGTCTTCAGCATTTTTAGAGTAATTGGCTTAAACTAATTAAGTGTTGCAGCTATTTAATATATATATATATATATATATATATATATATATATATATATATATATATATATATATATATATATATATATATATATATATATATATATATACACAAAAATAAATAAAAAATACAAAACATGTAAAAAAGACTAAAGTATCAGTGAATGACCACACGGGGGAGCTACAGCACTTATAAAGCACTAAATACGAGCTTTTAAAAGGTTCATCTCACCGAGTTATTGACATCTCTGAACTACAAACATCAGGACCATTTCTCTGATTGGATTATCCCCTTTACGGGGTTTAAGGCATATGCTGATGCTCCATCATCACATGTCCATGATAAAATATATTTTTTAAAAAAGCATATACTGAATGTGATATTTAGTGGATAGAAGTTTGGTACATAAACAATGTACATGTTTACTAGGAAGATGTCTTACTAATAACTGCCCTATCAAGGAGAGCTGGTAGTTTTTGTCAGTTATGTCTCCAGCATATCTACTCCACATTAAGAATATTAGTTCAGACAATCTCAAAGTTGAATTGTTAACTGTTGAATGTTGGGATACAGACTGGAATTCTGTCTACTGTCCCTGAAAGATTATACTGCAACATGAATGCAACAAGAGTTTGCATCCTTATAGTTATTATCTATCAAATTAAGTCCATTTCTAAACGAATAGTGAATTATAGCTAAACTGGGTTATCAACGATGTGCATGGGGCCAATCTAATGTGGGGTTAACACATCTAGAAAAAAGAACAGTGCATTGTAGTGTGCAGGTGTTTAAATAAGGAAAATAAAACAGCTCTCACCAGGAGGAATTGAGAGAAAGGATAGAGAAAAAAAAAAGATGACATAAAAACAGCGAATAACCTCTGTTGTTAAATTAGGACAGAGCACCTGCTGCTTACAGTCTATGGTGCGACAAACAAAATGACAGATGTACTGTATGTATGTGAAAACACGTAGTTCCATGAAAGCACTGAGACTCAAGTGATTTCCTGTAAAATCAAAAATAAAAAGTCTTCCTCACATTGTGATTTACTCTGTGTGGGGAGAAAAGGGGAAAAAAAGTATCCATACCCTTTAAAGTATGAAAATATTCACTGTGACAAATATTTGCTGCAGAATGTGTGCATGTTCATCACACCAGAAAGGATTAGACACTCAAAGACCAGTGATATAGCATCATTGATGAGAACAGCAATAGCAGTTGAACTTATCAGATACACACAGAACATCAGCTTTGTCACATCTTCAGTCATTTCCAAACTCAATTTGTCAAAACAAGAGAAAACAACTCTTTAACTATTAATTCTAGCTTTTTCTCAGTTTGCCAGTGAGTGCTGAGATGGCGATTTACAGACCTTGGTAACAGACTTGAATAACATTCAATAACATCAGAACTAGTAGTGTTAACACTGTAAGTGAGAAATATTGTGAGATTTGTGATTACATTTTTACAATGTAAATATCGATTCACTAACTTTATGCAGGAACGTTTGGAGGTGCTCGTTGTGTCTTTAACTGCATTTTTCAAGTCGACTTTTAAATGAACATATAAGACAACACACTCCATGATCTGATAAACACATGAGGCTTTGTGCAGCAACACCTGACGTGCACCTCTCGCTGCAGGCGTCTCACGCTGTGTGAGGCAGACAGCAGCATAACGGCAATATTTCCTGCAGGAGGAGGAGGATTGTTGCCATTGTGCTGATTCTGTTTGTATCCCTGCTTTTGTGGAGAGGTGCAGGAGTGTGTTTGGACAAAACCTTGTGAGGACAAAGTAAGCACAGGGGCTCGAGGGCAAAAGCATGAAATTAGCAAAAGAAACAAAAAGAAGGGGGAGGGGCCAAAACAACTGGAGGAATTTAAATGAAGCGGTTTTAAAACAATCCTAAGTAGCTGAAATTAGCTTATCATCTGATAGCATCTGTGGGTGCTGCGGCAAATGGAAAATACTTCAATTCTCTCTAGTAGAAAAATAACAGCGCAAAAAAAAAAATAAATAAATAGAGGCATCAATGCATTATGAAAATGGCAGCAGCTGTGCAGGTAAATGACAATTTCTCTGAAAACATGGCAGAAAAATTCAGCTGAACAGCAGACATAATCTAAACAGCGCAATTCAAGTGATAAATATTGACCAAATAAAATACCTCCCCCCCCCAGTTGAATTGAAACTCTGGATTTTATTCAAGTTAGTACATGTTGAAGACTAGCATGAACTCCCCCTCCCCTCCTCACTATCCTCTACTTCATGACTCGGTCTAACTCGAAGCGCGCACAGGCAGACATTTTATGTTGGAAATAAAAATACATAATTATCTTCACTCTCCTCTTCTGTCTGGTGGTTTTAAGGGAAGAAAAAAAAGGGAGGACAGAAAAGTTGCAATAGATACTGCAGCGAAATTCTTCTGGAGCTAAAGCTTATCCAAGGCCTGAATCACAGTAAAGATGGGGGTCGCATGAGTGACCGTCATTGTCCTCGTTTTACAGAAACAAGAGCTTGAAGAAAAAAAAAAAAAGCTGTGAGTCAAGTCTTTATATTTACAAGCTTAGAAATATACAGTGGGGAGGGACAGAAGGGTGAAAGAAAAGGTCGAGCAAGAGAGGAATATTATTTACAAGTACTCTGGAAAAGAAGAACAAGCGTTAACTTGTCAGCTGCAACACAAATCTCATCACTTCAAATGAGAAAATACCTTTTTTTAGGACACAGCACACACAGCCATACACTCATGGAAGAGATTGACTTTCTTCACTTCTATTGAATATTTTCAGGTTTTCTTTCCTCTGTACCCTGCGACACCTATACCTTCTTTTCTCTCTTTAGGAAATGTAACGCAAGAATCACACAAGTAGGTAAACTGTAAAGGATTAAAACAGAGTGACCAGACGTGTTGTTTTTTCTGCATTATGCAACTACTAATGAAGCTTTTATCTCCTGTGTATGGAGGGATGTGGAAAGATTTCAGGTTACATGACACTGCACAATAAAACTGATCACCTCTTACTGTACAGTGTAAGATGACTGGCTGGCTTGAAGAATGAAGATTTAATCAGCTATTTACACACAACTGAAGGTAGTTTAAATTCAAGCTAATTAACAGAGTAAAAGATATCTAGGCTCATACCAGCAGGGCTAACACACACTGCGCTGGGTTTAGCTAGATGTGTGGCTTGCGCTTCTCATTCAGCACGTCGTAGACGACCACTTCAGTAGCGCGGGGGCAGGAAGGGTCTCTTCTGTGCATGGAAGGGACCACCTGTGAACGGAGGACCGGGCCGCTTGCTGCCACGAAACCCCCCTATGGGGGCATCTTGATTAAACTGCTGAGAGGGGTTTCGGCCTCGCAGCAGAGGTCTTTGTGGGATGGGAGCTGAGAGGATGGGGGGGCGGGGGCTGGGCAGGTTCAAGAGGGGGACAGGGTTAGAGGTTTGGTTGCGGGGCTGAGCTGGAGGACTGGTGGGAGGTTTCTGGAGAGAAGGGGCACCGGACTGGGTGAGCGGACGGGCAGGTAAGGTGTCGAGGGCAGGGGAGGTGGGAGTGGAGGGGGAGGGGGTGGAGGAGGTGGGAGGGGGAGGAGGTAGATTCAGAGGCTCCTTCACCCTGCCCAGGAGAGGCGGGGGAACACCAGGGGTACCTGGGTGGTGGAGGGGGGGTGCGTGGCGGGGGACAAAAGACTCTTTAACGGTGCCGGGACGTGGAAGCATGGGGGGCTCGCCTAGCAATGATGACATGAGTGGAGGAGGGGCCACTTTGTTTCCTCGGGGCCCCATCCCGCCTCGCTCTGCACCTTCAGGCCTGATTGGGGGAGGAAGCATGGGGGGCTCGCCTCGCAACGACGACATGAGCGGAGGAGGGGCCACTTTGTTTCCTCGGGGTCCCATCCCACCCCGCTCTGCACCTTCAGGTCTGATCGGGGGAGGGAGAGACAGGGGGCGGTCGACCGGGACCAGGACTCCCCCGACCATAACCGCTGAGGGCACGGTGGAGAGCGGAGGGGAAGGGCGCTGTGAGACAGGGGGCGGAGGAGGGCGGGGGATCGGCGGAGGGGTGCCGAAGAACGGGGAAGTGGGAGGAGGGTGCTGGTGCATGTGTGACTGGAGAGAAGTCTGCATGCTGTCTGTGTGGTAAGGCATCTGGAATGGAGGCTGGGGAGGAGGATGCGAGTGAGGATGAGAGGGAGGGGGGTGGAGGTGGGGGAGGAGGAGGTGGGGGGGCGGCAGCGGCATGGAGGGGGTCATGTCCTCCGTGTTGAGAGGAAGGGGGACGGAGTGCGGTGAGGGAGGCTGAGCTTCCATGTATTCCTCCTCTTCGTACCACATCGCAGCGCCTGGACGACCGCCACCCCCTCCCCCTCGCCGGGAGCCTCGGCCAATCACGCGGATGCTCTCTACAGTCTTGATGCGCTCGCCTGCTAGCGGCCGGTTTGAGTAGCCCAAAGTTTGGATGGGTGCCCCTTCGGTGCAGGGCGACACTAGTGTCTCGATGCGATGGTACTGGCCATCCTTCCCGTCCCCACACTCCTGACTCTTCCCCTTGTCCTCTCTTTTCCCGCTCACGCCTCCATCGTCTGAGCCGGTGCTCGCCTTGCGGGAGCCAGCAGAGAGACGCCTCTCTCCTGTTGCTCTGGAGTTTCCCATCATCTTCATCTGGCTGTGTTGTCCATCTTTCTTCCCCTTCTTCATGTCATTACCGGGGGAGGAGGCCTGCTTCCTGGCAGCCATCGCTTCGTCCTCCTTTAACTTTGCACCGCTCCTTTTCCCGGCTCCGTAGCGGGAGAAGGAGGAGCCCAGGAAGTCACCGTCGCTGTTGCTGCCTGACGGGGTGATCACGGCGTCCCAGGGCTCACTGCGGTACGCTGTGGGTGAGAGGTTATGACCCCCGGACGACCCCAGAGATTCCGGCACGCTCCCAGGTGTGTCCATGATCTCGTCCTGGGTGGGGGTGCCGGCAGCCTCGTCCCTCACCGGCGTCCCGTCCACGCCGTCTGGACTGACGTCGCCTAGAGCCAGACTGAAACCAGGATTACCTTGCAGGAAACTGTTGATTTTGGATTCCAGGCTGGGGGGAGAAGTAGAGAGAGCTGAGGAACGAGGAGGGGGAGGAGGAGGGGACAGCTGTCTCTCTTTCTCCCAGTCTCTGGTTCTCCCAGGGGTGTCTCGCTTGAGGCTGTTCCCCAGCATGGGTTTTGTTTTGGGGGTGGTTGGGGTGAGTGGGGTTTTAACCGTGGAGGTTTCTGGGGAGGTGCGGGTGGGAGGAGCGGAGGCTGTGTTGGTCACACTCTGCAGGAGAGAGGACAAACCTGCAACAGGACAGAAACAGGTGGGAGCAGAGAAGAAGACATAGCAGCAAATTAAATAAAGTGAGACTTTTCCCATTTGAAATATAAGGAGCGAGTATTATGAGTCTAACCTGGTGTGTTTGTTTTAGACAAAGCATTGAGGATGCCTTCAGGTGTGATGTCAACACGTGACAAGATGCTGGCCAGGGCGGGGCTTGGAGGGGTGGCTTTGGAGGCTGCTGATTGGGTAGACGGGGTGGTGGGTGTTCCTGGAGAGGGCCGAGGTGATGGACTCGCTGTTGACAAGAACATAAAGGAAACGTATCAAAAGAAGGAATCAAAGCTGTTTAACACATTCCAGAAATGACTAAGGCCTTGATTTTGGCACAAAATGGGAAGCTTTTGTTGTGTTTGGGCCTTTTGTTTCTATGACATCATTGTGGCATCTTTGAAAACACAAACTCTTGATATAATGCTTCAGAATAAAATCTTCTGACACTGACTCCATCACCATGTGTCCTGGCTAAATGCATTTCTTGTGAAAACAATGACACCGCACCATTTCACACATGGCAACAACATTCTAGCCTGCATGTGTATATATAACATCTTTTTCCCCATCCTCTATCCTGGGGAAAGGAGTTGCTGTAAACCAGCAGATACATTTTTACAAAAGAGTTTCCATCAGCATGCAAAAAGAAGGACCGGAACAAAAGTTGCTCCTTTAAAAGAGCATTGTTGTCTAAACTAGGCCTAAAAGTTCACAAAAAAACAAAGGGACAATGTCAAAACTGTCATGTGGTGTCACCCTAAAAACTTGGTACCAGATAGTTTAAGTCTCTTAAAAAGGTTTTAAAAAGTTAAATGTTGATACCATCAACAGGTTTCATATTAAGTTAGTAAATTATTATTAGTAGTAGTAGTAAATGGATTAAGTATTTGAAATGTATCATTCTTCTTTGGTTATACCATTTGACCAAAAAACAAAAAAAAGACCAAACATGAAAATGTACATTTTGAGACCTGATGAATGCTTCTTAAAGCTGTATTTTTAAATGTTTTTGACATCTTGTCAAACAGGATTTCTCACTGACCACCAAATTTTTCTTACTTCATGTGGGTCTTCGATTCTTAAATGACCAACTGATCTGACACTTTAGATTTTGTTCAAAAAACCTATGTCAGCTATTTATAAGCAATACATAAATACTTAATTCATGGTATAAAACTCCAAAAGAGAAAGAATTACTCCTCATAAAAAGGAATAAAAACAGGTTTTTATTTTTTGTCTAATGTTTAAGACAGGTCATAAAAAAATACAGACTGAAATAAAGATATAAAAGAAATAGACATTATTTGTTTAATTAATAATATCAAGCGATAAAAAGCTAGATAGGCCTTCTATGTATGATTTATGATGAGTCATACCAGTAGTCCTAGTTAAAATGTGTTAAATTTCAGATAATTAGGCTAAAATAAATAAAAAAAAAACTCCTCTGTTACACCGATGAGAAAACAACCATTTTGATTCTGACTCCTACTAAGAGAAAATACCATCTGTGATAAATTATTTATTCAATCAGAACATGGTCAGCTTTTAAATCCCTGCTTTATTTAAAGGTTCTGATAATTATTTTTTTTAATCTTCCCCCAATATCCAAATGCACCTGTATTCTTCATGGCAGATGTGAGTGAACTGAGAATGGAGCTGATCTTTCCCAGGTCAACTTTTGCCAGATTGACTCCCAGTGGGGTGGCTGGAGTGTTCGGAGCGGTGGTGGAGGTGGGAGTCACGGGTGTAGCGATGGCAGCAGCAGCAGCAGCATTAGTCTTGGACATGGCGTCCAACTTTGTAGTCTTGGGGACAGCAGGGAGCGCCTTGTCTTTTTTTTCATCTGCTTGTGAAGACAATTCAAAAGAGCTTATAGATTTTCAAAAATGAATTACAATAAATGAACAATGAAGCTGGACAACCTACAATGGAAAAGGTAAAAGATTATTTCCTCTACAGTGCAACCTCTAACAGCCACTAACCCCCTGCTGCGACTGCACCGACTTCTTCATCAGACACGTCCATGTCTTCCAAGCCTCTGTTGTCACATGCTATTTCTCCTTCATCCATGGCCTTGCCATCCAGCTCTGGATCCACCTGAGCTCTGCTGGCCCCCAGGCCCAGGAAAGGTGAGTCAGAGCCTGTTGGGGAGGGGGCATCTTCAGAGGGTGAGGGGATGGGAGAATCTTCAGGACCAGGTAGAGTGGATATAAGGGAATCCAGTTTCCTTTTAAGACTGGCCACACGGTTGGCAAAGGCATTGTACGCCTGAGTAGATGAGCAGGAAAAAAAGAAGAAACAGAAGTGAATATGTTGTTAAACATCGTTATTGTTACAAAGAAATATGAGAACATTGTCTTTAAATGTCTGGGCTATTTTACTATAAATTTACATGGATCCATGAAACCCTTCTTAAAATATTTGCACAAAAACTAAATCTACTGATTTCTATGTTGCAGAAGTCATAGCATCAGCCGAGCACGACTCAAGAAATCATTTGAGCACACTCGATAGCACTCACATTGGCCACAATCTTAACCTCCTTGTACTGCATCTCGTAGAAAATGTCTGCATTTCCTAAAGCTTCCAGCAGAGGAGGCCCTGTTTTCAACTCTTTCTCCAGGAAGCTCACCACCTCCTGCAGCTTCAGACTGCCATCCTCAAAGTCCTTGGCAAACTTGTTCCCTCCTGCCTTGTCTGGAAAAAGGCAAGGAACAAAGCGAGCAGCAGGTAAATATAAAGGTTTAAATTCACAAATAAAAAAACTGCACTATGATGCAAAGATTAACAGGTCTATAACAAACAGCTTCTTCACCATACATTCATCTACCAGATATTTGCTGTATTCATTATTTGGTTTATGAAATACCAGAAATGAGTGAAAAATTACAAGATGAATTGTTTTGTCCAATCAGTTTACAATCTAAAAGATATTATTTATCATCACATTAGGGGAAAAAGCAAAACCTCAAAAATAAACATCTGGAGCTAGAGACTTATTGACTTGCAAAATTACTGAAATGATCATTCAATAGTCAAAAAGTTATAGATTTTTTTTCTGCTAATCAGCTAATAAAGTTGGGCCTAAAGTCTTATGAAACTAATAATAGTATGGTCCTTCTCATCTTTTAAAATTGCATGAATAAGGATGAAAATATTGAAGTTTTATACCCAATATGTCATTTTCTGCCACTAGAAGTGTCTCAATCATAATACTAATAAAGATGGAGTTGATGACAAATTAAATATCTTCATGGGAGCTACTAATAATAAGAGCTCAACTTGTTTGAAGATGAAGATGTTTAGGAGGTCTCTTTCCAAAACAAATTGAACAAATGATTAAAACACAAATAAAAAAAAACAACAATATAGTAATGCAGTTTCTCTTCAATATCTCATCAAGCAGTTTCATGTTAAAATGTGTGTTGGTATGGTATTCCTGACATTTGTTTTATTCTTTGCTGGATCCAGACAGCCGATGGCTAAAGTAGTTTATCTGGTCAAAGATGATTAAGTGACCGAGATGTATTGTAAAAAATGTGGCTTAAAACTGGATAAAAATTAAATCTGTGTACGTGTGAAGGGGATATTCATAGGCGTGGATCTGTGTTGGGAAATTATGAATTTATATTAAAAAAAAAATCTAAAACTGGTAACACTTGGGATAATAAAAGAATAAAACTACTAAATATGTATCATAGGTTTAGTCATTTTTTAGACATTTTAATCTAGGAAAGAAATTTTAATCTTTTAAAACATAAATCACATAGGATATTAAAAGTGTGTGATGATAACTGACCTTTGAGCCTCTTGAGGGCCTCTGTGCTGCAGACATCTACTCTGAGAGCTTCAAGCTGCTTCTCCCGGAACTCCTCCTCAGCTACTGCTCGCTTATATCTCAACAACTGTTCAATGAGGGAGTGGGGCTAGAAACAAAAGACACATAGGACACACAACAACAGAGTTCAATAGATTATAAACCCACATAATGACCCATTTTAAAACAAACACAATGTTACTGCAAGGGTTACGGATGGATCCTTCAGAGGCTAGCTTGTCATTGGCGGGCGGTCCCAGGAGTTTAGTGTTGTAATATCTGAGATCACTACTTTTTGATCACATGTTTACGCGGCCTCGTCTCAGTCACAATCAAAGATGACTCTGGAATTTTTTTTCAAGAGTGGTCAAGACCACAGCTTTGGGAACAACAACATCGTTACTGTGATTGGATGGAAAATGCTTTAATTGCAACCAACGACATGACTCATTTCTAATTTGACATACTGTCATCAGCTATCCTCACTTCACACACACTCCGCTAAATGCATGTGGGAAAAGCTGCGGCTGTCAGGGAGCAAAGCTACTGTTTTAAGATTTGGTCATTCATTCACCATGATTACTGTCGATGATAAAAATGCGGAATGGAGACTAAAGATTGTTAAGTTTATTTCAACTATGGAATTTGTTGGCTCATATCGAATAAATAAATCAAATCCTCCTATGCAATAGCTTTTTGATATTTTATTGACAGCAATTCAATGTCAGTTGTTTTCATGCTATACCACCCATTCTTACAAGACAATACCATTAAAAAAGACTTACTGTGAACTCCGCTACAATCTTGGACTTGAGGGCAGCTTTGGTGTTGGCCGGGGCTGTAAAAAAAAACAACATGAAATTAAAAACAAAAAACTCAGAATTAGATTTGAAAATAATCTTATGGGTAGGATTATTTTAAAGCTTGGGATTGCATTTCAGTACCAAACTGACCTTTTGCAGGTGGAATCTCTTTTTCTTTCTGCTTCTCCTTTTCTTTTTGCTTCTCCTTCTCCTTCTCCTTTTGCTTTTCTCGCTCCTTTTCCTTTTTGGTCAGGTTGGTCTTGAGCTGGGTGATGAGCTCCTCAGGATACACACTGCGCTCCTCCCAGATCGTAAAGATCCTCTCCACTGACTTACGGACCTTACCATCTCTGAAAATGCAAAATATCAATATTACGTCTCATTACCAGCAGAAAGCAGAAAGCATAAGAAGTCTGTACTCACTTGATGAGCTGAGCAGCATTTGGCAGGACCTCTGCAAACGATGAACGAAAGACAATGGCATTCTTTCTTTTGCAGTTTTGGATCACATCATTGGCAAGATAGAAAAGATTCAAACAATGATTGTTGTCAGCTGAAAAACAAACAGAGGAAAAGATAAGTTTAGCGGTTATTACTCCAAGAGTTACACAAATTTAACAACAGTTTTTGGATGCAAGAATATAAAGTTGTTAAAGATCATACAGACAACACACATGTCCAACTAGAACTGGAACCATAAGGATGATGCAGATATTTGGGAATTACATATTCTGGCAAAATTACCTACAATACAATAGGAAATAAATATTTAGGAAAAACTCTGTATTAACATCTGTGCTCAGTAATAAACTAATGTATTGTGTGTGATTTTTTTTCCATGTGTTTACGCACCATCATAAACACAGATACAAACACATCAGCATCATAATCAGCTAATAAAAAAGCTTTTACTGACACACATTTCCATTTCCAAAAAGGTAATAGAATATTGGCAGAAACACAATGATTTCTACTGCAGCGCTTCCTAAAATAGACTATTCACTATCTGGATTTTACCAGACGGAGTTCAATTACAGCCAGTGAGCGGAACATTTTCTTCTCACTAGGATGTTCAGAAAGAAAACACGGCCGTCTTATTGAGATCCAGATCTCTCTATTATGACAAATTTAGTTAAGATTTCGGCAGATGCTGCCATCTCGGTCGGTCTTAAAGACACAAGATTAACATCTTAGGAACAACAAACAGAAAAGCTTTTCTACCGTCTGTGCAAAAGGAGCTGTATGTTTACTTCTAATTTAATCTGATAGTCAGCACAAGATAAAAAGCAAGAAGGTCATGGACAAAGAAACAACTGTGACAATGCATTTAATCAGAGGTGATGCAGATATTCAGACTTTATCATGTAAACACTAGAAAGCCCTGCAACTAATGGAGTTTATTGGTTTAATACAGATTATGTCTGTATTATCTGTGCATATTGATAATATGCAAAAAGACACTTTAACAGATCCTTGCTAAATATGATTTTGAACCAGGGTTGTTAGATCGTGATAGATGACCCAACGGACGACGCCACACCTCCTCCTATCAAAAACACACACTGGACTTCTGTTGAATGGAGCTCTCTGAAATATCTGCTGAGTAATGGGGGGGTAAAAAGGTAAAAAGAAGAAGAGGAGAGTTGATACGGCCATAAACATCAATGTTAGATGCGATATATGATCCATAATTAATAAAATATGGACAATAAAACTGTCAATATTGGATCTACCTGTATGGATTTATTTTACAAAGGCCACCGAAAGTGACACCAGTTCCAGGGTGGATAGAAAACCTTCTACATGGGCTATCACAACGATTTGTTGATCAAAATTTATTCAGTTTCAGAGGGTTAGAGATAGTTTTGTTGTTGTTAACACCAAATATACAAATATAATTCTCAGCACACAGACCCTCCTGATATTATCGTCCATCACAATAATTCACTGTAAACCTGTCAACCGTCAATTAAAGGGACATCACCCAACCCTACTTTAAACATTCTTTTACCTTTAAATATCAGTATTGGTAGTAACCCCAAGAAGTAAAGTTATTAAACAAGCATGAAAAAAACTTTTATTTAAATCCACAAAATAGTTAAAAAATAGTTAAAAATCCATAAAATAGTGGCAGTGGCTCAGTCCATAGAGACTTGGCTTGGGAACCGAAGGATTCAAGTCCCTGCATGGACCCAAAAAATATATGGTGGACTGGTAGCTGGAGGGGTGCCATTTCACCTCCTGGGCACTGCCGAGGTGCCCTTGAGCAAGGCACCGTCCCCCACCCCCAACTGCTCACAGGGCGCTTCTTAAGAGGGCTGCCCATCATTCCACCATCTCTCTCTACGTTGCATGTCTATGAGCCTTTGTTTGTATGGGCCTTTGCGTGTCTATAAGCACGTGTGTTCGGGGGTTGAAATGCATGTAAAATGCTAAAAAAAAAAAAGTGTAAAAAAAAAAAGAATTTCCCCATTGAGGGACTAATAAAGTATATCTTAATCTTAGTTGAAGTGGCATCCAGTATTTCCATGTTATTTGAAATAAAATGAGAATAACACAGGTCTTATACAACTGAGAATATTATGATCAACAACAGATCTGTTACTGAAGTCAAAACAAACCAACTCCATTAATCAGTAAAAATACAGACGGTTAAGACACCCAAACTGCAATAATTAAAAAGAAGAAGAAAAGAAACAACACCTGTGTATAAACTACATCTTGAGTATTTCCATTCCACTATCCAGCACCATCACAGTCCTCGGTTAAAGTCTTTAAAAGCAAAGAGCCACACAATCAGCTCATCTTCTAAATGACATTAGAGGCGTATAAAGCAATGTTGAACTTGCCAAGCACAACACAACAGTCCAAATCATAAACCTGATGAAAATAAAGAAAACCTCTGCTCCAAATGTTCCAGGAATAACGTGTTGTCAGTGAGGTTTGGAGACACCACAGGGTTTTACATCATTTCTGACACTTGTTTCAGACACCTGAGGAGTTTTTGTTCTCCCCTGCATTAACATGCACAAATAACAACCTTTGAATTAAAATAAAAGATGTTATAATTTACAAAAATGAATGCCAATCAAAGGCTTCCTGCAGACTAAGAAAAAAAAACTGTCTTCTTTGAAAACTGAGTAGTACGAATAATAATCTTTAAGATGCTTGAAATGACCTTTTTATACATGTAGTTTATTTTTTGAGACAAGGCCGACTACGCTGCAGCCTACATCCTCACGCATGGATGACTTGCCTCTTGGTTGGTTGGCACAGCTCACCATCAGACAACAGCAGCTTAGCCAGCACACGGCAGCGTTACAGTCCATCGTGTCCTGTCAGCATAAGCTTTATCACGCATTGATCTTTGGCTACTGGGCAGTAATGCAGAGCGGATAAAAAAGTGTCGACGGTGGTGATGGTGATTTGACTGAGACAATGATGATTCAAGTACAGAATGTATGTTTAATGGATAAATAAATTAAATAATTAGGTCTATAAAGAATCTGACAGATCTGCAGCACAACATTTTAATTCATTTTAAAGCTATTTCTTACTATTGTGTCTGCTAATAAACCTGCAAGACACACCCACAAAGACTCCTCATTTAAGAAAAATTAAATTTCCCTCCAGAGATGATTTATCTGGTATTGAGTTATATGTTTTCTTTGCAATGTCATTTTCTTATAAAGTATTCTGACAGTTGATTTTATTATAAAATACAAATATATTAAAATCCAAATTAGCATCAAGTAACAAAAACGTAAGTGAATACAAGCAAACTCCTGTTTTAAACACACATTAACTCATATGTTCCTGTATTTCCCCTAATTTATAAGGTTTGATATTAGCCCTTTGTCCAACGTGTGATATAAATCCAATGTATTATTATTAATTTTATTGTGTGCATTGACAGCCAATGTTTTCAGAAAGTGTTTATGTAGGTTGAGGAGAACAGATTAAAAAATAACTACTGAAAATAAATCTCATGAATTCATTATCGTGGAAGATTTTATCAAGCTTATTTTACCACCCAGGCTTCTCATATATCTAAACTGGTGTATAAACGGTTTCAATGTACAGTACATTAGGTGTCGAACCTTCCTATTTCACCACATCATGCAGCAAAGTCACATCCTTCATTCCATCTGATGCATTTTTTTTTTGCTGTTTGAAGTTTCCTTTCAAGCAAATGTCATCCTAATGTTAAAAGGTTTAGCGTCATCAGTTATGGCTTCAAAGAAATCTTTACATTTATTGAGCCCTTTTCTTGTGTGTTTATGTATTTAATAACATGACGCATTTTATTGCATTGTAAAATTGTGTTAGATTAACAAGCAATTAATTTTGTTTAAATTTATTAAAAAAAACATGATAATGGCAATCATTCCAAACAACAACTAAACTTTATATTTATGTATATATCTATGTTAATGTGTAATTATGATTTATTTTTTGTATATTTTGTATTGTTATGGCCATAACACCAAGACAAATCCCTTGTACATGCAAAACATACTTGGCAAACCAGAAACCGGCTTCCGGTTTACAAAAAGAGATGGGAAACTCAACTTCTCTGACACTGGCCACAATGAATAAATACTAAAATATTTCCATGTAAATTAGTCCTGGACTAAGCTGTGAAAGCTAACTTATACTCGACAGAATAATGAAAAAAATATTATTCCTGGAGGGATGAAAAAGTCATTAGCCAAAGACAAAAATAATCCAACTTTTGGTTTGTGAATGATCCCAATTCATCGCTCCATCAAACAATGCAAAACTGCACATTGTGTCTTCATCAAGAACCATCAACAACGATGTTACTTAATCCTCCATTCACCAACATTAATGGCCAGAGCACTAATTATAAGGGACACTCTTCCTGTTTCCTAACATTCAGCTGAGAACCTGCTGAAAATGTAAATCTACTGAACTATTGTTCAGGATAGGCTTCAAAACCAATCAGCTTAGAACATAATTTCGCTAAACAAGTTTAGTTTCCTTGGAGACCATGCTCTTTCTGTAAACCTATGTCACAGGACACTAAAGGAACCATTTGTATATAATAGAAAAATGGCATTAAAAATATTATTCATGAGTGAATGACACTAAAGCAACAGATGAGATAAACTATGATTTCACACAACGTACAAGTGAAGATAAAATAATAATATGTTGACTAAAGTGATGATATTGCACCATGAGTTCACTTTTACACTATATTAGTTTGAATGTATGAACTCTTCCAAAGGATCAAACATTTTTAACTATGGGCTCTTTCATATGGACAGTTAATTACTGTATAGATGTGTGTATAGTCAAGTTATCAAAAATAAAATTCTTACTCAAAACCACTTTTTAAGAACATGATCATACAATGAATTATACAGCAACTCAAATACATAATTCATAATCTTGCTTCAACCACTGAATACATCAAATAAAAAGCTATGAATAAGGCCACTTAATCATCATTTGCAACAACATCAGTTAACTGTGTGGAGTAGGTGTCTTAAGTCAAAGCAACTTGAGCCAATATCGTCCAGTAGAAATATGTTTTATGTGCAATTCTTTGATCAGGCCTTCAGAAAAGCTCATCATGAAATAAAAAGTGTTGTTTTTAAGACTACAAATATGGTACTTAAAGCAGCAATAACCTGAAATGATTATTTTAAATCAATTAGTTATAAAACTTAAATTAAACTAAATGAATCACCGGTTATTTGATATTTGATGAATTGTTAGAAGTAATTTTCTTCAAGGAAAAATAGTTCACATTCTCTAAATCCAGCTCTTAAATGTGAATATGTGCTGGTTTCTTTAGATTTGTATGAGAAGAGACTGGATATCTTTGGGTTGTGGATATTTGATGGCATCAATCATTTTATAGATCAATCAACTAATCTGTAAAATCGGATTATAGCCCAAATCAACAGTAATACTAATACTATTCCATTATAATGTTGCCAGCAGTCAATTGAAACTGTTAAAACAATGAGTTTCAACAAAATATATGAATATGTTTGACTCAAAACTGAACTAATTAGTTATTAATGTTTAAATGTGCTTCTTTATATGTAGCCTTCTGTGTTAAAAATGGAGGCACAAGACTTCCCTGACTAAATTAAATTAACTATTTTGCAAAGAGAATCTCGGCTTGTGATGCTTCACCAACACGAGACTTACATAAAACATGTCTGCTATGATTAGGTTAGACAGAACTTCCCTATTTGAAAGATTGGTTAAAATATCCAATTCTAACAAAAAATGATTTGATGAAAATTTACTTCAACAAGTTTTATATGTGAAAAATATTAAAGAAACCCTATTGAGATTCCTACTGTAAAGTGCATCAAAAATTTACCTGAATATAGAATGTACCTCATCTAAAATTGGGAATGAAAAATGATCATAGCTAATAAGAAACAAAAACAAAGACGTCAGATTCTCTTACTTTTTAAGACCCATGTAAGACACTGATCAAGCAACTGGAATACAAAATGTGTTTTTTTGCATAGAAATAGATCATGTTACTCTTTTGCTAGTCAAAAGACCCTTGTACAATCTACAATTCACTGTACTTCACCACAGGAGATAGGTTCCTCACTCACCATTACATCTTATACAAAAACATGTGATGATGGTCCTGAACCAACACAAGTGTTGGTTAATGTTGTTTATTTATAAGGTTCTACTGCAAATGGTGTCTAGTTCTCTCTACTCTCTGGTTACATTTAAATACAGCACTTACAATCTCAGGTCGCAGGACATTTCAACATTAGCTGAACCTCTTGTTCACACTGAACTATAAAAGTTCAAATGTTAACTTCACTTGAACATTTTAAAAAGGTTATACTCATATATAACCTCATAATTACTTACGATCCCACTTGTAATTTGCTTTTCTGTGTGTGAAAACAGCATCTAATGCGGCTGAATTACCTGTGTCTGTATACAGGTGCTGGTCATATAATTAGAATATCATGACAAAGTTGATGTATATCATTCCATTCAAAGAGTGGAACCTGTATATTATATTCATTCATTACCAGTGATGAGAATAAAGGCTTTAAAATAAAAGCAGTTACTAACAGCATTACTTTTTTTAGTAACAGGTAATATAACTAATTACTTCTATATTTACAATGCTGTTACCAACACAGTTACTACACGTTACTCGTCTGCCGCCAAGGTAAACATTTTTTCAAAAGAAGAGGGGAGGGGGTTGTTACTGAAGAAAAGGTAGAGTTCAGTTATCAGCTTACTAGTTTAGCTACTACTTTATTCCTCATGCTAAGACAGGCTACTGTGGACGTAGCCAACGCCAAGAGAACTGACTTCATAAGAAAAGTTCATGAGTGTTGATCCTTTCAATCTCTGCAGCGTCTTACGCTATACTATACTATACTACTATAATTAATGACTTTTTCAAAGTAAGATACCCAACACTGTGTGTGGTGGATCTTGAAGCACTGACTCCAGCTACAGTCCACTCTTTATGAATCACCCCCTCATTTTGAATGGGTTTTGTTTTACAATCCTCTCCAGCATGTGGTTATCCCTATTGCTTGTACACTTTTTCTCCCACATCTTTTCCTTCCATTCACCTCTATTACTGTGCTTGGTCACTGATCTGTGTGAACAGCCAGCCTCTTTAGCAATGACCTTCTGTATCTTGCCTCCTGCAAGGTGTCAATGGTCGTCTTTTGGACAACTGTCAGGTCAACAGTCTTCCTCATGATTGTGTAGCCTACAGAACTAGACTGAGAGAACATTTAAACACCTTTGCAGGTATTTTTAGTTCATCAGCTGATTAGACTGTGGCACCAGTTGCCTTCAATACTGAACCTTTCCACAATATTCTAATTTTCTGAAATACCCAGTTTGGCGTTTTCATTAGTTGTCAGTTATAATCATCAATATTAATCCACTTAATTACCACTTAAAATATGCCAGTCTGTGCGAAGTGAATGTACACATTATAAAAGTTTCCCTTTTTGAATGAAATTACTGAAATAAATCAACTTTTTTCATGACATTCTAATTACATGATCAGCACCTGTGTGTTTATTCTTGTATACAGGCCTCTCTTGGAAGTCAAAGAGCATCAGTGGTGGAAAGTAACGTTGGAAATTCTCTGCCGCTGGTAAAGAATGAAATGACGACTTCTACCAGCCAACAAGTTTTTTTTTTTTTTTGAGCGTCAGAATAAAAAAAAAGACCCAGAATATGGTAAGACCTAAACATTTATACCCTAGGAACACCCCCTAAGGTGTGCCTCACACCCTTCTGTCTGTTGCAGGGACTGGCACTGCTCCTCAACCCCGTCGACAAGCAAATTCTGTACAAACTTTCATATCGATTCTGTCTTGCGTACAGATGGCTCCTTCGTTGTCCATGACCCACTATGGTGACAACAGATTGCAGAGTAAAAAGATCTAACAATGCCATTCTGGAGTCACTGTTCTTAAATAACGAGTACTTCATGTGCAAGCTTATTGCATTCTGTCGTTTTTTTTTGTGGGTCTCTCTGTTTTGTTTTTTTTGCAACGCCACCTATCGGTGTAGTATATGTGTTACATCCGTGCCGCTTGTTATCACACGTTGCCATGAAAACAAAGATACTTCCAGCAACATCGCATGTGTGGACACAAAAACCGCAAAGACAAATCTCCCATGCTGTAGTCATTTGGACGGAGCTTCGGAGAATTTTCACTTTCTTTTGTTTCACACCTGGAGTATCCTGCAGGGTTTGTATTCAGTTCAGAGGTCTAGACATTACAATTTAAAACACAAAAGGGTCTGCTACCTTGATGAGAAAGTGCGAGTTGGATTTTCCTAATTGGCTGGTGTACAAATAGTTTGAACTATTGAACAAACTACGTACTGTAACTAAATACTTGATAAATATTTGGACTAGTTGTATTTAACTTCCATTTTATGCTACTCTATACTTCAGAAATATTGTACTTTCTACTCCTAATCATATATTTGACAGCATTATTAACTTAATACACACACATTATAAATCGAATTCATCAATATCTACAGACCAAAGATGAAATGGGTCATCATAATAATGGGTATTTTTACTTTTTCTAGTTTAAGTATTATTGTCAAACTATACCTAAAGCATATTTTAACCCATTTAAGCCTAAGAGCTGCTAAGTCTATGGCTGTGATTTTATACTTATTAACCCATTTAAGCCCAGATTTTTTCAGAGGTTTGTAATGATATCAGTTCTATCTTCTTTCATTTTGTCCTCTTTTCTTTGCAGAAAATAGCAGTTCAATGGCTATTATAGATGCTGCTTGCACAAATCCGCCCATAAACAAAAAATATTTTTCCCATGTACAAACTTTTTTTGGGGGGGACTAGTCTAGAGACTTGAATGATTAAATAGACATATACATGTCAGGACTGAACATAATAATACTCTAAATAAAATGACTCTTTTTGGGAGGGTTTGTTCTCAGGAGGAAGGACAGGAAGTTGAATTATTACTATTATTATTTGCTTAAAACCTTTTGTCTAAGTTGTCTACTATCATGTCATTAGAAAAAAAAATGTATGAGTAACATTGATATTTTATTTTAAGCATAAAATGGCAGCTATAGGCTTAAAAGCTCATAGGCTTTAATGGCTTACATATAGTTTGATGCTCTAATTATGTACCATGACTTAAGTAGATTTTTGAATGAAAGTATTTTTACACTGTGGTATTGCTAGTTGTATTTAAGTAAAATATCTAAGTACTTAAGGATTAACTACAAGACAATGTGATGTAAGGCTCTGTAATTAACCGCATTTTAATCACAATTTTCAATCTTCAAAATCATAATTGAGTTGAAACAATATTTGTATATACACATATATATATATATATATATATATATATATATATATATATATATATATATATATATATATATATGTGTGTGTGTGTTAACTAGGTACAAATTAATTTAATTTCACTGTCAATCTAAACACACATGCAACAGTTTTACATAAATATGTAAAAACAAGTTCACATTTCAAGTGCTTAACACTTGTAATGTGGTATAAATAAATGCTGAATTAATGCAATGTGTAACTGAAATATATTTTTTTTAATAATTGTGATTTCAATATTGACCAAAAATAAAAATACCTTGAATTAAGTCTATTTTTTTATATAGGATTTTTACTTGTTCTGGTATTTTTACACTGTGGTATTGCTACTTGTACTTAAGTGAAATATCTAAGTACTTGAAAACACCACTGGTTGTAAAGGATTAACTATTCACCTATTAGACTATTACTTGAGTAAAAGTCATAAATTATGTGATATTTAGTGTCATCAAAAGTAATTTTCTGATATTAAATGTACTTGGGTATTCAAAGTAATTGCTGTAAGTAAAACAAAAATAATTCTGAGAATTGTGAAGTCTATGCTCGTTACTTGTGCATCGCTGGAGGTTGTAAAGGATTAACTACAAGACAACATGATGTGTTCTGTCCATTTACCTCCTTCAATAGAACGTGTTCTACACAAATATGAACCACAAAAACAACCACGTCTATTAATGTCTGTTCAGAACAGAACTTCACACGGAAAACACCGAATAAAGCCGAGATGTAGCGTTGACTAAGCTCCTTTAACTAAAGATCAGTAATTTTTCCTACTAAAAATCTAAATTGGTGCATCCACAGGAGGTTCATGAGGCCTTAGTATAAACACTCACTAGCAGCAAGATGTTAGCTGCTAATATTATTCACTAATGTTACTGACAACAACGCCAGCTCTACTTTTAAATAAACGAAATCGGTTAAATACTGAAGTTCAGGTTCTGAATACGTCAACATTGTTTAAAGACACAGTGAATTTCCTTTGCACTTCACCAGAAAGCTGCATTGGGATTAGCTTAAAGTGAGCTAGCATTAGCTCCCGTTTAGCGTCACTCACATTTCTTGAGCCACTTCATCCAGTAGCGAACGATGAGTCCGTGGTGCTTTTTGTTTTCAATGCACCAGGCTGAAAGTCCCTGTATGGACTCCATAGTGTTGGATATTCCCTGAAACCTCCGGTCCAGAGACGCTTCCAGAGCAGCGCTGGAGCTGCGGGCTCCAGAACCCGCCGCCATGTTTCCCCTCGTCTTTCTGCAGCTGGTGATGAAGATGAAGAAGAAGAACGAGAACTGAGGAGGAAACACGCCCCCATGACTCTATATATACAGGTATTAATAGCGTTATAGGCAGTGCAAGACTAGGTACTTAAAGATAAATAAATATATATTCCATTATAACCAGAAGTCCTGAATTCAAAATGTTATTTAAGTAAAAGTACAGAAGTATTATCAGCTAAATGTAGTAAATATAACCTACTCATTATGCAGTAGGTTTTGTCATTGTGTTGTATTATTAAAGCAGTGGTGTATGAACTTGAGTAAAAGTACAGATATGTTACAAGAAAATAACTGGTAGAAGTTAAAGTCACCTTTTAGAATATTACTTGAGTAAAAGTCTTTTACAATTTAATTTACAGGTATTAATAGCGTTATAGTCAGTGCAAGACTAGGTACTTAAAGATCCATTAAACCTAAAAGTCCTGAATTCAAAATGTTATATAAGTAAAAGTATTATCAGCTAAATGTAGTAAAAGTAGCCTGCTCATTATGCAGATTGTGTATGAAGTACTTTAACGCAGCACTTAAACAGTACATAAATGTTACAAAAAATGACTGGTAGAAGTTAAAGTCACATATTGGACTATTACTTGAGTAAAAGTCTTAAATTATTTGATATTAAGTGTATCAAAAGTAATTTTATGATATTAAATGTACTTGGGTATTTAAAGTACAAGTAATTGATGTTAGTAAAAAAAAAAAAAAAAGACAAAAAAAAGCAGAATTCTAAGAAGTCAGTGCAATACTTGGTACTTAAATAATAATTAAATATTTAAATTCCATTAGCTAAACGTAATCAAAAGTAAAAGTAGCCTTCTCAGTATGCAGTGGTGTATGAAGTACATGAACGCAACACTTGAGTAAAGGTAGTACATAAATGTCATTATATATATATATATATATATATATATATATATATATATATATATATATATATATATATATATATATATATATATATATATATATATATATATATATATATATATATTCTATTACAACTAGAAGTCCTGAATTCAAAATGTTATATAAGTATAGAAGTATTATCAGCTAAATGTAGTAAATATAACCTACTCATTATGCAGATTATGTTGTATTATTAAAGCAGTGGTGTATGAACTTGAGTAAAAGTACAGACATGTTACAGAAAAAGACTTTGGTAGAAGTTAAAGTCACCTATTAGACTATTACTTGAGTAAAAGTCTCAGATTATCTAATATTTAGTGTATCAAAAGGTAATTTTCTGATATTAAATGTTTAAATGTTCTTGGGTATTTAAAATATAAGTAATTGCTGTTAAACAAGCAGAATTGTGAAGTCAGTGCAAGACTAGGTACTTAAAGATAAAAAAACAAAACATCCATTATATCTAAAAGTTCTGAATTCAAAATGTTATTTATGAACAAAGTACAGAAGTACTATCAGCTAAAAGTGCTTAAAATAACTAAATGTACTTACTTTACAGCAAACACTGCTGAAGCCGCTGTTACTGCTTCTGTAACATAATTTATCATGTGCAATAATCTACCCCACTGTGCAATATATGTGCAATCATCTATCCTACTCAATGTAGCGCACCTATCTTGTATATATGGTGTATTTATCCTATATTACTTGACTAATTTATCTGATATTTAGTCATTTTCTTATATTAAATGTTTAAATGTACGTAGGTATTTAAAGTACAAGTAATTGCTGTTAGTGAAAATAAAAAACAGGCAGAATCTCAGAATTGTAAAGTCTATTCTCATTACTTGTGCATCACTGGAGGCACATAAACTTCATTTAGCTACTGACTATAATTGATTCATTTCTCAATAGATGGAGTAGGTTAATGTTAAAGACCCCTCTAGGCTTGTTTGAAGATGTATAAAAAAAACACACTACTTTAAATAATAACCAATTCAAATCCTTAAAACATCAGAACATTTAAAAATCCATAATCTACAAATATTTCATGAATACATGGTGTCAAAATCTATCAAAGTCAATTCACACCAACAGAGAAGACGAGGCACAAATCAGATATATTTTGTTGTTTTTATTTAAGGCTGTGACTGAAATGTTACAGAGAATTATAGCTACAAGTGAGTCAAAGACTTGTTCCTCCAAAACCAAAAACAACAAAAAAACGAACATGGATTTGGGAGCTCTCCATATGAACACATTAACTTTTATACTGTTGTAACATTACTCATATCTTTTCACGTAGACTGTAAATGTGTTAGCGCAATAAAAGGGCAGCCAATAATTGATGGGCTTGGCTTTTATTAACTGCTTGACACCAACGGGGGGGTTATTATCAGTGTACAGAGGGGATTTCATCACAAAAATTCAGCCATAACAGAATCTGACACCATTTCTTATCATCACATAAAGCCTTGAGCAAGTGATTTACATCACACAGTGCAATCTGTCAGGTTGCATTCAATAATAGAGAACAGAATACCCTACCATTTAAGAGATGAACACTGATGCAGGCATACACAACACATCCGCACCATGGTCTGTCACATTCTCACATCCACACAGGTTTATTGTTCCTCCATTTCTATGTTCAAGTCTCTTGAATAAGTCTGTCTGTCCACAGCTGAAGTGATCCAGTCAGCAGCGAGGACCGGCTGTGGGTCTGGGGGGTTTGTAGTAAAGTGTAGAGGACTGGAACTAGCTGCTCTACTAGCAGGTGTCAGTCATCTGTGCTGTCCAACACGCTCTGACTGAGGGCAAGATCCCAGTAGTGTTCTGTGCCGTGTTTCTTGAAGTGTTCCCTGGCCATGTTCTCAGTGGGGCACTGCTTAAACTTCATCTCCCCAAAACTACGCTCTTTAGCTGTACCCTGGAGAACAAACAGGAAATATCAGACTTGAATTAGCTCACAGGCAAAAAAAAAAATCCAAATAATTGTTAATATACAGGTGCTTCCATTCAAAAAGTGAAACTTGTATATTATATTCATTCAATACACACAGACTGATATATTTCAAGTGTTTATTTCTTTTACTTTTGATGATTACAACAGATTGTGGTCTTCAGCTCTTCTGCATTGTTGGGTCTAGTGTATCACATCCTTCTCTTCACAATACCCCATAAATTTTATAGTCTAGTCGAGTTTGCTGGCCAATTAAGAACAGAGATACCATGGTCTTTAAACCAGGTCCTGGTAGCTTTAGCACTGTGCTGTTGGAAAATGAAATCTACATGTCCATAAAGTTGATCAGCAGCAGGAAGCATGAAGAGCTCTAAAACCTCCTGGTAGATGAGTATGTTGACTTCGGACTTAAGAAAACACAGTGGACCAACACCAGCATCGGACCATCACTGACTGTGGAAACTTTACACTCGACCTCAAGCAACGTGGATTCTTTGCCTCTCTTTTCTTCCTCCAGACTCTAAGATGTTATTTTCCAAAGAACCTGCAAAATTGACTTTCATCAGAGAACATAACTTAGGACTCTGCAGCAGTCCAGTCCTTTTTGTCTTTAGCCCAGACAAGACACTTCTGATGGTGTTTTGTGTTCAAGAGTGGCTTAAAACAAGGAATGCGAGAGCTGAAACCCACGTCATGCTTGTTTTTATGTGTGCTGGTTCTTGAAGCACTGACTCCAGCTGTAGTTCACTCTTTGGGAATCTCAACATCTTTGAACGGGTTTTGTTTCACAATCCTCTCCAGGTTACAGTTATCCCTATTGCTTGTACACCTTTTCTACTACAGCTCTTCCTTCCATTCGCCTCTCTTAACGTACTTTGATACAGATCTCTGAACAGCCAGCCTCTTTAGCAATGACCTTTTGTGTCTTGTCCTCCTTGTGCAAGGTGTCAAAGGTCGTCTTTTGGACAACTGTCAGGTCAGCAATCTTCCTCATGATTGTGTAGCCTACAGAACTAGACTGAGACCATTTAAAGGCCCTTGCAGGTATATGAGTTAATCAGCTGATTAGACTGTATTGAAACTTTTTACAATATTCTAATTTTCTGAGATACTCAATTTGGGGTTTTCATTAGTTGTCAGTTATAATCAACAGTAAAAGAAATAAACACTTGGAATTTATCGGTCTGTGTGAATTTAATATATGCATTATACTAGTTTCAGTTTTTAAATGGAATTACTGAAATAAATACACTTTTTCATGATATTCTAATATAACCAGCAGCTGTATTTCAAACAGGAATACAGGACTTTTATCTCCCCTGTCTGGCAGTGACAATAATTATAAAATCACTGTTGACACTTATATCAAAGGCTTCACTATAGCTGTCAAACAGTGGATAAATGGTTTCGAGTGTCAAGCTTATTTCAGACCGCTGACTTGCATGCAGATACTCACCTCCCAAATCAACCAACACTTGTTGTTCCTCTTTGTGTCGTCGTCACCATCCGGATCTAATTGACAATCAACAGTAAGGAGTTTAGTATCTCTGCAATAAGCACCAAGATAAAGCAACAAGAAGACTCAAGTTTCAAGCCACTCTTACCGTCTCTTTTAGAGTTATGTTCCTCCCATTTGATTCTGTGTAACATCAGCCTCTTGAATTTCTTCTGGGATTTGGGGCCTAATGTAAGATAAAGAAAAACAATTCCAACTTTGAGTATACAACTAGCATTTTTTATCAAGGGCTAGCAGACATGCAAGAACATAATCCCCTTAAACGTCCTGTAGAAGGTGCAACAATTAAGTTTAACTATATCACTACATCACTAACTATATCACTTTATGAGGGAAACTTTGAGTTTTGTCCAGAAGGAGTGGGGCCCTTCATATTGTCAGGTCTCCATGGTTTGGTAATACAGTCTACTTAATGTTTCTTTGTTTTGTGTAATAGGCAGATAAGGCTAGTGAGGAAAACCCTTGTAAAAACATGAATATTTGAATAAAAAGCATGACGTACAGCGTTTGGTGACACAGTTAGGAGAATGGGAGGGATGAAAAAGATTCCCTCTAGTACGGTAAATATCAGGTTGGTTATCTAAAGTCATCTAAGCAAAGAAAATCAGACATTTTTACAATTTAAATCATTAAAAAAAGGCATTAACTGTGTACAAATGCAAATATAATTTTATTGCAAGAATTAACAGGCTATAACTGGCAACAATGCTGATACATTGAGCCTGAGAAACATTTTCCTATGTACAGATTTATTCTTACCTCCCTCCACCACAACAAGGTTGACATCTTTGTGGAGAACTACTGTGCCAGTCAGGTACAGCTGGTTGGAATTGGCCTCCACTTTAAACTTTTTAGCAGGATTCTGCAGGTTGCGGATCCTGTATGAGGAGGGTATGGTGCTTAAATGAGATAGAATTCTATTCTGCTTCACAAACATACAATACAGTACATTTGAACTACAGTAGGTACTCGCTTCATACAAATACACACCTGTACACTGCAATAAAAACACCATCAGTCAGGTCTTCTTTTAACCGCTTCACCTTCTTCTCTTTCCTCTGCTCTGATGTGAGCTTGCGAGCTGCATTTGCCTCCTCATGAGCCCTGCATGGAGGGAAACACAGTTCAACCATAGTAGGCACAGATTTTCATTTAATATGATGAATGGGAAAATTCAGAAAGGCCCAAGCAGTGTAGAGGTTGAACG
Source organism: Lepturacanthus savala (assembly GCA_030544235.1). NCBI lineage: Eukaryota > Metazoa > Chordata > Actinopteri > Scombriformes > Trichiuridae > Lepturacanthus > Lepturacanthus savala. The sequence goes on from CM060467.1 coordinate 28,486,461, forward strand.
TGTTACTGACTTCTGTCTCTTGGCCATCTGTGCTCTGACGTGGGCTTCTACTTTTGTTGGATCCTGAACCGCCTCCGTCCCCAACACTCTCATCAGGTTAGAGATGCGAACTGAGGAAATTAAAGCAAACATCAGCTGCTTCATATGGCGTTGAATCAATTTAGAATAGCGTCATTTGTGTGTGTGTGTGTGGCTACCTTTAGGTTCTGGTGGAGGCATCAATCCAAGACGGACCTTTTCTTGCACTTCTTTCTGGCCTTCACGGCGTGTCTGTCTCCTCAGTTTCTTCTGTTCTTTCTTTGTTAGGTATACACCAAGCGTTACTGGCTTATCTGTGTCAACTGAGGGTCAGAAACACAAATATTGTATTCATTTTTAAATAGTTTGTTTTTGAAAATCCTATGGATTTTTTAAACACACCTACTTCTGTATTGATTATAACAATGATTTATTTGACCTTATTGACTCTTACCTGGAGGACTAATTTGAGCAGGATGTTCTACCAGGTTGGTCACACCAAAGAGCACCAACTCATCAAATTTTGTTTTTGGGTTTCTTTATAGGACGAAGAGAAAAACATGTCAGATAAGTTTATTGTACCAAAGTAGAATCAGAAATTTAACAAAACCCCAACATTCTCTAATACAGAATTATGAATCATGCTGTGCTATGTATTCTACATGGTAGCACAGCAGTCACAACCAGACAAAGGATCATATTGACTAGTGTCTTACATTTCTACATTGGTGGGCAGGATGTAAGAGTCCCACCACTCGATGCTGGGCACCTCCCATTCTCCAATCTCCTTCTTTGGTGCAATCAGGGCCAGTTTGGTGGAGGCCTGGATTCCTGTCTTCTTAGCTGCTTGGGCAATCTCATTTTGTAACCGATCCAACTGGGCCTGATTGAGGTTAAAAAAAATAATAATCAGATCAAACCAATGACCATGTGGAGACAAGTGCCAACATGGAACTTTTATGAGTTCTATCCAACCTTAGTTCTGATTCTTTGAGCAATCTTTTCAAATCGCCCCTGGTCGTGGAATTTGAAGGTTCTGCGAGGGCGTTGAGCTGCTGATATAGTCACACGTTGGTCAAAGTAAGAGGTGGACTCCAGGTCGTCCCCGGGCTTCTCCTTCAGCTGCTGCCGGAACTGCTCTCTCTTTACTGCTCGAATGTTGGCTGCAAACAGAGAGAGGAAAATAAAGCAATGAACACAAAAATAAGGCAATAAGATTGTGTGTGTTTGTGTGTACATGTATTAGATCACTGAGCAGTGAAGACATACCTTTTAGTGTAGGCATGCGGTGTGTGAGTTCAACCTCTTTGCCAGTGGCATCCACAGTTCTTCCCTTGTCATCCAATATAAGAGGCGTAGGCTTATTCACCTCCTTCACTTCCACTTTCCTACACACATAAAAAGCAATATGCTGTCACTGCAGGAACAAACAAACATGTTTTTATCCTGTTTTGTTAAGAGAGACATTACTCACGGTGGAGCGATACCCATGGCGTGCAGGTTAGCTAGTGCCACTAGGTTATGAGGTCCGGTGTTGCCCAGGGCTCCGAGGATCCCCGGTTTCATGGAGAGCTGGGACTGGATGCGGGCCTGGAGCTCGGCGGCCTTCCGAGCCTTCTCGATAGCGTCGTTCATGAAGCTGGCAGCCTGGGAGGGGGCGATAGATGAGCCCCCTCCTGCTGCTGCGGCGGCACCAAGGAGCCGCGACACCGGAGGGCCATCCAGCTGTGACCCTGGTGTCAGCCGCTAAAGTCAGAAAGAAATAACTGTGTCATTTGAATGCATTACCTGAAATTAATGATATGTGCTGAATCGGTATGAATTGAACATTCCTCAACTTAAAAAAAGAAAGTATCTTATTACCTGTCCAGCAGGGACTGAAGAGGCAAAGCTCAGCTGTTTCTTCCTCTCTTCTATCTGTCTTGTGGCTGTTTCCATCATCTGTTTGATCTAAGAACACAGAAAATAAGGTTAGTAATTGCAAAATTATAAATTCATTTGGGTGTAGTTTTAATTCTTATCGACAAAGTAATTGTGTGTTGTGCACTCGTGAGCAGGTGGTTATCTCCTACCTGCATCTTGGTGAGCATGCCAGGGCTCTCTGGAGGTCCAGGTATGACCTCTGGCTCCTCCACCTCCTCAAAACGAGGGACCCGCTTCCTCTTTGTGGCTGTGACGTGATCTACTGGCTCCAGAGTCTCCTTCACTACAACGGGTTCAGCCTCATCACCGAACACATCCTGAGATAAAAGAAAAAAGATAATATCATGTTGTATATAATTAAATGATTGTCTAATGTGATGTTCAACATTTGCCAATAATGAATTGAACTGGAAACAAATCAATGCAATTTATAAGGGCCTTGATGAAACATGTGTAATGGATAAGCTTTACATCAACATTAAAATGTTAAAGGTCAAGTGTTCACCTTCAGTTCTCTCTTGCGGTTCTTTTCTCCGGCTCCTTTGTTACCGCGGGCATTGCGGCTCTCCTCCAACGCTTCGAACAGACGCTCCACAAAACCTCCAGCTGATTCATCAAGGAACGGACGCAGTTGGTCTGAAGGGAAACAAGTGTCACCTGAATCAATACTTGACTGATCATTGCCATAATGAAACAAAACAGAGTGACTTTACATGTACAGAGATATCATGATCACTGAGATAAAGATTAAACTAATACACATATTTTACCAGCACATCAATGGACAACAAGTTGTATTAATTGCTGCTCTTATGCAGATTATTTACCCAGATCAAGTCTGATCTGACACATAAAATCGTATTAAAAGGATCAGGAAACACATAAATGCCTCTCATCTATTCAATCAATCTGTGATTACTTAAACTCACTATTCACCCAAGCAGTTTACGCTTTATTTAAGTGGTTGTACCAAGAGTTTAGATTCTAAATCGCTACTGAAATCTTTACCTTTAGCTGTACAGTCAAGAAGAACACATTCAACTTCTGTTAAGCAGTGTATCTATTGACAAAATTAAATATTGGGGGATTGATAACAGCAGTTAGGCACAATATGTAGCAATGAAGTGAAACGTTTGTGGTGCATTTTCATCATTCAATTTTAGCTAATTATCATTAAATACCATGAACCTGATAATTGTGTGTCGCATCCTGAGCTGAGCGTGTCTTCACATTATGTTTAAACTGAGCAATAGAAGGTTACCTATGGTTTTCCTTTTGTCCAGTCCCTTTCCAACACAGTGCAGAGCTGCAGTAACCACAGTGGGCTCCGAGAAGCCCAGCACTTTCTTCACAGTGCGCTCCACCCATGGCCTCAGCTCCTCCACCTCCCGCTTAGGAAGAGACATCCTCAGATCTGCAGGACAAACACATTTCTGACATGTTCACCAAAGCACAGGATTGTTTCCTCCTTGTAGGATCAGCATTGCGTTCCAGTATTGCATGTTTATTCCAGTTTAGCATGATTTGTATCTGCCATTTTATTGCCTTTTCACCTTAAAAGATCAGAGTGGAAATAAGCTTTTAGCTCCATTTGTGAGTGACTACAGCTGTGTATGTAATGTATTGTAGTAAGGCTGTGCAATTAATTGAATTTTAATCGCAATTTCGATTTGCATGTCAAATGATCTCCAATATCTTATAATCCAGTTGAAATGATATGACATTTTTCAATACACAATTTCTGATAGAGCAATTACGCGAGTGCATGAGTGAGATACGTCTGTCTGTTAGTGACAAATAATGTTTGGCAACATGAGAAAGTCAAAAACTTTTAAAAATACAGTTTTAAGAAGCATTCATCAGGTCTATAAATATACAGTGTGTGTTCATGCTGGTTTCTTGTTATGTAAAAATCCATTTGTCTCATAATTTAATTTACAAAAAAAAAAATCATGATTTTGTGCCATTTTCTTTGTGCCAAGAAATGTCAGATAGTGTAAAAAAAATGATAGATTTTAAATATATAATCCACCTAGAATATGAAACATGTTGATAGCATGTGTTTTTAATTTGTTAAAACATTTCTATAAGCTAAACTATCTGGTACAACATGTTATAGGTTTACACCATGTGTATTTGCTATAAGATGACATCTACGTGGCAACACAACGAATCTGTTTATGTTTAACATCTCAAAAGCACAATCACTCATACTGAATTAATGCATTGTCTAACTTCAATAATCGTTTGAATAACCGTGATTTCAATATTGACCCTAATAATCGTGATAATGATTTTTCCATAATCATCATAATCAGCCCTATATTGTATTCAAATACGTCTGTCTATTCATTATCTACCCAGCAGAAATTCACCCACATGTCTCAACACCTGCTGTCAATCATTTAAGATTCAAACAAACCAGCTAAATTGTCTACTTTCTTTCTCTCTCTCATTAACACACACACACTAACACAAAACACTATCACACACTAACACAAAAACACACTTAAAACACACACACATCAAGATAACATTAACCAGTGTATGGTAAATGATAGATGTTATATTAGACTAGTTATCTAATGTTCTAATGTAGAAGGTAAATAACTAAGAACAACCACATCCGCCACAACTCCGCCGCTAACTAACATTAGCATCCAGTTAGCATGCATCTTATGAACAGCGAGCTTCTGCTCCGTTAAACTCACGAACCTTCAGTCTCTCTTTGTCTCCGGTGTCCGGTCACCTACGTTGCAAAAGTCGCACCGAATAAATCCAGGATAGAAAAGCGTAAAACACTCTGACCGGTTAGTTTCCTCTGAGAAACTTTTCTGTTTCACTCGCGCCGTTCACACGACGTTTCTGTAGCGAGACCCGGAAGCGGAAGTGGCCACTTTCTTCTTCGTTAAATGTGGCGGTTTCTGCTCGTTGTTTCCGGTTGTTTCCACCTAGCGGCTCGTGACCGCGTGTTTCCATCTCTGAAAGTCAGGTTTGTAGAACTCAGTTCTCTTTTTTGTGAGTATCTTTACTTTACCTGAGTTTTTATATTTCTTTGACTTTTACTCCACTACATTTCCTCTAAATCATTTTCATTACTTACTACAAAATACAATCAAAATACTGTTTAAATACAGTTAAAATATACATTTATCATTTGATATCCAAAGTGCATGTCTATGTGTAGTGTGTTTGATTGTAATTGAAAGAAATTACCATGTTGGTCTTAGATAACTTTGGTCCATAATTAGGTTAAATCTCATTAGAATGACAATTGATCCATGATATTTTCAACTTTTGGATTTTCCACAGCTTTGATTAATTTATTCTTTCAATCATGTATTAACTACCCAATGCTGTTCATGGTGAATAAATGGATGAATCAAATTCGGTACTACCACGATTATAGTTTATTTGGTTCTATTTATAAATAATGTCAAATTAGCCCATTTAAGCCAATGAGTCTTTAAGTCTATGACTGTCATTTTATACTTAAAATAAAAAAGAGATAATTCTGCTTATTTTTTCTAATGAGATGATTGTAGACAACTTAGAGAAAAGGTTTTAAGCAAAACAAAAAATTAAGTATCCAAGTTTTTCCTGTCACTACGTCATTGACTTCCCCTCCCAGAAAGAGTCATTTTATTTAAATTATTATGATTTTAAACCCTGACATGTATGTATCTATTTAATAATTCAAGCCTCTAGAATAACCCACCACCAAAAAATATTTTGTACATGGGATAAATAGTTTTTTGTTTATGGGTATATTATTTGTGCAAGTGGAAAAAACAATTGCCAGATGTTAAAATTCTTTTACAGAATACAGAATGAAAAAATATACACATAACATGATTGTTAGTGTCTCAACTGATAATTATAGGCATGAAAACCTGATATATTGAATTAATTTCTATTCAGTTTAAAAAGCTCAATAGCTCATTAACCAGAAAAAAAGATAAGATACAATAATTATTGATTACTGATTATTTTTCCAGTTGCCTCCCCCTAAAAGTAAAGGTTTGGTCAACTTATCCTTTATCTTATTGTGTCAACACTGACTGTAGAGTGAAACCTTGCCTAATTATTGCCAAACCACTTAGTCTAGTTATGAACTCAGTGTCCCGGTCAATATATTATCAGTCGATCTCCATTTTCTTCCAGGGTAGTCCCGCCCCCTCATTCTTTCTCTATCTTAGCATGATGTGGGTCAAGTGAGTGCAGTTGTAGCACTGAAGAGAGCCTGAGGCTACAGCAGTCTGACAAGTCTCCCCATCTCTTTACAACGGTTTTACTCACAGTGCTAAATGTACATGACCATCCAGTGTTGGCTGTGTGTCTGCTCTATACAGGATGTTTTATGTTATTACAGTTATGTTAAATCATTCCTGCTCAATAACACCTTCCCCTCCTCATCCTCATTGCATGCTAATTAATAAAAGGACGCATGACCTACAGTTTACCTTCTGGCTTTCACCCATTCACCTACATTCACCTACTCACTTACTGGATGTTCATGTGCGGGTTTCCATCCACACTACAATCCCATTATTGTAATTAACAAGATTAAGGTCGGCTTTCAGCAGGAGCTTTTATAACATTTGCTGTACTAAACATATCCTCCAATAGCTCAACGGGCAATGTTTGATGAGAGTTCAGTGGCTGAAAAAGAAGATGTGTGATGTGTGATGGCTTACACAAAACATCTATTTCATGCCAGAAATAAATAAAAGGTGGAAATTTGAGACTTCCATTGCACGTTTGTTTTGTTTTTCACTGCTGAAATGTGAACTTTGTCCACCATCACAAGGCTCTTTGTGTACAGGAAACAACACAATGAAAACAGTTTACTTTTTAGTAAACACCAGAAAGTTCAGTTTACTTACCTTTCTGGTGTAAGAGCATCAAAACGCTGCAAGGAAAGAGACTGAGCTCATACAACACATATAGTATATATTATACATGATCTAAAAGAAGGGAAAATATCAGGTCATAATTTCATTTCATTTGTTAATCATAAACAAACAATCATTCCATTAATTAATTAATTAACTTCTCAAATGTGAATATTTCTTGTTCCTCCTTTCGTCTTTGTCTTCTGAGATAATTACCTAAAAATCTTTGGATTTTGAACTGTGTGAATGCGTCACCGTGGGTTCTGGGATTTTTTTTGTCACTATGCGCTGACTTTCTATAGAGCAAATGATCAAACATTTAATTAAAAAATCATTTATTACATCTATAAAATGATGAAAATAAGTATTAGTTACAGCCCTTGTTATGTCTTGAGATTGATTTTTTTTTTATTTTCAGAACACAAATATATTTACAATCATGCTCACATTTACAAGGGTTGAACAAAAGAATGTTTGGTATTTTTGCCAGATAAATTAAACTAAAACTATCATCTTCATCTTCATGAAACAGTAAATTCAACATTAATTTATAAAGCTGCTCTGTCATTCCGGTTATTCATACTGCAGTTCCGGCCCCAGTTGTGGTCAATAACCTAAATAAATATGTGCATGACATTTACAGGAGTTAATCTTTAATCTGGTTGTAATCTAAATAATCATAGTGCGAGTAAACACCACACACACACCCCTGCATAGTTGCCCACACAGCAACCACCACCACCATCCCCCGTGAGTCCTTGTTGGCACATGAGCTGTCTGCTCCCCCACTTCACTCACCAGCCAACTCTATTATGTAATGACACCTCGGCACAGAACATGACAATACCGCCGATATTTCTGCACAGGAAAAACTAAAAAGCACACACACACACGTTTTTACCGACACCAGCAAACACAATCCAATAAACAGGTAAATATCCTGCAGCAGCACGGGGTTGAGTACAGAGAAGTGTATTTATATTACTGGAATGCAGAGTGTTTAGTTTGCAGCTAATCCTCATCCGATATCAGCAACGCACTCATCGTTGAGACTTCCACAAGTGTTTCCTTTCATTCCCCCACAGTGTTCTCGGACTTAATAAATCACTGTAGTGTCAGCTGTGTATTAAAGTACATTATTGAGATGCTATAAATATTAAATAAGTATATAATTTATGACTTTAGTTAAGATATTCCCTGCGATCCTTCACACAGCTTTCTGATTCATCAAGTGTGTTGTGTGGTTATGGTGTATTTCATCATGCTGACCCAGTTTTATTTCATTGTATATGACAGGGGCTGTAAATCATCTTGGAAGATGCTATCTCAGGGGACTCTGCTGTCTTTACTTCACACATGGGCTACTAGGACCTCAGCGGGAGTGCACGTGCATGTGCATGTTCTAAATCCCAAGTCAGCTACCAAGAGCGTAAGCTTTTATCTCTCCCCTTTTTCTGTTTCCCTCATTCATAACACCTATCTGCCTTCTTGAACCTTTACACACCTTTGACTATTCGTCACTATATTCTGCGTGGAGTTTCCCCTTTCTCTCACCGTACTTGAATAATTGAGAACGTATGCAAGATGGCGTCATCGCCGGCAAGGCTCCCAAGAACACATCCAGGCCAAAGAAACTGATGAGGATGATATTTGCCTGTAGCTCGGCCATGCCCCAAATATCACACACAATGTCACAGGATGCATGTGCGTCCTTGAAAAATGTAGTCCTGGTATCTCGGTCTTCACCGTGTCCCCTATTGGTGACATCGTGGCGATGTGGATCACAGATGGTGGACATAGAAGCTTCTTCAACCTCACACACACACACACACACGCGCACACACACACACACTAGTACAGGCCTAGGCCCGTCATCTCAGTAGGCTCCAGCAAGGCAGAAATGACTGCGACGTAGCCCTGATTTCCTCTGCAGGGCTGGCCACTGTGCAATTTTAATGAGCATCAAGGCTGTTTTGGGACCAGTCTGCACTAAAACCCCATGAGGACTTTGGGTGAGTAAGAGTGTGAGTGAGTGTGTGTGTGTGTGTGTGTGTGCGTGTGTGTGTGTGTGCGTGCGTGTGTTTCACAGAGATCAATCTACTTCTTCTTTTCCTGGTGTGAGCACACACACACACACGCACGCACACTGGGCAGCTAAGTGCAGTGCCCGGGGACCAACTCCAGTTCTTCTGCCAGTGCCTTGGTCAGGGGCAGAGACAGGACTGTTAACCCTAACATACCACATCTTTCTGTGTGTTTCTATAGACTGGCTTAACCTCTCCATGACTTTTTTTTTCTCATTGTGACATTCCCTGTCTCACATACAGAAGAAGTGGATAGACGCTCTTAATCATTAACTTGTTCAAAATCAATAAAGGGATGTGGGATCACAATCTAAACCTCCACAAGGGATAAGAGAGCAGTAAGTTCATTATGTACATTCCTATTGATGCGAGGATTCTTAGAGAAGTGAAAACAACTGAACACATTGATTTTTTTTCAGCTGTAAACTATTTTACTACATAAAAAACTAATTTGTTTAATGTGTGTGGGGGGTCATACATGTTACAAAACAAAAAGTATAGAGGTGAAAAGAAAAACACAAAAATGAGTGGAGTAAATAACAAAAAAATCTATTAAAAACAAGTGTAAAAACAACAAATGATGTCCCCCATGCTCCCCAAAACTGAAGTGAGGTCAGGTCTCCTCCTCGTGCCCTCCACACATCCTCTTCCCGTCCTTTTCCTCTTGCCCCTCATTTCCATCTTTCAGAGGAGGAGGAGGAGGGGGAGGCGGGAGTTGGAGGGTAAGGACTCCTCTGCTAAAAACTGCATGGATACAAGGGGGGGCCGAGTGGGAGGGAGGTGGAGGAGGCGGAGGAGGTGGGGGGGGAGTGGCGGCGGCTGTGGAGGCGGTCTCTGTTGTTGTAATGTAACCCAGTCAGTGTGTCAGAGACTGGCCCATCACACAAGCAGCCAGTCAGTGTGTCAGAGCGTGTAGCGGGGGGAGTGGCACACGCGTGTGTCTGTTTATGACTCTGGGTAAGTTTGTGTGTGTCTGTGTGTGTGAACATGCGCCATGGCTGATTTCATCATGTCTGAGCAGGGAGAAGTCAAACCACACCCTCCTAAAATTTGCCATGCTCGTGCCCATGTGCAGACAGTATCCATGGACGTGATGCTGGAGTGGAGAGAAACTGATTTTCAGCATTGTTGAGGTAAATTATGACGGAATGTATGAACTACAACTAACAGTTAATTGAACAATGAATAGTCTGACAAATCATTTCTCCATCAACTAATAATCATTTAGTTTATAAAATCAGGGAATTATGGAAATTTCCCCAAGCCCAGGCTGACATCTCTAAAAATCCTGTTTTGCCTGAAGAACATTCCCAAATTCTAAAATGTTAATTTTATTGAAATCTTCAGATGACTATATTAACAAAGAAACTTCACACTGGAGAAGCTGGGATGAGAAAATGGTATTTTTTGTTTGATTATCAGAATAGTTGCTAATTTTCAAAGCGTGTTCTTTTTAATTACAGCTTTATATGATAGAATATCAATGTTTGGCTTTTCTTCATTAATGTTTCATAGATCTTAATCCCTTTTCTACACACAATACATCGCACAATACATGCATACGCCCTTCTTTTCTGTTTTTTGATCTATAGGAGGCGTGGTGCTAAGATTAGTGGAAGATTAACTTGTGATTTTCACCTTTATTTTGTTGTCAAGAGAAACTGAGATCACATAACAGCCTTTGTTTGAGTGTCATGATACAGGGAACACAGGCATCGCTGTGTTGTCACAGCTGCCTGTGTTCTCCTCACACTTCTTCTTAACCCTTCTTCTTAACCCTCAGTACAGGTATTTACTCACTGTGATCTCCAGAAATAAAAGATCAACCCACACGCACATATTAGTCCGGATGTATAAACTGCACGAGTGTTAGCACTGTGTAGTAGCAGCTGGTTGGAGGATCAGCCCGCCCTCCCACTACCGCCAGCCAGATTACCGAGGCTGTAGTCTCTCACCCTGCCACCTCTCCTTCCTTCCTCCACCCCCATATACACACTTCAAAACATAGTCTCCAGATCTGCAATCCATCCAATCACGTTTAAAAAGCTGCTCTCTGAAATGTTATAAACAACCTAAAAAATACATGCAGGACAGAACACAGGCAGACAGTTCAGCTTTCCAAAATGTGTCATTTATTAAAAGATTTTTTTTTCCTTTTTGTATCATTATTGAAAAAAAAAAGTAGCCAGAAGAGTAATAATATTATTTAAAGAAGGGTGTGAGAGAAAGACTTAGGAGTTTAGTTTCGAAAGAAAAACGTACTAACAGGATTGAAGGAGATGAAGGAGAGAGGGCAAGGGCAGACCGATGCAGCAGGGTGGGGGAGGGGGCTACAGGCAGCTTTTACCATGGAAGAAGTAGAAGAAGAAGAAGAAAAAGGAGAAATGGGCAGCTAAAATAAACTAAAACGTTGCTCTCTCTCTGACCCAATCAGCAGTGGTCGCTGCAGTAGAAAACATATGAAATGAACAAATAAGACATAGACAATGAAAATTAAGTGCAATTGGTTTCTCTGTCATACCACAACCATATATATATATATATATATATATATATATATATATATATATATATATATATGAACAGGAGTGAGGTGGAAGACACCCCCAGCCTCTGATGAAGAGTCAGTGTCTGGCACATAGTACAGACCACATGTCAACACAGGATGGGGTGGGACGGCCTGACTAGTGTCCATACACTCCTTACTACAAAAAACATAGGCAGTAACATGGAGGCTGCCAGTGAGCGGCTCTGTGGTGCTTTCCTTTCTTTTTTTAAATTTTTTTTTTGGAGGAGTCTAGTACTCATAACAGAAGATGCTGTACCTCCCCTCTCTGTTAATGTAAATAACGTATGAACCACTCATACCAATTTAAAAATATTTTAAATATTTACAATACTTTTGCAATACAGGTAAATCCAATCACATCGCTAACACCCTCATCTACAACGTATAAGAATATCGTGAGCGGACTTTCCAATCAAAAGAGAAAGCGTGATCTAAATTAGAGCTGGAATCAGAAGAATAGCAGCAGTAGAGGGTGGCAAATGAAGATTTTTCCTCCCTTATATTATTGTTTTTTTTTCAAGTTTTCAAGATCACCAGCGATAAGTGCAGTTCATTGTGTCCCTCTGTGGATCACAGCCAAGAGAAAGGCCTCCACAGAAAGCTACACTTTCATATTTCACCCCAAAGAGTAGCTGCTATTGGTGTGCATGTGTGTGTGTATGTGTGTGTGTGTGTGTGTGTAAAAGCTGGAAATGTGATTAACTGGAGATGTCGGAATACTAGAGTTGGATACTGTTTTTTTAAGCAGTAGATAGTGGATGATGTTGTTGTTGTAGCCGTGTGGACCTTCAGAAGTGAGATGAAAATAACTACATGTAGGCTTTCATGGTCGAATGTGTACCGGTTTTGTGAAATGCAAAAGGCAAACTATCAAAACGCAGTATGAATGCACTGAAAGCACCAAAATGCTTCTTATTTCTGAACACATCCTATTTGGTAAAAAGGCACAGTAGTCCAATCATAAGATTTCACTTCCTTCAGTTGTTTCCTTTCCTCGTGATGGCAATTAAAAACCACTAAAAAAAAATTTCAATGGCATCTTCCCCAATCGCCTGAAAAAAACAAAACAATGAAGGCCAAACTATGCAAGCGCACAGCAGGCGACACTCAGCTGCCCAATAAATAAATACAAATAAATAAATGCAGTGTCAGATCAACACAAGAATAAATTAACTGTGGGACCCGAGTATCTTTAGCCGTGTTTCCACTACATGGTACTGGCTCGGCTCTACTTTGGGTACCAGGTACTTTTCTGGATTCTATTTCCCACTGCAGAGAGTATCCCACACCGTAGCTGGCTCCTGATTGGACGAGGATTCTCTCAGACCAACATGTCTGAAATGCTTTCGTGTCATCTTCTGAAATCGGCTCAGCTGGGAACCTCGACGGAGGCAATACCAAAAAATAAGTACCAGGGTACAAGGTGACATCCACAACTTTTGCTTGAAGAAAAGCTAAAAAAAAAAGAACAGTGTACTGAATCGAGCTGTACCATGTGGTGGAAAAGCGGCATTTGAGTGGTCCTTTTTTTATTTCAGGCTGGTCTTTTATAGTCTTTTTTTTGTATGATTCAGTTGAAGTTTTCCGAATGTGGGACTGGGAAAGAAACATATGATCCACAGCGCGAAAAAAGAAAAGTTGCGTGACCTCTGATCACCGTGATGTCACTCCTCCTCTTGATGCTTCGACAAAGATCTGACTGACAGTTCTTCCATTACATTCGCGAGTTGATGACATCATTTTTTCCCCCCACAGTCTCCAATGACTCTGAACACACCACACGTACAGTATAATGCTGCATTCTGTACACATCATTAGCTACAAGATATTCAACAACTCTTTGCTTCTCCTCTTCAAGTCAGATGTGTTGATTCCATCCACACATCAGTGTTGGCTCAGTCTCTTGACTAGAATCAAATTCAGCTCAGTTTGAACTCTGGATTGAACCTGAACTAGTTCCCTCATCACAGCTTTCATTCTGAATGTTGACACGAGTCCGTCTCTTCCACCCTCATGTTAGAGGTCTGCTGAAACCTCTCTAAATGCACTGATTGTTTTAATGCTGAGGAGAAACTATTATGTCCACCTATTATCCTTGAAAATCTCTCCCATTGGTCATTACTCAATAACCTGTAAATAGCCTGAGCTTCAGGTGTTCTTTGCTACTCTCCCTCAACCACTTTTGTACACGTTTTTGATTATTACAGGATTGTGATTATTAACACATACTGAATTCATACAAGCACATTATGTCCCGTTTGAAATAACTATTGTAATTGTGTTTCTTGATGAGTGGTTGTTTGTGATGTATCCTTTGTCTTCAACCTCTAAGCACCTATAATCATTTCCTCCTTTCTTCTCCTGGATGCATTTTTAATCAGCAGCCTCTTTAGCCTGTCGTAACAAAGCGAGGCTGTCGGATCTTTGCTTTCCTTGATGCATCAGGTCTCTAAGGGGGCGGGGCACTCCCGGGGCAAAGGCTTAAGTGTGACAGGAGGAGACGGGCTCTGATCCTGACAGGTCTCCATGGGTTCGCTCTCACCCTGTTGTCCGGCAACAGGCTGGCTTTGGCACTGGTTCGGTGACTTTAGGTTTTCGGGTCGCTTGTAAGGTGTTGTAGAGGAGATGGAGCTGTCCTGCGTGGCCGGGCTGCCCTTCCTGACGCGCGGCAGGATGGCGGTGACCAGCTGCTGGTTCTCGCTGGTGCCCACGCCCTCATGTGAGGGACAGGACTTCCGCGGGGAAAGGATGGGGGCGACATGCACCCACGTCAGACTCGGCTCGGTGGTCCGAGCCGTCTTGTACGCCTTCGACGGCTTGCCTGGTTCCTCGCCATCACTGTCCTTCTCCTTCCTGTCCCTATTATGTGGACTTTCGCCAGCCACGTCCGGCAAGTTTTGGACCATGTTGGATGGCAGCGATGGAGGAGGGGGGGCAGCCCTGTCATCGTCTTCCTGCTCCACCCTCCTCTCTTCTGCACTGTTGCGAGGGCACTTGAGAAGCACAGGGGAAGGAGTAGGGGAGTCCATACCTGTCCAGCTGAGTCTGCGCTTCTGGAAAAAAGGAGCAGGAAAGTAATTTGCCAGTGAATAAAAAAAAAAAACTCAATTTGCAGTGCTCGTGATTTTGTTGAAAAGGGGGAAGGGGATGTTTGTGTGTGTGTGTGTGCGTAAGCAAGCTCTCGCACCCAGAGGAATATGCATTTTCGCACCTTGACAGGAATATGTAATTGATCCCTGTGCTTGTGTGGCGGGGTGCTGGTGGCGTCTTGGAGGGAGCAAGCGGGTGACGTGTCCACACTGGAAGCTGCAGAGATAGGCTGAGTCGGGATCTGAGGAAACCAAAGCTTCAGCATCATCTCCACCTGGAGGAGAGTATTCAGGTACTTCTCCCTATAAAACATGGAGGAGACACGTTAAAGATAGGAGCATATGGCTGTGCTGTTATGTACCAACATAGAAAAACATCTGGACGTTTATGGCCCTACATGTCATGGATGTGTTATAAAACCTGGATAGGGTACCAACTCTCAGCAGACACGCCGATTTTTTCCAGTGGTCATTCGTGGTACTGCAACAAAAAATGCCATGCAACCTAAAAAGCATTTTTCCCATAGACTGCAATAGTAAAAGAGAATCCTGTAAAACAGTTGACAGGACACCCCCAGCTATAACCCTGTTAATTACTAATCTTTGTATTCTACATTTTTAAGTCATGGACATTTCTAACAGCCAGAAAAACTGGAAAAGATTCTATTCCCAGCGTCTACTGATCAGTTTCAGTCACAAAATGCAGTAATAAATCTGGAAGTAAGAAACTTTTTCAGCGTATGCACCAGGCAAACAACTTCCATTGAAATGAACAGTGGCCATTTTTTAGTCCGTTATCTAGTTCTATAATACATCCATGCATACAGACAAAAAATGTTTTTTCTCATTTTTGTCTTCATTTTTTTTTACATTTGGTGTTTCTCTGCATTTCTGTCTGCTGTAACTCTACCTAGCCCAAGGCCTGCTCAATAAAACATGGAACAAGAGCTGAGGTTTAAAACAGAAAACTATCTCAAGGGTCCCGTTTTCTTATAAATGCAACAATATAAAAAATATCGACACACACAGAGGGGCGGCGTGGACGACGTCTTACCCGCTGTTAGGTCTCTGTAAAAGGCCCACGATCCTCTGGATTCGATCCATGGCAACGCTCTGCTGGAAACTGCTCAAACCTGTCAATCAATAACATAATCCTCCAGTCAGCATTCACACACTCCATAGTCACGGTTAGGATGCATGCACACACACGCGTCGACTCACGCTCCGTCTCAGACACGCATGCATGCACACACACCACTTTCACTTGTGTTATCCGTGAACTCGTGAGCGGATGAGTCAGCCGCCAAGACCGCGGCTGCACTTCGGACTACATCAAAGGCTGCGGTCGGCCACAAAGGAACTTTTTGTTTCACGGGATTGAGGCCACTGAGATCATATAAAACCAGTGTTCAGCAGTTACAATTTCTGCTGCTGGTCTGCACACACGCTCCTCTGTAGGCAGCGATGGGAGGATGCTTACCACGTTCGAATCGCCCCTTCTTCAGTCCATTCAGCAGCTCCAGCAGCGGCCTGACGAAACCCTGTAGCTCAGCACACTGACAGAGGAAGAGAAGGAGAAGATAGATTAGTACTGGGTGTGAGTTAGGTCTCGCTGTCTGAATCACTTGCTGTTTTCCTCTGCACGCTGATCTGTATATTGCTGCTGCCATATGGCAACAATTACTTTATCTTAATTTTTCTAAAAAGCTGCGATATAAAATCTTTGATTTTGCAGATAGATGAGAAAATGGGGCTTTTATTTTTAAAGGACATACATTTTATGATGTCACATGACCAGGATTTCCTGTTTGCTCATGGATATTTGACATGTGAGCATCATTGTCTCACAATCAAAGGTCATCTGTTATTCTGAATTTTGGAAAATGAACTGAACTCACTGTCTGGCGTAAGTAAACTTTATGCATTTTTTACGCTATAACAGATCATATGTGGAAATAATATGGAAAAATCCTTGTGCATTAAACCTAATTGAGTCCCTTCACTAACATAGCATTAAACCATCCTGAGACTATGTTTACAACTGTTTTATTTATATATATATATATATATATATATATATATATATATATATATATATATATATATATATATATATATATATATATATATATATATAGGTCATTTTAAGTAATAAAAATGTTCAAAACATGTTTTACCATGTCTGAGTAATATTACGTACAATCGAGGGTGAACAGTTGCTCCTTCACCTCTTTCCTCGTTGCTGTTTTTTCCATAACTCGACTTACCTTTTGGGCAAAGAGCAGGTCTCCCTGGGACTTCGGGATCTGGCCGGTGGGATCAGCCTTCTCCGAGCCCACGTGAGCCGCCTTGCTCGCGCTCCCTGATCTGTACTCCTCGTCGTCTTTGTCGGCGTAGCTGTCGCACGCCCACTGGGACCCGGGGCTTTCCGGCTGTCCGTCTCCGTCAGCCACGGCGTTGGCCCCGCCGCACCCTCCCCTGATGATGACAGAGGAGGAGCTGTCCGTCAGGAAGACATCGGCGTCGTCCTCGGCCTGCTCCGCGTCGCTGAACGCCAGGCTGTCGTTGGAGCTCAGTGAGTCAAAGGAGGGCTGGGAGGAAGTGCTGCCCTGGGACTGCATCGCTGTGAGGGGGACGGGATGGCAGAAGTTCAGCATCACAACAGAAGTATATCACATCACTCAGATCAGCTTAAAGAGAATAAAGACTTCAGTCAGAGGTGGAACCAATGGAGACGTATTCATCACTGTTCATTGCTTCAGTTTGTTGATTTTTCCCATCTCTCTCCCAAATATAATAACCCCAATTACTCAAAATGGTGGGTATACCAGTGCCCTAGTTTAACATGGTGCAGAGTGGGACTGGGGGGTAGGCGGTAGGCACACAATGGTAGTGCATGTCTGGCTCCCATTGAGGAGATTGGAGACTGGCGAGGAGTAAAATGTGAGGGGGATGGGAGCTTGTAGAGTAGTGGAATCAGAATAGGCTCTCTCTCTCACTGCCTCCGGTGCTCTCTGTAGCCCCTCCTCTCTATCTCTGGCTTGCGCGCACACACACACACACACACACACACACACACACACACACACACATACATCTCTTTCCTCTCCGGCTGCATTTCTGTATGCCTCTCATCTCTCTCTACTCTCCCTTCAGCTCATCCTGTTCATTCTGCACACAAGGCCGGTTGCTCCTCTTCCACAGACCAGCCCTCTTCTTCCTCTTCCTCCTCCTCCTCCTCCTCTTCTTGCACATTGTATTTGTATCTCTGTCCATGTTCCTTTTTTTCCCTCTTATCTCTTTCTCTTCTGTGCCTGCTGCTCTCTGATCCCACTGTCACCGAGGGGTCACAGGAACACAATCAACTTGTCAAAAAACATCAACACAGCGTTTCCCCTCCAAATACACCACCACCTCAAATAAAGTCAACACAGACAAAAAAAAGCAGCGTGCTGCAGATTGTGCCCACACATAGGCAAAAAAAGCGAGAATTGAACCCTCACAGTGTCTATCCAAATGTTTAGGATTTGTTGTTTTTTTTTAAAGAAAGATTTCAACAAACAAGCCTTTTCCACAATCTAAAATGCCTCCCCTCTTGTGTCTGGTTTCACTGTATTTTTCATCCTAAACCCAAAATATTTGCAGGTTTACAGGCACCTGAGTCATCTAAAAATAGAAAATCACATTTAAGGCTTAATTTCAATGGTTTTTTTTTTTGTTTTGTTTTTTCACACCCTTCTGTGATTTGGTTCATAGCCCCTGATAGTGGATGGGGAGGATGGGGATGGAGAGGGTGGAAGGGGGTGGGGGTACATGTGTTGGCACGGTCCACACAGGTAGGACCATGAGGCTGCGTCTCAGGTGTTGGTGCCTGTCTGTCGCAACAACACACACTTACAGCGAGATAATACACAATAAACAACATGTAGCCTCCCCGACATTCATCCCAAACCACTTCAAATAGCAGAAACAGCCTGAGTGACGGGACAACAGCAGCAAACATAAAGTGAAACGTGATTTATCCGCCTCGGACTGAGCCAGATCGGGAAATAAAAAGAGCTTGTGGTTATAATGTGTTACAGTATATAGCGGGACAGGAAATTCCTTCAGGCTAAGCAGCAACTTCGGGAAACGAGAGCCCACGAAAGAAAAAAAAAGGAGAAAACCGCTAAGAGGAAGCACTCACCGTCAGGACTGTGCGATTAAAAAAAACCCAGAAGCTGTATCTCCTACTTTGATACGACGGGTCCTTCAGAACACTCTCCGCGGCTGGAGCAGCATCGGGGCGCCCAGCCTCAGCTCTGCCCCCCACACACACACATATACACACACATATACACACACACACACACCGCCCGGCCCTTCATCGGCTTGTGTCGTTGCTGGCTCTTTCTCTCGCCAGTTTACGAGCGTCAACATGTGCGCGGATCCACGTGCCCACGTTTTGCGCGCGTCCCATTGGCTGCCGACCCGGCGGCGGCGCGTGCCATTGGCCGAGCCTTCCAGCCAGTGATCGCTTTACTCGCCGCTGATTGGTCGGCGGCTCGGGCTGCTCTACTACTGCGAGCAGGGTGTAAACACACGCACACACGCGCACGCGCTGGGCTCACGCACACACCGTGAACGCCCCGAAATGAAAGATTATGCAACCAGCTCGGCATCATATCGATGGAGTTGATCAATTGAAAGGCAGGCGGAAGGAGAGAGAACTTTTTTTTTGTTTTACTTTCAGTTTTCATCTTTTTAAGTATTTTTTTAAGTTGATTGATCAGAGTTAAGAAGCGTTTTATTCTTAAGTAATAAATCAGTCTGTATTATTAGATCAATCCATCCACTCTCATCTGTTTTGTTCACTATCACAGGCTTCACAATGACGCTTATGTACAAAGAAAAAAAATATTCAAAGACACCCATTATGCCAATTGGCCAGCACATAAATACCAAACATTATAGATAGTAATTTATTCATGTATTTTCCCTGCACACATTCCATACAGGCTTCATTCATACATAGCAAAAGACAAAATTCATTCTGCACAACAAAAGTATGCTTTGACAGAGGAAAGTGATGGGGATAGAAATAATTCATTTAAATGAACATGAAAAAAACACAAGAAACAAATGAAAATCAACAAAGTTACAAATAATAAAAAAAAAAGAAATAGGACAGAAAATAAAATGGTACATTACATTGGAAGGAGTGCTCTGATGTGAATTTTACCAGAGTACAGAGTCAGTCTCTAGGCAACATCAATACCCATAATAGCCCTTTTTACACAGACATCCCGCCATAATGCCGCAAAGAAGGCTCGCCATCAATCCGCCTCCACCACAGTCTGCGCTTTTTTACCTTTTTACACTGAACCAAACCCTTGTGTGACTTTTAGACAGCATGCCAGACGCGACCTGTGACACAACAGGGTCAGCATTTAGTGTGACATTTGCTAATCAGCATTTTCATCTCAAACATCTTCCACTTGTCTCCTTTACCGACATAAACCCTTTAAACTCTGCCTGACGAGTATAATCCACGGGCCAGTGCATATCTCCCGTACTGACAGCTGTCAACACATTGGGTAATACAACCAAGACAGACATACTGTGTGGCCAATCAGAGCGCTAGAATGAGCCAATGTGTTGATAAGCAGCTACAATAGTTTAGTTGAAAGAACTCCAGCAAGCTGGACAGTTCAGCACTATATATATATATATATATATATATATATATATATATATATATATATATATACACACATATACATATACATATATGGTGACGTTGGCTAACGTGAGTGTGTGTATATATGTATATATATATATATATATATATATATATATATACACATATACATATACATATATGGTGACGTTGGCTAACGTGAGTGTGTGTATGACATCCCATCCTATGACATTGCTATAAATGTGTGTCAGCTCTGTGTATATGGAACAATAGATAACTGGAGGATAAATGGAAGAGAAGAGTTGAAGAGAAGGTCGCATGTCTCACGCCTCGTCCCGGCCAGTTGTGGCATGCCGGCAGCAACTTTTACACAGTTCATCGGCCAATATGACTGAATGTTATTTCTCTTCCCAGCTTGATAGCGGGACAACGCTGACCCCCCTTCCTGCCTCTGTAGCTTTTACACAGAACCGTGAGGCGGCATAATCCTGCCTTGAACAGGCTGTGTAATTGAAGCTAATGACAAATCTCAACTCTCACCATCAATTACTGCTGCTACTTTTCCTCCATGTTTGTCATTTGACCTTTATGCTAACATTTCCAAAGATAGTGTAACTCTTTTAGTCCAACATAATGCTTTCCTTCTGTTGGTGATATTTCATCTAATATCACTTTCCTTCTGAACATGTCATTTTTAAATTGTTTTGTGTCTCTTGTACTAAAAATGTTTGAGTTTGGTGTAATTCTTTATAAGTAACAGAAAAAAAGGTTTTGCAACCCAAAGGTTTGTGTCATCCTAAACGTATCATTCTTCAGTTTGCACAAGTGGAAAACATGGTTAAATGGACGCTATAGTTAAAAAGTGTGGATTTATTTAAAAGTGATGTATTTATGTAATTTTGTTTCATGCTATTTGCACTCCTTATAAGACCTTAAGTGCAAGTGAGTCATAATGCTGGGTTTACTGGTATTTTTAGATGTGAAATAACTGGTTTAAGCATGAGGAGTGGTCGGTGCCTTTAAGCGCCTTGCATGCTACCACCAGGGATGAAGTGGAGGCCCTTCCCCCTCTATACATACAGCAACATACACATGAACCCACTGACCCTCCCAATGTCACACAGGCTGTGCCCTGGATTGATTGGTTTTACTTATCTTCGAGCATTGTGACCATGTTACGTTACTTTAACGCAATCAGGTGAACTAACAAGCCTCTCATAATATGAAAACACAATAATGGCTAGCCTTTGGTGGTGGTAAACCGGGGCAAGGTTTCAAGCCTGTCAAGGCTGTGTTTCAACAGGAACTAAGTCAATAGAAAAGGCTTTCCACCCCCCACAGCATTCCAGTGCAACACATGAACCCAATGAACCTCCTCTGAGTTCATGGGTGCTAAAGACCCTCCCCATCATTTCCATCTCCCTTCCCCCTTCATCCCATCCCCCAACTCTTTTCTACACTTTTTTTCTCTCCATCCCCTTGCCACTGTAGTCCCTTACATTGATATACTTGAGAAATCAATTGGAGAGACCTATGGATGGTGCTTCTGTCGACGTAGTGGATTGAAGAGCAATGCTTCAGCTGAAGAGCCAGAGGTTCATGTGAGGGAGAGGCTCGGAGAACCTAATTTTATTGAGTCATATCAAATATCACATTTAATGTTCCCTCAAAGACTTTTCCAAGAAAATGCGAGATGAAGCCTTTCACATTCTGGCCCTCCGGAAGCGAAAGTATGCAGAAGTTCCTGTAAGGCCAAATGTGCAAGCAGGTGTGGTTAAAACAGGACACCACGGCAGAAATCTGACCTGGCCGAGTGAAGGTAGACGCCTAAAGAGAGAAGTAAACTGTGAACTCTCTGTCTACTGTCGCTGCAGAGGCTGAGGAAACGTCTCACGTTTCACCTGGAAACCAGGACAGCCACAGAACAATAACACTCTGCTGCTGTGTCCTTTATGTGTCTTCTCCTCCTCATTTTACTTTTTAGAATTTTATAAACTATTTTGACAAATTAACCAGATAAATCCTTTTTTACTTGTTTTGATGTGAATGGTTGCATGTATGCCTCACATCATGGTCGATGCAGTTATTCAAGGCCTAATTCATGGTAAAAATCTACCATTATTGCTAAAGTTTAATTTTCAATTTAAACATTTAATTTATTTTGAAGCAGCCTATTGCCTAATAGTCCTTTAATTTATCAAAAACGTTGAATCTATTCCAGCTACTGTTTTTGATACTGTTTAATTCTTTGGTGAAAAACACTTTATAACTTATCAAAAGACAAGAATGAAACTGAGCACTACTTCATGTAGCCTAATACAACAGCTGCAGTACCTCAGGACAACATTATCTTAACATATAATAAATCTATACAAGCAAGTGCAAATAGGCATTAAGATTGATTCATTACCAGTTGAACTTGTCTTCTTCTAAGGCTGCAGATTCCTTCTGGGACACCGGGTTTAAAGCATGAGGAGTGGTCGGTGTCTTTAAGCTTCTTGCATGTGATGCTACAGGCAGCGATGATGGGAAGCCCTTCCCCCTCTATACATACAACATACACATGAACCCACCGACCCTCTCCTCAACACACGCAAACACACGTGCACACACACACCCACCCCCACACACGTACGCACTTGCACACATCCCTTGTTTGATTGACAATGCCTGTCTTTGAGCATCGTAACCATGCAAAGTCACATAGCAACCTCCATGCAATTAGGTGAGCAAACAACCCTCCCTTATTGTCAAAACACAATAATGGTTAACCTTTGGTAATAGTAAACCAGGGGAAAGGGTTCTTGTCTGTCAAGGCTATATGTCAACAGGGTCCAGGTCAACAGAAAAAAGCTTTCCATCCCCCACAGCATTCCGTTGCAACATACGAACCCAATGAACCGCCGCTGAGATCATGGGTGCTGAAGACCCTCCCCATCATTTCCATCTTTCCATCTCCCTTCCCCCTACATCCCACCCCCACCTGTTTTCTATACGTTTTTTTTTTTCCTCGCACTCCCCTTCCCACTGTAGGCCCTTCAACTTGGCACGTTCAAGAATTCAATTGGAGACACCATGTTAAGGCAAAGCCTATGGAGCCTATAGTTTGCTGATGAAGTGGGTCAAAGTGCAACGCTTCAAATTGATCCCCTCTACCCTTGAAGTTACATGAGTGTGTAAATGACTTGTCGATACACTGCTGGAGCTTGTGTCCTCTTGTGACATGTGGGCCACTTTTGCTGAGAAACCAGAGGTTCCTGACGTGAGGGCCAGGCTATTAGGGAACCTACTTGTTTACAGTCATATCAAATATCACATTATTAATGTTACCCCACGATGCAATTTATGAGAAGTCTTCAACATTGTGTAAGAATTCAGCCACTTGGGAAGCAGAAGTATGCAGAAGTTCCTGTAAGGCCAAATGTGCGAGCAGGTGTGGTTAAAACAGGACACCACGACAGAAATCTGACCTGGCCGAGTGAAGGTAGACGCCTAAAGAGAGAAGTAAACTGTGAACTCTCT
The DNA here is from genome assembly GCA_030544235.1 of Lepturacanthus savala. Classification (NCBI taxonomy): domain Eukaryota; kingdom Metazoa; phylum Chordata; class Actinopteri; order Scombriformes; family Trichiuridae; genus Lepturacanthus; species Lepturacanthus savala. The sequence goes on from CM060467.1 coordinate 28,510,241, forward strand.
GTCTACTGTCGCTGCAGAGGCTGAGGAAACGTCTCACGTTTCACCTGGAAACCAGGACAGCCACAGAACAATAACACTCTGCTGCTGTGTCCTTTATGTGTCTTCTCCTCCTCCTTCACCCTGCTGTTTACTTTTTATCCTTTTATAAACTATTTTGACAAACTACATGAACATGTTTTACTGTTGATGTGAATGGTTGCATATGTGACTCACAGCATGGTAGGCCTAAATAATGGCACAAATGTACCATTACTAATAAAGTATTATTTTTTTCAATTTTGATTATTTAATTTGTAGCAGCCTTGTGTCTAATAACCACTTAGTTTATCAAAAATGTTTATTTATTTGCTTTTTTTAATGTTTTTACTAGATTTTTTTGTGTTTATTAATAAGTGAAATTATCTACAGCACTAACCTTCCAAGGGGAGATAGAAATTTGCTGCACGTTTACATATATATGTCTGTTAACATGTATTTTCCAGTTTCTATTAAAACTAATGAAATGATAGTAGTATAATGATTGATACTGATGGCTGACCCTCTTCTCTCCTTAACACACACACACATGACTATGAACATTATAAGCATCTAACGTCACTTCACAAACTCACAGCAATTAGGCAAATGACACTAAACATCAGTTGTGTGACGTTAATTATGACTTGCTGCTGCATTCTTATTAAATAAAGGTTAAATAAAGTAAAATAAACCCTCTCTGACTGTCAAACACATTCATTGTTAACCTTGTGCCTAATAATCACTTAGTTTATAAAAAAAAAAGTTTAATCTCTTCCTGCCAGTGCTCACAATGGATTGTGTAGTGGCATTGGTGGAAAAGCACTTTATAGCTTATTAAATGTCAAGAATTAAAATGAGCAGCACTTCAGGACATTATGTTAATACAGGGGCAGGTTTTGTTTGGACATAGGAAGACTGGAAGTCCTCTCCCCCATTTGAGCATTTTTTTGCATTCTGGGGAATTGTTATGCACCAATCAGTGCCTTTTTTTATGTAAATTCAAAAACCAGGTGACAAAACGTTTATCTAATATAAAGCAGTGAAGCTCTGACACTGTTGCTTTCAGATATTTATTCTCCTGTAGAGATACTTTTCCCGTATAATATTATCTTTATTTTTTTTCCAAAATAAAAGCCCTCCACTCCTTTCTTGTTTTAATAGATGGAGACAAATGCGCATGTTCTAAATATTAAGTGGGGAAATCTGCACCTATGTGATAATAATTGAACAATAAATCTACAGGCGGGTTGTGGTAACAAACATTGAGATCAATCCTTCAGACGCTGCGGAGTGGAGACATGTCCTCCTCGTCCTCCTGATGAGGGATCTTCATTCTTCACATGTCGGAGTGTTGCCCCGCTTCTAGATTTGTGAATGAAACCAGCGGACACGCCCCCTCCGCGAAGACGGAGCCAATGGCGTACGATAACGAGATAGCCACGCCCCCTCCGGGGAACGCCGAGCGACCAATGAGGAGCCGGTTTAAGAGATTCTCACTATTGCATAATCGTGGCTGGAGCGCTTCACGTTTATGCGCTCAGGTAATAAAACTACACAGAGAGAAGAGATGGAGCAGAGCGACCCGCAGGAGCAGTGGAGAAGAGGAAAACAAGGACATTATGATGAGTTCATGATGGAAACATTTATCACACTAACATACAACTATTATAAATAGGCTGGAGAGTAATAAAGGTTCTATTGTGAGTGTTAAAATAAATCTAGTTTATCAGTTTACAGCAAGGTTTTACAGTAAGGCTTACAAACATAAATCCAGACACCGAAATAATACACACAGACTAATAATTATTATTACTATTAAAGATCTTTATATGACCCCCCCCAAAAAAATAAATAAATAAATTAATTAAAAAAAAGCGAGGTGAGTTGTATAAACAAAAACTAAACATATTGATAATTTAAATCCAGTATAAATAATGTATCTCCTTTTTTCTGTTTTTATTGAGATGTCGATGTATTCACTGCCAACACAGCAGTTCCAGGATCGTGAAAGTATTTCATGTTATAAACAACGACGACAGAGTGAATTTTGTTTTTTAGGTGGATTTCCAGCCCCAGCCATGTCACATGGACAGGTCTCCCTCTAGTGTTCACCACAGATATTTGTTCAACATCCAAACTTTAAACACATCATTCATCTCGTTCGGCTTCATTCGAACCAGGGGGAAAAAACATAAAATATTTTCCTGCACAGAATGATGCAAGTTCATGAAATCTAAGAGAGAGACGCATGTTCTGAGTGAAATGTTAAATCCTGACAGATAAATGCTAAAAGAGCCAATTATCTGGACGGTGTTTCAGTGGAGGAATGGGAACAATTAAATATGAAAACTACAACAGACCACATGAACATTTAAAACATCTTGAATATAGTACTAGTTAACTCCTGATGCGTCTTTGAAGTAATATGAAAAGTTGTTTTGCACCAATAAAGGTTGTAAATGAATCTGTTACTCACTGTTTCAGGATGTTCGATCCGGTCTTTTTGTGCGTGGCAGCACATTGAAGAAAATCCATGTGATCATTAAAGACGCTTCGTGCGTTTATCTGTCTCTGGAGAATCCTCCGCATCTTTCTGCATGTTAACACCAACCCAGCATAAAACCAGCAGCCAGTCAGTCCGCCAGCCGAGGCTCCTTCTCCGTCTCTGTGGTCCAGAACGCCTCTCGCTGCTAGGACTCTCCTTACACCTGTTCATGGATCATATTAAACTACAGAGCAAAATATTATACATTTTTAATCGTTTATTCATTTAACCCATGTCCTTTATTTAAAAAAAACTTAGGGACATTAAAGGTCCCCATCATTACAGTGACATATTCAAGGAAGCAGTTAGTGATGTTTTGAGCTTTGTGAGCTGGTGCGTTAACCTGCTGGAAGTAGGCGACAGAAGGTTAGTGCAGCTCATACAGGACCAGACATGGTCAGCAACAACACTCAGGCAGGATACGTCATATAAACAATGCTCCATTGGGAGTAAGGAACCCACAGTGTGACAAGAACACATCGCCCTCCACCACTGGGGCAGCTGTAGGGTAGAGCAGTTGTCCACTGGTCGGTGGGTCGGTGGTTCGATTCCTGGCTCCTCTAGGCTTCATGTTGATGTGTCCTCAGGCAAGATACTAAACCTTGATTTACCCCCAATGACTGTTCCATCAGAGTATGAATGGTTAGTGTCCTGGTATCCTGATCTGTGTAATCAGAAATCAGTGTGTGATTGTACACTTTAAGTGGTTGAAATGACTAGAAAGGGGCTATACAACTGCTCCATTTACCATTAAACCACCATCACCAACCTGAACCACTGACACCCAGCAGGATAGATCCATGTTTCCATGTGATTTAGAACAAATTCTGACCTTTGCTTCAGATTGTTGAAGCAGAAATAGAGACTCGTCAAACCGAAAAAGATATTTACGATCTCTTAATGTCTAATTTTGGTGAATCCCTGCCAACTGTAGCATCAGTTTCCTGTTGTTCAAGATTCAATGTGTAGATGCTGTTGTCTGAGATGCTCTTCTATGGTTATTGGAGTTAATGTTTGATCAGCTTAAACCAGTCAGGTCATTCTTTTCTGCATTTCTTGCCCAGAGAACAGCCACTGACCATCTAAAGCTCAAACCTCAGAGCCCAACATCCTCATCAGTCTCACTCAGTAAAGGATGAACATCAACTTTCTATTCTGATTCCACTCAGCCATCGCTGGCTGAGCTCCGTACATTGTTAGCAGGTCATTGTTGACCTCACAGCCATTACTGGTTAAGGTAAAAGAACTGGAAGCTGTCTAGATCAATGTTTACCCTGTCATTCCTGAATACCTAATATCTAAATTTGACTGTGTCATGATCATTATTAGGTTTCATCTCTGAGCAGATTTGACTGTTGGCTCATTGAGACCTGTTTTTATTCCTGCTTGGTATGTGACTATTCTTCTGAGGAAAGTGTGAGGCTGTGAGTGTTTGGGGGCTCGAGCACCTTAGTTTCATTATGTGGATTTATTAAGCTGCTGAATAATAAATCCCTTGATGAAAATCTTCATGTAGCATCTAAAATGCCAAAACTCAATTACCACTGTGTTTGAAGATTCTCATCATCTAGGTCATGATTATCCAAACAGGATTTAATTGAGGAAAAACTGGAACAAAGTCCAGTTGCCCTCATTTCAACCATCTTTAGTTAATTACCACTAAATGATCCACTATAATAGACAGTTGTCTTTACTTCATTCACTGTTTAGCGATTAATATGTTTTTGCTCGCTGTCTTTGTCACTCCAGCTATCAGCTGTTCACGTCTATCCAATAGCACAGCGACACTCCTCCATTGTTAGCCTATCATCTTGATTCTGTCTTTTTAAACATGTTTCTCTCTCTTTAGTGCGTTCATGCTGTTGTTATGAGTCCGTCCACCTCCCAGTCACTGTCTAGTCTTCTCATCAGTTTCCGTCTCAGCAGAAGATTAAACTCTTCCTTTAGAGTCTAAGCACCAAAAACTGTCTTGACCAAGATTTAATGGCCACTACATTATCTGTTATAATAGACAATTCTCTTCACATTTGCTATTTATCCCCTGATTGAAATACAGTATCCTGTGAAAATGTAACATAAAACAGTATGTATGTATATACTGTTATACACTACTTTTCACATATTTGTACTTAAAATTGTTTAATGTAGAAGAAATATATGGTGTTAAACTATCATATACAGAATATAGAATCAAATTGTGTATATTTGTTTAATTTGAGACAATTCATTCATTGTTGGTTCTGTCTTGTGAAATATTGGATCTTTTGACTTCTTTCCTTCTTTCTTTCTTTCTTTCTTTCTTTTCTTTTTTATTCTTGCACATTGATCAACATCAGTGCATTAAGCATCAGTGTGAATGCACCAACTTTTACATTTAATTCAAATCAAACAATCTGCAAAGGGAAAGTTACTCACACATCCTAGACATGAAACCTGTGATGAGTGGAGCAAAGTTTATCTTGTTTTATTTCTAGAGTTCACTGGGGAAAAAGTTTGAAAACCACTGATATTAATTCTTTTCATTTGTTCATTATACTTGAGCCTTCTCTCACCAAATCACAAGACATTTTGTCCATTTACAGCACGTTCAGCAGGCCAGACTCTTTGTAGAGTCACATATTGTAATATCACCTCTATGATCTATGCATCCTGCATCACATTCATGCCACCATGCTGTGCATTAACCTCATTCTCTAAGCTTTGAAATCTCTCCCTCTTTTGGTCCCTCTTGCCCTCTGTTGTGTCACCCTCCTTTTTCAGCGATTAACACCAAATTAACTCTCACTCACTGGTCCCTGCCTCTCTCTCTCTCTCTCTCTCTCTCTCTCTGAACACTCTTTCTCTTTTCTTTCATACTTTCTCTCCCCTCTATCTGTGTTCTTGGGGTGTCCTGGATGCCAGGGGGTGTCCACATGTAACATCCACACTCTGGCTATTAAACAGAGCTGTGGCAGGTGGGATTCCTGACCCAGTCAATCTCCCCTCTCTCTCTCTCGCTCTCTCTCTTTCTCTCTCTCTCTATCCCCCACTCTACGTTCGCTTTTATTCATTTCTGTGTATGGGCAAGGATCGCTAACATGGAATCTTTGGGTCTGTTTATCCTTTCAACACTTCTGTGTTTCCAATGGACAGCTGCCCCTGCTCCTGGTAAGGTCTTAATTAACATAATAATCTGCATCATGTGAGGTTTTGTTTTGCTTTAAATAGTGTTGTAGATTGTGTGAGGTGCACTAGTGGATCAGTAGTAAAATCCAGAAATAACAACGGGATTTGAGTAGTATTTGAGGACCACACCAGAATCAGCTGCAGCAGTTGATTCAGATTAGAGACGAACACATCACACATTTCAGAGTTCAAGGAGATACAGTGGACACTTTTTGAGGGGAAAATTTCTTTCAGAATCACTGCACGCTTAAAGAATGAGAAGACATTTACAAGAGTAAATGAGTTTCTCTCTTCTATTTCTTTTTTTTTCAGATGAAATTACCTGGACCTACACTGGTAAGTTGACGTTTATTTTTTAAAGTAGGCAAAGGAAATTCAAACTGTCCCAAAGAATGCTAAAAAAGTAAGAAAAAAAGAACAATCTAGATACAGACAACTAGAAGTATGTCAGATGTATAATTTGGGGCCAGTCGATTACAAGCTTTATTGATCAGGAGCGAAATCTTAAGGTCAAGTGTAAATGTTATTGAAGTGGAGTCCTAAAATTGAATTTGATGGTCTTTGTCAAAGTCGGCTACAATTTGAATGAGCTGAACAGAAAATATTTAGAAAAGAGCGGTACTCGCGTCTGCTGATGACAAGTTTTCCTGAAACAGTCTGAATCTCTCTTTTTTTAATGCTTTTAGCATCTTTTAATGCACATGTTTGCACCGTGTCTCTAAATGGTGATTGTCATGAAATCTTTTGTGACTAGGACAGGATCTGTCTCTTTCCTCCCACCCCTTCTCCCTCTGTTTCCCCTCTCTGTCTGTATTAGTTACAGTTCAACAAGCTGGCATGAGCACAGCAGTCACACAGAGATGATGAAGGGGTGGAGGGCGAGAGAGAGGAAGAGTGCAAGGAAAAAGACTAAGAGAGAAAGGGAGAGAGAGAGAGAGAGAGAGAGAGAGAGGGAGAGATGGGACGGGATGAAGCAAAAGCATACCAAATCGTGCCCTGTATTGTTTCAGTGCACAATAACCTATGTGTTGATTGTGTCGCGGACCCACACTGGCTGCCTATGCTGTGGACAATGTCATTGTGGGAATGAATGGGGCACACACACTCTGCCTCTGCACGTATTTGGGAAAGCGATGTACAGTACATACATACAGAAACCACGTCGCAGGCTGTAGACGCTGTACCAGGGGCCAACTGGTATCTACACAAAAAGTCAGTGTAGGCTTTATTTCATATATAATGGCAGGTTTTATTGTGCAGTAACATGTGTGCAGGGTGTGTGATAGTTCAAGTCTTTGCACATCCATGCAGCACTTGAATGTGTGAGGGCGTGTCACGGGACCCCAGACACGGCGTCAAGAGGACATGGGAGCTGTTAGCTGAAGGTGAAAAGTCACTTTTAGAAGCGTTTTATCACTTGGATACAGACTTGTGCAGAGGTGGCGCTCTCACCATTAGAGATGTGGAGTCATTTTCCTCATTGGAGTGAATCGGTGTGCATGTGTGTCGCTTTGTTCCCCAACTGAATTCAGGAGAAAGGGGGTAGCATGCTAGGAGAGGTAGAGCGGCGCACAGGGTCAGAATATTCGGCCTCCAGTTGCCATGGAGACCTCCATGGCGACCAATAGCAGGGCCGCAGGACTCGGTGTTGAAGCTGAGTCGTGGTGCGGGGCTTTGCTGCCGAGGGTAGTGGTTGGGGGGCAGAGCAGATTAGAAGTGTGAGCTGGAGTCGACTGTGTTCTCTATAATGTAAGAGAAGTTGTGTTTGTGAACATTCATCACATTCAATTTATGATCCATTGTTTACAAAAACGGAACCAAACAACCTGCGTCGTGGGACTAATTCTGAATCAAATATTTCTGCCTCTCTTTCTTTATTGTCTTTTCAAAAACTACAACCCTGCATTTGGAATGAAATTTCATTGCATATAAATCTGCTTCATACAAACATGGTGGGATATTAGTGTTTTTGTGTGTGCAGTGTGCCAGTGGTGTGACTGTTTTCTAAAGAATTCCTCTCTTTGCAATTGAAATTCAGATTCTTTCAGTCACACATCACGCTCATTCTCTTTCAGACTCTTTATTCTAACTTTCTTTTATTATGCAATTGACCAGTCTCTTTCTACCCAGCGTGCCCCAGCCTCAGTCGCCCCCCACCTACTTTACTGTTTTTTTATTTTTTTTTTTTATTCGAGCTCCTCTGAATAAATCCAAATCAGATGGAAGTAATTTCCAAATTATATTAAACATAAAGTTTAGCAAGCATAATACAAGACACATTTAAGAGATGCTTTTCTTATATAAATCACATATTTACAGTAAGGTTAAAGGTTCAAATCCAATATGTTTATAGATTCATATTCAAATGTACAGAATATTGTGCACTGTTAGATCTTCTCATTTGTATGCAGATGTTTAGTTAAATGACATTTTTTCTATTTGTATTATTCATTTTTAATTTTCATTTTAATTAACTTTAATGATATTTGAGAACCAGATAAAACGTGTGATACGTGGTTAATTGTCTGCAATATAACCATAAAGATATACAAATATTTCTACATTTCTTCAGGACTCTTGGTTTTTATTATATATTTAGATTTACAATCTAAAAATCTTAAAACCAGATGGGATACAATAATGGTTTGGAGCGTTTACTGTGTTGAAAAAGCAAGTCATTTATTCAAAGAGACATTCGACCTGAGGCAAATATTACAGGAGGTTAGTTCCTACTAAATATATATTTATAGAACATTATACTTTATATTATGCTATCTCAGTGTCAGGATTATTTTTATGCAAAAAATGCTTAATGCAACATCAAAAACAAACATTTTTGTAACCAGCATTCATTTTAATGACCTGATTTTGCAGGTTTTCATAAAGCTAAACAACATTTTATTTTACTGTCAGTCTTGAAATTATTACGTATTATTAAATATTAATGTAATTTATTACAATTATATACAGTCATTCTGTGCTGAATAGAATCCTTCTATATGTTCTGATTGGTCCTAAACAGACAGTGTGTGAGTGTGTGTGAGTTTTCTGCATTTGTGGTTTGTTCCTATGTGCAGCACTGTCACATATGTTGTAAAACTGTGACTTCAAATCATCTTCCCTGCAATGTAAATCATTTTGTAGAGCTTGTTTTTGCTTTTTACACTTAGTTTGACGTACCAGGTTTTTAAGATGCTTTCACCCAGGCTCCTGTGCTGCTACTAGTAATATCATAGCTGACTATTAAAAGATCACCTTTTAATGTAAGTGGCAGGGGACAAAACATCCCATTTTGTCCAAAATTGCATATAAAGGTTTATTTGAAGCAGTGTTACCCTGTTAAGCTGTGGTTCTATAGTTTAGTATAGTACCAAAAAAGTGACTTTGGCACTAAAACTGTAACATTTAAAGATATCAACTTGATTTTATTCATTTGGAGTTGAAGCTTCATATTAGCTTCAGATACACTTTTTAATACATGGTCGCACATGAATTATATTGTAAATGCCTTATGAAGAGATTTCCTAATGGCCAAAATGAACAGGATGAATGACTATGGTGAAAAATAATTGTTTTAATATTCATTTAGGCAACTGACTGTTTGTTTGCAAAGCCCTCCTTAGAATTCTCCACAATAACACTCAAATCTGAACACACAAAGGAATAAATGTCCTCCGTAAAAAGGCTGATCAACGGAGGCTTTTCCCCGGATCTCTGGACTCTGATTGGCTGAGAACGTTGTTTCTGTCTTTCCTCTGTTGAAGGCCTGGTGGGTCAGTCCGAGTGGCCGCAGCATTTCCCCGACTGCGGCGGCACTTCTCAGTCCCCGGTTGACGTGGTAACCACCCAGACTAAATATGACCCCGGTTTGCTTCCTGTGACCCCGCTGGGCTACAGTCAGCATGGCAACAAGCCCTTTACTATGTACAACAACGGACACACAGGTAACTATGGCAGCCAGCCAATCTCCAGCTCCCAATAAGGTATCCTAGCAGCTTTATGGTCTGTCTGTTCATAGTGCAGCACTCCAGTTGTAACCTGGCAGCAAACTCATGGAAAAACCTTTTATTGGCTATTTTAAAAACAAGTGTTGAGTTGCATCCAGGGGTGATTTTAGCATCTGATCTTTAGGGATGCTCAGCACCCAGTGCCCACAGAGGAACATTATTTTTCAGTAAATGAGGCAAACTAGTACATTTTTAAATGTCGGAGCTGTATTTGTTTGCTTTGAGTTGTGTTTTCCCCAACAACATTCAATTTTGACCCCTTCATTTCAAAAGGCTGTGGCTTGACACGAGTAACAGAGACAAGCCTGAGACAAATATTGAGGATGACTCAAAGTTCATTATGCCCAATAGCAGTCAAGCAATGTTTACCAGCTTACAAAGTTACAGATAGCACTACACCACTGCTTTTTGTTGTGTCCAGTGTCCACTATGTTGTAAATTCATACCTTCTCATCTCATGAATATTCATTTCATCTGCTGGGTGCTGCCTCGCAGATCCAGAAATTATTAGCAGCAAAAAGCAGAACCCTACACAACTCTAGCGGCAAGCAATCACGTGAATGTGTCAACCAATCAGAAGAAGAGATGTAGCTGGTCACAAGCCTTGTTTTGAAGCACGGTTGCCAGACTCACAGGGTTGCCAGATTGGTTGGGAGTATTGTGCAGGTGCAGAGCGACGTAACTGCACAGTTGCACTAATTTTAACTATATTATGTGAAAAACTAATTTAAATTTTTCGCATAATATTTTTAAAATGAGCTGAGTTTGGGGGTGCCGAGCTATATCACGGTGGTGTGAAGCACCCCTAAACATAGACTAAACTCACCCCTGGTTGCATCATCATACAGGATTGATACTTAGTGTTTATTCACTAGTGATTGTTTCCATGTCTAGTTAACCTGAAGAAAATAAATCATCTTATTTTGTTTCATCCTCCTCTCCAATCAGCGGTGATTGAACTACCAGAGTGGATGGGACTGGGTGGGCTGCCCTGGCTCTTTACAGCCGTACAAATGCACCTCCACTGGGGCAGCGGCGGGCCGAGCCAGGGGGGAGGTGAACACACCATCAACGGACAGAGTGCAGACGCAGAGGTATGTTCAAACACGGCCAACTGGACCGGAAAAGAAATCACCCTCACAGCTGAGCTGAGTCACGACCAGAGGCGGTCAAGGGCCAAATAATGTGATAATAGTGTGCAGAGTTCACCACTGATTCAACAATTCTGATATGTTTTGACAGAAAAAAACTCTTTAATTTATTTACAATTTCAAATATCCCCAAACAAATCTTTCATCCAGAGATATCTACATCCTGGTCATTGGTTCGTAGAAGAGGAAGTATTAAAAACACAAAGTGGAAAAAAAAACAAAAAAACAAAAACTTATTAGTTCAGGTTCATGGCACAGCATGAAACACTGACTCCAGACGACATACCAATGAACATACAAAACACATTCCCACTAATCCCAGAACAAGAAAGGGGAAGTAAAATGTGAAGTCAGGATGGCAATAATCCTCTTACATAAACACGTTTACATGAACCTTCTTACTTTTTGAGATAAGTGAGATGTAATTGAGCCTAATTGTAATTATTGTGAAAACAATAATATTAAGGGCGACACGGTGGCGCAGGGGTTAGCGCTGTTGCCTCACAGCAAGAAGGTCGCAGGTTCAAGACCTCCTTGGTCCAGGGTCTGGGACCTTTCTGTGTGGAGTTTGCATGTTGTCTGCGTGGGTTTTCACCGGGTACTCCGGCTTCCTCCCACAGTCCAAAAACATGCTCAGGTTAATTGGCAACTCTAAATTGCCCATAGGTGTGAGTGTGTGAGTGAATGGTGTGTGTGCCCCACGATTGCCTGGCGACCATCTGGGGTGTATCCCTGCCTCTCGCCGTAACGTGCTGGGATAGGCTCCAGCAGACCCCTGCGACCCTAATGAGGAATAAGCAGGTATAGAAAATGACTGACTGACTGACTGATAATAATATTATGTAATTGAATAAATATACTTACGTAACACAAATATATTGTAATATATTATTCCACAGGTTAAAATAGTCCTCAAAAATTGCACTATTCTGTCCCTTCTGATTAATGTTTGCTAAAAACTACCTTGCTGAGATGCTTGAAAAAAATACTTAAAAAAAAAAAAAGAAAAATTTCACACGCTATAAAATAATTCTTTTGATTTCATGTAGTATCAATCAGGACTCCATGGACAGAGAAGGGCAGTTGCAAAGTAGAATGAGAGTTAAACACATTGTTGGCACCACAAATACAGTGATACCAGGTAACCAAAATTTCAAACTGTTGATATAACTTTACTTGATAAGTAACATGTGATTTGATTAGTTTGTGGTTTCTATGGTAATTTGATTAGATTATGGTTTCTATGGTGATTTGATTAGTTTATGGTTTCTATGGTGGGTGAGACAACACTTCAAATCTAGACTGAACCAGAAACGTACATGTTAATAAATGTAACTAAACTATTATAAGGATGATTAATCTATTAAACAATAAACAATAAAAACATAAAAACTATGCATGATATCTTTCTTAATGGCATCCATCAGAAATAATGCTGTTAGTTTGATATATTAACATATTTTTTGGAAAAGAGATGTTTACCTTTGTGACCCAATTTATCTTAAGCTAAAATGGTTTTAGCTAAAATGGGCCTAACCCTCTGTGTCACTCACAAATACAAAAATGTATATGACGTGGTTCAACTAAACATGGACAGTATGTTGACTGTCATGTGAAATTAGTGCAACTCAAAGTAGTCACTACTTTTGCTGTGTTTGTGTAACTTAGCTTGTTACATATGACTGGGTGCTAGCTTTTGTGTAGTGCTAGCTTAGCTTGTATACATAGGTGTGTTAGCATGTGTGTACAACACATAAATGATCTGTTCTTGTTGAACATTTGAATTGATGATGAATTAGTTTTGTCATTTGACTGGCCCATTGGACCTGAAACTGTTGTGGATGTTTCAAGATTATAGGGACTAAATCATTATTTTTATCACATAATTTCAACACAAAATGATCAAAAACAGCCATTATTAATAATAAATATACATGGAAAAGACATATTTGGTATTGTGTTATTGTCCCAACCGATTTACCAAAAAGTGATATCAAAACTGATATCAACCGATATCTTGTTAAGGACATCACAACTTCAAATAAAAACCCAGGAAAAGTGTCAAACATGTGACCTTTAAGGAAGTTTGAGTCTCCTTCTTCTTCTTTATACGCTGCACTTCCTCCTTACTGATCTTCTCTTCTGTCACTAATTACTTCTTTCACTACACTCGTTCTCTCACTGTCTCTCTTTCACACACAATCTGTCGTAGCTTGAGTTCCTGTTCTGGTTCACTGTGGAATAAGGATGGATCACTGCGCTCACGTCCTGTAGAACAGGCTGAGCAAACGTAAAAGAGTAAGTGAGTGAATGGCCTTCGGAGGGGGAGAGGGTCTGGGACAGTACAGGAGAAGTAGACGAGCTAGAATAGAGGGAGGTGTTAGATCGCCTCAGTCCCCGTCCATCTGTCACCAGACAGTCGTGCCAAATCGTTTCTTTAAGGGTACATGGAGTTGAATAAATGATAAGAAAAAAAAGAAACAAAAGACAAGGAGAAATAGTAGTAAAAAGCGCAACCTGATATGCATGAGTGGTCTTATTTCATACAGTAATGAGACAATTAAGCGCTTTCTCATCCACATTACTCTGCCCTTTTTATTCTTCCTCGGACTGAGACAGCACGCAACAGCCTCCTCCTCCACATCTCAGCCTGTTTGTCTCTCTTTTTATTTTAACCCTGTGTATTACCACTAAATGGACAAATCAATCCATACTCTTTTTTGCTTTTTTTGTGTGGTTTCTGTGCTTTTCTGTTTTTTCTTAAAAAAATATATAATAGACTTTTATAAGCAGTTTGCTTCTGCCTTTTTGTGTGAAATATCAATGCTATACACAATGTTTTACTGGTGCTGTGCTGCTTTGTGTTTTTGTGTTGTCCTGATTGAATAAACTTTATTCATTCATCATTCACTCTTCCTCTGTCCAGCTACATGTGGTGCACTACAACTCTGAACTCTACCCCAACATGTCTGCAGCGATGACGCAGAGAGACGGCCTGGCTGTTCTAGGAATTCTAATTTTGGTAATAAAATGAGCATTTTATACAGAAGGAATACACATTAAATAAAAAAAATAGTGTTAATAATCGTGTTTAATGGATTTTGATCCCTGTAACGAGCATTTGAAGGTCAATGTTTTGCGTTTCCAGGCCGGGGAGGAGACCAACGAGGCCTTTAATAACATTCTCAACTATCTGAGCCGTATCAGACACGCAGGTGAGTCTATGGGAAATATGTAAAAACACATTTTTATTTGACTTATGGTCCTGTTTAATTTAGAATTGAGTGTTTTATGAGAGTTTGAAGTCTGTTGTGATCCTCTTGGATTTAGCTGTTTGCATTTTTCATTCACTGAATCCAACATACATTTTATTATTTTTCCAGTTCATTAAAAAGGACTAAAAAAGGAAACACACAAAAAGGAAAGCAGTTGAATTAAAAATACACATTGAACAATAATTAGAAATTAGATTTAGATTACAGACAACTTTATTGATCTTTTGGGAGGTTCCTCAGGGAAATTGAAGCTCCAACACGTCACATACGGCACTGTTATAAAACTATAGACACACACAGAAAATAAAATGAATAATAAATAGGAAAAAATAAATGTAAATACCTACACACACCTTTGTTATTGCTTGATGGTTAATGTAAAAGTGCAGCACATGGTATGAGGTAGGTGAGTAGGTTATTGCACATGGAATTATTGGAAAAATAGAAATTACACATGGTTCCTATTCTCTATACATTATTATATTCATTAATATGAATTATACAAACATCTAAATACGAATATATTAAGAATATAATAGAAATATAATAAATATAAGCTATAGGTTAAGATATTGAATAGAAAGTGTATTTCCCACAGTGTGCTGCTACCACCACCTCTATCTACACCCACATTATTATATTTCCTCCTACTTTCATCCGCTGGTAGACCAGAGAGCATCCATTCCAGCCTTTGATGTCCAGTCCCTGCTCCCTAAGAATCTGAAACACTACTATCGCTATAACGGCTCCCTGACGACGCCGCCCTGCTACCAGAGCGTGATCTGGACTCTGTTCCACGAGAGGGTTCAGATCTCCAAGGCACAGGTGAGATTAAAACACTGGAACACAGCAGATCCAAAAGCATTTGTAGTTGCTACAACTTTGAAGCGTTCACATGTTTAATCTTACTGGAGTTGAGGGGGTTTAAAGTAAATCATTACCTAACTGCAGCGGAGCATGAAATACATTAATGTGCAAAGCTGTCCATCAATGTCCGGCTGGAAGTTGTAGATTTTTTTTTCACAAAAAATTCCTGTATCAGAAAATCTCATAAGCCGCATGAAAGTCTTTCTGCTTGTTTATACGACATTATGGGCTAGATTTACTGGATTATGCTGGTAAGTGAAATGATTTGCAATTCTATTTATAATTAATAATTACATTTAACAACCATGTGGTTGTTAAATTTAATTATAGGGCCTACTCTGTTGCAGCCCCTCATTATGTGATAAGGAGTGTCCCATTCTCTCACATCGCTGTCAATTCAATTATAGAAATTTGCTTCAAGGGAATTTAAAATCTGTCCAAGACCCCCCCAACCCCAGGCCCTCAAGTGAGCTCAGTTTATATTATAGTAATATGAGAACAACTGATATTTAAATTATTACTTATTCTCACCACAATCAATGAGAGCTTGTTAAGACGACTTATAGACATGTGGTCACTGAATGAGATTCTGCTGCACTTCAGCTACTGATAAACTCTAATGTCAGTCGACATCTGTAACCATACTTCACATCCTTCTGCTCTTCTTCCTTCTCCTCCAGCTGCTGAAGATGGAGACGATTCTTTACTCCAGCAAAGCTGAAGAACCAGACAGGATGCTGCTGCAGGACAACTACCGCGCTACGCAGCCGCTCAACCACCGGCTCGTCTTCTCCTCCTTTGATGCAGGTGGGTTGACAGAAGCGGCATCAAAAAATGACATCTACTCACTCTGAGAAACCTGGGTGAAATATAATTAATAGGGTGATACCAGGTAAAATGGACCATTTAACCCATTAAAGCCTATAAGTCTTTATGACTGACTTTATGAATGTCATTTATATATATACATAAACATATACTCCCTCCCTCCTAGAAAGAGTCATTTTTTAAAAATAATATGATAATGATATCACTTTCAACCCGACATATATATATCTATTTAATCATTCAAGTCTTTAGAATAATACCCTGAAAAATAATTTTGTACATGGGATTAATAGGTTTTTGTTTATGGGCAGATTTGTCCAGCCATAACAGCCATTAAAATGATATTTTCTGCAAAGAAAAAAGGACACAGTGAAAAAAAGATATATATCCAGATTGTTAGTGGCTGAACTGATATAATTAATTGCATGAAATCTTTGATTGGGCTTAAATGGGTTATGTATAAAATGACAGTCATGGGCTTAAATGGGTTAAGGTTCGGTGGTCCCAGTCCCTCTGGAAATTAGAGCCAATGACTGAGGATTGCAAACTGTTGCATGAATGTGCTTGATAAGTAACAGGTGATTTTATTAGTTTATGGTTTCTATGATGATTTGATTAGTTTATGGTTTCTATGGTGATTTGATTAGTTTATGGTTTCTATGGTGGTGAAACTATACTTCAAATCTAGACTGAACCAGAAAAGTGCCTGCTAAGTAGCCTGGCGTGACTAATCTAACTAAACTATTATAGGGTGAGAAATCTAATAAATATGCACATAAAAAGCTATGCATGATATCTGTCTTGATGGCATCCACCAGAAATAATGCTGTTATAGTTTGGTATATTAACGTTTTTTTTTTTGAAAAGTGATGTTTATCTTGGTGGCCTAATATACCTTAACCCCCTAAACTAAAATGGGCCACATGATTTCAGCTAAAATGGGCCACAAACACATGTGTATGACATTTAGTTCAACTAAAAATGAACAGTATGTTGATTGTCATGTGAAATTATTCAACTCAAAGCAATTCACTACTTTTACTGTTTGTGTAACTTAGCTTGTTACATATAACTGGGTGCTAGCTTTTGTGTAGTGTTAGCTTAGCTTGTATACATAGGTGTGTTAGCCTGATCTGTTCTTGTTTGAATAGCAGCAATATGTGTTTGTTTAATGCATTTTAAAAGTTCTGTGGTTCTAAGCAACACTAAAACTGATGATAAATTGATTTTCAATTTGAATTTCCCTTTGTCATTTGTGTGGCCCATTTTACCTGATGAGATGGCCCATTTTACCTGATGAGATGGCCCATTTTACCTGATGAGATGGCCCATTTTACCCAAAACCACTCATGAAAGAAAAATTGGAACAGCGTATCTTTCAAGATTGGTAGAGCCTAAATAATTATATTTTATCACATAATTCCAACACAAAATGACCATTAACAGTCTGACCTGTCAGATTGCAGAAATCTGACAGGTGTGATACATCACAGACAAATTTGTGTCCTACCAGCACTTGTACAGTCGACCAGTGACTGTAACACCATGACAATTCTCATACTGAACCACAGTAACAAGCCAGTGACCACGCAGACCAGAGCAATTAGCACAATCCATACAGAGAGTGAAAAGTGGAATGCAGAGAAAAATGCAAGACTATGAGGGATTACAGGTGACTTTGTCTGTGGGAAAAGAGCCTTACAGAGAATAAAAACAGAAAACACAAGGGGAAGGGCCCGGTAAGCACGGGAAGCAGAGTTTCTGTTTGTTTGTGCGCTGATTAGAGACAAGGATTATGCAAAAAGCTCAACACTGACTCCATTGTTGTCACGTGAGTCTAACCCGAGGAAAAGGGGAGAGGAAAACGAAGTGAAAGAGGGAGACAGAGTGGTAGACAAAGACAAAGGAGAAAGAATTTGTGTAAATGCTCATTGTGGTGAGTGACTGAACTGGAAGACCTGTTATATCAGCGATGTTGTCAGAGGCAGCGACACTGACTCAACATATCATTTTCAAACAGCTGAACAGCAGATTCTGACGAGATAATCATGTGAAGCAATTTAACATAAGATGTGTGTTTTTTTTAAGTATTTATTTGATTATTTGTGTTGCAGAATCATGGAAGGACCTCTCTTCTGGTGAGTCCTGCATAGTTTTTACTTGCATGTTTGATCACATTATTGCTTTAAATCATTTAACAAGTCATTTCTTTGGCCCTCAGGTGAAGTCACTGCCATAGTGATAGGAGTGATGTGTGGCTGTGTCGGCCTGGCAGTCATCGTTCGATTCATCGTGAAGACAATACGGTAAAGAGCTTTGACCATGTTTCTCATTCATTTCAGTGGCCTGTTTGTAATCTGTTGTATTCTGACTCTCTGCTGCAGAGACTCTGCTGCTGTCCTGGTTTAACTTTCTGATCTGCAGGAAGTGTGAAAAAAAATCTTTGGCTCACTCTCTATCTTCTATCTCTTGGCAGATTTTTTACACTCCTCCAACATGAATCAGTTGCGGTAAACAGGTGGAGAACCTGCTCTCATTACTGACAAGGACATGCTGCTTGCACTGACTTGTGTTGTTTGTGAATTCCTTTTGTGCTCGACAGACGTCCTGAAGCGCTGGTTTTGGACCAGTGTTGCAAAAAAAAAAGAAAAAGAAATCATGTTGAAGAAACATGAAAAAAATGATATACATTTATTTTTTAAAAAAGAAAAATTAGAGCCCAACCCATACATAATATGTTCACTTTATTTGGGATTTTCACAGATATGCTGCAATACGATTATTTATCAGCCAATAGATTACAGCAGGGATGTTAACATCATCCTGGTCCAGAGTCCAAGAAGCTGAATTTTGGATTATTGCAGGAAATAAGATCTGGACCAAACAAACGTTTATGATACTTGCACATTTTGTTCAGAAAGATATTCTCTAAAATGAGCTCCACTTTAATGATTTTTGAAATAAAAAGTGAAGTAAAAAGCTAATGTTAGGCTTAAGTTATCTACACTGCAGTTGCATTCAGTGGCTGACTTTAATGTTCCTGACAACCTTTATAGTCTCATTTAATGACGAATATTATGTTTTAAATTAAACCTAAAAAAATAATAATAATTAGACTTCAAAATGAGGGAATTGGAAATGCTAACTGTTGTCTGGGTTTAAGGATTCATCCCTGCAGAACTACTTATCTAGAAAGTTTATCCTTCAGAGCAGTGACAATAATTTTTGGAAAAAAAAATAGTTTATTCTCTTGTTCACATCTCATTTTGGGAAGTTAGTCACAGTAGGCAAAACTATGTCAAACCAAATGTAAACCATGCTTATCAGAAACTATTTCATCGAATACTTTCTCAACTACTGTTTAACCACTATAACACAGGGACACAAATTAGAAACAACTCTATTCAAAATCATTTTGCCAGAGTCTCCTTGTTCTACAGGCCTATTCAATCTTTAAATTTAAATTTCTTCACCATGAATGAATGAATTAATCTTCTATTCACAAAAAAACGCAATAAATTCATACTTCCAGGTCAGAGAACTTCTTCAACCGTCAACAGGGAACAATTTAATTTACCATGTGACCACAACATATTTCTATCTTCTTAAATAAAAATACCAATAAATGTATAATCGTCTTTGTAGGATTTCACCAGGAAACTTTACACCCTAAGATCAGCGCTGAGGACAGTAATCCAATCCATTGTCTTTAATAACACTGCTTTACCCCCTAATATTCTGGTTATTTTTTCCAGTTATTGTAAAGAAACAGGTGTGTCCCACCAGATGTTTTTTTTTTTTTTTTATCTACTACTCAAACATACTACTCAAAGGCTGATTCAACCTTTCCAATGCTTTGATTGGGGTTCCCAAAGTTTTTGTGTATGCATCTTTGAGACTTGTTTCTCAAGCACAAAAAAATGTTCTTAGATTTTTATAGTTGGATATCTCCTGTAGATCTGAATTCAAGTAATTCCTGCAATCTTCACTCACTGTTAAATTTTTCGGGACTCCAGACTTTGGGAACCACTGTCTTTCATAATGTCAATCAACCCTCCGTGTAATTATTTTAAAATGTCATTTCCGATCCGTCCGTGGACTGAAAGCGGACGAGAGGTTACATGTTGTCTCTTTGAAATGTTGGATCTGTGTTTTTCTCATTGAGTCGTGTGCTTCTGTCTTTCCATCTTGTGACAGCTCTACCTCTAGCTGGGACGTCCTCCCCAGTAACTGGCCTGCTCCTATGCCAAGGTTAAAAAAAACAACAAAAAAAACATTCAAAGTGATGACCTTTGACCTCAAAGCCCTTAACTTCAACTTCTCAGACGTAGACTGCTGAACACATCACTTTGCTTTAACCACCCATTCACTATGGCTTATCCTCTTAGGCTAGACCCTAACCCCTCTGGTAGAGTATTAGTGCTTAAAGGAATTCCACAGGGAACAAAAACAGTATTACACCTGTTTACATTGGAAATTAAAAGTGTGGCCTGAAAATACCATCTCAATTTACATAAAAGTCTATATTTACTGTCAACTGATGGAAATTGATATTTGAAGACAGAGTTTATCAGCTATAACAGCCTGTAAGTCCAGAAAATGATAT
Source organism: Lepturacanthus savala (assembly GCA_030544235.1). Taxonomy (NCBI): domain Eukaryota; kingdom Metazoa; phylum Chordata; class Actinopteri; order Scombriformes; family Trichiuridae; genus Lepturacanthus; species Lepturacanthus savala. Next base: position 28,530,703 of record CM060467.1, read on the forward strand.
AATTTTACTGTAATGCAGCCTTTAAAAATAACTTATGGCATATCACAGTATTACTATCTCCATAATCTAAGACGTTATCTATTATGTTATGTAGTCCATCTTACATGCAACCACTGAGCACAAATGAAAAAATAGTTGCAAACATGTATTCAAAATGCTTGCAAAACATGAAAAACAACTTTAAGCTATGTTGTAAATGTGGCTGTAGAAATGCTTCTGGGGACAGAGACGTTTTTTTTTTTTTTTTTCAACAGCAGACAGTTTGACACAGTAAGAAAAGCACAGGTGTTACTAATAACACACACAATGGCTCTGTTCTATTCAAGTGGCTCAGTGGGTCATGAGAGGGAACAAACGAGCACAACACATCGAGCACAAAACCAGGACCCTGAGACGGAAGCAGCCAAACGGAATTACCATGGTCTGAAATGGATTCTGTGCACAAAGTCTGAAGCACAACTCAGACGTGGTGCATGTTAACACGTCTTCTCTCTAGTTTAACCTGCCAGATTATACTCATTTATGCACATTTAACCCTCTATTGCATGAAATATTACTTACACATGGTAATGTTGAATGTTTTTAGGACTTAAAATGGCCTAAATAATAGATATAGTTAAGAAATATAAGAAAAGTCTCATGATAGGGTTAGGCCCATTTTAGCTCAATCCATGTGCCCCTTTTAGTTTAAGGGGTTAAGGTATATTGGGCCACCAAGATAAACATAATTTTTCCAAAAACATATATATAATTAACAACAATTAATATATCAAACTCAGCATTATTTCAGATGGAAGCCATCAAGCATTTTTAATGTGCATATTATCATCCTTATAATAGTTTAGTTAGATTTATCGTGCCAGGCTACTTACCATGAACATCTCTGGTTCAGTCTAGATTTGAAGTATTGTTTCACCCACCATAGAAACCATAAACTAATCAAATCACCTGTTACTAGTCAAGACAGTTATGTCAATAGTTTGAAGGCTTTTAAATGAAATTAACTATGGCCATACCTAATAGATAAGATCACACACACACTGTACGCATTAAGACACACACATGCTAACTGCTGACACAAGGTGGAGGAAAAAGTAAAAGTGGACAACAATCATTGACTCGGGGCAAAGAGGAAAGGCAAATGGGAGAATAAAAGAATGAGTGCAGAGTGAAAGGCAGTGGAAGGGTGGAGGGGCAGAACGGGAGGATGCAAGAAGAAGGAGGGGGTGATAATAAAAAACAGGGCTGCACTTTTATTGAACTTTTTTTTTCAGAAAAACAAACACAAATAAGGTGAAAAAAGCAGTTAAAAGTATGGGAACCAGTGGCTGTGTTTCTTCTCAGCTTTCCCTCATTCCTCTCTTCTCCCCATGCTTCACACCACCTCTCCTCTCCTCCACTTCACTTTCTTTACATATTTGAACTCGTTCTTCTTCCCAATCCTTTCCCTGTTCTGTTGTCATCAGTCTTCCTGTGTAGTGTAAAGCGGTTCAGCATCATCCAGCTCTATACGATGCTGTTTTACAGTGCTGCTGTGACGTATCACCTTGGAGGGGCCTACTGGATCGTTAACCCTCTATTGCATGAAATATTACTTAGACATGGTAAAAAAATTTTTGAATGTTTTATTACTTAAAATGGCCTAAATACAGTAATAGATATAGTTAATAAATATAAGAAAAGTCTCATGATAGTTTCATGCTATGTAAGTCAGTGGGACTTTAGGTTGTATACATTACAAAATTTCCATATTGGCCATATGGCATCAAATCTATTTTAGCATATTAGAAAAAATAATAATTAAAATTAAATCTAATTCAAGTTAATTTTTTTATTTGATGAAAATTTTCCCAAATTCTTAATAAAAGACAACCTTTATTTGTGAGACAATGATGTTCACATATCAAATGTCCATGAGCAAAGAGGATATCCTGGTCATGTGACCTCATAAATTGTATGTCCTTCAAAATAAAAGCCCCCCTTCCACGCCTAACTGTAAAAACATAGATTTAATATCGGACCTTTTTGAAAAATTAAGATAAAGAAATTGTTGCCATATGGCCATATATAACATTATGCAATAGAGGGTTAACTCCTGTTGTCACTCAGCGGTTCACAGTGTCATCATTTGACTTATTTCACTTATTAATGTTTAAATAATTGTATGTTGTCAAATTAATATCATTTAGAGTTACACCACATTCATCTTTTAGTGAACTGGAATCCACACACACACACACCCTTCCTTGTATTCTTTAACAAATAGAGCCCTCTGCTGGATAATATACCGAGCTACACTACAACTAGGAAGCATCTTCGCAGCTTAAGGGATGACTCAGTAGGAATGACTCTTCCCATCTGATGTTTCAGGATGAAGCAACCGGAGAAAGTGAAAGAGAAAAAACAAGACGTGGCTCTCAACTCCACCTCTGAAGCAGAAAAGAAAGAAGATCCGTCGCTGTCTCCTCAGATTGAGCCTGAGCTCACTGCACAGTCCACATCAGTCCAATAGCTCCAGTAGCACCGTCGTCTCCACTCTCTGTTATTGATCTTATCACTCATGCATGTCTCCTTATGGGACTGAAAGAAAACATGTTTTCACTCGTCAGCCACGGAAGAAGCAGAATAATTTTTAGGAAACCGAGGTGAGGGGAAATAACCTGGATGCAGGGATCTGCTGCTTGTTTTCCTTCCATGATGTTGGCCGTCTTGGTGCCAGACATTTTCCTCAGTTTGCACATGAAGCCCTTGGTGTAAATATGTCCCTTTGCTGACTCTTGAGTTTGTACATTTGAAATTCCTGGGATGCACGAATGATTCATGTAAATACTTTGTACAATATATTTTGCTGTGTTTTTTTTGTTTTTTGTTTTTGTTGGTTCATCCTGCCTTGAAGCACAAGCACACTGCACTGAATAAAACCTAATAGACATTTATTTCTGTGATCATATCCAATGAATTATTAGTTCCTTGTGCCCCAGGACTTGAGATATTGAAACAAAGTGGTCAATATAGCATGAAAACAGAGGACGTGCTATCAGATAAGTTTAATTTTACTGGTTTAAAGGGATTTGTAGCACGTGTATATAAGTGATTGTATATACTGATATACTGTTCAAATATAAAGGCTCTGTACTGAAACACATTATGTCTTAAATGGAGGATCTATATTTATGTACATGTTAGATTTATTGAAGAGAAGGTGCTATATGTTTCTGTGTCATCTCTGTTTGAATATCAATGTACATTTGGACATGGGCACCACATTAAAACACACCAACCTCACCTGCTCTAGTTTTCTTCTTTATGTGAGTTCCAACATCTGTATGAGCAGGGCTATGACAACAACAAGATTTTTCACAAGCCCTTGGAAAATGGAAGGCAGTGAAGATAACTGAACAATGAATATTGTAATTATATTACATGCCATGCACATAAAGCACTCATGAAACTTTTACAAGCAAAAGAAAGACTTTTTTTGCAGTAATGTGGTTACAGCCCTGATGGACATGCACTGTTCCAGACAGATGAATCAAGTACAAGCTTTAATCACGTGAATATTTCAATAAACACATCTGTCTCCTTCACGAGCCTACACCTGTAATCAACACACACTATGTCACATGTGCAGTAGACACTTACAGAGAATGTGTGCTGATACGATAATGATGCATGTAGCACATCATGCTTGTTGGTGGCCAGACAAACCAGTCATAGACAACTTTATATGTCAGTTAAAGACCTTACTGGTCATGTCATGTGTTGATCTTTAAGCCTGATCCTCATGGCCTTCCTTTTTTCAGATTTGTTCATCATTTTGGCTGTATTACAGCTTTTGTCCTGAACTTTTGCAGAAACACACCCTTTTGGCACCTTTGGGACAAAAATATTGCAGAAATGAATTGCTATAAAATCATTGTACATCGATAGAACAACTTCTTTCTGGCTAAAAACTACTAAACATTAAATCATTTTCAGGATTTCAACTCTTTAACTGCCAGTTTATTTAAATGATTGCATTATTTTTTGCAAAAAAATGGATTCATGGTGATTAAAGCCCTGGATATGTCAAAGATTAACATTGATTGCATTTGATTGCATTACTATTTGTTATGTAGGGGTGCGTGTGTGTGCAAGATTTGGCCTTTTTCACACCTGAAATGATCAGTGCATGCACACACACAATACTTGTACTAATACTCCTGTGGCCTACTGGTAGTCACGTTGGTCTTTTATATAACAGGAATAAATAGAAGAATCAGCCTACAATGGGTTAATGGTTGAATTTGGTCAACAGTAAAAATGTCAAATATCACTAATTATTGGTTTATACTGTAATGGTTGTGAGATTAAAAACTATTATTATGGAAGTCAATGGGAATTAATCTTTGACGTATCCAAGGCTCTAATCACCACCAAAGTCACATCCTCCTACCATTTATTATATGGAATATAATCCATTTTTTGTGTTTTTGTTAGAAAAAAAAATAATGAAATAATTCAAATAGATAAACTGGCATTTAAAGGGTTAAAATCCTGAAAATTATTGTTTGGTAGTTTTGAGCAGGAAAGAAGTTGTTTAAGAGATTTATGAAAAAAGCATAAAAGATATTGAGGTATGGTGATTTTACAGTATTTTGTTTGCCAAAGGGTGAACTAGGTGTTAAACTAGGCAGTATGTGCATCCTGTGTGTAAGATTTATTGGCATCTAGCTTAACAGACTTTGTACACTTTAAATCCTGTATAACCCTGTGTACATAGGAATTGTTGTGTTTTTGTTACCTTGGAATGAGCCTATATATTAACATAGGGAGCATAGGGGACACAGGTTCTGTTCCACAGAGCTCATCATGTCGCTACTGAAGCCCAGAATGGACCAAGAGCTCTAGAGACGCCTTTACATGCCACATGCTTGGAAAGGGAGAGCAGATTGCAACTAATCTATTCAGTTAGTTGCAATTTGCAACTTCACTGCTAGATGCCACTATATCTCTCTCCTCTCTTACACTTTCCCTTTAAAACATCGTCATTAAATTAATCTACAGTTAATAAATAAATGTGTGAAAACCTCATGTCACATCACATAACAGAAAAGACAATATGTCTGAATAAGCATTCTCATAGATAATGTTAAAAAATGTAACATTATTTGCATTATTTATTTTCTAAATACAGATGTCAAATCACTATATAGAACAGACACGGTTTATTTATTTATTTTATTTAAATATACAATTTGATGTGAGATAGTTTTTTCCTTTAAAGTGGTGTAATATTTACTACATATTCCAGGTAGTTTCTAAGTCCTAATGACCTAATGTGTTAAACATATATTTTAAAAGATATAATTTGAAAAAAGACATAAACAGCAGTGATGAAGGCAAAACAGATGCAGTGAGTAGCCAAAAATAGCTAACTGGATCTCGAGTAGTTATTTATAGCAGTAACTGGATCACCTCTCACCATGAACACTGCTCTAAAGCGCAGCCTTGTGGCAGAGTCCTATCACCGCTGTGGTCAGACACTTTAGGACACTCCCTCTCGTTCACAGGAAGCGACATGTGGACCAGAAACTTGAGGAACTGAGCTGTGATTTCACAGCTGGAGCTTTTAGGTCTATTTTTAATTTACAGAAACCTCAGATTGTTGTGCAACAAGGTAGGAAATATTTCTCAGTTCTCTTCAGCAAGCAGCTGCTTCTAACTTCTTCTGATTTCAGCTTTAAAGAACGACACACACACACACACACACACACAGCTGTGGCTTAGTCACACTCTGCTCGCACACACCCTGTTTACATTGTAACGTGGAGCTTCTTCAGGTAAAACAGAGAAAGGGAAAAAGATTTGAAATGATCGGAGAAAATAAAAGCAGATAATAAGAGATGTTCTAACTTTGTGGTATTTTGTTTCTGTCCAGGACTGCTGGGTAATGGCTGCTTTCAGGGTTCTTCTCAGTCTCGTCGCCTCTCTGCTGCTCAGTCATCAGACCATCGCTAAGAACGACGCTCCCTGCCAACGTTCCAAATGGAATAACGCCTATGACACCTTTATCAGGCGGCACATCCGTGCTGGGATTCCTAACTCTATAGATCAGAATGAATGGGAGAAGTACCTGAAGGCTAACGGGGGCTGCGACAGACCCACGCAGTCCTTCCTGCACCCGGACGAACTGGACAAGGTCAAGGAAGTGTGCACCAACAAAGGTGGGAAGGTGTACAAGGAGAACCTGTGCATCAGCCTGCAGCCCTTCACCTTCATCACGGTGAGGAGTGAGCCAGGGACCTGCTCCATCAGGAGCATCCGCCAGGAAACTAAACATCTGATCCTGGCCTGCGAGGTGCTGGAAAACCAGTGTGTCCCCGTCCATTTTGAGGGAAACTCAGATTATTCAAAGCCAAGTCAAACAGCCAGAGGCTGCCAGGATCCCCCAGACGCCCCAGGTCACGCTCCCAGCTTTAAAATGACGTGGCTCTGGTTGTTATCTATTCTTCCTCTCATTATTTATGGCTATTAACTTTTTTTTTTTGTTTAATTTGAGGACCTAGATGAGACATCAATGAGACAGTATTTTTTTTATCTGTGGACATTTTTGATTCATCCATTTCAAGACATTTTGGGCTGTAAAACAGTATTTAATCTTAAATATCGTCACCATACAAAACACTTTTGAAAAGAAGTATTTTAAACATTTCTTGAACATATTTTGTGTGACTTATAACGACATTCTTGCACCTCTATATCAGTGACTCTGCTTGTAATGGTTGTGAATACATCTCTGAGAGATAGCACAGGGATTAGTGCATGGCATTTCATTAAATTTCAATTTAGTATGGGCTCCGATCGTACAGGAGTGGTGCTGTAATCAAATCATTTTCTTGTGAACATTTTACATTTAAAATAAAGGAATAACAAAGTGATATAGTTGCATTCAGCCCATTAATGGTAGTATGTAGCTAACAGATTCCAGACAAACATTTACACTGATGTTGACTTTATCTGCAGCAATTTTTACAGCATGTGATACATATGACTGGGTAATAATTAAGATTACAGCTTGAAACATACACCGGTTTAAGGCACAGTAAATAATTATGTCTGATCCGTACATGTATATCCATACATGGGATAACAATATGGAGATTGTTCGCGAATGTAAAGGGACAATGCGTCAATTTCACCAAATTGTTTTTGGACAGAAAGTCATGCTGATGTTTCAGTTTAGTCAGTGTTGGGTGTGACTAGTTACCGATGTAGAGAAACTACAGACCACATGACACAGACCAGCAAAGGACACATAATGCAGATTGACATTGCTGACATTGCACAGATGAGCAAAAATCCCATGACCAACTAATAAAATGGTAAATGGTAATATATATATATATATATATATATATATATATATATATATATATATATATATATATATATATATATATATATATATATATATATATATATATATATATATATATATATAGCAATTGTCTATTACTTCTCACAGAATCAAGATTACTACATTACCCAGCAGTGTCCCAGTGTGGATGTTGGGTTGAAAGTTGTGACCAACACTGTCTTGATGGAAGGTTTTCTTGAAAAGGGGACAAATTTAGTTGACCGTTCAACATTCCAGGGTTTGAGGATAATGTTGCACAGTTGTTGGTTGTAAGATTATCTGTTTGCTTTAGAGGGTCTTCTGACATGAGCAGATCAGATCTGGAGACGCTGAAGGCTGATAAGCTTTGTTTCCTTCTTCAGGCGAATAATTTCTTTCCTTGAAGTGTTCATAAACTCAGCTTTTTATTCAAAACCCAGTCTGTTTGAACAATTTGACCTTGATCTCAAAAGGTGACCCTTTAGTATATTTATTTTCAGATGTTTGAAGTGGTAAATGAACCATGGAGAGCTGTGTTATATTCCATTGTTTTTCTGTAGATGGTGGTCTCGATGTGTCTATCGAGGGTTTTGAAAATCATCAGGTCAAGAAAGTTAATGATGATGTTCTACAGTTCTACACATTTTTAAAAACTTGACATTACATAATCATGAAACTGTTTAGCATATTATTGGTAGTAATGATCCTCAAATCTGAAATAAATCTTGATGTGTTTATTAATGCTACACTATACTATAGTGTAGCATTGAGAACTGGTAAAAGAAACTTATTTAGAGGTAGTGCTTTGGGTCATGTTGGGTAAAAAAAATGAGCCACAGAAGCTAAACCACGATCACATGCGATGCAGGTGTGTGAGCTTCCCCACTTTGAATGAAACAAGAACTGTTGAGCTGTCCAAACAAAAATGTGTGAAACAATTAAGAACATCCTTGGTATCCTTTAACAAGGAGGGAACTGGTGTGACTGTGTGCTTCAGAAAAGAGAATCCACTGATTTTGACACCTTTTGGCACCTATCCCAGAGACAGAGTCTCAGAGGGCGTTCAGTTGGATGTCTATGCGTCTTGGGTAGACTGTAAAGAAAAACAGGCCCATTTCATTGATGGGGGGACAATAAACAGCACATTTTCAGCTACTAATTTCTGGAGGGGATGTGAAATATTATGAAACAATGAGGTAAAACTATGGAAATCTTTTGTGGAGAACACCACACGTCTACTTTCTGTTCCCTCCTCCTGCCCTCTAGCCGCTGTTGCTACGGTAACTTACTTCGTTAGAGCTTGTTAACCATTAGGTCTGATGTTAACTAGCAGACTGGTAAAAAAAGAGGCTGATTTTGGACTAATTTTGATTGCTGTTGATTTTTGCTTTAAATGCATTGACTTGATGTCAATGGTGCAGTTCATAGCCCTCTATGTTCAGATAAACAAGCATTATTCTGAATCCGTTATCACAATTGCACTTCTTTTGTCTTCAGCCCTAATATGATTTATAGCTTTTAGTTTTTTTTTTTTAATCTTTGCACTCTGCATCACAGAGATTATGATATTTTGGCCTTTTGGTATTCTTGATCATTTATTCTACAGCACAATCTGCTGGGATTTGTGGTGCGCATGAATGATGTTGGTTTAGCAATTGGAATCCTGACAGAAGGTCAGAAAGTGGGATAATGGTGTAGCTTGTGTTTTTATTCAAGGGTAAGAAAACGAAAAAATGCTTGAGATGCATTCGTCTCATGAATTTAATCGTGTTCACTTTTCCACTGAATGCATTAACTCTGTTTGTCATGGAGTGGCCTTTATGGTATGTGCAGGGCTGAGACTTGTTTTTCAGAGGTTTGTCGCTGTTACCCACCCCCATTTAGGTGCTTCTCTTTCATCATGAGCCTCCTCTGGTGCATCCAGGACTTCTTTAAGGTTAGCTAAGTCCTGGTAGGATGATCAGAAAATGGGATAGTGGGGTATTTTTACTCCCCCCAAGGGGCAAGTAAAAATGCTTGAGATGCATTTGTCTCATGAATTTGAACTATTCACTTACAGTACAGTAAATACATTAACCTAGTTTGTTATGGAAATGCCTTTACTGAGGAGGAAAGGGCTGTGTACTGAGAGCTATTTTTAAGAAGTTTATCACCAGTGCCTCTTTTAGTGCAAGAATTTATACTGTATAAACTACTAGAAATGTTACATCCCTAGTTGATTTCTTATATTACATCAATTATTGTTTTTCTGAAATGTTATGTTTAAATATGCATATGAGGAGTTATCGAATTAAAAGCATATATCTATGTACATCTAATATGAAAAGGTTCTCTCTAAGCTCATCCCAAACCTCCATGTTGTTGCTCAGAGAACAGCACATACCCTGTAGTATTAAAATCATCCATTAAAAAAACTATTTGTTCTCTATAAGCCTCTTATTCCATAACATCACAGCTTGTTACTTATGGAACTATATTACTATACCGTAGTTCATGTAATATAGGGTGATATCAAGTAAATTGTACCCCTTTCTGGTAAATCACTTTGGACAATAATACCAAATATGCCTTTTCCATGTACGTTTATTAATGACAGCTTCTGATCATTTTGTGTTGGAATTATGTGATAAAATCTAATTATTTAGGCCCTATAAGTCTTGAAATATCCACTGTGCTACTTTTTTTTTGTTTGCATTTGCATTTGCAGTTTCAAGGTAAAATGGGCCATCTTATCATGGCCAGTTAAATGACAAATAATATTCAAATTTGAAATTAAATCATCATCGGTTTTAATGTTAAAACACAAATGCTTAGAACACCATAACTTTTAAAATGCATTAAACAAACTCATATTGCTGCTATTAAAACAAGAACAGATCAGTTATGTGTTGTACACACATGCTAACACTTCTGTAGCCTACAACAATATTGCTTATATATAGCCTGTGTACATACTATACTATTATATTGTAAGTTGAAAGTAATTTTACTACAACAGCTGCATTTAACCTTATTTCTCTATTACAGATACAATCCATACTAAACAACCACAATACTGTTCTGTGAAGTAATCAAGAGAAACCCTCCGTCTGAGACCTGTTATAAATTAATACCAGATTTGTGGACACACAACATCCAAAGGTTTGCATTGTTGGCTCCATGTATGTATTATAATTGTTTGTTTTAAAGAATGGGATGTTCGAATCCAAACTCAGCCAAGTTCTCCAAAACCGCGTTTTTGTAAGCATGTCCAAGTTTCCAGACCACGAATAGCGCTGGGAGGCTGTGATTCATGTTTGCAAATCGAGTTAGTCGTCCAAACACAGAGGAATTCTGTGTCAGAGAAACATAGCACACTTTCACTGCCACAGAAAGCAGAAAAACTGCGAAGAAAAATAGAACAGAGGCCACAAGAATCCTTTGATCAACATATTCCTGTTTTAACCCCAAACATGTAGAAAATTGTAGAAATGGTTGATTGTGGGAAACGTTATTCAATAGCACAAGTTGTTGCTACCAGCCTGTGTGTATCTGCTGTTTTTTTTCTTTTAGATGAAATCATATAAATTAGCCACAGCCGATTTGCAATTATTGATGAATCCGCCATTCGTTTTTCTATTCAATGGAGTATTTGTTTGTCAACATAACGACAGAAAATTGTGAAAAATGTTCATCACAACATCTTAGAACCCAAAAGGACATATTTAAATGACTCATGTGTACAAACAGTCAAATACCCAAACATATTCAATTTCAAAGAGTGTGTTTATATAATTGGGAAAGGGATGTTTACATAGAACATGAGAAAAATAATTGTTCATACCTTGTTTATTCTAACAGGCTTCAGATCATCTGTGTCCAGTTGTGTGTTATTTCTTCATCAGCCACTCACTTCTCTACCAACAGATTCATCTTTCTGAAACTATGATGTGGTGTTTACATGCACAACGTATGAATTGAATGCTACAAAAACCCTTATTATATTATCAATTGATTAATCAGTTCTAACTATAAATTTGTAGAGAATGTATTCTGAGCTGGAGTAATGCAAGGCTGTATTTGAGCACAAGAATCAGTTACTTCTACCTCTCTTCCTCACCCTGATTGATTTCTGGGACAATGATTTGTGTGCAGCAGTTCCTGTATGTTTCTGCTCTGCAGCTGTGGCTACATGCAACATTCAGACAATAGTAGCAGATACATATCGACCACTGATAGGGGAATTTTCATCTCATTTGCCAATAGGCTGATAACAGTCAACAAGGTGATGCAAAGGTTGTCTGTCCTTTAGACAGATTAAATAACTCCCAGCTCCTAACCCTGACCTTTCATTTTCTAACACTTAACCTCTTACAAGGCTGGATTTACCCACTGGGGACCCCGGGGCATCGATGTGCCCTTTGACCTCCCTGTTTCTCCGGTTCTCTTTCCATTCTGTATCTATTAGTTATTAGTAATTGCTTTTAAGTATCTTGAACTTTATTCTCAGGCTCATTTTAGTGTATATTGAGTTTTCATAGTTTAGGCAGTATCCAAAAGCAAATGACTACAAGCTAAGAGCAACACGGAGAAAGTGAGGCTTGGGAACCAGAAAGGGTTTGAGGTTCCAGTGTAAACTTTGGTAATCCAGCTTTCTCTAACCTCGCAGTAACCCTGCCCTGATCTCTTTGAACAACTAAAGGCCTGCATAGATTACATCACTCTGAAAACCTGTCATCACTCTGCAGGTCACCCAATGAAAATCAGTTCTCACGGAGACACAATTACACACAAAGAGTATTCCAACGGGTTTCTGATCAAACCTGCATGTTTTCTAACTGCATCTGTGCCGAGGGGAATTCACATTCAAAGCTGTGTGCACCAAAACATAAAATAAACATTAACAACAAGGGTTTGATTAATGCTTAGTTACAGTCAGCCAGTATTGCAGCACATGCCCAGATCTGCCCTCAATGTTGTGCCAAAAGGTTCCAGGTCTGTGACCAGAGGCGAAACACTGTCCACATGTCACCAATAGATGGCAGAAGAGTCATGGAGTCTGGAGTCCCACAACCATAGTCATACAGTCTAAACCCAGGACCCAGGACAAAAACATACAGTAAACATTGTGTAGTTGATCCACAAACTAAATATATAGGGTTACATCAGGTAAATTGGACCACTGTTTGGTGAATTGCTTGGGATAAAAAAAATAACACCAATATTTATTATTAATAATGACTGTTTCTGATCATTTTGTTTGGAATTATATCATAAAATGTCAGTATTTCAGCCCTATTAATCTTGAAATATCTGCTGTCCACGTTTTTTGTTTTTTTTTGCATGAGTGGTTTCAGTTAAAATGGTCCATCTCATTAGGTAAAATGGGCCAGTCAAATGACAAAGGGAAATTATAAATTAATTCATCATTAATTTTAGTGTTAAAACACAATTGCTTAGAATAACTTTTAAACAAACTCATATTGCTGATATTAAAACAAGAACATATCAGGTATGTGTTGTACAAACATGCTAACACACCTAAGCTAACACTACACAAAAGCTAGCACCCAGTCATATGTAACAAGCTAAGTTACAAAAACACAGTAAAAGTAGTGACTACTTTGAGTTGCACTAATTTCACATAACAATCAACATACTGTCCATGTTTAGTTGAAATAGATGGCATACGTGTGTGTTTGCTAGTGACACAGAGGGTTGGGCCCATTTTAGCTGAAACCATGTACCCCTTTTAGTTTAAGGGGTTAAGGTATATTGGGCCACCAAGATGAACATCATTTTTCCAAAGAAATATATCAAACCAACAACAATTAATATATCAAACTCAGCATTATTTCAGATGGAAGCCATCAAGCATTTTTTAATGTGCATATTTTTAATAGACGTATCATCCTTATAATAGTTTAGTTAGATTTATCATGCCAGGCTACTTACCATGAACATTTCTGGTTCAGTCTACGTTTGAAGTATTGTTTCACCCACCATAGAAACCATAAACTAATCAAATCACCATAGAAACCATAAACTAACCAAATCACCTGTTACTAGTCAAGACAGTTATGTCAGTTATGTAACAGTTTGAAGTCATTTTTATTCATTGGCTCTAATTTCCAGAGGGGCTGGAACCCCCAAACTTTAAATAACCCATTTTACCTGATATCACTCTATATATTTTTGATTACGTCTGAATATTGTTCTAAAGCATCAAGACATGTTGACCTCATCTGACTTCACTCCTAAAACTATTCATCTATCCATGAAATGATCTCCTCATACAGAAAGCCACAGTGATCACTATAATGTAACTAAAATAAGGTCTCATTTTTATAGCAGAATAAAAGGGTGTAGTTGCAGAAAATTACTGTTTTTAATGTTTATAAAGGTGGTTTTGCTGCATATTAAAGCTACAGGCACCAACATACTGCAAGTGTAGCTGTTGCTACTGCTGCAGATTATCCATTTGGAAAGAATTACAGGCCCCGATCGTGTAAATCTTCCACCACTTTCCATCCTACCACAGAGCCTAATGTTCACCTCTACTTTCCATTACTTAGTAGTTAACTTCTACCATCTTCTGCTGCAGAGTAACATGAGTATTCAGCTTACAATTCTGCTTTCTGATTAGCTTTACTATCCTTTCAATGCTCTTGGTCCATCCTTGTCTCACAGACCCGAGGCAATGTCATAAGATCATGAAGAAATCACTTGAACTTAATGCTCTTTTGTCAGTTTTCTACCCAGAGGCACCACAGAACAATATGTCTTTAGGAACACATGCTGGTCACATACAGTACAGTAATAGTGACCAGGGGGTGACCTCCAGAGGAGTCTTCAAGTGAAATTAACTATGGCCATACCTAATACATGAGATCATACACACACACACACACTGTATGCATTAAGACACACACATGCTAACTGCTGACACACAAGGCGGAGGAAAAAGCAAAAGTGGACAACAATCATTGACTCGGGGCAAAGAGGAAAGGCAAATGGGAGAATAAAAGAATGAGTGCAGAGTGAAAGGCAGTGGAAGGGTGGAGGGGCAGAACGGGAGGATGCAAGAAGAAGGAGGGGGTGATAATAAAAAACAGGGCTGCACTTTTATTGAACTTTTTTTTTCAGAAAAACAAACACAAATAAGGTGAAAAAAGCAGTTAAAAGTATGGGAACCAGTGGCTGTGTTTCTTCTCAGCTTTCCCTCATTCCTCTCTTCTCCCCATGCTTCACACCACCTCTCCTCCACTTCACTTTCTTTACATATTTGAACTCGTTCTTCTTCCCAATCCTTTCCCTGTTCTGTTGTCATCAGTCTTCCTGTGTAGTGTAAAGCGGTTCAGCATCATCCAGCTCTATACGATGCTGTTTTACAGTGCTGCTGTGACGTATCACCTTGGAGGGGCCTATTGGATCGTTAACCCTCTATTGCATGAAATATTACTTAGACATGGTAAAAAATTTTTTGAATGTTTTTATTACTTAAAATGACCTAAATACAGTAATAGATATAGTTAATAAATATAAGAAAAAGTTGTAAATATAGTCTGAGGATACTTTCATTCCATTGGGTTGTATGCACACAGAATTTTCCATATTTGCTTATTGTTGCCATATGGCAATAAAATCTATTTTAGCATGTTAGGAAACAGAACTTATAAAATCAAAACTGAATACAATTATGTTAAGACAACCTTCAATTATGAGACACTGATGCTCACATGTCAAATGTCCATGAGTAAACAGGATATTCTGGTCATGTGACCTCATAAATTGTATGTCCTTCAAAATTAAATGGCCCTTTTCACACCTAACTGTAAAAACATAGATTTGATATCACAGCTTTTTAGAAAAATGAAGATAAAGTCATTGTTGCCATATGGCGACACTATGCAATAGAGGGTTAAACTGTGGGTGGCAGAGGAGAAACTGCAAAAAAAAAATTAAATTAAAAAAATAGATGACAAAAACAAAACTTTTAACTTTGACAAAATGCTCATTTGCTTTGATTCTGCACATCTTTAGACCTTCTCCATCCTAACCTAACCTCTCAGTCACCCTCCGTTCAGACCGACTCATAACAAATGAGCGCGATAATTAAAACCACAAAGACTTGAGGGGGAGGGAAGAGGGATTTAAGGAGAACGGGACAAAAGGAATAGAGTGTGAGTAATACAGGCATCCGGGCACAACTGATTAGGCATCTGGAGGTTTAGCCTCATGTACACAAGGAGACTCAGTTTGAGTCATGTACACGCGCCCACGCACACAAATACAAGAACTTCTAAGCAATGTGACGTGATTTATGAGGGCAGGAAATTCACTCAATATTTATCCCTTTCTTGTTGATTCCTGTAAGATGTGTTTGTACCAGAGAAGCATGATAAATGCGGGAGAAGGCGATTTCAACACATTCGAATGGGGGTTTGCAGAAGCACATAGGCTACTCACACATTTACAGACAAAGCAAGCGGCGTCCCATATTCACAGAGGTCGCACTGGCGTGACCTTGACTTGCCCTCGATGTCTGCACAATAATAAAGGAGTAGGGGATATTGGCGAGGTCTGCTTGCACACATTGCACTCACAATCTCCCAAATTTCCGTCTCTATTCTCTCACTTGGTTCTGTTTTTCTTATCTTTTGCGGTTAAACCCTGCCAAAAGCCACACGGTTTGCCAGCAGCCTGCGGTGGTTGTTTGTCATTGTGTTGCGCAACCATTAAAATGAAACTCCTTTTTGCAAACATCTCAACCTGCATGCTGTTATTCTTCAAAGCTGTGAGCAGTTCAACATTGAAATTATTTTTTTCCCTCTGACTAACTTTTAGAAGTTCTTCATGCAACAATCATAACTATAACAGACAATGATGTCTAAAATAGCGTATGTCATACACACACCTATATATATATATATATATATATATATATAGATACTACATATAAGCATACTCAGAGAGTACCTACCACTCACTTTCTGTGTAGGTTGCACGTTAATTCACAGAAGTACTGAGAAGTACTGAGTAATTCCCATTCACTTCCACCTATTTCCCCACAGTGTAACTGGGTTGTGTCCAAGTGTCAGCAGGGAAATGTCATCGCTATTCCAGGAATTTCTTCATGTCACCCAAGGGCAAAACTAAAACTAAAAACTAAAATATTTTTAAAATGTCTTTATTTGTTCTTATTGTTCTTTAGTTTTAATGAATCTATAAAGTCAGCCTCATTGGTGACAGATATTAAGAAACCTCAATAGATCCAGCTGTAACGAAGCTTACCTAAGTGCACCAATGGATTCCCGTTTCTTCGAGGTGCACTTGAATCTACCATGAATTTGCATTACCGTAAAAACAATATAAATGGGCACTTGAGTTTCGAGCTGCAGATAGTACGACCACAGTCTAAAGGCCTAAGAGCTGCACTTGTTTTGCCTCAAAGGCCCCGTGGTTTGTATTTGTGTCAGTGACTGTAAACATTTGCGAATGTTATAGTCAAGTGTAACACGATGTGTGCATTGGTGTAGTCTACATTTTCAAAATGTGCTATCAATAGTCAAGAAGTTAAAAAAATAATAAGACTCTTAGTTTGAAATTAAATATAAATCAATATAATCCACTTGTTGTGGATCAATCAGTGCTTAATGCTTTGGGTTACTGTAATGTATTTGTGTGATAATGATAATGACCAAAAAAAGGAAATGCAGTTAATGATGAAGCGTAGTAATACCTCTCTTTCTGCACAGGTCAGGTTTCAGAGGTAAGTTTGCTACCAGCCAGCCTCTTCGATAGCCAATGACCTTACTCTCTATATCTATTTCTCAATATTACAAACATTGAAATTAATTAATGAATAACAAATCCCTGAAAAAGGGGTGACATTTCCCTGCTGACACTTAGAAAAAGGAGATTGTAACAATTGCTGAGCAAAAATTAGTACTCATATTGTACAATAGACTTTTTAGTATACAATATGTCAGGTACTTATTGGATTATAGGATCGGTGGGAAATGACCAGGAGTCGGAAAAGTCGGATGTAATTGTACAGCAGTTACACTCCAAGACACAGCCTGGTTACTGATACTGTTAAATACAGGGAAAATAGTGGTGGAAGTGATTAAGAGTTGCTTTGTGATTTGGTGTAAAGAAGGACATAATTTGAATAGACGTTATGTGGTAATACATATATACTGTAAAACTGAAGGAAGTGAGCGAGAGCTATAAGTTAAACAGAGTCAAGCCTAGTTCATACTTCTGTGTATGTCGCTCGGCCGTTGATGCAAACTTCTACGCCACAGTGACGAGAACCGCAAGGGCTGTGATTGGTGCTGCTCTGGTGCAGTGGCTGTACAAACAGTACGCTTTTAAATAGCAGGCAGGATTATGTATTGTTACTGAAAAGGACACCACTTTGTGTCACTGAAATAGTTTTTCTTCTTTACTGTCCATCTTATCATCTCGCAGCCTCCTCAGACTCATCTTACGACCCTCTTGTGGAAGTCATGACCCCCCAACTGACATGTGGGTAAATCACAATAAAAAAGATAAAGCAGTTCCCGGTACTTTTGTCTTATTGCATCTTTCCTAGTGGCTTCCTGTGGGGCTAAAGGCCAGTGATAATGACTTCCAGGAGTTTGGCAGAGAGGAAGGCCAGGGTCAAGTTCACATATGGGATGACCGGGGTTACTGGGGTGAGTAGATTTTACTGGAGGTCATCCAGATGATAAAGTGGAGAATGCCACTGAAGTGTGACTTTACTATGGGATGATTACACAGATGAACACGACCAGGCTCCGACCCGTGCAGACGAGATGCTAAATTTTAAAAACATTGTGCAACATGGTTGTGAGAAGGACCAACATTAGTAGTAGGACACTAACCTACTCAACATACTCTGTAAATGCTGAATGGATGTGCTTGGGGCCATTAAAGTCTCATTCCACAACCAGATAAGGAAGGATTCACTGCTACAGCAACAGCCTGTGGATGTTCCACAGATACGGTTCAAATCTGTGTCATTTGAATGAAGAGAGGAAATAGGAAACAATAACCAATACAAGAGGAAGTGAGAGTGGAGATATGGTACAGCTCATCCTGCTGAGAGCGTTGATACAAGGCTAAGCCTGATTTGAATGGACCCCATAACCCAAAGATCAACAGAGGGAGAAATCACAGTATAGCTGATCATGGTCTTGATCTCACTGCTGATACTCTCAACGAGAATAATCTGTGTTTTTATCTGTTTAAAGTACAATGACAATAAAACATGAATAGGAAATGCATTTAAGACAAATATTAAAAAACAATGTCAATTTTTGTCAATGCATTTTTTTATTCTTGTTTTTTAGTTTATAAAATGTCCATCTCATGTTCCAAAGTTGATTTCTATAAAATCGATCAATTCAAAATCCAAACAAGTTTAAAGTTCACCACCAGACATGTATTTTAAGATACATAAAATACTTTGATATAATCTATTGTTTTTTTGCACAAAAAAGATATTAAAATCCTTAAAATTACATCTTTATTTATCCTCATTAAAAATGTTCAATCTATAAATATGGAAATATTTTTTACTTCACAAATTTATCTGCTGGACACAGGACATGCAAATTCACAGTAAAGATTTGACAGTAAAGTCAATTCTCAGTGTTCATGCACTTCAGGTTACAGGTTTCCACACCACACTGGTGTAAATTGAATATTGGACCAGGATTACCTTTTAAACCCTTTGTGATGTCACAACTCCTGCTTATAAACCCACCCCTTAATGTTTGCATAAGCACAGAGGAACTTTCCACTTCTAGCAGATGAATGTGAAAACAACCTTCTAGTGTCAAACTCTGCACATACATCATTCTGCACCGTGAAGCTCAAATATTCAACTGTAGAAACAAAAAGAAAAACATATTTTTAGGCAGAGGCGGGATTTTAATTCCCGATTATATAAATCAGGGTGAAGCAGCAACTCCTTAATTGGTGAGACTGGTAACTACACATTTTTGTTATTTTTGTGTCCAAGAAATACATTTTATAATGAATTGATGGACTCAAATCACTTCAAAAAATCACTTCAGTGTTGTAAAATATGATTTTTAAATATCAGGATTTCTAAAATGGAACCAGAAAATCAACAGTATCCTCCTCTATAAACAAGCCACAATATGCTTGTTTTTGCTTGCATGTTTGCCTGAGAATCTTTCAGTTGGTGGTTGGTGATATCAGTTACTCACGAGAGAGAGAGAGAGAGAGATAGAGAGAGAGAGAGAGAGAGAGATAGAGAGAGAGAGAGCACAGAAAGATGAGGGAACAAAAGGACCAGATAGTATACGGCCAAATAATAGTTGGAAGCGAAAGCATAAGGAAATGAAGAGGAATGAAATAAAGTTGGCACCGGAGGAGCAAACTAATACTTTCGACGCCTCCAAAAGACAGAGTCTCTCTTTACATATCTGTCACCTTCTTTCTTTTGCTGTTTCTCAACCTCTCCATCTCTGTCATTCTCTGTTTGCCTTGATCTCCTGCTCTATGTCTCTCTTTGCTGACTCACTCTCCCTATCCTTTTCTCCGCAACAATGAGATGAAAAAACATGACCTGCACTCAAGTCCCATACTTTCTCACTCTTTCCCCCTTTTTCTTTCTTCTCCTTTTTCAATCCTCTTCTCGCTTCTCTTCAACGTGCTTGAGGAATGTGTCAGGGCAGCACAAAAGAACAAAAGCTTGACAGGAGGAGGAGGAGGAGGAGGAAAAAAAGAGAGAAGAGTGGGGGGAAGACAGAGGGAAAGTTGTGTGTGAGGTAAAGGAGAGGCAGAAAGGAGAGGGAGAATGGAGGGAAGGGAGAGAAAGGTTTGAGGGTAGCAGAACACGGTTGAATGCATTTGAATCGCTGAGCGGTGCTTTGTCATCACATGCTGACATGCAGCATCACACACATTTCAGAGCTCTTTATCAGGCCCCCACTGGACAACACGCACACAAGATGGGTGAGGCTGTCATCGGTGCTGTAGGGAACGGCCGCTCCGTTTGATTCAGTGGCCTCCGACGTGTTTGCTGTTATATCATGGTAATGGGCAAATGGCCTGCAGCCAGACCCGAAGATGAATTTTCCCCAAACTCCAGACAATTCTCCATTGTGACCTTTGTGTTTGCATCAGTCACTTTCAAAGACGGTGCATGATCAATTCCCCCTCTGTGAACAGGCCGTGATCAACGGACCACCATCACAGCCGCGAATAATGCCCTGCTTCATCATTTCAGCATATCTGCATGTCATGATCTCACCCTTGTATTGTATTGTATTCTACTTTTGACTTCTTTTTTATTTCTGCATTGTCAGATCAAACCTTCAAACAGTTACCAGCTGCAGAGTGGGTGTGACGCAGAGGAATAAAGAAGAGGAAAGAAGGATGGTCATACAGCTCTGATAGTCACAAAATGTTTTTTTATTTATTTATTTATTTATTCTTAATTATTCTATATTTTTTATATTAAAAAAATCTGCCTCATTGGCAACAGTGTGTATATTACATGTGATTTCAGCATAGGATTATTTTAAAATGGTACAGTCAATTGACTACAGATTCTCCACAGATGTGGCTAGGGACATGTAGAACAAAAATACAGTGGAGAAAAATCTATTAATGATGAGATTTTGTGAAATATTTAATATTTAAAATATGACTATACAGAATGTAATCGGTTTTGGATCAACTTTTTTTTATCATTTAAGAGACCATTTGCAGAGGGTGTGTATGATGCGGGGGAATAAAGAAGAGGAAATGAGGATGGTAGTGGATATTACAGCTCTGATATAGCTCACCTCTGTTGTTTGGACCAGGAAGAACTTGTGAAGGCATGCTGTGATTGTGGCATGGTGTGTGGCCAACGTGATGTGTGTGTGTGTGTGTGCGTGCGCGCGCGCGTGTGAGTGTGTGTTGAAAAAGGAAACAATGCGAGCATAGCTTTGTTCACATCAAACGGAGCCGCCGGGCCTGGCGCGAGGCGCTGTATTTGGACACAGGTCTGTGCGTAAAAGCGCATATCCCGTTACCAAAATATCAATCCGAGGCTGTTAGTCACTCGTTTTCAGTCCGTGTGTCTTTGTTCTAAGACACATTATATCATCGCGGCGTGTTAGTCTATGGTTTGCTAGAGGACCTTGATGCCCCCCCTCACGTCTCCTCAATTCCCCTCCCCCTATCTCCCCCCAAATCGCCCGGGTTACACTCGCGCTAATTCGCCGTGCAGTGTAGCGGATGGGATCATCCATCAAGAGTCAATAGTTAACGTCGGCTTTGTCTTGTTGCAATCCATCACCAGCGCGTGCGTGCACGTGCTCTACATATGACTTTACCTCCGGACCCCTAACTGGCCGCTCGGACGCGCTCTTACAAACGCTTCCTCTCCTCCTCCTCTTCGTGTCTCCCCTTTCTTCAGTCCTAGCAGCGGGGGGCGAAGGCCGACCTGCGTCAACCCCACCTCATATTTTCATCCCCTTCTCTCTCTCTCTCTCTCTCTGGGTTCTTGTTCTTTTGGGGTTCTGGGTGCTTGTTCTTCTAACGCAGGTCCCGTTAAAAGGATAGCGGCCACCGGCGGAGGCCAGCAGCTGTATCCCATTGCTACCACATTTATTTTTATGACGCACTGCCGCGGCGCAAAGGAGACTCGGGGTGAACTTGGCCTCTCTCACTCTCTCTCTCTCTAACACACACGCACGCACACACACGCGCGCACACACACACTTGACCGGTTCTTCCATGCCTGGCCATCCTACCCGTTTTGGACTAATAACGCACCGCATTTGCTTTATTTATTCAACCGTGACATTACAGATTGTATCACACGTAACAAAACATGCCTAAACATTGATGTAACGTTATTTATAACAATCCCGCAGATGCTTCCCTTCGGAGCGCACAGGGCCATCAGGGCGCGGTCTCAACCGGTTGAACTAAGGTAGCGCGTGGGATAAGCAGCGGCTCCGAAGCGCACATGTTGCCTCCGGGGGGGCGTGGTTAAGTGCACCGTGGACCGTTTTTGCATGTAGTCTGGTGGCCTGCGGGGCGTGTCCGCACAGAAAAAGGGGCGTGTGCGTCTCCAGCAGCACAAAGTCGACCATCCGCTGCTATCGGTGCCATTCATTTGAAGCGCAGCCGCTTATTAACGCGCACCGGCGTACAGACGCGATAACAGCTCCGACGGAGTGGGTCACTCATCCCCGGGGAGAGAGGACAGAATTAACTCAACAAAATCAAAACTGTCCGGCACACGTGCGCGTGCGCACTGGCGAACAAGAGCGCGGCTCTAGGGGACATTTGGAGCGATTTTTTCTGACGCACCAGACGCGCACGGTCCAGATTTGGATCTGACAGTTCAACTCCGTTAAACTCCAGACTACCTGCAGCATAACATGGAGCGCAAAATCCCTGACTTCGCCGGCACCTGGGAGATGAAGAGTTCTGAAAACTTCGAGGAGCTCTTGAAAGCGTTGGGTAAGTGATGGGAAGGATTATTAAAAAAAAAGAAAACACATCTCAGTAGCCTTATGTGACAGCTTGACTAGTTATTTGCGCAGGAGCGTTTTTTTTTATTTATCTGGGTGATGGCACAGATCAGACGAGTCAGCGCTAACTGTAGCTTTCTCAGCAACATCACAGGTCAAATCAGGGAGGACCCCCCACCCCACCCCACCTCCTTCTCTGAACCGCATGTGTGGGGGGTCTTTGTCATTAATGCGCAGCACAAAACTCGGTGCTTGGCCCCCAACCAGCCTCACCCTCTTTCTCTCCTCCCACGTCCCTTTGGCCTCCCCTACTAACACAATAGAGACAAACGGCGGCACATCTGCCCGTGTCACAGCCTCAGTGTATGTGTGTGTGTGTTTAGTAGAGGACCGTTATGACATGATACAGTGCAGGACAGTCATCGTTATGTGGAGTGACAGTCAGTAATGGGACAATTAAACACCTGCTGCTGAGATTCACACTGTTTTGTTTTGCGTCTGGAAGGGCGTCAGGGTGTGTGTGGGCGTGCGCCATCTGTCGTTAGTAGCCAATTCCCATTAGATGCCTCACCAGTGCACACCTGGAATTCATGTCATCACATAAATTGCATACAGAGAGGTATGACTGTGTCAGACAGAAGTCACACACACACACACATACACACACACACACACACACACACACACACACACACAGAAAAAGTGTCTTGACTGTGTTCAGAGCCTTAATGACACTTGACAGTAAGGGTGTATGCATGTGTGTATTTGGGTTTTGCTATACTTGTGAGGGCCAAGTATTGAGAAACAACCTTTTCTGTCAGGACATTTTTAGTTGTGAGGACATTTTGGGTTGTCCTCACAAAAATAATGCTGCAATTGACTCATGTGTGTATGTTTGTGTGTGTGTGTGTGTGTGTGTGTGTGTGTGTGTGTGTGTGTGCATGTGTGCATGCATGCATGCATGTGTGTGTGTTTGTGTGAGTGAGTGAGCGGGGTGCAAGGGTGCAGGGGTTTAACAAAGAGAAAAATGATGTGATGGCATAGTGGCACAGAATGCAGAGGACAGGGTTGTTTTTGTGGATATGTTGTTTGCATGGATATACATCATGAAATGCTAATGTGCTTTTAGTGCCAAAGAGAAAAGGTGCAAGACAAGTATTTATGGTGGATGAGCAGGTTAAACTTCACTAAATTACGTTGCTGTACTCGAGCCAACTCTCTCTCTCTGTCTCTACCTCACCCACGCCCACACACACAGTAACAAAGGGACAGCCGTTTATCACTGCATGTGTTCCTATAGTGTCCCTCTGAATTGGCATGACTGACAGAGAGGAATGCCTCTTGATCCCTGGTTCCAATAGGGGGCAAAGCGCAGCTGGAGGCAGGCTGTCAGCACCCGCCGCCCTCCTGCTTCCCTCCATCCTTTACTTCTTTTCCCACTCCTGTTCTCTCCCCTCATCTCCCCTCATCCTAAATGCTTCCTCTGCCCTCTGCTCCCTGACCTCTGACACCGCGTATCTGTCTGTCCGTCTCTGTATGTGTGTCCCCTTTTGTGGCCAGATCGGTGTGAATTTAAAGCATTTTGGTCGCAGTTTTTGCAGAAGTCTGCTTGGGTCGTTTCTAACCTCTAACAACTGGCAGTTACTTGAGAAGCTTCAGCCCCCTCGGTGGCTCCCAAATGGCCCAGAGGCCAGCAGTCGACTCCTGAGTCTGAGCCAACACCAAAAAGACGTAGAGGTCAGTCCATGTCTGCAGGTCAGTTTGTTGCCTTTTAGGAAGGAGACATTTTTCCTCAGCGCAGTTATATTTATATCTATGTACAGCCTAAAACCTATCAGTTTACCCACCTTTGAAGTTCATAAGTATATAGATGGCTGAATCTATTAATATATTAATTGATTATTATATTTTTGAGGGGTTCTACTTACCAAGGCCTGCAACAAATATTCATTATTGACTAATCTATTGATTATTCTTTTTTCAAAAAACTGTCTGGAATTTCTTAAGATGGTGAAAGATGTCTGTTGCAATTTCTTAAAACCCAAGAAGATGTCTTCAAACTGCCTGACCATAAATTTTGTGTAATTTACAATAAGATAATGATAATAAAACATGCCAATACACACATTTTTAGAAGGCAGAGTAAGCAAATGCTCTATATTTTTTCATATACACACACACACAATATACATACTTATATCCATACTTACAGTGTGTGTGTACTGCATACGGTGGACAGCCTAGACATCCTGGTACATGCTGAATGACTGGGCATTTCGGAGTGTGTATATATTTACCCTTGATGACAGGTGGGAATGTGTGAGAGGTGAGAAGTGTGAAATCCAACTCGATGGCAGATACACACACACATGCTGAGGTACACACACTTCCCCTCACACTCGGACAGAGATCTTCACACACCACACACAGACCACTGCCCTCGTCTGTCTGACTCTCCCCGTCCTCCCTCACCAGTCTGCCGCAGGTTCCCTCTCTTTTTCCCACGCTGCATCATCATTTTCCCCTCATCCCCTTTTTCATGCAAGTCTATTTAATATCATAACCCGTTCTTATTCTTTATGTCTTTATTTAAAAAAAATCACAAGATGCTAAAAAAAATACAGAAAAGAAATTAGAATTCTCTGGTTGTACTACTACAATATTTGAAAAATAATTAGTTTATGTCCATTAATAAAGTTGATTTAATTTTACAAATAAATACTGAGTTAAATACTGAGATACTGAGATGGCTTAGCATCCTCACTCCCTGCTCTGTCACTTCCATAAGTTCACATCCGCTTAGAACTCCAACAATGTCCGTCTTTCCACTCCGCTCCATGTGCAACACAAATAAACATGCACAGGTGATCATTATATTGCGACTTGTGAGTGTGTGTTCATTTCTGTCTTTTGTCGGACTACTGCAATATAAGTGCGCTATGCCTTGTAGATGTGAGCCGATAATAATAATATGTCCTAAATAGAACCTGCTGACGAGAATAATGCAGATTACATGACAGAAACGACCAAACCACCGTATAAGTTTGTTTTGAGTTTGTGAGCGTGTGTGTGTGTGTGTGTGTGTGTATGTGTGTGTGTGTAAATATGATTAAGTGAGTTGTGCCTACTTTGTCATATGACCTCATTGTTTCCTCTGTCATCATTATTGGACAGAGTAGTGTGATGCTAGGCTGCTCCTTTTACCCTGAGTGTGCACAGGAACACAGTGTACAAGCAACGGCACCACACACAAAGCCTGAGGCGAGTGGTTTGCATAATTTGGTCAAAACGGGTTCAGTTTGACTGGCTCCTTAGGGCTGTATCCTATAAACCTACACTGTGTGACACAAACAGGAGTTTACCCCTTGTAGGTGTGTGGTGTTTCCATGGGAAAATGTGGCCATAACTATTTGTGCAAGAGCAACTTTGTGTGTATTTGTTCCTCATATGAACTCCAGATGTCGCCCCACAGATATTTCTCCTACCATCATTATAATTTGTGGTTGTGTGTTTTTTTCAGGTGTAAATGTGATGCTGCGTAAGATCGCGGTGAAGGCGGCCTCCAAACCATTGGTGGAGATCACACAGGACGGAGAGACACTGTCCATTAAAACCTCCACAACGGTCCGGACCACCCACATCACCTTCACTGTGGGGCAGGAGTTCAATGAGAGCACGGTGGACGGACGTCCCTGCACGGTACCACACACACCTGCACATGAACATATTCCTGAGTGCTCTCGGTTCTACTTTTCTCTCTCATGCACACACACAAGTAAAGTAATGGCTGTATGGGGTAGGAACTGCCCAGATTACATCAATCTGTTTGATTTGGCTTTTCATCATATTTGGACTGATAGCATATCTCCACCCCTCCCTCCCTCCGTCTCTGAAGGCCTATCATGCTTCACACTCTTTACGACCCCTTTCAACTTCCCGTCTTCTAGCAGTTCCCCCTCTTGCCCTTTCCTGCCCTGCGTCCCTCCCTAATTCTCTCCCTAGCTCTCCCCATATTCCCATAGATGGCCTCTGTGTAGCCGTCTCCAAAGCAAACACATGCATCCAGCCAGCGCTTCACTCCACTAACGATGAGCGCATCACAAGTTATCACCTCCCAGTGATCGCCATTACTGTTTCTGCTTTGTCTCTCCATCGGCCACTCCCTCATTCTATCTCTCCCTCCTGCTGCATGGCGTTGATTCATCCATACATCCATCCATCAATCCATTCTGCAATTAACATGTTTCTAAGGGTTTTTTTCTCGCTCCGTCGTTCTCTCCGCTCAGAGTTCTCCACGCTGGGAGACAGACAGCAAGATCAGCTGTGAACAGACTCTGCAGAAAGGAGAGGGGCCTAAAACCAACTGGACCCGTGAGATAACCAACGACGGCAAGCTGATCCTGGTAAAAGGAATAAACACGCATGAAACCAGCGTTTAGGTTCAGAACCAAAAACAGATTAGACAATTCAAATATATAGTAATGCTGCTATACATATGGGACACAGATAAAACACTGAAACCTCATCTACTGGTAGGGTTGTGGGCTCAAGTC
This sequence comes from Lepturacanthus savala, assembly GCA_030544235.1. Lineage (NCBI taxonomy): Eukaryota > Metazoa > Chordata > Actinopteri > Scombriformes > Trichiuridae > Lepturacanthus > Lepturacanthus savala. The sequence goes on from CM060467.1 coordinate 28,558,128, forward strand.
ACATGAATTCACAGCAGTGATTTAAATTAGACTTATTCATGGGTCAGTGACAAAAAGTCCATTCAGATCTTTTTTTTTTTTTACAGAAATCACCATTTTTTCCATTTTTTTGACACAAAATGGTTTTAATATTTTAAAACAGTTTTAATAGAATTAAACTATCTGGTACCAAGTTTTTAGGGTTACACCACATGGCAGTATTGTCACTGACCCTAATTAGTAGTAGAAGTAGTAGTAAAACTCTGCTGATGAAGCTCAGGAAAAAAGCTAGAAAGCTTGTAATTTAAACTCAAACTTTAAAATGATGTTTTCCTTTGTAGAAATGGAAGATGTGTAAACTAACAATATACAAACAGATTTTGCTACAATGGCACATTTGGAACATACAGAGTAGTTTGAACACTGTTGTTCTTGTTGCTTTTGGAATCCATTGTAACCACTGTGAAGCCAAGAAGATAAGCAGCCACCTTTTATTGCTGCAAGTGTTACAAATCAAATTTTAAATAATAAAATGTTTATTAGACCTTTGGAAGATTAACAATGTGAAATTATCAGCTTTATTTCCAACAGCAATAATTATGAAATTCCAGATCCTCAACAAAATACTATAAAGATCCAAAAAAAAAAGCCAAATGAAATTCAGTTTAGTTGACACACTGGAAAATGTTAGAAACCTCACATTTGACTTTTAATAAACATAATATCTGCAGTAAAGTACTTGGGAGACATCTATTTCCTTAAAGAGTAATTGCTCTGATTTCATAATGTCTGTTTACACAACAGTCTTTAGGGTATTACCACTGTGTATATGAAAAAAAAGCTGTAACGAGCCTCACGTGGCTCCAGAGGGAGCAGCATGAAATTTGATCAATTACATCAAGTGATGTCACTTGAGACAACGTCAGCTGCGTCTGAACATGACAAGTTTGGAAATGAAACTAATCTGGGCGTGTGGAGTTGTGACATTACAAGGCCTCTGCAGCCTGCTCTGCATCTGCTTGATATGGGTCGAGGCTACTAGAATAGCACACCTGAATCTATGACAGGGGTGTCCATGGATGAGTGGCATTGTGGGAAATGTAGGTTCTAGGTTTTCAAAGTGTGTGTATAGTGAAATAACAGCATCTCTGGTTCTATTGCACTATTTTGATACTTTAAACTGTCCGTTTTGAGTCCAACAGTGGTTGCAATCAGTATATCTTATTGACGCTCCATTTCTACAAAAGCAACAACATTACACTGTAATTTTCAGACTATAATAAGTGTTGCTTTTAGATTATATAATTCTATAATCATGCTCACGTAATCTCAATCTAATTATTCTCCTGGCAGAGGATGAAAGGGCTTCTCTCGAGATAACATCTGATCTAAAGTCAAAACACAGCAGGGGATAAGGAGTAATTATGATGTGAGTGACATGTGTAGTGAACAGTAATAAATGTCTGATTGGCTTGTGACAGCCACTGCAACACTTTGGAGAGTAACAATATGTCACAAACTCAACTAGATATAATGGGAAACCTCACCCAACCAGCACTTCAGGTTGAAAAGTTGGCTGAAACCAACTTTGACAAGTATATTTTCTCAATCATTTTCGACCCAGGGTAACCAATAAACCTGTCCAACCAGAGATGACAGTATCCTCCACAGGAGTGTGTGTGTGTGTTTTTTTTTACAAACTAAAAACAGAGTGAGCATTCATTGAGCCATAAATTCTAATCTAAGACTCCTGAAGTGCTCCAAACCCCAAACCTTTTTTAGCAGCTGGTAGCAGTATAACTCACATGTGTTTTGCACATAACTGCTGAACAGAGCAAACTTCTCCTAAACAATAAAACAGTATTGCACAATACACAGCACAATTTGGAGGTTTCGAGTGAATAAACATACATGTTTTTTTTCTACATATATTTCTTTTAATTAGATTCACATTCTATTGTGATACGTTTTTTTGAGTGTCCAGATTAAACACCCACATTCTCCTTTCTTTTCAGACCATGGGAGCAGACGATGTGATATGCACCAGAGTGTATGAACGTCAATGAACAAGAGCACTTTTCGTCCTTCCAGCCCCTTCGTCCCGCATCACCACTTGTGTCCCTTCCTCCGTTGTCGAGGCAACACAGGGGAGCTTGCAGCCTATAGTTTTATTCCAATATCTTTGTTAGCTTCACTATGTAATAATAAGTGTGGTAACTGTATCTAGTTTTGTCATATCTACACCTTGGTCTTATAGTCCCTGAGTTATGATGTCTGTCTTTCCAGCTCCATCACATGTGACCAGCTGACCAGTTGATAATACACATGAAAATATTTGGTGCTTTGTACGTTTGATTTGCAGCTCATTTACTTGGCAGCGTGCATATGTGTGTGTATGTGTGTGTGTGTGTGTATGTGTGTATGTGTGTGAGTGAGACTGTAGATGTGTAAACCAATCTAAGAGGTCTTCCAGTTTCCGGTCAGTTTTGATGTGTCAATTTCTGTTTCTCACACAACTCCCACAACTTACACGTTTTCTATTTCATGACATTTTATATTTATTACTACACTAGAGTCGGATACAGTACTGCTACGGTTTTTACTTTGTGTCTCTTTTATATGAAATGTGATCATAGGAAATCTATGGAAAAAAAAACAATAAAGCATGATCTTAACTCACCTTGATGTTGACTTGGCTGTCATGAATATCTGAATATCATTAACCGTGTAATAGCATTTAACAGCGCATATGTTTTATGGTTTGTGAGTGCAGCTGCAGAATATGTGCACATTAGATGGCTCCATCTTATTTTAGGCCTTCTGTCAGCTGTCTGCAACTAGAATAACTTGTCTGTCCCCTCCCTTTAAGTCTCTCTGGCTCCATCACAGTTTTTCTCTCTTTCCATCCCTTCCTTCCTTCTCTGTCAATCATCTCTCTGAGTCACATGTTCCTCCTCTCTCACCATGTTTCAAGGGGGGAAATATTTCATTTAGACGTTTTTTTCTGTCTACACTCTATTATCAATTATTTCACATGAAGGGGTCAGTACAATATTTTTTCTGGAAAATCTTAAAAAGGCTGGTTGACATGAAAGGTCAACATTTCAGGAAATGTATTTATTAGCTAGTTAAATGAGAAGATTTATACTATCATAGATATAAAAAAATAGATAGGACATGCTGTCATAAATCATGGGATAAATATTCCAATACCTTACCTGGGTATTGCATTCTCACCAAAATAACTGGAAATATGGATTCAACAATCTAAATATAGCTCATCTTTGTCATTATTAGTCACAACAAGGACCTTACTGATAAGTTTTCAAAAAGCAGCTGATTCCACTGTTGAAAGTGTTTTTCGTGTCTTCAACAACAAGTCTCTAACCTCTTGATGCTGAAGAATCTCAGAGCAGAAGAAGGTTCATTTAGTCTGTTTTGTGGTTTTATCTCCACTCTCATGCTCCACTTGCTTCCTCATAACTTCATGTTACTATGACACCTCTGTAAACATTAAATTACTGCTGCTATTTCAGGAAGTGGACAGTACTTTAGGTGTAGACACAAAATGCATTTGACTATGATGTTCTTCAGATCCTTATGTTTCAGAAACATAAAGTAATGAGTGTGTCCATCTGGAGAATGTGATATCCATTGTTTCTACAGGTTCACTCATCTCCATCTTCTGTCTTATGAGCCAAAAGTAAAAGGAAGTGGAATGTTTCCTGCACATTTCACTGTTGCTGATCTTGCAGTGATTTTAGTGAATTTGTATGAAGAAAAAAAGCAAAACACTTCAATCCAGTTTAAAATGCATTGTAATGTGTGTTACTGACATTTGAACTGAGTAAAATATTACTTTTTTTCCTGTAATGCAAACTCCACATAGAAAGGTGGAGCATTGAACCTGTGACCTTGGCAACAACAACAGCGCTACCCACTGACCCACCGTGTGTCCCTGATTGTTGGTCATGCAGCACCTAATTACTTTACTGGCATTACTTTTGACGTGTCAGTAGAGATTTTTTTTCTCTTTGGTCATTCCAGAGAGGCACATTTTTATAATGCTCATTGCTTTTGCTTTTACAACTGTGTCATTGTATTGGTCAACAAGTACAATGATTATAAAGATACAACCAGCCTCTTTGAATAAAGGGTTCCAATTACTGAAAGTTTAAAACCAGACCCAGGAAAGATGGCTGCCATATCATTACATCCCAGGATTTCAAGTCAGTCAAACATGACTCACTGTTTCACATATCTAGATACTATTCTTATGTCTATACGATAAATATGAAGCAACAGACAAGAGATGGTTATCTTAGCTTATCATATTTCCAAGGCTATCAAACTATCCTCATTTACTCAGCATCTGTTGTTATGGTAACCAAAGATGGAGATGAGAAAAAGAGAGGTCAAACTCAGGACCTTTTTTATTTGATCGGACACTGAGTTACTTGACCAATCATCAAACAGTCTGAGCCAGGGTCAGTGGGCGTGTCTCCAACGACAGGAAATGCCAATTGGATTACAGGGTACAGCTGATTGACAGCAGATGTGCTTAACAAGGAGCGGGCTGTTAAAGACCTGGATAGGAAACGGGGCAAGGAAGAAAGATGAATGACCTAGGGGGTTCTCTCTCTTACTCACACACACACACACACACAGACACACACACAGGCCTAAGGTGAGTGTTTTAAATAATATGGCCAAAATGCGTAAACAAGTAACAACAAGTAAAAAGTAGACAGGGGGGATTCCAAAGAAAGGAATTTAGTGATCCTAAAATCGCCTTTGCAAATTATCTCTTCTTTATTTCTCTTCTTGCCCTGCAGCTGTGTGTAGTTACAGTGTGACCCCAATAAAGTCCCGTCCTCTGCCTCCTGCCCTAATAAAAGGGGTAAATAACTACCCCTCCCTCACTGTTTATTACCCCCTGGGGCAGTAAAAGGCAGCTGTCTGCCCCCCCCTTCAAAAACGCCCGACCTGCACCGGACCCCTGTAAAAAACACACATTCAAATACTAAACTAAAAACACACAGTCTGAGAACTCTTCACGCGTAACATCAAACACTCACACTGTACACGCAGCTCATAAAACACCATTGTGTCTCACCCAAAAGGTGAATAGACAAACAGCACAAACCTGTGAAAACGCCTCGTGGTTGCACCACCACGAAAAAGCTCTGGACAAACACCGGGGTGATCTGAGCACGCCGGCTCTGCTGCTCGCATCCTCACCTGCATCGATGTTCCTGCTCTGCCAGAAAACATAACAAGGGACAGAAGTCATCTAAATGGTTTGGCAGCATAGGGACAAACATACCTGACTCAGACACTCCAATAAGTCAGGAAATGAACAGGACACGTGCTGTAGAAGACCTACAAAATAATAATAATAATAAAAAACATTTGTACACATAAAACTAATTCATCCATCAGAAATTAAATCTGATATCCTTTCATATGTCGAACAAGGCAAATTAATGGATATCTGAACAGACAACCAACATTAGTTTTATTGACTCGAGTGTGTGAGCAGGTTAGTTTAGGTGCCCCGGGGCCACGGCTCAGTCAGGGTGCAATTTGATAGATGACTTATATTCAGCGAGGAGTGGAGTGCAGGTACTTATCTGCATACTTGAGTACATGTCACAGAAGGCAAGATGGGTGATTTGTGATCCGGTTTGGGCCAACCGGGCTAAGTGTATTCTCAGTAAGAAAAAAAATGCCCTGCAGGCAGCAAAGTGGAGAAGCAAAGAGGCCCAAGCCTTCATGATGTGACGTTTACGTGAATGTCTGTTGCACGCATATATTCGTAGAAAGATCATGCATGTGATAGTTGGATGACAGGTGAGTGTCTTTAAGCACAGACTCCATCCGAGTTGTTGATTTACAGGCACCTGCAAGCCTGCATGAACAAATACACAACTCTAACATTCACATGGACTGCACCAATCTCCTGTGGCAATTAGACCACCCAGGAACCTTTGAGGCCACTTGTAAAACACTGGTCAAAGATTGTACACATTAGGGCATATTACACACACGTGCAAACACAGATACACGCATGATAGAGCGATATCAGGTAAATTCAGCCACTTTTTGGTAAATTGTTGGGACAATAACACAATACCATATGTTTTTCCATGTATATTTCTGATTAATAATAATGTTTCTGATCATTTTCTGTTGGAATTATATGATAAAATATAATTATTTAGGCCCTATAAGACTTGAAATATTCACTGTGCTACTTTATTTTGCATGAGTTTGCATTCAGGTAAAATGGACCATCTCATCAGGTAAAATGGCTTTTAGGTGCAGCCTAGATTTGAAGTATTGTCCCGATGGCCCATTTTTACCTCATATTACCCTGTTATAAATATACACAAGTATGACCTTAAGTCATATGAAAACAGCCTTTCTTTGTTTGTAAAGCAGCCTTTCTTTATTTGTCAGGATGCAAAGTTAATAAGCCGCAGGAAATACATGAGAAAGTGAGGAAAGCATCCAGTAAAAGTCGAGGGGAGGAAGTCTGGAAAGCACAAGAGTACATGATCTGCACCTTGGCCCACTGAGCCATATGGGACACTCAAAGCAACAACCCTTTAAAAATGGTTCACTTTTAAAGTGTGACCAGAGAATCCTTCCATTAGGGTATAAGAAACTGAAAAAGCAGTGGCACGCGGAGAGGTTGAGTCACAGACCGAAGGAGTGGTGAGGGAAAGACTGCTTCGCTTCAACCTCCCTGTCTAATTTCATAGGAGAGGATTCATTACACATCAACGGGCCAAACGTTTACACATGTACTTTTTACAGACATCTACAGATGGACTGTGAGCTCAGTGGGGAGAATCCCCCAAACTGATATCACCGCCCTGGCATGAGCAGCATCATCCACCTCCCTCTCTGTGTGGGACAATGGTCTTACAGTACACCAGAGGTGAGGTGAATGAGGTCTTTGTAGAGATGAAGAATGTTGCAATAAATGTGATTACAGACCCTGACAGTGACTCCTAGATGGACAGCTGGGAGACAGGGAAGATGGAAGATAGGATCTGAAGAAAGGAAGGCGGTGTGCAGGTAAAATGAAAGAGAGGTGCACCCTGGGACTTATTGATTAACACACATACCACATAACTGTGATGTCTGTGTTTCTATTCTAGCAGCATACCTTTGTTGGATGTCTCACCCTCAACTCTCTCTACTTATTTCCTGTCATCTCTGTTTACTTATAACAATGATATGAGTAAACCTTAATTCAATTCAAATAATTATTGTCATTAGGCCTGCAACTTGTCACACCGTGGTGAGGTTTGTCTTGTCTTGAGGTTTTTGTCTTGTCACTTCCTGTTTTATTTTGAAAGTCTAACTCTCCTCTCATTTCAGGTCATTTGCCCTTCCTCATGTGTCACCTGTCTGATTGTCTCCCCTGATTACCTGATTGTCTCCAGCTGTTCCCCTCCCTCATGTGTTCAAATAGTCTGTGTTCCCCTCGTCTTGTGTCAGTGTCTTCATCTCCACGAGTCCTTCACCAACGCCTCACAGCCACAGCCGCTTTTGATTATTTGCAGGTCTCGATCCTCTACAGAGTGAAATTTTGTTTGTGACTTAGTTAGCCTTGGCCCTTTTGTTTTCCTCCTCTGGAATGATTTTTGTTTGAGCGTATTATTTCAGTAAGCCAATGTTTCATAGCCGTTTTTTGTTTACTCACTTTCGAGAGTTTTTGAGTTTAAAGATGTTTTATAGTGTCCCTTGTTTCCTCCCTGTGAGTGATTTATTTATTTTTATTTTTTTTTTTGTGTAAATTTTCGTAGCCATTTCTGTTTTCTAATTTATGAGAGTTTTTAGTTAAAAATAAAGTTTTATAGCATCCCGTGTTTCCTCCGGAGTGATTTTTTGTTTGTCCCTTTTCTACCCCTAGCCTAGCATCATGATAGCCTTGGTAATTTTTCATAGCCAGCTTGGTTTCCAGTCTGATTTGAGGTTTTCCTGTGCTGCTGAGTAAAAACATGACTTCAATCCCTGAGTCCTGACTTGAGTCCCGGCCTGACACAACTTATGACTATTTTTATAGTTGATTTTCAAAGCTGAAAATTCAACCTAGAACTTTTTGTCCAGACCAACAGTCCACAACCTAAAGACTATTAGTTCACTGTTATAGAAAACTAAAGACACCAGAAAATAACTAGAGAAGAAAAGCTGGAACGAGCGAATTTGGACATTTTCTTCTTAAAAATGACTGATTATCAAAATAGTTGGTGACTAATCAATTAATTGATTACTATTCTTTAAGTGTGATATGCACACAGACACACACCACTCCCTGAATGAAATACAGAACTATGAAAGTTACACAACATACAAACTTCACATAATACAATTGGGAATTTAACCTATAAAGAAATGATCATGTTTACAAGATGAACTGAATTAGATTAGTGTTGTAGTATTATGATGCAAAATATTTTAGGTGCATTGTAAGTGCAAGGCATGCGAGGAGGTAGTAAAGAAGTAATGGTTCAAGTATAGTGAAGAGTAAAGTAAAGGTGTTATTATTGTATCTCTGATTTCAAAACCAGGCTCTCTCTTCTGTAAAGGCTTTCTGAGAGGTTCTGGAAGCTGGCTGTTGGGTGTTAAGGCCTGGACCACAATTACAGTTCCAGTTCTTCCCTAAAGTATTGGATCAGGTTGAGGTCAGGGCTCCAGACAGGCCAGCCAAGATCTCCCACACCAAAACACAAAAAACATGGCTTCACCTACCTTCTTTTTTACACTGTGACCTGAAACTTGGCCACGAAAAGGTTGTAGGCAGGCAAAGCAAATAAAACTGTATGCTGTACGAATGTAGGCAACCAGCAGGTGTGTTCACAATTGTACATCTTTCAACTTACTGCAAAAACACACACACACACACACACACACACACACACACACACACACACACACACACACACACACACACACACACACACACACACACACACACAGGCATATGCCAATTTCACCCATGAATTGTTTTGCTAGGATAAATCTATCCCAACAAAAGGAAGTGCTTTTGTCATGGATCAACATGTTCACCACAGAAAAAACAGGAGAAAAGTGTATTCAATCTATTAAGCTGCGACTGATCCTTGAGAACCTCGGGGGGAACCAAAAAGAAGGTGGGAAATGAATAAATCTAGGAAGGAAATATAATAGCCGGAGTGGTACTTTGAAAAAGCCTGCGTTTGATTACCACGTACATGAGGTTCAGCTTATCACCCTCTCTCTTTCCCTCCTTTCTCCTCTCCTCCCCTCCCTCCGTCCTTCCTCTTACCAGCTCCAGACGGTGGCCGAGCCAAAGCATACCAGAGACCAGCATGTCATAGCTGGACACGTATTGGAAGGTGCGTTGCGGTGTTGTTGGATTGGTTGCAGAAGATTGTGATTTGGGAAACGGGGGTAGAGGAAGCACACCTTGTAAAAACGACTGGCTCGCACTAGCCTAACAGGCTGGTACTACACACAAACACACTGCAACATGTGTCTACATGACAGGAAATCCAAATGTGCTACCCACAAGTTCCTGTTTAACAAGGGTAGAATGGTTTTCATGCAATAGGAGAACCTGCACACCGATAGAAAAGAAGCTCCTTCCAGATCCAAAAGAAGGAGTGACGTCTGCCGAGCACCTGGTGACAGATAGAAAACAGGCTTGTCTACTGACTCGTCCCTGTCACCACCCTCTAACTTATGCACAAATCACAATTACTGTACTACCCTGATAATATGTAACACTATGCTGCTATGGTCTCTTACTGCTTTCCGTCTATCCATCTGTGCTGCCAAGCTCTGTGTCTGACGTTGATTTACTGACATCCAGCAGGCAAAATATCCCACGGACTTGCCAGATAATGTTGTACGCCCAGTGGACATTCCATTTGCTCCTCGTCCTAAAATGTGCATTTGTCTGCTTAAAGGGAAAAAAAGGTGGGCACACGGAAAAGGAGACCTCAATTTGACACCCAGTCTCTGCTGCAGACATGTCTCACATGCAGTTTAGAACATGTCTCAGTTTTATAGTTTGCGTAAGAATATTTTACCAAGAAAACCTAGAAAATATCTAAGCTCTTAAATGGTTTATCAATGTCAAATTCCTCATTGGGAACACAGAGCATTAAGTATGCTGTCTGCCTGGGTTCAATATTCACTCCTCTGTGCAGTGAGAGCAGAAGTTGTAAGTTATCTACTCTGCAATGATTTAGATTGTGCTCCTGCGACAGCTTGACTCTGCAAAGTTCGATTTTATGCCTGACGTTAATGGGCTCCTGCATAACTCCCACTGGTGTGAAACAGACTGTGTGCCTGTGTGTGTGTGTGTGTTTTGGCTCTCACGCCGGTTCCACCTCTGTGCAGGAATCTGTGGTTGTGTACAGTGAGGTTTGGTTGCGTGTGAGCTCGCTCATCTGACTTTTACATACAGCTGCCATTCAGCATGACTATGCTGCCAGTCGGGTTGCAGTCAACAGCCACCTGCCAAAAAAATGCTAATGCGTGTCACTGCAAACATAAAATGTGTCTCTGGATGCGCTGCATTGTTATCGTAGAACTAAACCAACAAACGCACAAACTAGGCCTGTTGTGGCTGCACGGGAACTGGAACAACTACGATCGAACAGGAGGAAGAGGAAGGTGATAATGACAAGGACACTGGTGGAAACCAATGTCAATTAAGCACTTAACAGTAAGGGTAATGATTGAGATCCCGGGGTTAATTATCCAATAATGCTGATCTTCTCCCCCCTCTGGATTCATAAATCAAAGCTAATGAAGTTCTCCTCTTTTCGAGACGTGTTGGCCACTTACCAGTGGACTGTCCAGCCCGGCTTGGCCTCTCTGTTCCGGTCCTGGCACGAATCCATCACCCCATGATGAGTCTGGACCTGGAAAGCTGATTTGCTGGAGACAGAAAAAGACATTCAGCAACATTAGTCCTAATGTTGAAGGTGGAATTCATCATAATGAATCTGACATCAGCTGACCATCATGAGTCAGAGCCCTCGCAAATAAAAAAGATAAATTGGTCTTGGCTGATCTTTCCAATCAGCTGAAAAGGGGAAACCCACTGATTTGCCAAACATGAGTCTGTTCAGCCGCATTCAAACACTGTTGTTGAAACACAGCGACATCAAGTGGTGACAAGTGGAAACGGTTTTGACAGCAGTTTCCTATAACAGGATTAACCATAAATGTTTTCCTGAATTTACACTGTATTTTCTTAAAATTGTGCAATACCATTCACTCTAATTTACATATTTTTAATAGAGTAAATTATGAGTAATCGGGTCAGTGACAAATAATGTTTGGTGAGATGAGAAAGTAATGAAGTAATGAAATACAGTTGTAAGAAGCATTCATCAGGTCTCTCAAAATATAGATTGTGTGTTCATGTTGGTTTCTTGTAATATAAAAGTCCATTTGTGTCATTTTATTTTTTACAAAAATCACAATTTTGTATGTTTTTTTGACATAAAATGTCAAATGGTGTAACTGATAAAGAATAATAAATTTTAAATCTACAATCCACCTAGAATATAAAAGTAGTTGATTATTTTAAAACCTATTTAATAGAGTTAAACTATCTGGTACCAAGTTTTTAGGGTTACACCACATGGCAGTTTTGTCTCTGACCCATATAGCATGTTAATTTTCTGTTTTTTGTGTCAAGTAAATAGAGCCAATTATCAACCAGTGGCAGGGCTCTGTTTTACCAATTCACTTTTAAAGTAATTTGGCCTTTCAGTGAAATCAGGTTAATAATACAAAAGACGCTCATAAAAGGCTTTTTAGGGAAAGAAATAAAATGTTTTCTTGCTAAATTCCCTGAAGACACTACACCAGGTAGCTGATAATTTTCAATAGGTATTTTATTGTGAGTTGCTTCATCAATCAACAGATTGCAGACATCACAAACACAGCATTTACTGTAGGACCATAACCTTCAAATCAGTGCAATTACTGACTTCAACAAATGATGTGAATATATCTGGGATGTCAAAATCAGTCAAAGGTGGGCGAAGCAAACAGATATTTCAGATCCTTAAAAGTACAAAAACTGTTGTCTAAAAATAAAAAAAGTAAAAGTACAGAAGCATTAACAGCAAAAGTTTAAAAGTAAAAGTACTAATGTAGACTGTTTTGTATCACTTACACATACATGTGAAAGTAATAGTACACTAATATGGAGCTAATATATTTGGTAGATCAATAGTAATAGTACTACATCATTGTTTATGTAGCATATATTTATTTATATAAGACCTTTCATACAAAGAGCATGACATTTTAAGAGAACATTTTAAACAGTATGACTATGAATATACATGTAATGGACTAGAAGGTGAAATATTTTCCTCTGAAATGTAGTTGATTGGAAGTATAAACATATCTAATAAGCATAAAATATAAACATTCACGTAAAGCACAAGTCCCTCAAAACTGTACTCTAATATTGAGTAAACATAAGTGCTAAATGTCCTGTAGTAATCAAAGATGGAAATGCCTGAGCTGGAGTTAAATCAGCAGAGGAATCCAAGTCCATGTTTTTAACCCTATAAAGCCGTACGTATCATATATAATACATTAACTTATAAGGCCTTTCTATCATCAGTACAATAGTTTTTTTCCTGAAAAACCTAAAGTCCATCTTTGCCTGAACAAGGAGAGAAACTGTTTCCAGGACAACCACCATGCAAAATAAAGAAGTAACAAACCAAAAAATGAGCCAAACTATCTGAAAGGTTCCACCTTGCCAATTCCATTGGCAAAAAATCTTGTGTTTTACATGTTTTTGTTTGTTATAAAAATAAGTTGTGAGGACTCTAAGGTCTGATGTTTCAGATATAATACTAATTGAAAAACATACTTCCAAAATGTCAATTGAAAATGTCTTTTTTGTTTATGTCTGAAGGACCAATAAAGATTCCAATTTCAAAGAATTAGAATTTTCTGTCAATTATTTCATGGTTCAGGCTTTACAGGGTTAATAATGTAGGTTAATGTTAAATGGCCACTAGATGTCAGGAGAACTTCAAGACAAAATCACAGCAGCAGTTTATTTAGGTCCTAAAGTTGTTAAGCTATCAACTTCCCACAGGGAAGTAGGGTCACGACCTTGAAGGCTTCTTTCTGACCACATGAGGAATGCAAGTTCATTATCTCTGGATGTTTCAGCCCTTGTTTGGTCGACAAAAATATCATAACTGTTCCTCTCTGTTCACCTGTTAATCCCCTTGGTAATAGGAATTTGTGGGAAACATGTCTATGCTGGGAAATGGTCATTTAGCCAATCTGTCACTCAGGCACTTACTGAATTCCTCACAGGAGTCAGTTTTCAAAATAAAAGCTCAGTGGAAGCAAGTTGCTTTTCATAGGGAGCATATCTATGTTCCTCAATTCAGTTTTCTGTTAACAGGCATTGTGACTCATATTACAAGTTGAAATATTTAATGAATTTCATCCTTTTTTTCTTTCTTTCTTTCTTTCCTTCTTTCTTTCTTTCTTTCTTTCTTTTTTTTTAACAATATTCAAAAAAGACAACAGAGCAACTAGGCTATATTAACACAATATTTCTTTCTCACTCGACAAATAACAGGCAGCAATTTACCTGTAGCCACAGCAACAGTACTGCCACTAACGGACAGCAATTTACCTGTATCCTTAGCAACAGTACTGCCACAAACGGACAGCAGTTTACCTGTAGCTATAGCAACAGCACTACTGCTTATAGGCTTACTTCATATTTTTAAGCTGATATCTTAATAGCCAGCACAGTTATATTGTGTTTTATTTATTAATTGTTTTTCAAATTCTCCTGTGTGATGTTTTAGGTTTTACATTAAATGAGACAGATTTAATTTGAAGTGGGTCTTGAACCATATGCATATGAGAGATAAATACAGGTAAAACAATGTATGGAGATTAGGGAATATTTTAAAAGTTTCTGTGGTAACGATGGAACAAATATTTTAAAAAAGAAGTTATTTTCATGAATTTTCACATCTGTTGAGGCCTCAGAGTGGCACCCAAGAGCTTTCCAAGAATATGCAGGACAGAGGGAAAGGAGAGAGTTTCTTTGATTTGATTCCTTTAACTCTGAGACGATATGCGTTCCTCACCTTATATGGGCATATAGTGGTATGTTTTATATATATATATATATATATATATATATATATGTAGAATCAGTCTGCTGGATATTGGCAGGAATTGGAACATGTTGTTGTACACTGAGCCAGAGCATACCAAACATTTTCCATACAAGAAGTGGTATATATATAAAAAAGGTAACTGTTTTTGTGTTGACCCAGACGACAGAATTACTGTGTTCACAGTGGCTGCCATCATCAACTCTTTATTTGATATCATCAAAAATGGATTTGCTTGTGCTTAATTATATAAAATATATCAACACATCCGTTTCAGCCTTTTGCTTTATGTGAAAAATATAAACAATAGTCATATCTTCTAATACTGTAGTTAATCACATTAGTTCATATCGCTTTCTTTCAGTGCTTAAGCAGAAATAATTTTAATGTGACTGTTGATCAAAATAAACATTTCCTTTAAACCAGTCTCCACAATAAAAAAAACAATAGACTAATCTATAATTTACAGGTTATTATTTTAGCGTTAAGCCCCTCAGAAACACATATAAAACTGGCTAGCACTTAGCTTAACCAAAAAGAAAATAGCTAATAGCTTTGCAGTAAGCTAGCAGAATTTGCACGTTTATGTTACACATTAAAACACTACATGTGTTCCGTATCATATTGTGCCACTGTGAACCTTTCCTACTATTTGCACAGTGTGTGCTACACTCATTAGACCTCAGCTAAGCTAAATCATGAAAATATAATCTCTGAAGAAATTTAATTTCCTCTAAAGAAAATAGCAAAAAAATACTATGGCTAAGCCAACTCAATGGAAACGAAATTTCACACACAACATTTTAAACCAAACTCAAGAAATGGGATGTTTAACATCTGAAATGGACCATCTGAAATTATGGTTCATTACCAACCTGCATTTACAGGAAAACAGTAGAGTTTTCATCATGGCTGCCATCCACAGCACCTCCATGTGGTGTAAACCAGAACTGCAACTCTAATACTTCATTCTCATTATCATTAAAAATGAGTGACTCATATGAAATAAAATATGTAAAAAAAAAATGTAACTAACCATGGTATGGTAAACATGCAGTAAGATGACTGATCCTTCAAGTGACCTTCTAGTTTTTTAAGCTATTGTAGAAGATCTGTACATTTTTATTACATTTCATTAAAGTACATGATTCCTATATAACAAAATGTGATAACAAAGGGGCTGTTTTTTATTTGCGTGTATGTCTTAAGTTTGGTTAAAAAAAACAATGAAAAACAATCAAGAACAGTGTCAATGCTTCATATCCTTTTATAGGCTATATTTTTCAAACACTTTATTCTTCCAAAATAATCCCACATTGTTTTTTTAGTGGTGGAAACAGTGTTTATTTGTGTTGTTATATCACGTTATGTGACACATGCAGCAGTCCAAAATGTTCCCATATGTTTTCAGTTTGGGTGACTGAGAAGTATGATTCACAACCTGTTTTCAATACTCATCAAACCATTCAGTGAATGAATAAGACAGACACAGTAAAAACAGAGAGTAGTAATACCAGAAAAACAGAAAACACAGGACTGAAATACAAGTAAACTGATGAGAATGGGATGCGGTGCAGGTGGAGAGATGGGTCAAAGTGATGAAGCAAAGAACAGAAAAGGAACTGGTAGGTTGGAGATTCCTGGGGTGAATGAGGGCAGGTGTAGTGGAAACAGCAGCAGGAACAAAGGAGGAAAAAAACAAAGCAAACAGAAAACCAAAAATCCTGAAAAAGCAGAACCATGACACCTATAACATGTTTCCTTTGTTCATTCCTCTTCTATACCTGCTCATTCCTCATTAGGGTCGCAGGGTCTGCTGGAGCCAATCCCTGCACATTACAGACGGGAGGCAGGGATACACCCCAGATGGTCACCAGCCTATGTGGTCTTCATTCATACATTCACAGCTGGAGTACCCGGTGAAAACCCACACAGACACGGGGAGAACATGAAACTCCACACAGAAAGGTCCCAGACCCAGGACCAAGGAGGTCTTGAACCTGCGACCTTCTTGCTGTGAGGCTACAGCGCTAACTGCACCACTGTGTCGCCCCCTCCTTTGTTCATCTGAATTTCAATAGCATACCACTACCTCACAATTTGATTCCAATGATTGGGGCTATGATTAGATTAAAAATCAATTTTCGATTCAAAATGATTTGATCCACAATTATTTCTGCTTCAATCTAAAAGTGTGGATCATCATGATCTACTCCAGTCTGCTTTGTAATGAATGACAGAATGACAAATGGAGACATTCAACTTTTTCATATTTATTATGTTTTAAATATTTATTCATTCTTAAATGGATTTGTTGCAACTGTTGCATAAAGGCAAAATCACATATTTCTTTAGCAAAAATAAAAGTGTCCCTTTAGAAATTCTCTTTATAAAAAAATTGTGTCGTTAAACATGCTCCCTTTTAAATTCTAGGGAAAGAGCTTTTTCCAATATGTGTGGACCACAACTGCTACTTTAAAGTAGCTAGCTATAAAATAAGTTGGAACAAAAATAAAGTGCTTCTGTATAATAAAAATGGTTCAGTTGAACATTGTATCTTCATTTCAGAGAGGGTAGAAGAAGAGTGGTAATACCAAAAATATCATGTGGAACATAATTATTGCACAAATGAAAAACATCATTTCTCAATAACTTTCAAGACCACATTTTTGTGATCTTGGTCTTGTCTTGGTCTTGATAGTCTTTGGTCTTTTGTTTTGTCTTGGGATCAACAAGCCGGTCTCACAATGTTTCAGACTGGCAGAGCGGTCTTGAAAGGAACACATCTAGACAGATCCAGACAGGCTTTTTTCTTCTTTTTTACTGCTGCATTCGATTACACTAGGCACCTATGAGCCGTGCAGGTATCAACTCTTGTTGCATTGTATTCCCTTTTCCAGAATTTCCCGCTCTTCCCCGTTGCTTAGTGAGTAAAATAATATCATCTTGCTATGACTTCATTTCCTCTGACTCGGGTCGGGCCATTCTATTGCACATTTCCGAGTCAGAGGTTGGATCTTTCCAAGTTCCAAGTGCAATTGAATGCAGTATTTATCATTTTTTACATGTTCCCTCTACAAGACATTTGGAGATGCAACATATCTGCTAATTCAGCAGTCATCAGGTTGTTTTTAGATCACAAGTTTGTTTGCCGCACAAGCAAGAAAAAGAACCATACTACGATATTTAAATTTTGCAAAGCATTTTAATGGAGACAGCAGGGACAACTACAAACTAACTATTATACTTACCTCTACCTCTCCATGCATAATTTATTTTTGCGACCTATTATACATTCTTACATGAATGGAATATGGTTAGATAGAGAGGGATAGATTTTGGCAAACTTTTGCAGCAGACTTACTTAACTTGGTACAGCACACGTTGCTCGCTCTTTGAATTGTCAAACTTTTGAGCTATTAGCCAGTTGAATGGCTTTGACTTTAGAGATCAAAAGGTTTTAGCGTTGGTTTTAAGTTGAATATTATTAGTCACATCTCTGTTTTTACTTCAGGGTTTCCTGAAGATAATCATTTAATCGAGGTGGTGACCACATGGTGGTGGGGGAAGGGTACGTTATAGTGAAGCTGCACCAGGAAAAAACACACACACACACACACACGCTTCCTCATGCCTACATGGTCAATATTTGATGCAGCCTTATTTTACTGATGTGGTAGATATGTTAAATGTTGGATGTGGTATGTGTAATTTACACCCCACATATCATAATGATGTGTCAGGATGGAGCAACTTCACACTACATAAAACGTATGGTCTATGTCTTTATAAACACTGTGGACTGTAAAAAAATAACTTAAAGAGAAGGTTTGGAAAAAGCTAATTACAGTGTTTATATTGGATAAATAGCATAGGTAGGACATAATTTATAGTTTTATGAGTAAAAAGGAAAGAGTTCTTTTGGAGGTTCTTGGGAAGCCTGTCGAGTGAGTGTTCATCTTATAAAGATGAGATTACCTATCTACCTCTGTGTAGATCAGCAGTGGGATCTTTTAAATGGCATCCTGTTGACAGATGGGGATAGAGTGTCGGAAGTATATTATCACAATAATGCAAAAATGTACTCATTTCTGTTTTCCCTATATGCTCATATTATTGCTTGGGGTTGGAATTATGTTTGGTTAAGGTGATAATGTGTGCTATAGACTTGTAGCTGAGTTTATTGTTGACATGTTGGTGTCCTACATGTAAATACATGATACATGATATCTGTTTTGTATGAAATGTGGTATAAGGTGTATCACACCTTATAGTGTAGATGCACATTTTCTGTTAATATTGATTTAATTTCTATCAACAATACACGTTAGTTGAATGACAGTAGTACGCATAGTTCAGTTATGCATACATATGAAGTCAATACAGAGATATATTGCCTTTTGTAACTGATATTACGTCTTCTTATTTTAGGTGTACCGATCCTCAACACTTAGGTATTCTCAATCTCTTACAACCAGTTATGTTGAACGATCTGTTAATGTGCTATACAAGGTTTAGCACAGGATTTAGGTTTCATAATGCAAAAACCTGATGTTTAGACTGTACACTTAATTTTTCAGATAGTTTGTCTTGGTTGAATATGGACAGATGCCTTAAAGATGTCTCTTCCCTTATTTTGCAGGTTCTTTGAGTACAAAGCGGGATCAATGGCAGACACCTCACAGCGAACAATTTAACAATTTAATGTATTTAACAGAGAAGTAGATACCTCATCAGACAGGGCAACACTTGTATTAATCAAAGGTATTTCAAATATGCTCCATGATAATAAAACTAACATTACAATTTTCTCACATGTATTCAGTAATTAGTCAGTCGATCATCTTCTATACCTGCTTTTCCTCATTAGGGTCACATGGTCTGCTGGAGCCAATCCCAGCACATTACAGGTGAGAGGCAGGGATACACCCAGACAGTCGCCAGCCTGTCATGGAGCACACACACCATTCACTCACACCTACAGACAATTTTATTGTTTCTAATTAACCTCAGTATGTTTTTAGACTGTGGGAAGAAGCCAGAGAACCAGAGAAAACCCACCCAGACATGGGGAGAACATGCAAACTCCACACAGAAAGGTCCCAGTTCAAGGTCTTGAACCTGTGACCTTTTTGCTGTGAGGCAACAGCACTACCCACTGCACCACCATGTGGCCTATATTCAGTTAATTAACAATACTAAAAAATAGTATAATATAACAGTCTACATAACAAGTACTACACTTTATCTACATTTCTTTGACAATACTTTTGAACTTTTACTAAAGTAACATTTTCAATTCAGGACTTTTACTTACAGCAGTATTTCTACTTTTACTCAAGTAAAGGATCTGAGTATCAACCATGTTTTTTATTAAGGTTTTATAAAAGTAGCCAATCTAAAGAGTTAGTTAACCATTAATAAAGCATTTATAGGTCTACAACTTATACACAAATAGTTCCATATTACACATTGTACACATCTTCGAATTAGTCTATTTGAGATAGAGAGAGAGAGAGAGAGAGAGAGAGAGAGAGAGAGAGAGAGAGAGGTGGGTTTGAGGTTTGTCAATATGAAGCAGGCTCCCTGAGAGGAGTCTGGTGGATGGAGGAGGACGGAGGGGAGGTCTGAGGATAAATGCGCTCTTTCATTTCTGAGTGAGTGAGGAACATATTTACATCGACAGAAACGCGCGGCGACGGGAAACAACCACATCTTTGCTATTATCACTATTAAGGGCAATCAGCGGAGGACCATGGACACCGAGCTGTCAGGAGGACAGCGCACAACTTGTGCTCACCGCAAACTTCTGTCTTGAAGTTGGTGCGTCGGTTTCTTGCGCGCAGCAGAGCTTGAGCTTCAAAGACGCGCTCCGGACTGAAAGGAATAAAGGCGCGTCGCTGGCGGACTGATCCTGTTTGGAAAGGTGTTACACATCAGTGATGGTGTGAATGAATGTGAACTGTGACCCCTTGTTGGATGGGACAGGTGCAGGATATTTCAAAAACATGGATCACCGAGGAGTCAATTAAGATTTTCTTTATTCATACACAAAGATATCTACTGTGCTGTCACTCAAATATTCAAACTGGGACAATAATACTCCTGTAGGATTATTTTTTCTATTATTTTTATCGCTATTTATTATCTCCAGTCTACGTTTGGAAAGTTTTGACGTCAATATCCCTCCGCGCGGTGCGCACACGCACAGCAGCCGACATGCCACTGCTGCGTCGTTTGACCGGAATTTACGCGTCTATGGGGGAAAGCTGGGAGAGCTGAAAAAGTGTGTGTTTGTGTATGTGTGTGTGTGTGGACGCCAAAGCACTGCGTTTCCACCAGCTCAGGAGAGACCACTTTGTAAACTGAAAAAAATAGAGGAGAGACTCAGCTTTCATTCGTTTTTCATAAATGGAGCTGCGTAAATACCTGTTGTGCCTGCAGTTCATCCTCTTCCTCAAAGGTAGGAACTAACCTATAAAGTCACTTTTTCTCTTTTATTTTGGATTTTTATTTTGTTAGATTTTCAAAATTGTTTTGTTAAACATGTTTAAAATAATACTAAACCACTGAATGTTTTCTCTTTTTTTGGCAAACTATGTGTTTATTGATGAGTCAACATCTTTGTCCATGATTGATGTGTCTTCTCCGGCCAGTTGCTCTGCTGTCTCACCGGGTGACATGGTCGTTAACCCCCTCACAACTATTGCACTTTAACAGACAACATGTGGGAACGCTGGCGTCACACGTGCCTCCCTGAGCCCCAAAGAGCTTTATCTGTATGACAGTAAGCTTCCGACCATGAAGACTTTTCCTGGTATGAGGGTCATAGCTTATTATAAACCTGTGGCCAAACTCTATTTTACCAAACACATCAAAGATGATGATGGTTCCTGGTCTGGTTTTTTGGTAAATCTATAAGTGGCGTCAGTATCTGGGAAATATTTCATCATCACTGGAGGCCTTCAGCTGACCACAAGATGTTTGCTGTTGGAATCCATCACAGATATTTGCATGTATCCTCTGCCAAAAAGGTTACTGGTTCATCTCCACTTACAGCTCACATGTTTGGATCCTGGCAGCTGCGTAACTAGACCTCACCGGCCCTATCGGCCATTTCCATCTCTTAGACTTAATGGCTGAAGTTGCCCCTAATAAGGCGTCTCCGTGTGTGTGTGTTTCTCCACGGAGCGTAAACATCAGATTCCCTGCTGTACTCATGTTCACCGCGGCCTCACACACCTCATTGAGTGATTCCTGCTCCTGGCAAGGAACCGAAGAAAAAGACCATTGTTGTCTCCCAAAACCTATGTGTTTAGGCAGCAGATAAGAGGCGGTTTAACTTGCACGCATGCCATGAAACAAAATAACATATAGGCTGAGAAATTATGTTGCACGAATCATGTTACCTGCAGACTCTAAATTGAATCTATAGATTGAGATGTTGGCGCCACATTTTAGATTGCAAACAGTTTTTATGAAAGTGCTTCTGGTTGGAAGGAAGCGTTGAGTTCACCAAACACCGCAGACAAAACTGCCATGTGGTGTAGCCATAAAACTTGGTATAGTTTTAGTATAGTAACAACAAGTTTTGTATTCAAGGTCGATTATATACTTAAAATTGATCATTCAGAAATTGCACAAAATTGGGATTTTCGTAAATGGACTTTTAAATAACAAGAAACCAACATGAACACACAATGTACATTTTGAGAGAACTGATGAATGATTCTTAAAACTGTATTTTAGCATTTTTTGACTTTCTCATCTTGCCAAATATTATTTGTCACTGACCCATAAACACATGAGCAGCTAACAGCAGCCAAATGTCGCTTTTAGTCACGCGCTACACATTAACCTCCATTATCTTTACAAATCAGGGTAACTTTTTCACTGCTTAATGTGTATTGTAGCATATAAGTGAGTGTAAGTGTTCTTGCATGTGTGTGTGTGTGTTTATACAGGAGCATGTAGGTGCATGACTATGTGTGTGTAATGGTAATGGCTTCAACAGATCCCCCTTGATGCGGTCAGCAGGCATCCCATGTCTGTTACAATCTTGTGTTGGGCTTTACTAAGATGTCAAACGCAGGTGTGTGTGTGTGTGCGTGTGTGCGTGTGCCTTTCGTTGTGGCCATTCATAAATTTCTGTAATATTCTCCCGGTCTTCTTGCCTCTTCTGGTTTTACATTCCCATCGTTTGCTGACATGCATTCCTACACCCCCTCCTCTTCCTCTCCATCCACCCCCATTCCCCACGAGAAGGTGACAGAGATGAGAACAGAACACGATCGAGATAATGGAGAGAAAATCTGTGAAAGAGGGTGAGAAGAGGTGAAGTAGGGGAATGCACGAGGAACATTATGAGTCCGTTTGATAAAGATGATAGAAACAGACAGTCCAGAAGATGTCTCTACTGCAGGACACTTCACAGAGCTGCTCTGATGCAGTGGGACGTAAAATGAAAAGACAGCCTCCCTTGTTTATGTAAGTCCAGTCCAAACAACATATATCAATCTCCGTGCATACTTCTATAAGCGCTGGTATTTCTCTATAGTGTCCAAAACATTGTAGTGTCACGTTAACGCACATGTGCACATACAGACACAGAAACTCAATCACAACCATACACAGCCAGCAGCGGCATACGCGCTCAGAGCCGAACGTGCGGTTGAGAGAATCTGGACCCAGTTTGGCTTGATAAATGTTTGCAGCCAGTTGTCATGGTGATGGGTGGTCAGACGGGTTGCGGTACAGTGTCATATATAAACCAAAATGAAAAAAAGAAGCAGATCATGGAGGACAGGACAGGGAAAACATAGAACGATGGCACAGTTGTGGGAATCAGAGGGGCTGAGGAGAGCAGAGGGGGCCTTTTGTGGTGGTGGAGTTACAGAGTGTGTGTATTATACAAGAGTTGGTTAAAAAAAAAAGAAAATGAATGAGGCAATTTAAGGTTTATTTTTTAAAAAAAGTGAAGAGTGAAGTGGAAGGATGAAGGAGAAAATCAGTAGCAGGGGTTGTTATCGGAGGCCTGGTTTGTTGTGGAAAGAAATTTGGAATTGGAGAGGGTGGGCAACGTCGCCACAAGAAAAGACTTTTTAAGTGGAAGTGAGCAGTGGTGGGAGTGAATAACTTGGTGCAACAAGGCTGGATAAATGAATTCATATTCTTTCAAGCCATGAAAACAGAAGATTTAGTGTTGAAAAGTCACTCTTTTACTTGCCTACGCACTGTTCCCATGAAGTGGAGTGTATTAAACATCTGCGTAGAATCAGATAGATGGCTCAAACTCATCAAAGTCGCCTGAGGTTTGGAAGTAGAAACACTAGAAGAGTGCACAGAAATGTGAAATAAGCAGAAAGGAGCTGGAAGCCACGGTTCTCAGGCTCTATCTTTGGCCGATAGACGACGTAGATGCTCCCAGTGTAGTCAGTAAATCTAGGTGTAAGAAACAGAAGAAACATGACTCACAAAAACAGCTGCAAGGAAGAGTGAAAAAAGTGAAAGAGCAGGTAGCAGCAATTATAGAGTGTGAGAGAGACGGGAACAGAGATGGAACAGAAACACTGAGCATATCTAGTTTCCCTCCCAAAACCAAGTGGAAGCCCCCTCTGATTGGCTTGGCTGAGGTAACCGCTGTGTGTGTCTGTGTGTATTTGGTGGGAAGCAACAGTACACAAGTGTGTGAGTAGCTGGTGTATAATCACATCAGCAGTGTTCAAGGTCCTGGATGGCTTTTCTCCAGTGAAGTCACTGGGCTATGGTCAGGTTTTTCAGGGCAATATACAGGAGATAAACACATGGGACAAGTTAAATACCGACTGTCAAATGTGGGGCAGTGTTTCTGAGACTGAAATGAAATACTTCATGATGATGGCCTTTCGTTTCTGTGAAATTGTGTAGTGAGAATATTCTACTTCCTGTCAGCTACTGATAGCATCAGAAATGTGTTAATTACTTAAAATGGACTAAAAAAAGAGAACGTTGTAAACCTAGGAATTTTACATATTTGCATATTGTTGACAGATGGCAATAAATCTATTTTTAGCATATTAGAAAAACTTAACTTATAACAAACTTATAACATTAACATTTAATTAAATTACTTACGCTAGATAGTGAGTTAATTTTTTTATTTGGTGAAAATGTTCAAAATTCTGAATAAAAGACAACCTTCAGTCGTGAGACAATGATGATCATGTGTCAAATGTGTCAAAAGGGACTGGTAAACAGGATATCCTGGTCATGTGACCTCATAAATTGTATGTCCTTTCAAAATAAAAGCCCCCTTTTAACATCTAATTGTAAAAAAATGATTTTAATTAACAGATTTTTAGAAAAATGACGATAAAGTAATCATTGCCAACACTATGCAATAGAGAGATCAATTAGAGAGATCAGTTATGAGTTTGAGAAGGTAACTTGCCATAGATTATGTAACATATCAGTAGCTTAAGTTAGTTATTTGGTTCAGTGCCAATTTAGTGTTTGTTGTTATCATGAGTAAACTAATTAATAGCATTCAGCTAGTGTTAATATCTACTCGCCATTATGTAGCTGCTGATTGCATTTTTAAATAAATTTGTTGATAAAGTAAAGTCAATTGTCAGATGTGGAGCATAAAAATGTGTAAAGAGTGCTGGAAAAAGGAAAACAAGCTAGTCTGTTACTTTTGCTCTGTATGTTTTGCACAAAAAGTAATATTTATTCATATTTATTTTATTCGAGAAGTTTCTTCATTTAATTTATGCTGGTAATTTTATTTTTTCAGCGGCATTTCATGTACATATTGATCCTCTACTGCTAAATGTTAATAAAAGTGCTTGTGTGAAATTTGGCACATGTGACTTCAAACTAGAACTGTCTCTTTTGTTATAACATTAGGAAATAATAATGTTGACACAGCGCCCAGGATTCCCCTCACTGCTGTGTTAAAGCACATAAGTTATTATACTTAGAGCATATGGCGTTTCTCCTTGTCTCTCCCTCAAGTAGCTAATATACTTCCCAGCAGTACTCTGATGCTTTAAAGACATCCAAACAACATCAACTTAGTGTGGCCGCCCATGTTTTCCAAGTTGAAAAGCATTTACCCATATATATATATATATATATATATATATATATATATATAAGAAAGACTAGATGTGTCAGCCATGCTGACGGCCAATGGACTCGAACGTCCACGCTGGCGGCCATCTTGCCAAAGGCAGCTCGCTCACCCATAACAATGTATTTTAATGGTGCCTGTTGCTTTAATGACAAAAACTTGCTCAGTTTTCAACAGATTTTCAAACCGTTTGGTTTGTTATAAACAATAGAGATGTAGTTATGACACTGCAAACTTATGTTTTTTTAGGATATATATATATATATATATATATATATATATATATATATACAGTATATACACATATAATATAGTTATATTGTTACAGCCAAGTTGATAAAACTAAGAAACCAAACTGTGTAAGTCCATCAAGTTTTCAAAAGAGATCAGAGTATTTGAGTTTGTTCAGACCACTTCACCTTCACTTATGTTCAATACCTCAGGTCAGTGCAGTGGAATACCACTTCCTCTGTGTAATTTTAAATTAAAATCTTTTTTAAAAAATGTTATATTCCTGCAACAAATGAACCAACAGCTTATTTTCTTGTAGCTAACTTTCCAACTGGCTATTGACATGCCTAGCTCACATTTCAACATAAGTAAACACATTATATGACAGGCAGGAAAGCCACATTTTGTCGTAAAACCGTTAAAATATAAGAGTGAATTGGTGTTGGTGGTGTACTTTGAATAGCCAACTTTATTTCCATCCATTCGATTACATTGCACTCACAAACATCAATCAAACAAACACGCCTCCATCATGACAGTGAATTTTTAATGTGTCAATTGGATGGAAGTGTTTTTTTATCTGGAGAAACTGATGTAAAAGAATGAATATATGTGTTTTGTGTTATTAGTATCTATGATGATTCAATCAATGGACTATTCATTCTGTTTCACATACAGTTTTACAGGAATGTCTTATACATTTATCAATTACTATAGACTTTCTCTGCAGATTGAGAAAAACTAAGCTTGGCTTTTTTGTTTGTCTTGCCAGCTGGAATGTGTTTCTATGCTCCAGTTTACACGTAAATGTTCACAACTCAGTGAAGTGTCTGTGTCCCATGTTGCAGCTCTCTATCCTGTCTGTGCCTCCCTCACTTCTCTCTCGGTGTATGAAGGGCAGGCTTGTGTGTCATAACAGGGACTTACTATACTCCATGGTTTTTCTAACCCACACCCTTCCCTGCCTTGCTTCTTCTCGCTCTCTTTCCCCTCAACCTGAACTCCCCTTTTTCCTCACCGGTTGCCTTTGGTCACTGTTTATCCATCTTTCTACACTTTCTGCCAACTCCCTCACCCAAAACCAAGAGGGAAAATTATAATGCGACTGCATTAGATGTAACTACAGTTGTTTACTAACAGTCTCCAGATCCATGTTTTGCATGTTTTTTTTGGCAGATTTTAAGGACTGATAAATATTGTTTTTACCAAGCAATTTGAAATGTGTTTGAATGCATTCTTAACCCTTTAATATCCAGTTTCCCCCTTTCATTCCCCCTTAAATTGTCACATACTGTGTTATATTCTGATCAGCCTGTTCCATCTTTTTAATGAGGCTATATGCTTTATACAATAAGCTCCAATTGTGACTTATTTGTTATCTTTGGCATCTTTAGGATATTCATTATAAATTTAAATGAGGTTATGAGGAAGTTTGGCTGTAGTTCCTATGTTTGTAATACCAGTCATGTATACTAATTGTCAAAATAATTGACCTTTTTTTAGTTAGTTGTCTGTATGATAATCTGTTTTTTTATGTCTTCCAGAGTTGTGTCAGTGTTTCAACATTGATGTAAAGCATCCACGCATCTTCACTGGTCCGGAGGATGCTCTGTTTGGCTTCTCTGTTTTACAGCATGAAGCAGATGGAGAGAAATCGTAAGTGTGTGTGTGAAAGAGAGACAAGGGACACAAATAATTAGACAGCTATGATTCATACTCAGATGTGTGACAATAAGTTTTGCTCATGATTATTTTGTCAAATGTCCCTCTGCTACAGAATGCTGGTTGGAGCTCCCTGGGATGGGCCGCCCAACAACAGGAAGGGCGATGTGTACAAATGTATTGTGGGAGAGGAGAAGAACTCAAACTGCAGCAAAGTGAATCTAGGTGAGTTTTTTTTTTTTAAAGGTCAAATTTTTTTTTAAGTATTACCCTGATGCTAAACTGGTGAATGTTTCTGTCTCTGTCAGGGGAAACTGCTCTCCAGAATGTATCGAAAAACCTGAGAAATTCCCACCTGGGAATGACTCTCACTCCAGACTCACCTGACGGCTTCCTGGTAAGTGGTCTCAACTCTGGGGAATGAGGCTTTTCATTTTCTGCTACATGAAAACTGGGGTTGTGCGTGGGAGCTGGAAGGGATGTGGTGAGACCAGGTTGTGTTTGTTAGACACAATTTGAATGAATCAGCTCCGTTGGTGTGTTTTTTATTTGACTTCAGATATAATCATGTTTGGTTTGCTGATCCCTCACTTCCAGATACTACCATTAGATTCATATGCACAATTAGAAAAGTCCTACATGGACTAATTATTTATGTGTAATCACCACCATTAAAAGGCTTTTAAACACCTTCCTTTCAAAAACGTGGTACATAGTGTGTTTTACATGAATAAAGCAAAGCCTGCTAGCTAGTTCAGAAAATCATCCCCTGCTACTCTCATACGTCTTCATTCTTTTTTGTGGATCAGCCAACCGATTAAATGCTACGGCTCAGTCTACTTCCAGCTGGAGGCGGATGTTCCCCTTAGCATGACGTTATCATCACTTCTCCCTGCTGTGCTGGGCCTTTCCTTGTGGGAAAACATCAGAACCTAGATGCCAAATATCAAATAATAATTTAAATGTCAGTTGACTACATATGATTATGTTTTCAATACGTAAACGTACATAAATATGCAAAATGTGTATATATGCAATGTTTTCCACATTTTTGAGGCTGTAACAGGTATAAATTTGACTTGAAGTATAACTACTAAGTATAATCTTTAGTGAATCAAGTCTCAACCAAGTCAAATACAGTGCAGTAAAGTCTTAACTCTCATGCTCTGAGCCACACAATTGCTTCTATTACTGTCTAATCTTGATTTCTCCAGTTCTGAGGCTTCTGGCTTACAGAAAAGTACTGTGTGTGTTTTTGTCTATATGTATGTGTGTTAAGCTTGTGTGTTCTCGTGTCTGCCAGGTTTTTACTGCTGCTTCGGGTGTGGAGTCGTGTACAGTTCACAAAACGCTAGCCAGCATAGCCCACTTAAATGTGTGTATGTGTGTGCGCTTGTGCACGTGTGTTTATCTTAACCCCAGTGGTCAGGTCTATAACAGGATCGGAATGCGTCTCCGGCCCTTTGTTAATGATAGACCTACCAAAAGCCATAGCACCTCTCTCGTTTTTCTCCCGACTTCTCCCTCTTTCCTTCCTTTCTTTTCTCCCTCTCCATCCCTTCTTTGCGTTGCCTGACTGTGTGTCTATGCGGCGAGACCCATCTATAATGACAGGACAAGCAAAACCAGGATGTTTCTCTTTCTCTGGCTCTACCCCCGTTTCACCCCACTTTCAGTCCCCCTCTTTTGTCTCTAGAGCTCTTGTGCACAAGTTTTCCTTTTATCTTGCAGGCAGCTCTCCTCTCTCCGCACGCTCCCCCTTATTCCTTCCTCCCCGTATGAAAGCCAAATAAATGGCAGGCTTTGAAGACAGAAATATTTTTATATGATACCCCACCACCGTCACCCCACCCGGCCCCCGCACCCACCCGCCTCCATTTAGCACAATCGGATTTAAATTGCTTTATTGGTCTGGTGTTCCAGCTCTGTTAAACCATTCATGACAACAGCAGCTGCCAACATATCAACAATAGTTCCACTCTCTTTCTCTCTCTCTCTCTCTCTTTCTATCTCTCCCCCCAAACCAAACTATTGTAGTTTTTTCCATGACCATGAGTCTTCTCAGGACTATTTTTGCTTTCGGTGCTTTACGTGGGTCATCCAGCTACATTTGTGTTTAAAGAAACAACCAAACAACCACCTGCACATATTGTGAGGGAACACAAATACCTAAAAATATAAGTGTTCAAATTTAGTGTAGACGCTCCTGAAATTGTGTGTGTGTGTTTTGTCAGGCATGTGCCCCTCTGTGGTCCCAGGAGTGTGGTACGTCTATGTTCAGCACCGGCATCTGTGCCTCCGTCAGCGATGACCTAGAACCACGAGAAACCATCGCTCCAACGGCTCAAAGTAAGAACACGTTTGCACACAAACACATACATAGGCAAACACACCTACAGGCCTGCTTTAACCAACCCAATGTGTGTGACCTCCCTCATGTGACAGGGTGCTCCACATACATGGACATTGTGATCGTCTTGGATGGCTCCAACAGTATCTACCCCTGGTATGAGGTCCAGAACTTCCTCAGCAACATCCTCAGCAAGTTCCACATCAGCTCGGACCAGATGCAGGTGAAACTGCAAGTCAACGTGCATTTCCACCGCCTATAAATATTATTTACATTAGTAATGGAAACTTGTGGGTTTGAATTTGAGTCCCCCACTTAAATCTCTGCAGCCCCATTTGCTGTTGCCCAGAGCAGCGCTGGGGTTTGCATGCACAGTGTGAGTAGTAAGACAAGCTTTGAGGGAAAACATGCACAGAGGGACACATATAAAGAAGCAGTTTGGCGAATATGAACTGAATGAATTGCTGGAGTAATGTAAAGGGACGTGAGCCTGGCTCAGTTGAGGTTTTGGGGGATCAGGGGGACATTATTCCGAGCTAAACAAGGAGAGGAGTGACAAGGGGTTTGGGTTTTTGGGAAGGGAGGGTGGCAGGGGTGAGGGGGTAGCAGGCAATGTGAGGTGAAGAGGAAATACCTCTGGTTTTTCAAAGAATTCAAAAATCCCCCAAGTGCACTGTTTGCTTTAAGAACAGAATTGGTAGTTAAAAAGATAGCTCACCCCAGAAACACAAGTCTCAGATGTTGCTTTCCGCAACTATGTGCCAGCTCAAGCAATGAACATGTGGCGTTGTTGCAATTCTTGCGCATTAATGTGTGTGTGTTTGTTTGCATGTTTGTGTGTATTCAGGTTGGAATACTGCAGTATGGTGAGGTAGCAGTCCATGAGTGGTCCCTGAAAGACTACCAGACCACACAGGAGGTGGTGGAGGCTGCCAAGAACATCAGCCGGCAAGAGGGACGAGAGACCCGCACTGCGTACGCCATCCAAATGGCCTGGTAAGCCTGTCAATCACTGCTACTTCAGTCTTACTGGCACATACTGAAATGTTGGCCGGTTCAATGGAAACCGTCTGGCTATTTAGATTGTGTAACATTCTTAGAGGTTTTCTCTAAATATACCATTGTATAATTCATAGTTATGACAATCACTTCTGTGTTCTTGAGTCTGCATTTCTTTCTAATGATTTACGCCAGAATTATCCCACCAGGCTTCGTTTGATTTCTAAATTAACAAGTTTCAGACATTTTCTTAGATTTAACAATGTAAGTTGTGGGTTGCATTAGCTGCTTTTGATCTATATTTTCCGCTACAATGGATTAATACTGTCAAGTACAGGCAACTGTCTCAAGGGTCCTAACAATACATTCTACGAAGCTAAGCTAACAACTAATTAGCCAGCCTGTCCTTACAAACAGTCTGAAAATAAATCTGACCATATGTGTTTGGATGTTTTGTGACTTTTTTATCTGAGTGTAAATTGTTGCTTGCGGAGGTTTTGTTGATGCTATTTCACTAGCCTCACATCGAGCTAAAGCTAACTTCGCTAAAGCAAATTGACAAACATCAATCTGCATTGCTGCAGACTTAACAACTAGCATGGTGAACACAGTCAAGCAACTTTATGTCATCATTGGGGGGTCAAAATATCTTTAATAATCTTACATTCAAGTAGGAACATTTAGGTCTAATTATAATGATCATACACAGTATTCACATTTGATTAAACACAGCTGGAAGGAGGACATTTTGGCAGGGTTTAATATAGTCATCTTAAAAATGGACAAAACCTAAAAAATTAAAAAAAAAAAAAAAAACAACACTCACACAAGAATGTTTTGAGATATCCATCACATTAAATGACAGACAGACAGTTTTTAGGGAAGAGGAAGTGCTAGAAGCTGCATTTAGAAACTCAAGCGCCCATTTATATAATTTTTCCGGTAATGTGACTTCATGGTGCATTTAAGTGCACTTGGTGGAAACAGGAATTGGTTGAAGATGCTAAAAAACATTCTGATTGTTTGTTTTTATTTGCTGAAATACATTTCTCTGTAATTACTTTATTGATGCTTTACCACAAAGAACAAAGCAAAAAAAAAAAAAAAAAACTAAATTGAAGCAGAAATATAAAATTCAATTAAAAAAAATAAACAAATATTTTCTAAACCTCCACTGCATTCTTGTTCTACATGCTCCTGGCTACCTCTTTGACCACTGGACCACTTATCATTCTGTCATCAGCAAATAATCCTGGGATTAGCCATACTTAGTGTATTGGTTGTGATTGCAGCATGGGATTATTTTAAAGTGGTGCAGTCAATTGATTTGGAATCATACATATAGGTAGCCAGAGACACATAGAGCAAGAATGCAATACAGTTGTCAACCATTTGATTTAGATTTTTACTGACTTTTTAAAATCTGCCTCATTCATGACAATGTGTGTATTTCCTGTGATTTCAGCAGTTTTTTAAAAATGGTACAGGCAATTGACTACACAGATGTAGCCAGGGACATGTAGAACAAGGATATAATAGAGTTTGCTGAAAAAGATATTTGTGAATGAAATATTGAATTTTTAATATCTGAATATATCTTATAATCTGAATTGAATCTGGAGAGATGATTGTTTTTGCTTCAACATATTTATTATTTTAGTTTTGATTATTAAAAGGTGTGTAGTAAAATAAGAAAATTACAGAGTATTTCAACAAACAAAAAACACAAACATTAGGAAACTTCAATAGATCCAGCTGCATTGAGGTGCACTTAAATGCACTTGAATCCATCATGAAGTCATCATGAATTACCCTACAGACAATGTAAATGAGCACTTGAGTTTAAAGTACAGATACAGAGACTGCATCTATCTGTGATAGATGTGTAAATAAGCAACTGTTTGCGAACGTATTCACCAAAAAAATAATTAGTACAATAATATGTCAGTGATTACTGTTTAACAATATCCTCAAATAGACAAAACAAGTCAAAGGTCCTCTATCATGTACTTTTCTATGTTTTATTTAAAGTTTAACACCAAAGATAGTTTTACAGAGCACTGTCTCCAGCCTCACTGGAGAAAGCACAGGTCATTTTTGTTCTGTATAAAATTCACAAGCCTCTCTTCTGATTGGCTGATTTTCACTTGGAAGGGTGGTTGTGATGGTGGGGCCATGTGGGCCATACCTCCACAGGTGGAGGTAGCTACTGTATGACATCACAAAGTTAAGGAAAATCAAACTAACAAGCCGTGAAACAGCATGCTGTGTGCATTTCTCCACTTTATTAAGTGTTTGATGTATGGTGCTGTTCTTGTATAACCACTGGACCTTAGGAGGAGAGGGGAAAAAACATGAAAGTCGCTGTCTGCATGATATAGGACCTTTAAGTGAATTAAAATATTAATTTGTCTGTATAGTGTCTTTAGGAATTCATGCCATCTCATGACTCTTTAAGAGCAAAAAAAAAACATTTTTAACTGCCCCTTTAACTAACCATATTATTGTCCAATCTGACATCACCTTCATGCATTTTCTTTGTAGAAATATGTTGGAGGTCTCTGAGCTGGTAACCCAAGTGTAAAGAAACAGCTCTATAGCTCTATAGGTATCTTTTTACTTTTCAAAATAAAATTCCTGCTTTATTAAAGTCAAACCCACATAGTGCACCACACCCAGGCCTGATGTGTGGCCATGACTTCCATTTTGGGATGTGTGTGTGTCTTGGAGAGGTGTTCAACTTCTACACACACACACACACACACACACACACACACACACACACACACACACACACACACACACACACACACACACACACACACAGCTAATTGGAGAGTTCCTGTTTTCTGGTACATTTAAAGGTAAAAGCTGGAGAGGTTTAGAGGAACACTTTAAAGGTAGTTGAAACGCAGCGACTGGAAAATAGAGCCAGTAAAAAAGGTAACTGTGGCCTTAAAACATCAGTAACGGAAAATCCAGTCTACTCCCACTATCACCACTCCACGTTTAACTGTTGCTACCTTCCCCTGTCAATTGAAAACATAATCAGTAGATTAGTCAATGCTCATTACAAATAAAGAAACAGTACTTCTCTAGAAAAAATGCTTTCATTCAGTAGAAAGAGGTGGTGAGATCAACTTATTCAAACATATCCACTCACACACACATGCACATACACACACACACACACACACACAGATGGAGAGATAGCAAGGTTGGCACAGGGCAGGAAAGTGACGGGGTACAAAAACAGCAAGATTAGCTGAGCTGGACTAGCTGGCTGCTGGCTCAGCACGTCTGCAGGTGTGGCACAGTCTGACCCGGCCTCAGCAGCCAAGCAGCTCCTACAGCTGTAAAAATACACACATGAACATGTACAGGACACATAAGCAATGCTGAACGCCTATACACACATCATGGGCTCACACACATGGGTCAGTGACAACACTGTCATGTGGCGTAAGAGTTTAACTCGCTTAGAAAAGTTTTAAAACATTAAAAACACATGCTAACAACTAATTTAGTAATTTAATATTCTAGGTGGATTATATATTT
The DNA here is from genome assembly GCA_030544235.1 of Lepturacanthus savala. Lineage (NCBI taxonomy): Eukaryota > Metazoa > Chordata > Actinopteri > Scombriformes > Trichiuridae > Lepturacanthus > Lepturacanthus savala. The sequence continues at coordinate 28,592,212 of CM060467.1, forward strand.
AATATAATTTAAAATGTAGCATTCTTTTTGGGTTATACCATGACATTTTTTTAAAATGTTTTTTAAAAAACTATAGAAAAATTATAGAAATGGAATTTCAAATAACAAGAAACCAACATGAACACAAAATGTACATTTTGAGATACCTAATGAATGTTTCCTAAAACTGTATTTTATAAAGTTTTTGACTTTCTCAGCTTGACCCACATACATTTAAACGTGCATATAGTCACATAGTGGTGTCTTCATTGCTATACTTACTGCCTGCATTCATTTCCTGACCCCTCACGTCACCTTTAAGCCTTGTCGCTGCATGTTTGACCTCTACCTTAACCTTGTCCTTTTATAAACTTAACACTAAACCCCAGCAGTAAATAGCTCCTGAAAAAAACAGGAGACTTGGAATCGAGTCACATTTTATTCACAAAAAACACAGACATAAAAACTGACTGCATGGCTGCTCTGAGACTCGGAAGTCTGGGACTTCTGGGAAGACGGTGAAATATTTGTGTTAAAGTGTTTTGTGGATTCGAACGGAAACAATTAACAGAAATACAATTTGATTATGAAGTGTTGATGTGACTTGACTTAAACTTCCTCTCATGGGTTTAAAGACTTGACCTGAACTTGCCCCAGAGCACTAAAAGCAGCTCTGCAGTCACACAAATCACCTGCACTTGATGCGTTTCAAGCCTAAAAGGTTCATAAACAGTAGTACTTTTTGGGGTCAGTAACAAATAATGTTTGGCAAGATGAGAAAGTAAAAAAAATAAATTAAATGCAGTTTTAAGAAGCATTCATCAGGTCTCTCAAAATGTACATTCTGTGTTTATGTTGATTTCCTGTTATTTTACAAAAACCATGATTTTGTGTGATATTTTTGACACAAAATGTCAAATGGTGTAACCGAAAAAGAATGATACATTTTAAATCCATGTAGAATATAAAACTTGTTGATACCATGTGTTTTTAATTATTTAAAACCTTTTTTAAGAGAGTTAAACTATCTGGTAGCAAGTTTTTAGGGTTACACCACATGGCAGTTTTGTCACTGACCCTTTGACACTTTCTCAGTGTGATCCTGACCTGTAAATGTCAGTAAAGAACTACAGAATCAGCTTCAGTGCAGAGTAGATGAATGATGGTGGACATCAAACAGCTGCTACAATTGGATTACCACTGATTTTATATCGCTCCACCCTCCTGAGATGCTCGCAGTCACACACACACCCACACACACACACACAAAAAAAGTACACACTCGACCGCCACGCTGTGTCATTACCACACTGCTGCGACTCCATAAAATGGGCTGTAAATACAAGCCGGCCTCCCAATTAGCTCCCCTCACTTTCTCTCTTCTTTCATCTCTCCCATCCCCTTGTTCCTTTCATCTCATTAGTTCTGCGTTTTCTGCCTTTAGTTTTTATTGATCCATCCCTTCTTACCTGTTCATGTCCATCTTATGTCTTCATTTCTCCTGTTCCCACCTCTTTTCTACTGTTGGTCTTAACACCACATCAGAGCAGGATTAATTTACTTCTTAGTTGTGATTGGCTTCAGTTCTTTTTCATGATTTCATTTGGCATCCAAGACCTTTTTTTCTCAGTTTCAGTTGCTGCTGGTGTTATGTCTGTTCCTTTTCCCCCTTTCTGCAGCTATGCTTTGGCTATTTACAGACTTCTTGCGGTTTACCTTTTTCACCATATGTCGTTTCTCATCTTTCCCAGTCTTTTACTCATCGCGTTTGTTTGTCTCCTTTATTTCCCTTCTCACTTCTCTCTTCTGTTTTCCTCTCTGCTTCTCCTCTCTGCACCCTATGTAATTTGTAGACTGCATAGGGGAAATGGTTGTTTTTAACTCAGAATTTCTTGTGGCTGACCACAATGTTATATTTAGTCATGGGCTGGAGTTAGGCCTGAAAATGACTGAGTTCACTTGCAGTGACTACTCTCCCCAGCTCATTGTGTGTGTGTGTTGGTCTGAGGCTTACCAACCCTATTGAATGCTTAAAGCAGGTCTCACTGGGAACAGGTTTCCTGCAGACAAACAGGGTGTGGCTTCGGTCTGTTCGTGAGTGTTTGTCATTTAGGTTTCCTTTCTGTATCATGGCACAACTGGATGGGAATGCACAGATGCGGTCGGTGTGTGTGATGACACATGTTCCCGCACCAAATTGCAAAGACCGACTTGAGTCAACTGGCAACTAATGTATGTGTGTTATGTGTGACTAATATAGTTGTGGAATGGTCCAGCTGCCGTTCGGACCATTTATATCGAACTCAATGGGATCCCAGCTCCTGTGTTTTAATAGCTATTCATTTCCTCAGAGAAGCACTTGAAAATTGTATATTATTTCATAGGTGGTGTTTATTTGAGATTTTAGGAAACCAAATGGCTGGATACTTTACGGTATCCTGCCTCTCCCTCAGGCCCTTTCACTCCTTCTTTTTCCCTCCTCTCTAGTTCTCCCTGTTTCGGTTTGGGATCATCTCGGCGAGATGTTTTTCGCGAGTGTGACAGATTGAGAATCTGTTCTTTCTGTTTTTTTGTAGCACGGAGGCGTTCAGCTCTGACCGTGGGGCGAGAGAAGGTGCCACCAAGGTGATGATCGTTGTGACGGACGGGGAGTCGCATGACGGGGAGGAGCTACCGGATGCTCTGGAGGAGTGTGAGAACAGAAACATCACCAGATATGCCATTGCTGTGAGTTTGAAGCCCACTGGATACAGTGATGACTCAATCTGCTTTAAGGAGTCTTTATTTTTACCATAACAAGCGTAAAACTATTGAACACACAAACCACTAACCACCATTATCAGTGGAGCATCCCTGACATTCCTCACACATCGGGAGACAGTGGGATGGTGACCACGCTCGCCTCAAACAACCACACAATACCACCGCCACTCCCCCCAAAAAACAACTTCACCAAATGAAACCCTTGGGTTCACGAAAATAGCCGCGGGAGAACAAAACTGTTCCATTGCAGCCCCACCCGCCCCCCCACGATAGACAGAAACGTGTTGTTTCAGAGGAGCAGACAGACTCTGGTGACAGGGCTGGTCGCAGACCCCTCCCTTCACCACAAGAGAAACCAAGGAACCTTCAGACTCCACTGGAACCACAGTGGAGGAGAAACCATGGAGGAGTGACAACGTGCCGCCATAGACATGTAGATGAAGATGGGATGTGTGGGCTGTGGATGACTGCTGAGGCTAACATTTTTACAGCGGGGTAAAAATAGAAACTAGTTTGCATGTTCCTTGTTGCTAACCAATGTTAGCCAATGGTAGCAATAGTACTCAAGAAGGTTTGTCCTGCCTCTAGAGACGAGGTGTCAAACTCACTTTAGTTCATGGGACACATACAGTGCAGTTTGATCTCAAGTGGATCAGACTAGTAAAGATTTACACATAAATAACAAGACCTACAAATTCCTCCCTTCCTTTTATGTAAAGAACTATATTATGAATATTAAAAGGAGTAATTAACCCTCAGTTCAAGTTCAACAATATGATATCTCAGTTATTTCATACAGTCAGTCTGCTGCAGCATTGCAATTCAAACTACTTTCTTACTAAACAATATTTATTTTTTAAGTTATGTCCTGCCTTGCAAACCTTTAACAAATCAAAACTGCAAATATTTGATACCTTGAGCCCTGAAAGATGCTCACTGATATTACATTTCTGCGACAGAACAGAAACTGCTCCATTTTTTGTTACACTTAGTATTGTCATCCAGTGGACCAGATTGGACCCCATAGTGGGCCAGTTCTGATCCATGGGCCGCATGTTTGACACCCCTGCTTTAAAGCAACAGACGTATTTTTCCCAGTGTCTCGCTAATTGTGTCAATAATAAAATGCTGCAGGAATGAGTCCTTAAACATGGAAAAAAGTTAACATTTTAGCACTTCTGGTCCCTTTGTCTCAAAGTCAATGGGCTTTTGCTTAAATATAAGCTTTGTGATATAAAACATATGCGTCAGTAAATATCTTAACTAAAAATTGTGGTTGCTAACAAGTGGCTAAATGGGACTACAGAGGTTTTTAGCAGCATTAACATCAATATGCTGAAGTCATGGGACCAGAGCACAACGTTTAAAATTCTATTTGCCTCCGTTGCATTGGGACAGAAGTAGATATCTCAGATATGGAAAAATCTGAAAAACAATGCGAGAGCAGCGAGAGGCTAATGGTTAGCAAAACCCGTGAAGCGTCTTGTTATTATATCACTGTAGGCTGCTTAAATAAACAAATATCCAAAACAAAAGAGAACAAGGTGGATTTTGTGGTCAAGTGTTTGCCCAAAAAGTCAAAGTGATGACAAGTTAGTAGCAGGAGCCATGTTTTGATGTTGCTCTCCACGCTGCTGCTGCTATTGCTGCTGCTTTGTGTGTGTGTGTGTGTGTGTGTGTGCAGTGAAAACGACTCATAAGGGAGGGCAGAGCTTTCAACGCAGCTTTTCAAGAGCACGGTCACTGCAGACTGTGTTTTATACATTAGTACACACCAGGGGGTAGAAGTGTGTGTTTGCGGGGGAACGGTTTATGCAGCGCCATGTATCGTATATTCAGAAACAATTGTGTTCCCATTAACACTGGAATCTGGATATGTGCTTTACATTCTAACAAGACGTGTCCCCTTTTCCCTTTTTCTGTCTTTTCTTGTGTTCTGTTTATGACTGTGTGAATGTCAGTTGGCAGAGGCCACTGGAATTTCTCAACCTCCATAAGAACTTAATGTACGTATTTATATGTAGGCTCTCTTCACGTTACCCACCACCCCCCTACCCTTTGAAAACAGAGGATTTCCTTAGTTAGCTTGGCAGCTGGAGTCACAGGGGGAGATTCTTGGGTTTGGTTTCTCTTATGGAATTTTCTCATTTGTACTTCAGGCGTTAGGCCACAGGCACCATTCCTTCACCTCTCAGCTACGCCTGTGCTCCTCATTTGCAACTCTCGGGTGGCTCCCATTTCCTCTGTTCTTAAGCTTTTTGGTCAATTTGTTGCCTTTAGCTATGGCTTAATTACTGGTAAATTAAACAGGCAGTGACGCACATATGAAGTGGGTTTATTTTCATTTGAATCCAGCTGTACCAGGTTACTGGACGGCTACTTCAGAGTCTCTACATATCTCTCTTTTCTCTTCACTGTCCCTCTGGAACATGGAGAAGTAACAGCTCTGATTCACTGTTTATGCTCTTTGTTTTGTACTTAAAGGTTTTATATGTAAAAAATTGTGAAGCAATTTACATGTAGGCCTATTATTCCTGTTTTTATCGGCAATGGGTAACAAGGTCGTAATGTAACTTAAAAAATGAAACTTTGCTTGACTTTCTCGGTTGACTCATGTCTTCCATGTTTTCCTGCAAAAGTCTGAATGATGGACATTTTTGCACCCTCTAGAGCACCTTGCTTCTCTTCGACTAATGTCAATGACCAGCACCTACCACAACAACAAAAAAAACAAAAAAAACACTCTGCAGATATTAGCTCTCCAGCTAATGAGCTGGCTTGCTGCAACCACATATTTCAATACAAAACACTTTCATAATGGCAATCCTGAGCACCACACACACACACACACAGACACACACACACACACACACACACACACACACACACACACACACACACACACACACACATACACACATCTAAAGCAAGGTCCAGGACATAGCTTAGCCTTTTGTCTTTCTTCTGTTGGTAATCCAGGTGGTAATAAGCACACTTTTCACAGTAAAACCTCAGTACTTTGTTCCCCAGCCACAGACTGCAGAACCTGATGATGTTTACTAAACAGGGTTGACGGTTTATTTCGGGTCAGGTTCAGGCAGTTGATTAACGGATATAGTTTTGCAGAATTGAGGTTGTGGGTCTCACCAGTCACAGGACAGCAGGTATGTGTGTGTGTATGTGTGTGTGTGTGTGTGTGTGTGTGTGTGTGTGTGTGTGTGTGTGTGTGTGTGTGTGTGTGTGTGTGTGTGTGTGTGTGTGTGTGTGTGTGTGAGCGTAGAGTAGGAGAGAGGGACATGCATGCTGCACACATATTTTATGTTATTATGAAAAGTAGAGGGTAGAACAACAAGATGCTGATAGCAACTCATTATATGGCCACTAATGAGAACAAATTTCTGAACTGGCTGAATCTAAAGTAATAAAAACAATTCTTATTTTGAGTGGTTAGTTGTATTAATTAAAAGCAAAGTTCACTAGATGGTGCTAAATCTCACACACTGCACCTTTAATATCAATGTTTTATAATCCTAGTTTTATTAGGTCATTTATTCATTTTTTGAATCTAAACTTCTGTCTCTTTTTACAATGCTGGTCTTCAGGTTCTGGGTCATTATATCCGCCGGCAGCAGGACCCTGAGACGTTCATTAATGAGATCAAGTATATCGCCAGCGACCCTGATGACAAATTCTTTTTCAATGTGACCGATGAAGCGGCGCTCAACGACATCGTGGACGCCCTGGGAGACCGCATCTTCACCCTGGAAGGTGTGTGGGACACAGACACAGGCTAAGGGCAAGAGAAAGATGCATCTGAGTGAAACCTTGTGTTATTTTGCTCTGCAATGATCTCTGTTGTGGCAGATATAAGTAGGGCACAAACATTGTTATATTTATTGTTATATACTATATATAGTTGGGATCTTTACTGTCCATCTGTCCAACTGAATGAGAGTTTTCCATTAAACCAAGTCACTGTAACATGTATACTGGAAAATAACCAAATCCAAATACTGACCATATTCAGAGATTTAGAAGATGATCAACTTTAACCATAAACTTCTTGAATTAAAGCAAACAAATATTGATGTCAACCTCAAAATGTGTATTTTACAACCTAATCTTTGGTTGAGTACTATTAACAAGTCGTCATTAATTAGGTTCACAACAATCTAAATTTTTATATATTTAAAAAAAATATTTTAATTCAATTAAATTATCATTTAATTTCATTTTAATATTTTTTAATTTTCAATATTAATTAGATATTAAAAAAGTAAATGTCCATTTGGCTTCCTGTTTACAAAGTCATTCACAACCAAGAAGGATTTGTTCAGTTAATCAACCAATAATACACAATAAGGAAACAGATACTAGATGTAGAGTCTGCCTGAGAAAGGAGAAAAAGGATATAATAGGAGGATATAATAGGATGTGAGTCAGAGGAAGATAGATGAATAGAAGAGAGTGAAGGATTGAATTTATCTGAAAAGAATAAACAGTAGTCCTGCAGCAAAAACAAAAGGACAAGAAGCTAAAGGGAGTATTTGTCTTTTTACAATAGTTACAGGAACAAGAGATGAAGGCTGATGAAAAGTGATGCCACCCTTCAAAAGGTCAGGGAAGGAAGGAAAGAAAAGGGCGAGGCGTTTTTGCCACCTGTGGTCTTCAGAGAGCGTGAGGGCGCTAATGATGCCATCTAGATCAGATCCTGAGAGAAAGAGGAAGGAAGGGAGGAGATGTGAGAAGAAACATGATGACAAAGAGTGCTGACCTGCTGTGTTCATCTGTGTCCACCTTCAGGAACGCTGGGCTACAATGAGAGCTCCTTCCACATGGAAATGTCTCAGATCGGCTTCTCCACGCACACACTGGACGTGAGTTTGATCTGTGGTTGTTCACAACCACCAACACAAGCTAAATGTAAAACAATGCATTTCTTAATTGTTTTAAAAACGTATGCCCCCCCTCCATTCCTCAAAGTGGTTTGGTCCAGATGGGTCCAGTGGGTGGGGCCCGTGGCTAACAGCTAATTTTGAGAGTCAGCTAGCAGCTAGCTAGGTGGAAGAAAACAATCAAACTAACATGTAGAAGCCAGTGAGTCATTTATGATACCACTTGTTCAAATTAGTCTAAAATCAGTCTCTTCTTTACCAGTCTGCTAAAATCAGACCTATTGATCGTTGGTTTTCATAGTTTTTCCCTCATTGATTCATGATGGGTATCATATGGTAGTATAGTATTTCATGTCCCCTCCAGAAAGGATTCTCTGAAAATTGACTGTTGCCCCCCAACAATGAAATGGGATGTTCGCCCCTGCCGTAGAGAGAACGTTTGTCATTTGTGCATCTCATCTTTGCCTTGCTCTGCCTCACAGGACGGCATTCTGTTTGGGATGGTGGGTGCTTACGACTGGGACGGCGGCGTGCTGAAGGAGGGCATCAACGGACGCATCATGCCGCCCAGAGACGCCTTCGAGAGCGAGTTCCCTCTGGAACTCAAAAATCATGCAGCTTACCTCGGTAAAGCAGACACCACACTGCTGAACATAGAGCTCAAAGTGTATTATATCACAGACTTTTATGATATCAGAAATCAGTAGATCCACTGATATTTATCTAATATTAACCCTTATAAGGTCTGTGGAACCCATTTTTTAGTTTTTAATTTAAGAAAAATGATACAAATAACTATCATTTCAATTTGTCATCGGTCTTGGTTCATTTTCTGTGAGAAACATAAATCATAAAATATTTTCTCTGATGCCCCCATCCCCAGTTGACGTTTCACTAATGTTTATCTTCATACGAACAGGAAATGACATAATTAGTTTCCCATGATGGATTAATGTTCTTAAGACAGATGTTGTGTAAACTGACCTGAGAAAGTTACATTTCTGATGAAATTCAAACAAATAACACACTATAGTTTTGGAAAAAAACGTGGTTGTTAATAATTATCCAATTATGGATGATTCATGATGCATTTCCTCATTTTGCAATATTAAAAAAAAACATTAAAAAAACAAACGAAAAAAGTCATTTCCATTCATAAATAAGATTAAAGAAAGACAATCATCGTTGCTTCCAGTTGAAAGCTTGATATACTTGATTTTTTTTTTTCAAAATAACCTTTCTCTTATTATGCTACTATATGCTATAACAGGGACTCTTTGTTGATGGTAATCCCAGACATGAGAGCCAGTTGCTGCAGCCCTCTGCACTAGCACCTAATTAAACTAAATGCAAGAAGAGAATTTACGGAAGAATACGCATGTAAGCACAATACCAGCTGAAATATTAAAGGTATTAAATGTAGATTTTGACAGGGTGCCCTGGTGGCCTGGAGACTCTTTATTATTGTTTTACATTCTCTAACTCATGCTCATCTCATCACTGTCAGCTTTCTGATGAAAGCATAAGAACCAGTGACATTTCATTTGTTGTCATTCCCCATACAGTAGTGTTCACTATAATAGCAGTGTGTTGGCTTTTGAGTAAAGACAAAATCCTTATAATATTTTTATTTCAGTGCATTGGGAACATTACATTTTATATCCTAAATCAAAATTAAATGTGAAGAAATATGCATACTTTTTTTTATTTTACAGATAATTAAATAGAATGAATATTAGGCTGTTCAAATAAATAATAGTGTCTGAGCTTTTCTTTACAAAATTTACTGTACGAACTGAAAAATTTTCCGGATTTAGCATTCCTGTGAATGACTAAATTAATATGTAGTTTCTGAGGACTGCCGACCAACTTCTGGCACCTATGAACAGATATTTTAGCCTCACAATTCCTCTGAATTTCTTGGTTTTGCTAGAGAAACAGCATTTTTGATGTCAGACGTTTTTAATGGGATTAAGGTTTGGGAATTGGGTTGGTCACTCTACAACTTGTTGGTCTGGAATCAAGATGCTGCTGGTTTACTGGTGTGTTTGGGATCGTTGTCTTATTGAAACTCACATTTCAAGGGCAATTCTACTTCGGCATAAGGCAACATGACCTCTTCCAATATTTAGATATAGGCAAACTGATCCATGTTGGCTTCTATGTGATAAAAATGCTTAGTTGATCTTACTTTTATCAGTCCTCAAAATGTTTCTCCAGTTCTCTTTAGGCCAGTTGATGTGTTTTTTGGCAAATCATATCCTTGTATCCTTCAGAACAAAGACAAAGGATCATGGATCAGTTTGCCTATACCAAAATACAAAAGAGGTCATGTTCCTTTATGCCGAAGAGGAAATACACTTAAAATGTGTGTTTTAACAGGGCAATGACCCCAAACACACCAGTAAATGAGCAGCATCTTGGTTCCAGGCCAAATAAATTAAAGTTCTAGAGTGACCAACCCAATCCCAAAAAATTAATCCCATTGAAAACTTGTAAGCTGACATCAAAAATTATGTTTCTGAGGCAAATCCAAGAATTTCAGAGGAATTTTGAGGCTGAAATATCCGTTCATAGGTGCCAGAATTTGGTCAAGTCCATAAAACACAGGTTGAAGCAGGTCCGTGGTTATATAACTAAATATTACTCTAGTGATTCAGGATTTAACATTAGGAATGCTGAATCCTGAACATTTTTCAGATTATACAGTAAATATTTGGGTTTGTAAAGAAAAATACAGATGCTGCTATTTCTTTTTGAACAGCCTAATAATAATTTTTCTTCATTTTCTGCAAAGGAACTAAAAAATTCCCACATTTTGACTTTGATTTAATTTGGGATATAAAATGCATATATTCTCAATGCATCAAAATAGAAATTATTATACGGATTTTAGCTTTCCTTATGTTTTTTAAAAACACTGATATTATTTTGAACACAACTGTATGTGTGTGTTTCTGTGCAGGTTACACAGTGTCATCTGTGGTAGTCGGTGATTGGAGGAGGCTGTACGTAGCCGGGGCTCCTCGCTTCAAACATAAAGGAAAAGTCATCCTGTTTGAACTCAGCGATGACGGTGATGTCAACATTGCACAGGCCCTCAATGGAGAACAGGTACAACTCCCATCTCTTGTTATCATGTTGACTTGTTTCAGTAGAAAACAGAAGGAATCCCATTCGTCAAAGAATACAGTAAGGACTCCCCCTGCTGGCCGACGCTGAAACAACAGCTTTCTCTCTTTCTAGATTGGATCTTATTATGGCAGTGAGGTGTGCGGGTTGGATATCGACCAGGATGGCATCACTGACGTCCTTCTGGTTGCAGCTCCGATGTACCTCGGCTCAGGAAACAAGGAGGCTGGTAGAGTCTACATCTACACCCTCAGTTTGGTAAGGAAAGCAGCAGGAGAACAATGAAAACAAAGAATAACGATAACAACAAAAAACACATCATCATCAAAATCACACATATCACCATATCACATCTTTGTCACTGACCCATATAATCAATGGGGCGTTTAACCCATTAAAGCCAAAGTTTTTAAGTATCCAAGCACTTCCTGTCACATCACATCGTTGACTTCCTGTCGTTTCCTCCTGAGATCATGGAGAGGACAAACCCTCCCAGAAAGAGTCATTTTATTTCAATTATTATGACATTCAACCGTGACATGTATGTATCTATTTAATCATTCAAGTCTCTAGAATAATCCACCAAAAATAATTTTGTACATGTGATAAATTGTTTTTTGTTTATGGGTGTATTTGTGCAAGTGACTATAATAGCGATTAAAATGATATTTTTTGCAAAGCAAAGAGTCCAAAATGGAACAAAAACAAGATACATAACATGATTGTTAGTGACTCAACTGATATAATTATATGCATAAAAACTTTGAAAACAATCTGGGCTTGAATGGGTTAAAAGTGAGTTCTGGGTTGAGCCACAATACTAAATCTTTGAATTGTGAAATCTTGCTTCCCCCTTCTTCCTCTTTGTCCCAGGAGGAGGTGTTTGTATCTAACGGGACTCTGAAGCCGGAGGAGAAGTCCCAGGATGCCAGGTTTGGTTATGCACTGGCAGCTGCTCCAGACCTCAACCACGACGGCTTCACCGACCTGTTGGTGGGGGCGCCGTTAGAGGACGAGCACAGAGGGGCCATCTACGTTTACCACGGCGACGGCATTTACATCAACCACAACTATAAACAGGTACTCGCTGTTTTCACTCACAACCACAAGCTCATCGAGGCCTTTCAGAGTTCAAACTGACTTGTGTTTTCTTTGTCAACCTCCCAGCGTATTCCAGCATCATCGATTTCCCCGTCCCTGCTGTACTTTGGCCGCAGTCTGAGCGCTCGGTTGGACTTGGATGGCGATGAGCTAATAGACTTGGCAGTGGGAGCACAGAACAGTGCTGTGCTGCTCAGGTGTGTAGAGAGGAAGGAGGGTCATTTTTAGCACAGCTTTTATTTCAGAGCTTACTGGTACTTAAACAAGCACAAGCATAAAACGGGCAGCAAATGTAATAGAAAAATAATGACACACCGGGATAATGTGCAAGTTTTAAAAGGGGCTGAAGGAAGAAAACCATATCATGTTCAGCTGCCCCTTACATTATCATACATGCACATAGATAAATAAATAGATAAATCTATAAAAATCTTAAATTTAAAACATTACATCTTTTAGATGTAGATTAAAATAAAGCCCTGTTTTTAAATGTAAAAGGCCACAAAAAACATTCTCAAAAAGAAAAAAGACACAAAAAGAAAGTACTAAATTAACAATCCAATTCTTTATAGTGGGCCAAGATTGATTGTTTGTACTTGGGTTTAAATTGTTTTAAATTAATGGATCAGTAACAATAGTGGTGTAACCCTAAAAACTTGGTACCAGATAGGTGAACTCTCTTAAAAAGGTTTTTAAAAATGCTTTCTACCATACTTTTAGGAGACCTGATGAATTCTTCGTAACATTGTATATTAAAAAGCTTTTGACTTTCTCATATTGCCAAACATTATTCCACATTGACCCTAAAGAACATTTTTGTGTTCTTGTCTATTTTTTCCATAGCTCCAATCGCTGGAAATTAGACAGAATGTAACTGAACAGTAGATGAAATCATCCCTCAGCTAACTGTAGCTTCCTTTATTTTAGTGTTTTAGCTGAGAAAATCATTTACTGGCTGCTACATTTACACAGATGTCCTGTTTAATCCTTGACTGTCCTTGTTGTCCCCAGCTCTCGAAGCATAGTCCAGATCAACGTGAGCCTGTCCTTCCAGCCACACTCCATCAATGTCATTCAAAAGACCTGCCAGAGGGGGGGCAGAGAATCCGCTTGCCTCAACGCCACGGCCTGTTTCACAGCCGTGTCGCGCTCCCCCGGACCACACAGCAACAGCTTTGGTTTGCAACCTCCAAATTATCTATCCCAAATAACTGAAAACCTGCAATTGTTGGTGATAGGCCAGAATGTGCATCTTCTAGCACTCACCATCTGTCCTGACTACATGGATTTCCTCCTCAGAGCTGTGGGTGTCGGCCATGTTGGATGACAGGAAGTTGTCGGCACGGGCCCTGTTTGATGACAGCTCCCAGCGGCAGACCCAGCTGGCAGTGCAGGCTCACACAGGACAGACTCTCTGCTACAAACTGCCCTTCCATGTCTATGTGAGTGTGTGTGAGCACAGCAGAAACACACAAAAAACACAAACGCATCCGCACCGACCGAGTGAGATTTCAATTAATCACGTAAACATTCGTGCCTTCCACAGGACACAGCAGATTACATCCGTCCAATTAGCTTCTCACTGCGTTTTAAGATCAACAACACAGAGAGCGGTCCAGTGTTGGACGAGGGCTGGCCAACCACCGTCAAGAAATATGTGAGTGAGACTGTGTTACTGGAGTTTATCATCGCTCTGTTCTCCATGTAACACAATATTCTTTACGCTTTAACACTTCCAGATCTCCTTCTTTAAAGACTGTGGTGAGGATGACGTGTGCACAACAGACCTGGTGCTGCAGGCTCATATGGACATCTCTGGGACCAGGTACAGATTTGTACAGAGCCCCTCTGCTGACACTGGATGCAAAATTAAATAATGCAATACTATCATGTTGCCACAAGATAATTAAGAGGTGACCATGAGATAAATTTAACCCTCTATTGAATAGCGTTGCCATATGGAAACAATTACTTTACCTTCATTTTTCTAAACGCTGTGATATAAAATCTATATTTTACAGCTAGGTGTGGCCTAATGGACCAACCAACCTAATGGAGTCCAATTCAGTTACATAGCATGAAACTATATATATTAATTATGCCATTTTAAATAATAAAAACTTTGAAAACATGTTTTACAATGTCTAAGTAATATTTCATGCAATGGAGGGTTAATGGCCACGCTATGAGATAATCATTGTTTTTGTTTCCATGGAGATAGTGTTGATTGTTGCTGTAAATCAGTAAACATGGTGCAGGTAACTATCAAAAAATATAATAAATTACAATTAATGGACTGACTCACTGGGTTCTGTAGTAACTGAAAGGATCCAAAGGTGTAGCTGTGTTTTTTGTTTATTGCAGTTAAATATGTCAGTAATCTGTCTACAACTGATGAACTGAGCTATAATCAGACATCATGTCAGTTTCAGCTAAACTACAGTTCAGCTTATAGTACGTTCATCATGCTGTGATTTACTTTCCTCACGCTCTTGAGTTTTTTCACACTGTAACAGCTGCTCAGATATCACCTGCAGTCTTTAGTTAGGCTGAAACTGTCATAATGTCTGATTGAAGCTCAGTCAAAAGCAAACATCAATATTCAATAACGAGCAACAATCAACACTATCTCCTTGCCCAATCTCACCAGAGGAGCTCCGTAGATTTGAGATTGTCCACCACCTTCTTTTCTTTCCTAACTACTTACTGACTAAAGTTTACTACTAAAGTTTCTCCTTGTTTTCTCCACAGACAGAAGCCTTATGTGATTCGCAGCCCTCGTAGGCGTCTGGCAGTGGAGGTGCAACTTGAGAACAGACTGGAAAACGCCTACAACACCAGCCTGACACTGCACTACTCGCGCAACCTGCACTTCTCCAGCCTCAGCATTCGGGTAAACCACACGCGTCTTCAGATGACGCATGTAGCAAAGCCCGGACACCTGTGTGAACACAACGTCTCTCTTTGCTTCCATCGTAGGAGGATGCCCACTTTAAGATTGAATGTACAGCACTCGGCACCAACAGCCACTCGTGTAACGTCAGCTACCCGGTGTTTCGCTCCCAGTCAAAGGTACTCCTGATGAAAAACTCCTGTTGGTGGTTGTGTATCTATGTAAATCTGTATTCTATACACTTCTCATGACACAACACTAGAGTTTTGTAGTGAAACAAGTAATAATCATGCAGTAGTGAAAGAAATAGTAATAGTGAAAAAAACAGTTAAAGCACTACTGCCATACTACAAGAGCATTTCAATAATGATGCAGTGATTTTACTGCTTTATTGTGTAGTGAATATGTCGTCACACTACGACAACACTACATGTTTTATATAGTATCAAGTCAAGTTTTTTAACACTTGCTCCAGTAGTGAATATGGAGTAACACTACAGAAACACTACATATATTTGAAATAATCATCAGAGTTGTTAATAGTCAGTTATGTCCGTGATAAAGGAATACTGGTAGTTCACCCAAAAAATATTATTTGCTATAATTTTCTCCATAAAGTCTTGAATACATGGAGATTTTTTTTCTTGCTTTCCTAAGATTTTTTTTCTTAAGCTTTTTTTAATTTGATAACATCTGGTGCAGAAAATAGTGGGTGAAAATATGACTATCATCAAATTATTGTCTTCAGAATGGGTGAGTAATCCATAGAAAAAAGTCATTTTGGAGGTGAACAGTAATAATGAATAAAAAAAATAAAAATAAATGTGAATGAATGAGTAGTGATTGTATAGTACTTTCCAATAGTGGTATAGATATAATGTAGTAATTATCAGTAGTGATCAGTATTAAAATTCTCTACTCGTTACTATGGAAATAACTATAATAAATCACAACATATTGCATCAGCAAACTAGTAGTGAAATGGTAGTTTTTTTGTAGATATTTAATATCGATTAAATAGTGTTTTTTTCATAAGAGACATTCAAATACCGAGGAAAGAATATTTCACTTCCAGGTGAAATGCATCACTTCAGCAGGCCGCTTCTCTTCTCTTTCCTCATGCAGGTGAACTTCATGTTGGAGTTTGAGTTCAGCTGCACGTCCCTGCACAGTCGAGTCCAGATGAAGCTCACTGCTGCCAGGTAAAGCAGCATGGTCTTTACAGATACTCAACACTTCAAATTGAAATGTGCTTCAGGAAGGGAAGGTTTTTTGTAGTAGATTTTTTTAGCCAAACATGGGAGAAGAGACAGAATAAGTTAAAGATGGAGCTGTAAAATGATCAAACATTTATTTTAACACTACTCACAATAAGTTTGTGATATTGTGAAAGACTCTTTCTTATATTTTTTGGGTAATAAATAAACTAATGAAAATGGTGTTTCTTCTCATTCATTATTAGTAATATCAAAGGGAATTTGCTGTAATTGTACTTGTGGGTTTGGATATTTACGTGCATGATGAAAAATAAAAGAATCAATCACTCAATCATAATAACCATTAAAGTTGTATTTGGCCATAGTTGAACCACATGTTTCTCTTCCAGTGACAGCGTGGAGAGAGAAGAAACATTAGAGGACAACAGTGTTCAGCTGCAGAGTTTCGTTCAGTATGAACCAGACCTGTTTGTCAGCAGGTGTGTGTGTGTACAGCCAACACAGAGATTTCAGCTTCTCTTTGTGTAGGAGTATTTACAGTACGTGCTGTTTTTTGTCCTGCAGTGACTCTAATTTGAACCGATATGAAGTCCACCCCACTCGTACAGTGTCAGAAGCGATTGGCCCAGAGTTCTACACTCACCTCAGGGTAAAGATAAATACGCATCGCATCAACAAGCTGTTGGCTTCAAGTTATGTAAAACTCTGAACTTGAAGTTGTGATCTCCATAAAACAAAACAAAGTGAAATCAGAGTTGTTGTTTTTTTAAATATATTTTTAGGTGCAGAACCTTGGCTGTTACTCAGTGAGTAATCTGGAGCTGAGGCTGCTTCTGCCCTCTGTGGCTGCAGGAGACAGAGTCTTCATGACCGTCACAGATGTCTTTTCATACAACGTGAGTAGCACTTCTTTAGTGTTTTTCTGTTAGATCTAGGGGATGGACTTGATTAAAAAGGAATCTAATTCATTACAGGTTTTATAACCTGCACCAAAAGCAACATTTATTTTATGTAAATGTATTTTAGTCACTATCTGTAGCACATTTTCTAAACTTTTATGTTCAACCACTGATAGTGGTCTACAGTCCTGGGAAATTCATCAGTGTTTCTGATGTTGACTTACCATAAAATACCAAATAAACACAGGGTTTTAATTAACCACTACCCCCCCTTTAAACTCTAGTACAGGTGTATATTTTCACAAATATCTAACAAAAACATAGAATAAGACGTAACCACTGCCGCTGCACGGCTGCATTCAGAACACAAGCTGTGTGTGTGTGATGCAGCACGGTTTATGCCCATTTTCCTTTAGAATAAATGTATGTGTTCTGTGCAGGAACGAGGCCACACCTCCCCCATGCTGCAGCTAGAGGATAGAATTTTTTTTCAGTTTTTCTGTGAGGACGGTAAGCAGGATGAGTGTCAGGGGACGCACTGCGCTGCAGATAAACCTGGAGTCAATACACACACACTTACACACTGCTACCGCCCCCCAACACACACGTAAATGGGGTCTGAATGCCGTCACCTTTTTTTTTCTTCAGTGCCTCAGTCCTGATGCATCATCATCATCATCGTACTTAAATAATGTACACCCAGAAGAACACCCAGCTGCTGATTCCACTGTTGAAAGTGTTTCTCATGTCTTCAACAACAAGTCTCTAACCTCTTGATGCTGAAGAATCTCAGAGCAGGAGAAGGTTCATTTAGTCTGTTTTGTGGTTTTATCTCCACTCTCATGGTCTGATTGCTTCCTTCATGTTCATGTTACTATGACGCCTCTGTAAACATTAAATTACTGCTGCTATTTCAGGAAGTGGACAGTTCTTTAGGTGTAGACACGAAGTGTATTTGACTACAATGTTCTTCAGATCCTTATGTTTCACATAAAATAATGAGTGTGTCCATCTGGAGAACGTGATATCCAATGTTTTCTGGAGGTTCACTCATGTCAAGTTATATTATTTGTATAGCCCAAAATCATAAATCACAGATTCGACCCAATTGGCTTTACAGTTTATAAAACACAACATCCCCTCTCCTTAGAGCCTCACATCGTACAAGGAAAAACTCCCAAAAAAAACCTTTAACTCATCTCCATCTTCTGTCAGACGAGCCAAACGGAAAAGGAAGTGAAACATATTTTGCACTGATGTTTCATTTCAGAACCACGACAATCCAGGTTAACATTGTAATGTGTGTTACTGCCATTTTTACTGAGTAAAATATTACAATTTTGTTCCTGTAATGCTGCATATTACTGTGTTACAACTAAAATCAATGCATTACACATTACTCGTTACCAACACTGATGGTGACTGAAAAACGTTCCATGTGGTTTTGAATGTAAACTGCATTAAAACACATTGATATTTTTTAACGTGTTATTTACTTTCTATTTAATTAAATCGTAACTACTGTGGTAGTTAGATCATATCTATCATATCTGATTCTCCTCTGTAGGCGACAGGAGTGAACTGCAGCGTGCTGAGTGATCTGACCCAGCTGAAGAGCAAACAGAGAGACGTGCGGCCACTCCACCCTGAGGACATGATGCAGAACGACATACTGGTGAGGCCTGACAGCACAGCAGATACCGAGCAGCCTGCACCATCAGCGTATGTGTAAATGTGTGCTTTACTTTCCACCGTCTGTATATCCACGTGTCTAGAACTGTAGCAGGGCCTGGTGTACGGAGGTCGTGTGTGAAGTCCAGCAGCTTCTGAGAGGGCAGGCTGCGGTCATCCGCGTCAGCCGCAGAGTCCACGATGACTTTTTCAGAAAAGTGAGATACACAGACCACTCCAGACAGCTCATTTCAGCCAACTCTCTCTGCACTACGAGTCACAACATTGCTCATCGCATCTGTGTCTCTTTGTTCAGGCCAAATACAAGTCTGCAAGGATAATAGGAGCCTATCGCCTCGCAGCCCAGGAGACGAGCCTCATCACTCTGGGCACAGGAACAGTCTGGAGAGAGGTAAGACTAGAACAGGCTATACAACAACAGACTGTGAATAACATTTAATATTTCTAATCTCTCTTTTTACCTAGACTTTACTGGAGGTGCTGAAGGGCCGAGCAATCCCCATCTCACTGTGGATTCTGATTGGTAGCATCATTGGAGGTTTGCTGTTACTGGCACTCATCATCTTCATACTATGGAAGGTATTTTCATTTTACTTTAAACTTTGATCTCTTCTGCCACATATACACCAGTGTTATGGACAAAACGTCAATCTCTATCTCACTTCTCATCAGCTCGGGTTTTTCACGCGCAAACACAGAGGAGAGGATGAGAACCATGAGGACTGAGTCCAGCTTTTGCAGCCATGACAAACCAGCAGACTACGAGAGTCCGCATCTTTCCAGGCACAGCGATAGTCCTGGGCCGGGACTCGAGATACAGACACAACAGGGACCTCCAGGACCAAAGAGAGCTTCATGAGGTCCAACAGAAATGCACTACCCACTATTTCCAGGGTCGGGAGCACTTAATGTAAATAATCTTGTTTTTATTTCAAGGAAAAAACAAAAATGTATTAAACCACAATTCTACTATTTAATATACAGATGTTTTCATGGTTTTACATTTCAAACAATTACTTCATCTTTGTGTTTGCCCTACAATTTTGAGTTTGTTCTAATAAAATGAAAACTGTTGAAAAAAAACAAGGCTTATTGAGTTTATTTATGCACGCTGATGTGTGCAAGTTGAACAAGCATACAACAATCTATCCAGATTTTATTTCACTTTGAAAATTAAACATTTCAGTCATAAAACTGTAAAACAACCACTCACACAAATTATATATTCTATGGGTGACTTCTGATGCTCAAACATCTGACTCTCAGCTTGAGGATGCAGCAGTGGAGTTGATGTAGGATTCTAGCAGAAAGATGGTTTCATCGACCTGGTTCTCTGCTGAGTCTAACCTGGATGGACAAAGGAACAGGAACATTCAGGAGGAGGCAGCCAGAAAAAGACCAGCACTAGATCAGAGATGTGACTTATCAGTAAAAAGGAAACTGCAGTTTTATTGCATCTTCTTACTTGTTGATGTGGAGTCGTAAAGACTCCAGCTGTTGCTTCTCAGGAGCGGTGATCATCTCCTCCACCTCCATCAGCTGCTCTGGCTCGGCTCCACTGACCTGCAGAGACGCCAGGATGGCTTCGATTCGCTGGGATTTCTCCAGCAGACGCCTGTCAATCAAACATACAACCATCAATTTTGTGAAATATTTTGGTATCATTAACCCGTCACTGTTGCATCCAGGATTATTACAACATGAGAAGTAAAAATCACATCCTTTAATCAAATGAGCTGGACAAAGGTGTTACAGGTATATCCTAAGGCTGTGCAATTAATACATTTTAATTGCAATTTCGATTTTCTTGTCAAACAATCTCCAATTCATATAATCGAGTTTGTATGTATTCGATATTTGACATTTTTCATTACACAAATGAAAGATTAAGTGTGCAAAAGCGTGTGAGCTTGAGTGCTATAGAGCGGGTGAGAGCGGCTGTGAGAGCGGGTGTGCCAGATATAAAAAAAATTATCAATTTTTATTATTATTTTCCAGAAAATGAATAAAAATGAATATTAGTCCATTTAATGAAATGTGTGTTTTTCTTAAGAAACTCAAATATTTGCTGTATAAACTGAAGAATTTAGTAACATAAAGTAACATTTATTTTATGACCACGGTTTCTGAGAACTGTTTCATGGACTCGACCAACTTCAGGCTCCTATGGACAGATGATTCAACCTCACAATTCTTCTGAATTCCTTGGTTTTGCCTCAGAAACAGCATTTTCTGGTGTCAAGTTTTTTTTTGAATGAGAGTAAAGTTTGGGGATTGGGTTGTTGGCCAAGATGCAACATGACTTCTTCATTTCTTCATCTTCATATATATACACATATATATACATACATATATATACACATATATATATACACACATATATACATATATATACATATATATATATATACACATATATACATATATATATATATATACACATATATATACATATATATACATATATACATATATACACACACACACACACACACATATATATATATATATTTGTTTTTATATATATTTGTTTCACTGCTGTGTGACAGCAGTGCCACAAATACAACAGAATTAATGATACTCACTTGCTGTTACTGCTCTCGAATAGACGTCTCTCTATGAGGTTTGCCACTGTCTGCACAGAAAAACACCAGCGACACATCAGCGATGGCCCGCAGCAGTGGGAGCGGAACACGAATATGCTGCTTATGCACTTTTCATACACAACTAAGGTTAATAGTTTCACCTTGTAGCAGTTCTGAAGCAGCATTCTGGCAGTAGGGAGTTGGTTGACGGTGTAAAGATAGAAGGTACGAGAGGGAGCGTAGTCTGGAGTCTTTGGGACTTCCTTCAAGAAAAAGAGTGGGTGGATTAAGGATGAAGAAGTAGGGCTACTGCCTTAAATCTGACAACTCAAGCCATCTTGGAGTCCTCCTGGTCAGATTAGATTTTTATATAGCAATGAAAAGGTCATTTTTATTCAATTTAAATCAGCCTACATCATCATCCACAGCGAAACATAAAAGAAATGACAATGTCAATATTTGTAGTTTTTTAAATAACCAATTTAATTCTTGAAGACTTGTGCCAAACAATTTCCTAAGTAGCTGTTTGGACTTCACTTTTCCTATTTCCAGGAAATGAAAAGAGACTTGAAACTGAAATTGTGTGTCCTACTATTTTTGTTGAATTTGCATCATTACTATAACTCTGTGGTTATACTTGAGACCATGGACTGTTTTAGTGACTCTTCCGTGTTATGTTCAAATGGTCGTGCTAATATAATTAAAACAAACCTCATTGAGTCAAACACTTGCCTGTAGCTGGACCAGGTTCTGTGAAAGCAGCGTGTACAGCATATCTTTGGCCTCCTTGGCTGGAATCATGGCAAAATCCTCCACCTGCTTCTGCTCCAGGTGACGTTTCCGTAGCAACAGACGGAAGATGCGCGCGGACCGGGATCCAAATCTGATGTCATATTCAAACAAATTATTAATCTGTTGTGACCATAAGGACTTCACATGTAAGCAGATTTACAAACTCACCTCTCCTGTACTACAGACTCTAGCGTGGCCCGTGCTAGGTTGGCCAGCGCTCTGTGCAGATCTGAGATGTAAGTCAAGAAAATATCCATGTGTTTCTTGAGATGAATAATACAAACCAGTGTTCGGGACTCAGGGCTGTTTTAATTAAAAAACAAACAAAAAAAAGATACTGACAACGTACATCCCTCCTCCGCTTTCACCAGCCTTCCCCACAAACTCCATCTAAGAAATGAAACGGACAAAAAGCTAAAGAATTACTGAGGATAAAAGTGAAGAATAGAAAACGTGATATTAAGGTTGCAGAGGTCATACCGGGTCATCCACCAGCAGAGAGAGGTACTGGTCTAAGATGGGTCTGGGGATGTTGTAGGTGGTTGGGAGGGACCTGAAGATCTCATTGGCTGAGAGTGGCTTCGTGCAGGTGGCTGTGGGCGAGGTGGTCACCTCACTCATCCTCAGCATAGTCCTCACTATCTCACTGCTGGTCTGGAGCAGTGGAAAGATGAAAGACATTCAAACAATAAGCATTACAATCACAATCATAATATTATAGTCACATTTTTTCCATTTTCACATTTCCTCCTTTTTTCATCATTCATTAGATTCAGATGTCTAAGGTGAATCTGTGATTTTGAGCTATATGAGCTAAGTAACTGGACTTGATATAAACTTGACTGTCAGAGAAAAGAGTCAAAGTAAAAGTTACATATACCTAGCCTAGGTATACCCGTCCTTCATAGCACACAAACTTGCTTCACTCTGAAATTCAGACTGGAACTGGATACAGGACTGAAAAATGGCCGCCAGTCATTGGCAATGGAAGTTGCTGTCCTGGCGCATACGACAAAGAAGTTCCTGACTTCTGGGTTTATTTCCATGTTATGTGACCCATAGAGACTGATCAGTAGTCACCTCCCATGATGCACTGGGGCGATGAAAATGTGTAGATTGTGAAAAAACATATATTTGAGGCGTTTAATTCACTTGCTGACCACATTAAAAACCGAAGAATAAATAAATAAAGAACCCGTGTCAGCCGTGTCACACAGCTGAGACATGATGCTGGGAATAGAGACTTTGATATTGATATTCAGATTGATATATACTGATAAATTGTGAATCTTCACAAAACATCTCAGCTCACAGACTCACACATTCAAATAGACAGTGACTCAGGAATTACATAATAAAAACACAAAGGAATGAATAGCTAAAGAGCAGCTATCACACAGGTTTACACTGCATAATCCCTCTTGTAACAGAGACATCTAGACCAATGTAGGACATGAAGAGGCTCTCATGGTCTTTGTGATGCAACCAGCATGTCAAACAGTCCATACATATTCAAGCATGACATTGCATTTTCCTGCACAGAATGTTAACAATTATAATTATTAGTAAAATAGACAATCATTATTCCAAGTAACATATTCAATGCAAGTCAAACAAACAAATAATAATGGTTAATAATACATTTGAAGCCTGACCTGGTCCAGTTTGTTGGCTACAGCACTGATGATGGCCTGGTCTCTGAAGTGGAGATGGAACCTCTCAAAATTTACCTGCCAGTAAATCCCCTCATCACCATGTGTCTGAGCAGCAGAGAAAGAGAGTGTCCATTAAAGACAGTCAACATCAAGGACAGAAAAAAATGAGGGACATCATGTCAGGATGGAACTGAACAGTAATTTATAAATAAGTTGGTCAAAACACCCACCTCTAAATCTAACTTTGCCTTCTTTGCGTTCCTCTGGTCCTCTCCATCCTCACTGGAGGCTTGGCGTTTGCCTCGCCCTGTGAGAGTCACATGAGGCACTTTGTAGCATTCGGGGAAGCTCTCTGGTGTGGGCGGGGCGGTGGTAACGGGGGTGGCCGGAGTACCAGGGGTACCGGGAGTCCCCGGGGTAGCAGTGTTCGTTGCTGCCGGTGCCACCATTGGAGGGCAGCGCTGAAGAAAATGTGTCTCCACGAGTTTGGAAAAGGTGGAGGACACTTCACTGTAATCCATGCTGCGTCCCTCTAGAACAACACAAAAGACAAAGAAAGAGGCTGCTGTGAATACAGTTCTATAAAAAGTTACATCTATGTGTTAAACTCCACACAAATCACAGGTAAACCTACTAGGTTTTGTACATATTTAAATAAAATGCCACTTGCCAGATGCTGGCTACAAAGAAACACCAACTGTGAAGAAGAATTTTCTACTGAAATGCAAACTCACAAACGTTTTATCACAATAATTTCGCTGCAAATATTCAAATTCACTCCTCATATATGACTTGGAGGTTATTTGGAGGATTGGATTTTCATGCACCAGTAATTAGATATTTTAAACCTGAATTTCACTTTCTGAGACATCCATATTTTTCTACTTTCTATGATGAATACAGACAGACACTAACCCTCCATGTTCTGTGTGAGGCGGTCAGCGACAGTCTTAACAGTGCTGCTCATGGTCATGTGACCCCTCTGCAGTAACTCCTCTATGATGAGCTCTCCGGTGTCTCCGTACAGGGTTTTGGAGGTGTAGATGTAACGTGGGTACCGCAGAATTCGAAGAATCAGATCGCAGCTCGTCCGATACTCTGTGGGGCTTCTGGGTCCTTTGCGGCCGAGGCTGTAGGTACAGGCCCCATGCTGCATGAGCACACACAAGGCCTTCTTTACCTGGAGGACGAGCGAAAGAGATGCTTCACCATCACGAGCTGATTATCTAATGATCTCATTAGTATTTTTTAGCATTTAACCCAACTTACACAGTAGATCAGAGAACACATTTCCTCTAAATTTGTGTAATCAGTAAGTACATTTTCTTCTGCAACTCTCGCAATTTTTAACTCATAAATGCTAATTTTATGAGTTTATCCAGAAATGTAATTTCCGACATGGCGTTCAAAAGAGTGTGACAAATCATGCAATAGTATAATAATTAGATAACTGTGTATGTAAATAAACTGCATATACAAACAATCCTTTTCCCATTATCTCCTTGCAATATTGGCAATTATCAAGATGATTAAAATATAATACTGAACACTGTTCTGTAATGTTTATATATGATAGTTCCAACATTAAACATTATGATCTCATCTCATCTTCTACCACTTAGGAGGTAGGACATAGTCTCTCCAGCATGTCCTGGGTCTTCCCTGAGGCCACCTTCTGGAGGGACAGGCCTGAAACACGTCACCAGGGAGGGTCCAGGAGGCTCCTCACTAGATGCTGGAGCCCCCTCAACTGGCTCCTCTTAATGCAGAGGACCAGCAGTTGAACTGTGTCTCCTCCCAGATGACCCAGCTCCTCACCCTATCTCTAAGGAAGAGCCCAGCCACTAGGACTCTTTCTTCAGCTTGACGGGATCCCACACCACCGGTTCACCAGCAGGTACGGCAGCTGTCACCATGACCGGCACTGACCACCATATGGCCAGAGCTCTGGCTGGCCTCCTCGACTATGGAGGCACAGAACAAGGTCCACTCTGACTCAATGTCCCTCACCTCCAAGCGGGACATGGGCACTCATACTGAATAAATGCATTGTGTAACTAAAAAATAATCATTTGAATAATTGTGATTCCAATATTGACCAAAATAATTGTGATAATGATATTTTCCATAATTGAGCAGGCCTAGCTGAAGCTCTCCTGGAGGTATGATGTGAAGCTCCTTCTGAAAGGAGATTCAGTCAGATATTCCCAGCAAACCCTCACAGAACGTTTGGGTCAACATCCTCCTCACAATCAGAGTCAACTCACCACCAGGTGGTGATCAGGAGAGGGATCTGCACCTCTCTTCAACCAAGTGTCATGTGCCAAGACATGTGGCTGCAAATCTGACGACATGACAAAGACGATCAGCAAACTGCGGCCAAGGGGCATCCTGGTGCCAAGTGCACATGTGGAGACATTTATGCCTGAACATTGTGTTAATTCATGACGAGCACATGTTTTGTTATTGGACAAAAACAAAACATGTGCTCGTCATGAATCAAACACCAATCACAACAAGTAAGTCATACATCACATATGAAATGAATAAAGTCATGCTATTATCCATCTTGTTGTTCGAAAATGTCAAAGTTGTACTGCGCCCCAGTTGTTTATTATGTGACAACGTAATAGGTCAACCAGAAAGGGAGCCGTATTAACCCGTTGAAACAACGTTCCTGTCAGTAACTCTAAAATAACTCATTTTGAGCATAGGTTGATTAAGCTGTGCAAATAAACTGCGGTTGCCCACCTGAACATTGAAGTCCTGAGAGAGAGTGGACTCCTGAGAGGGAGTCCTGAGAGAGAGTGGACTCCAGAACCCACTCTAAGGACTCCAAAAAGAGAGGCTACACTCAACAGTCATTCAGTGCATAGGCACAGACGACAGTCGGGACCCGTCCCATCACCCACAGGTGAAGGGAGGCTACCCTCTCATCCACTGGGGTTAATGCAAACATACAGGTTCCGAGCCAGGGGGAAACAAGAATTGGGAATGGGAATTCTTGTTTCCCCCTGTAGAGAGTTGTACAGAGAGCTGTAGAGAGTCCAACCCCTCTCAAGGAAGCTGCTCTGGAGCCTCTGATGTGTGTCGAGGCATGCCCGACTATATCTACCCAGCACCTCTCAATTATTGCACCAGCTCAGGCTCCTTCCCACCAGAAAGGTGACGTTCCACATTCCCAAAGCCCATCTACAGCCAGGGGTCAGACTGCCATGGTACCTGTGGTGGGGCCTGTGACTTGTATCCAGACAAGGGAAACTAGCATCTACTGTTCTTTTTCTTTATTTATTATGGGGCTTTAGAAAAACACAATGATTTATTGGGAAAATATAACTTTCAAAGTAGAAGCACAAGCTAGATATAAATAAATAGGAGACATGAGTGTACATGAGTGTGACTATTTTGTGATTTCATAACCTAATAAAATTTGATTTTATTCATTATTTTTCACTATTTAAAAAAAATATTTAAGTTGATGTGTTGTAGATATGTTTTGTATTGTAATTACATATATAAACATAATTTATGATTGTATTGATGTCTGTTTGTGTATATATGTGAAATGAAAAATTTTTAAATGAAAAATGGTTTGACCATTCACATGTTAAAGTGCTAAACTCTCACTGACAATGTTGATAAGTGTATAAATAATAGAATATACTGAATATGATATATCTAATTATAGTGTTTCTGTGGTGTGAAGTAGCTGTAGAGACAGTAACAAGTATAGGAACGGTACCAGATCCAGTGAGATTCCAGTCTCGTGAATGATGGTCCTTAAATTCTGCGCTCCACTTCTGAGCAGGTGTTTTCCTACTTTCTCCACCACCTCTCCAAAGTGCTCACGCAGCAGGAGAGCACAGAGACGCACCTCCTGAGCAGTCATCTGCATAAAATGAATAAATAAAAAGTAAAAATTAACAAAACTGGGTCACTCAATGGAAAGTGTTACAAAGACACCCAGCAATCATCAATACAGATAAATATCAGCTCTGACAGCATTTTTTATTATGTTGAAGGATGATAATTGTTGCTCTGTTAATCTGTTCCTCTATGAAAAATATACAGTCAGGGATAAACAATGTGCATCTATTCTTCTGCTAGTTATTAATAAACTAGCAGAAGAATAGTCAGGTCTTTGTTGGTGTATTATGTTCATGCATATCAATTTAAATTGTTTGCTTATTATTTAAATCAATAATGTTTTACTGTAACATGATAACTGCTCATCTAAAATAGGTAAATGCATGCATGCCTGTAATATGAATTTAACAAGGGATCTCACTGGGTGGTTAATGAGTATAAAAACAATCACATCTATCCATTGATCTCTAACCAGATCTTACTGACACTTCATATTAAAGTTATTTTTATGAAAATCTTCACTTTGTTGAATAAATCAAAGGCTGCAGACACAAACGGTGAACATCTTCAACACGTCTTGTGTATAATAATATAAAACCTTTGGCATCAATACTAGTGAATAACTTACTGCACAGTCCAGACAGCTCAAACGCTCTAACTAAAGGCTCCTGTTTACAGACTATTACATCATTCAAAGTTTGCATATATAACTATTTTATCTATCCATCTAATACAACATCTTTGACATAAATATAAGTTAACAACTTACTGCTCAGTCCTAAATAAAGCCTTGTGTTTACAGCTTATTACATCACATGAATAGTTTGCTATATAACTAATTTATCTGTCTGCTTTTTTAAGCAGGCAGAAGCTTCCAGTGACATGTGTATCAGAGGATACTCACACACTTTGACTGTCTTAGCTAAAGGCTCATGTTTCCAGCTTATTACATCATCTGAATAGTTTGATATGTACCTATCTATTCAACTCAAAAAGGGCTTCACTGGCATGGGATACATGCTGGTACATTGCCAATGCAAGTGTGAAATAATACAAACAAAAAATAATGCAGGCCTACTACCATAAAGAAATGTGTAACTGAAATTCAATAGGAGTAGGTTAAATTAACTTAGAAAAATACAGAGAAATCGTGCTTTTACTGTTAAATACATTATAGATAAGCATCTATGTATCATAATAAAACTTGCAGTTCACATGTTTAGTTCTTGTTTACAACATTCCAACTCGTGAAGCTTCTTTTGTCATAAATACCATTGAACAGAACATTCTGTGCAGCTGTAATGTAACGTTACTTCCTCTCTAAAGGCTCCTGTTCAACAAACCTTTCATACAGAACAGCTCCTGAGATCAGACGATCCTTTGCAGGTTGGAGACTAAACACATGTGGCGGCTCCTTGACGCACACAACACAAAAACACTTCCGCTTCTGGGACCCGGCCCCATGGATCTATTATAAAACCTGGATAGGGTACCGCAGAGTTTTCCCAGTGGTCACTCGTGGTACTGCAATAAAAATCCCACGAGACCGCAAAATCATTTTCCCATAGAGCACAATAGTAAAAGAGAAGCCGATAAAACTGTTGCCAGGACACCCCCAGCTATAAACCCTGTTAAGTACTTATCTTTTTGTTCCCTATTTTGAAGTCATGAACCCAGATCATCACGGGAGATGACTCTACTGCGCAGTCTCTATGGGCCGCATAGCGCGGAAATAAACCCGGAAGTCACAAAACTTTTTCGGCGTATGCGCCAGGCGAGCGACCATTGAAATGAACGGCGGCCATTTTTCAGTCCGGTATCCAGCTATATTATACATCCGTGCTCGGCCCTGGCTGCGCCGCGGTGCATGCCGGGACCGGAGGCGGCCAGCTGTCTTTGGTTCGTGGAGGACCGACGTCAGTGTTTGTGCTGGTCGGGTCTGGGGAAGATGGCGGAGGCTGCGGCGGTTCCCCCGCATCGCTTTTTCTGTCACTGTTGTAAGGGAGAAGTAAACCCCAAACTCCCGGTAAGGCGGATGTGTTTTTTCTACCTGGGTTTATCGCACTTTCTCGTGTAATAAATGCGGTTGACAGGTCCGCTTTTCCTCAGAAACCACCGTGTTTTGCCACAGCTAAACCCGAGCTAGCATGTTAGCATTTAGCGTTTGTTGTTGTTAACTAAATAAACTCGTGGTGTCTCCGTCAAATATCAGACACCAACAGCGACTGTCAGGAGGAGGCTTTAGGCTTTAGATTTAAAATAAAAGCTCTATGTTTTAGCTTTGACATCTTCAGATGATGTGGGGTTTATTTTTTGTTGTTTTTTTTTCACAAAACATCCCCAACAGCAGAGAGGAAGAAGGTGTTTGACATTTAATGTTAGAGACATCCCGTCAGTGGTTGAATAGAGCTGTAACTTTGGCTTTAGTTTTTGTTTCTGATAACACACTTTCTGGCAGGACGAGCTGGGGTTTTTTCTTGGGAACAAAGCCCATTAGTTTTACTTTCATTTTAAAGTCCACTAAGAGAAGTGAGAATCAAAAGACCACATTTGTTACCAGCTCGTGATGCATATTCATAATTTATAATAGTTCTGTTTTTTACCCATTTACACTCACTTGCAAGTCTTTTGGGTGCAGTAAGATAAAGCTAAAGCTATAAATCCTGTTATCATGATGGCTGCAGTCAGTGTTGTATTCAACTTTATGGTCATTAAGGAGGATGTAGTTTTTGTGATGTCGTTGAATTTCATTTTGTTATGTTATTGACAAAACGTGGATGATTTGCTGATTAATCGATTAGCATTGTTAATTTTGTCGAGGATTTTCAATTTTGTCTCAGTCCCTTACATGAAAATTATGCGTAGTCACATTTCAGTCGTTTTGTTTTAGTCAAAATCATGAATAAAATCATTAATCAAAATCATTAATCAATAATTTTCATATTTCAACATTAATATTCCCCCTCTATTTTAGCCTATTATAGAACAATTGATTAATCAATTAAACAA
Organism: Lepturacanthus savala; assembly: GCA_030544235.1. NCBI lineage: Eukaryota > Metazoa > Chordata > Actinopteri > Scombriformes > Trichiuridae > Lepturacanthus > Lepturacanthus savala. The sequence continues at coordinate 28,622,691 of CM060467.1, forward strand.
TAAATTAGTCAGTTACATTCATTATTATAGTTCTTTGCTACCATGTAGCTGGGAGGTGCAAAGTTTAACCTTATAAATCAGCTGGTGAAAATAAACCTAATAAACTGTCAATGTTGTATATTGAGTTGATTATGTCCCCAGCGGTCATTGTGACAATTAGTCAGTCCACAAGATTATCCCGTAGTTTGGCCGATCTTTATTTTTACGGTATGGCAGCGCAGGTCATTCCAGCCTGCTCCGTCACTGGCTCTAAACAGGCCTGCTGGTCTCAGAGGAACTCACTCCCGTGGCATTTCTTCACCGAGCCAACAGACTACGCCACCCGACTTTATCACTTCACACTACTACAGCAGATCCCAAGGACCACGTCTCAGTCATGTATCCAATTATACAACAGATAACTTTCTGTGAGTAGATGACACACATAACCCGCGTGAGCACCGAGCCTCCAATTCTGTTAATGACCCTGATTTAAGGTCTCAACATTTTTTTGGCGACCGAGTTAATGCACAGCTGTTAAATTGGCACCTAAATGTGTGCATCATATTATTTTGCAGTAAACCCAAAATAGGTGAAGCTCTGTTTCTATATTTTAAGAATCGCTGGCTGACAGGGAACAACTTCTATCGCAGCTGAGCCGGCAGCAGTGTTTCCCTCGTTCTATTCAGGGTTTCTGAAACCCTCTACACGTTAGGTGTGGTTGGCAGACCAGCTCTACCTCCTGGGCTGCATTCATAAAACTCTAGCCGTCATACAGATCTCATTATCTTATTCATCGCAAAGACAAACTGACAAGAGTGTTCTTGTGTTGACCAAAGCCAGCCAGCATGTTGTCTGTCAACATACAACAACATAACAGAAATGATAATATTAATAAGAGTATTTTCCTGAAACGTTTCTATCACCAAGTATGACAAATTCAATGCAGATTATCACATATCTGCAACCGCCATGATTTGATTCAGGCTCAGGTCTCTCCCAATGTTTCCTGTCTCTTTGCATTATTGGCTGTGGGAAAATAGGCAAGAAAATACATAGTGAAAATTTTAATAATGCATTGATTTACTTTTACTTAGACTTGATAAGACATTAAGATAATACCACCAGAATAAATTTCAATTATGCAAACCAAATCATTCATATGTATCTGCCACTCATCTGATTGTCATCGTTTTGTCATAATTTCATCATATTAGAATGTGCTGCTCATCTCTGATTTTTACTGATAATTGGTTGGAGACAGTTGGTCAGACAACGTTTTAATAACTTGAGTTCAGGTAAAATTCGAATGAGCATTCTTTTTTACATTTTATTTGTTCAATTTAGTAATCAGTAATAAAAATAATAATAATAATAAAAATAAAAAAACAAACATTACAATGCTTCTATCTGTCTCAGCCAACACCATCTTTGTCCTGTCTCGGTTTCTAGGAGTACATCTGTCCAAGATGTGATTCAGGGTTTATAGAGGAAGTAACAGAAGACTCCAGGTAAGAGACACATGCACAACATGAGCCGTTACAGCCTGTTAGTGTTAGTCTGTAATAACAGCAGGTCTATGGACTGTTATAGCTTATACTGTGCAGCTTTGTCTTAGACTAACACTTGACTTTTTTCTATTGTTATTTGAACTGTATTGTATGTGGGTCAGTGACAAAACTGCCTTGTGTTGTAACCCTAAAAACTTGGTACCAGACAACTCTCTTAAAAAGATTTTAAGGAATTTAAAGCACATGCTATCAACAGGTTTTATATTCTAAATATATTTAGAATTTAGTTATAAATTATATTCTAATCTATGCATTATATATTTTAAATTTCGGCCGTTAAAAAAAAATCACATCAAATTTTTTGTAAATAATAATAATAATAAAAAAAAAAGAAATGCTACAAATGGATTTATGAATAAGTAAAAATCAACATGAACACACAATGTACAGTTTGAGAGACCTGGTGAATGCTCCTTAAAACTATAGTTTAAAAGTTTTTCGACTTTCTCATCTTGCCAAACATTTGTCACTGACCCATATATCATTGCATTATATGGTATTTTAGATAAACCATAGCATTATTCTCAGTGATAAACTTTTATAATCTGTTCAGGTTTCAACCGTCACCAGCATCCATGTTCAGTTTTGTTTTGGTATCTTCATGTTGATATTATGGTGCAAATGAATAAACTAAACCAACACTAAACCTGAACATGTGGTCAGTGCTCATTGCTAATAATGTGTCTTTTATCCCCTTGTTTCCCTCAGTCTCCTAGAGGGAGGCGCTAATGGGATAGATGACGCAGCCGCACAGTTTGCAGAGGTACAAGTTGCTCTGAGGGGATTTGGGGAGGAGAGGGTGGAAAAGAGGATTGATGGTGATGGTTGCTTGTGTTCTCGTTAACTTTGTCGTCTCTTTTTTCCTTTGTCTCCCCTCTCCTTTCCTTCCTGTTGCATGCTTGCTTCTGTTTGTTCTTGTTTTGTCATTACACTGCTTGCTTTTCTTTCTTTTCCCTTACCCCCGCTTTCTTCTTCTGATTCACCCTTACCCGTCCTATGCCGACATCTGCGTAGCTCTGGCACCTGTTGTTACTGGAGCGTCCGTTCACAACAGACAACGACAACCCGGACTCAGAACCGCGGCTCCCTGGTGGACGGCTGGGGGGTCTCAGTGACCTGGGAGGGTTGGGAGGTGGACCAATCGGGGGGTCGGTCCCGGCAGGCCTCGGGGGACCCATGGGGGGTCTATTAGGAGCCGGGGAACACTGGGGACCGGGGCGTCCCCCTCGACTGCACAGCCAGAGGAGATACCGGTCCAGAGGCAGCAGTCGGCCTGACCGCTCACTCGCTGTGGAAGGGTGAGGACCTGAAGGCTTCAACCTCACCCACACATCAAGTCAATTACTCACCTTCTGTGTGCATGTGCGCGTGTGTGTGTGCGCGCATGCGTAACATGACGTGCAAGATTTTGGGTGTGTGCGTGGTGCGTACAGCTCACACTCTACTCATGCACTAGCTGGTGATTAAAATTCAATTAATTCACAGCCGTACTACACTACTAATGACATGTTTTTTTTTATTGATCACATAAATGAAACCTATGTAACTATTTTCTCTCTTTCTTTTTTTTTTTCTGTCTCAGCATCGTACAACAGTTTCTTGCTGGTCTCTTCGCCAACTCTGGAGTACCCGGCTCCACTCCCCTGTCATGGTAAGGTGACAGTACTTTAGTGTCACAGTGTTTGAGTTAAAGAGTTTATTTTACACTTGGATCATTTTTTAATCAACTTGTGGTGTCTGCATCTCTTTCAGGACGGGGATGCTGCATTCTAACCCAGGGGATTACGCCTGGGGGCAGGGAGGGTTAGATGCTGTGATAACACAGGTAATGCAAAAGTAAAAGGTAAACCAACTGTTTTTTGTTGTTTGTCACCCTTTAATTTCTAGTCGTTTTACGTGTGTGTGTGTGTGTGTGTGTGTGTGTAGTTACTAGGTCAGTTGGAGAACACAGGGCCTCCTCCAGCAGAGAAAGAGAAGATCTCTTCTCTCCCGACTGTTAATATCTCTCAGGAACAAGCAGGTCAGACACTCTTCATCACTTTTTTTCTCTCACTCCACTATGATTCTTTTTCTCTCTTTTAACAATGAATTGGACCATTTCTTGTGGAGATGGTTTGAAGTTAGCCTAATTCTCTGTATGTAGTAACTTAATTTAGAAAGTTAGTTAAGCATTTACCTTTGGTTTGTCTGTAAAGTCATAACCAAGCTATACCTGTAGTTATACACCTTAGTAGCTATTAGCTAATTGTAAAGTAGAGATTTGTAATGAATCATTATGACATGTATAGAGACATATTTGTGTATTAATGTGGTTTAATGGGTTAAGGTCAATACACAACTCATGCTACCTAATAGTATATGAAGATATTTACAACTGCAACAACTAATCTCTGCTCCAAACTACTGCTTCATGCTTTAATTTGCGGTGTAAAAATACCAAAATTCAACTGGAAAGCATCCAGAATTTAATTTCTGTAGAGCTGGAACAACTGGCTGCTATTTGCAGCTGAATTCACATTTAATGTGGAGCAGAAATCAGTGCACCAAGACTCTCTTCTCTTTTTAAAAACTGGGTAATAACACATTTTATTAAGGCCCATTAACCTTGAGAACAGTTTGGACTATAAACATTACTTTTAAGATGCCTTTTTTTTGAGCTGCTCTTTTTACTTCCATTTTATTTTCACAGCCTCCTTTGAATCTATTCTTCTCAACTTCCTCTTGTGCTGTCTTGTTACCACAGAGCTGTAGCTGTGGTTTACAGCTGTATGTAAGGTGTTTGATTGCTGACATAACCAAATAATTGGTGATGTGTGCATTTTTTGACCTTTAGGCATCTTTGTTCCTGTTTTCAGTCCTTATCAACATCATGCCAAGTACCATTAATATTGTTTTAATATTCTAGTAAGAAACCTACAAAGCATCAGGGTATTAATATTGGGTAAATTATACAATCACATGTCTCTTGCAGACTGCTGTATGGAATGCCCGGTGTGCAAAGAGGACTTTGCAGTGGGAGAGCCTGTCAGACAGCTACCCTGTAACCACTTCTTTCATTCAGACTGTATAGTACCATGGCTGGAAATGGTGAGTCACAGCAAACGAGGCAACATTTTTCAGACTGGACTTGAGAGATGGATCTTTAACCCTCTATTGCATGAAGTATAAATGGTAAAAAAAAAAAAAAAGAAAAGTTTTTAATGTTTTTATCACTTTAAATGGCCTAAATAATAGACAGTGATGCTCACATGTCAAATGTCCATAAACAAAAGGGACTGGTAAATAGGATATCTTGGTCATGTGACCTTATTCATTGTATGTCCTTCAAAATGAAAAGAAAACCTTTTCACACTTAACTGTAAAAACAGATTTTATTTCACAGCGTTTTAGAAAGATTAAGATAAATTAATGGTCACCAGATGGCAACACTATGCAATAGAGGGTTAACAACATGTAGAGCTATATTTGAGATATGTACTCATGCTCATGGTATTAAAGGAGATATCATGCTTAATGATTTTCTGTTATTTTAATATTGTAATGAAGGTCCAAAACGTCAGGTCAGAAGTCAGCGTCGCAGCCTGCTCTGAACACATCATTTACAAAGTTCTCTACTTACTCCTCTTAATGACATCAGAATGTTTGTGCATGCCTGTGCATTGTTCCTGATGTTCACTTGCATGGAATGGGATTTGGGCACAGATATGTTCAGAAGTATTTGAGAAATGTCCATGTTGAGTAAAGAACATGAAGGATAAAAGAAATCTGAGACATGAGCTTAAAGGGCCTATTTTTTTTTTGGAAACTGTAAATCACACAGAAATCTAGAATTCCAGTAAACCCTCAGAATATAAATATAGACCTGTAAATGTGGATGATATGTTCCCTCACAGAAAATGAAAATATGTTTTGGCTTTCTGGGAATCACAGCTGAAACATTAGGACGTATTGCTTCTGTTTAATGAATGTCTGTCTAATAGAGTAAAACTGTCATGAGGATTAGTTTACCCATGCTGCAGCTACCATACTCCTCCAGTCGTTAAGAATTATTAGCAGGGACACTGCTGAGGTAGATGTGACTGAACGCACACTACAGTGTTGTGTTCAAATCAGAGAACAACCACTACATCATGAAAAACATGATTCAAATTATAGGTAAATAGGGTGATTATCAGGTAAATTGGGCCACCTTTTTACCAACGCACTATCAAATATTTATGTTTAACAATGACTGTTTCTGATCATTTTGTGCTGGAATTATGTGATAAAATATAATTATTTAGGCTCTACAAATCTTGTAATATCCGCTGGTTTCAGGTAAAAAGATTTATCATGCCAGGCTACTCACCATTCACATTTCTGGTTCAGTCTAGATTTGAAGTATTGTCTCACCCACCATAGAACCCATAAACTGATCAAATCACCATAGAAACCATAAACTAATCAAATCACCTGTTACTCATCAAACAAGAACTGTTAACAGTTTGAAATCCTTTTATTCGTTGGCTCTAATTTCCAGAGGGGCTGGGACCCCCAAACCTGAAATGGCCCATTTAACCTGATATCACCCTGTTTGTGAGAAAACTGCCCAAAGCTAATGTTCGTTTGTGTTCACGCAGCATGACACGTGTCCAGTGTGTAGGAAGAGTTTGAACGGAGAAGACAGCAGCAGCCAGCCCTCGTCAGAGCCCCCCTCCCTCTCCATGGACCCCCGCACACAGGAGAGATGGTCCTTCTGAGACGCCCACCTGTCTCATCCCTCGGTTCTCCTCGCCTACATCCAGCGACACAGAGAAGAAAAAAAAAAAAGCTTTTCACTTTCCTGTTCACCTCTGTTGCAGTCATTATCATCTCAGATTGATTTTTTTTGTATTTTTGTTTTAATGCCTTTCTCCTGACCCACAACACCCCATACGGGTGTCTTTTTTTTCTATCTTTTTTTGCCTAATAACAAACCAGCCTCCACCGATGATCAAGCCCATGTCTTCTCTGCTTCCACTCAAGCCAACTCCTGTTCCATATTTTCTGGAAATGCACTGCTGCAATACACTATTGTGGAGAAATGCCAGACGTTCTATGATATACGTTCCCTCTTTACTTGCCCTATGATTCGCTGAAACCTGCAACTGAGCCCCGTAAGGCATATGGGAATACTGTAGGGGTTAATTTCACTCTTTGGCAAATAAAGGGGCTGGATGTAAAAACATGAACACCTGAACAACATAAGAGCCCTGCAGCAAATGTTGGATTTATGTAGGGCATAATGGCCATTTTTTTGAGATTTTGATCAATCTCTAAGGTTATTTATTATAGTGGCATTTATATTGGATGATTTTAAAGGTGTTGATGGTATTGCGTCCACCCTCTGTGGTGTACATCAATTAGAGAACCAACAAAGTATTTTCTAGGAATAATGTGGTCGCCGATGTTAAACGGTCACTGATGGGAGCTGTGACATCACATGAAAGCACAGGAATTCTTACACCTTCGGGGACTCTGTCTAAAACAAAAAAAAATAAATGTAAAAAATGACACGTCGTACCAGTAAGGGAATAAAATTCAAATCTTTGGAGCTCGGCCCATTATCTACCGCTTTAGATTTCATCGTATCAGTGTATATATTAGACAGATGGCATCCCTGTGTCATTTTATTCCTCTATTGATGACTGTCTTTTGTTTCGCATTTTTATCACTTTTTTAATGTAAATAAGTTTAGTCCAACAATTTATGTTGCAAAGTTTTAAGTTTGCAAAGGAAAAAAAAAACATTGAGAATGGAGACACAAATGTGAAATACCTGGTTATCAAACTGTATATTATATATATGAAAAAATGTCTATGATGTATTAATAAATTGACAAAAAAAGTCATTGTGCTATGTTATACTCTCTGCAACAAAAATACATCCAATCAAAGTTGGAAACTTCCCATGGGAATTAACAGGAATAGATGGGGAATTAACAGAATTATATGGGAATAAACAGGAATGAATCCAATAACAGGAAACATATATATAGTTGGAGAAAATGTATAATCTTGTCTGAAACAACCAGATCTAATGCAAGTAAACTCCTCAATCCCAAAGCAAAAATATTCTATTCTATTGAATCCACATATTTATAGCCTATGGACAATATAAAGTCAAGCAAGTTTTAATAATATGTGGTAAATATATATATATAGATCTATGGTATTAATATTTAACTTGCAAATATTAAAAATGCATTTATAGAGCTGGTAAGTCAGGTGCTTAATGTCATTTCAAAGCAAGTGTTTTGAGGACCATTCCTGTTTTAACTAGCGTATTTTTGTTCATCGCATTAGTTGTTTTACATTTTTGTTGTTTAATTCTACAAAAAAATGCCACGTTCACCATCTGATGTGTGGAAGCATTTCTCACAAGCTGATCTTTGTATATATGGAAAGACACATGAAGATTGCCAGAAAAAGTCAGCAGTGTATTACAAAGCACCAAAAATGTTCAAAAAAATTCAGTAGAAAAGAGTTTCACTCCAGGGGAAACAAATCTGCTATATTAGAGTCAGATAAAAATAAATATTCCCAAAATTCTCCAGCTTAACTTCTGATAGAAAGGTTCTGGAAATTTACCAGGAAGTTTTCACCCGTTTGCAACCCTAATTAAACATCCACAGGACATGGCAATGCTGAACACCATTTTCTTTATTAAAATTAACAACTTAAATATCAGTAGTGAAATGCATTTAAAAACTGTACATCATTTATTTCTTTAAACACTAGTTAATTCAAAAAGGCACCATTTGTATCTCATAGAACACTTTGGTTACACAATCATTACTTTTCACAAAGTTTGTAGGATTAGAAATGTTAAATGAGGTGAGGTTGCTCTTGTTTACAAAAGCTTAATTAAATGACTGCTGGAATCAGGGAAGCTGTGCCAAAAAGCATGGCAGATGAAATCATTTGGAATCTGTTGATTAAAAAAATGTGCATGAGTGGCTTGATACTGGCAAAAAGCACTCAATGTGATAACGGCTTTGTTAATGCTAATGTTCCAGATGTAAAGGCAAATGGATGGGAACTAAACCACTGATGATCAGAGTGTGTTCCACATGAGTGTGAGTAAGGAACGGGCCGGGGCGGTGCAGGGGATGTAGCCCACAGCAGGATCCCACACTTCAAACCGGATCTCTGATGACCCCCTACAAAACACAAACACAGTTCAGTAGAATGACACGAGTCATTAAAGGACTCGTCCAGAAATATCTCAACATGTGCAGAAAACAACCATTTCTGTTATGATACAGATGTCTAAAATGTATTCATAGAGCTCATTTTAAAACAAAAGCAGTCAAAGTGCTTTACAGTTAAAATAAATAGATAAATTATTTAACAGCATAATGTTGCCATAAGGAAACAATTACTTCTATTATCTTCATTTTTCTAAAAATTCTATCTGTGATATAAAATCTATGTTTTTACTGTTAGGCGTGAAACTGGCGCTTTTATTTTGATGGACATACAATTTATGAGGTACCGTGTCTAAGTAATGTTTCATGCAATAGAGGGATATATATATATATATATATATATCTTATATTTATGAATGTCAATGACTATGTTTACAACTTTTTCTTAAATATATCTATTATTTAGGTGATTTTAATTAATAAAACATTCAAAATATTTTGACCATGCCCAAGTAATCGTATATTTCATGCAATATAGTTTTGTCACACTTTTTCAAAATTAAGAGGACAAGTGATTCTTTAGCTGGGATTTTAAAATGGTGATAAGAGGAACAACTGATCACAGGACCTGAGGGGTCTGGATGCAGAATGTGGACTGAGGAGATCAGAGATGTAAGCTGGGGCCAAACCATTAAAATAATTACTGTATATATATATTAATACTGAAATTCATTGACCAGTGGCAGGAGGCCATACAGAGCTGATGTTGAGGGAGAGGGAGGACTGACTCCCACATGAAGGGAGTCACCGTCATCAAGACATGAGCTGATGAAAGCAAGTAAACCAGTCTATGGATGAGGAGTCTGATCAGGATCAATGAAGACAAGATGTCTCCTACTTCACTGAAAAGCCAGTCCTCAGTGTATGTGCCTGTAGTTGTGATGTCACTAATCACGCTTGCAAGTTAGATGTCGGAAACTTGAGATTAACGCTGACCAAAAAGAAACGTTCCTTCATCAGCAGATGATGAATGTAGTCTGTGATTAATGAAATAGTTGGCAAATAATTGATTAATCAATTAATATTGTGGATGTATTATATTATTAGATACTGGACTGAAATAAAAATCTGTCCTCACTTCTGAGACACAGCACAACGGCGCTGCATCACACAGCTGTGACGTCACGCTGGGAATAGACTTTATAGAGCTTTTCTGGCCGTTAGAAAGGTTTTTGACACATAAATTTCATGACTTAAAAATAAAGAATACAAAGATTAGTAATTAACAGGGTTTATAGCTGTCCTGTCAACAGTTCCATCAGATTCTAGAGAGACTGCGCAGTAGAGTCACCTCCCGTGATGATCTGGGTTCATGACTTCAAAATAGGGAACAAAAAGATAAGTACTTAACAGGGTTTATAGCTGGGGGTGTCCTGGCAACAGTTTTATCGGCTTCTCTTTTACTATTGTGCTCTATGGGAAAAATGATTTTTGTGTCGCATGGGATTTTTTTCTTGCAGTACCACAAGTGACCACCTGGAAAAATCTGCTGCTGCAGGTTTATAATACATCCATGATTAATCTTTGCAGTTATCCTCTAGTGAACAGTGAACATTTAACTGAAGGAACATGAGCAAAAAGAAAAATCACTCTTGAGTGGAGTGAGGCTTTAAAACCCATTTGCTCTTCCATACCTGTTGAGGATGATGAGCACCGTTGAGTTGTCTGGTCTGATGAAGGCAGAGAACTCCAGGTCTGTTTTTACACTGGCAGACACGCCCACTCTCCGAGACCCCTCCCACAGGAACTTACTATGTAAAAAAACAAAACAAAAAAAGGTCAAGTGTGTCTTATTTTCCTTGTAGTGATGGTGAAATACAACATTCAACTGCATGGAAGAATAAATCCCCGCCTGCTACCTGAAGTGGGCCATGCTGTAGAAGGTCGGCTGCTTGTAGAAGACGTCTCGCTGTGCGTCTACTATCACAGTGCTGTCCACGAAGTTTTTAACCCAATTCGGCCCACCGGTCTGATCCAGTGCCAGGTTCCAGTCAGTCCAGCCCACCACATAATGATTTAAATCCTGCAATGGAGAAAACAGCCACCATTGGATATCTGGGCCAGTTGCACCTCAGGTTTTCTCCTTAAATATGACATTAAGTATAACATAAACTAACTAGGAAAAATGTTATGGTTTTTACCAGATTGAAAGAGACTTTACAGCGGTTACTTTCTACAGTTTCCATGGAGACTGTTTAGTACTTCACTTGTCCCATAAAGTTGATCTTCTCTGGATGTGTTTATTTTCCTTCATTTATCTCCATAAACTCAGCCTCATTGCATTTAAGTCACCTTAGGTTTTTACCACCCTTACTTTAGTTGCTGCCACACTTTAAGGAATTAAACTAATATAAGGAGAGAACCTTGAATAATTAAGAGAACATTTTAGGGAAACCTTCAAAAGGGGCTGAATTCTATGACTGTTCTACTACTCTACTCTTTCTACTCTAAAAATATGACGTCATTGACTTCCTCCCGAGAACATGAAGACAAACCTTTCCAGAAAGAATCATTTTGTTCAAACGTTGTCTATGTTTAACCCTGACCTATCTATTTTATCATTCTAGTCTGTAGAATAACCCCAAAAAAAGCTATTGTTTTTTTTTAATTGAATTTGTGCAAGCGACAACTATAGTCACTCATTAAAATGCTTTTTTCCTCAAAGTAGAGTATAAAATGGAAAAAATAGATACATGATATAATTGTGAGTGACTCAACTGACATTATATGCATGAAAACTTTCAAAAAGAGACTCAGACTTGAAGGAAGATCTTAACCTAAGGTGTTTTTCTTTTTGTGCATCCAGCCTCTGTCTGATCTATGCTTTTATACTGTTGTAACCAGATCTGTGAGTCAGTCAGCTGGACCGGTGCCAGGTGTTTTGTTTGAATTTCCCAAGGACAGCGCATCTACATAAACACATCCCGCCTGATGCTCAAGATGCCCAGAGGATGAATGCACCCATGCAAAATAGATAGAATGAACGGAGTCCAATTTCCTTTTAGAGAGACAGAGAGAGAGTGGAGGAGAAACAGAACACCAGTTCCAGCTTGCTGTGACGGCCTGCAGGCACTTTCTGGAGCGTGTGCAGCAGAGTGCAACCCCTAAAAAACCTGTGCTGCAGCTTTGAGGGAGGTGACTCACCTTCCTGTAACTCGTCGAGTCTCACATCTGTTGCCGTGGATGTGACTGAATGAGCAGACCTGTCACATATGAGCTCAAACCGTCTTACCTGTAGGATGTCGTGTGCGTACTGTTCGGCCCGGTCCCAGCTGCCCAGCTTCACCCCTCTGTCCAGCGGGTTCCAGCCGGCACACGCCTCACTGCCAAACAGGTAGTACTCCGGGTACAGCTGGTGGATGACTGCCAGGCTGATCTCAGCTGGGACGATGCTGTCCATGTACCAGTGGAGCGCCACGCCGTGAATGTACCGTGCTGCATGAATGTCAGTCAGGACCTGGAGGGACGAGGCGAGTCAGGGCTTCATTTAAACAGAGTTTTCATGCAAATCCGGTAAAAGTGCAAAAGTACGGTAAAACACCCCTGCATGGAAAGAACCCTGTCTGATTTTTGGGGTTCATGTTATTTTCTACTTCCCCCTAACGTCATGTTTTAAATGAACTATGAAAAAAAAACCAACGCAAGACAAAAGCCTTTGCTCTGTTTGGCTTCCTATCAGGCACAATGTTCCCATCAAATCTTAAAAGATGTGGGACTGAATTATACACAAAGTCCTTTATTCCTGCAGTTGCTACTAGAGATGCATCGACCTGATCCTGGATGGGATATCGGCTCCGATATTATTGGATCGGATATTGGATGAATGAGGCTGATCCAGCATTCCAATCCACTTATGTTACTTTTTTTTTTTTTTAATTATTAATATCATACACAAGTATGATAAATGTGTCATTTGGAAACATTTCAAACGTGATACAACAAGTTCGACGGCTGTGTGCAATGTCAGCAATGTGAAATTTGTGAGGGGTGGTAATAAAGATGCTAAATACAACACCACAAACAACACGTGTGGCTTGATGTATTATAAGAGTTTTAAGTTCTATATTACATCCGTTGTTTATTCACACCATGGTGCATCCCCTGTGCAGATCTACCAGCTATATGCACATCTTTAATTGCACATATCCCCGTTTCCTTTTCATATCACTTTAATAAACACACTGTGTTTCTCTATTAAACCTTTCTTATTTTAAGCATGGAAATAAAGTTTGCTGTAGCTGGAGCTGTAGTTGCAGCACAGCGGCGGTGCGCTGCTTCCTTCCTGTGACTGTGCAGAACATGCATGTTGTATGAACGGTCTGATACGTTAACTAAACAAAATGTACTCTAAAGGAAAACCTACCAAAACCACGCCTATACCACACACACAGCTTTTAGTATAAATGCAGTGATACTATTACAAGCTGCGATCAGGACTGATGCCTTCATTCACACAGCAAGGTATACGTTTATTCAACAGTGGTATCTGATCAGTATCAGATATACAGATATAAGTATCTGGATCGGAAAAACCTGGATGGGTGCATCACTAGTCGCTACTGACTGAATGGAAACTCACTACATTTGTTCTGCTTCCCCTTTGCATCTCAACAGTTTTAGACGACATGTAAAAAAAGTGAAATTTCAACAACATGATATCTCAGTTATTTCAAATTCCATCTACTGTTGCATTCAAAACAGTGACTTTACAAAACAAAGCTGGAAATATTTTTTCCCTGTCAGACCTTTTAGAGTCACCCAGTAGGCCATGACCTCTTCCCACTATCTCTCCCTCCTTGGGACTCACCACTTTGGCCCAGTGCAGCAGCAGCAGGCGGTTGTCATCCAGCATGAGGACCTGTGTGTGTGGGTATGAGGAGGCCTGCAGGGCTGGGCCCAGGTCCAAGGCGACCCAGTCCCTCTGCTCCTCTGGGGTGAAGCCCAGAGCCTGGAAACTGCAGACAGACTAAGTTAATCCTCAATGACGTTGAGGTGATGTGAAGATGCTTACTTTGTTTCACGTCCTTCGTTTGCATGTGAAATCCTGTGAGAAGAGACCTGTAGTTTGTCATCTGCCCTGCAGAAGGCTCGTTCCCTGTCGTCACTGCCCAGAATGTCAAGTTGTATTTAGCATATTCTGCAAGGAACCTGACAGGAAAGAAGAAAACTGAACCTCAAGATAAATTTCCCTTTTATCAAGTATTATCAAAATGTTTAGATAAAGCAACGCATCACCTGGTATAGTACTGAGCCCAGGTTTTATGCTCTTTGCCCCCCGGCTGGCCCTTCAGGGAGCCCTTTCCTATGAGTGCTTGGTTAGTTTTCATCCAGGCGGGGGCGCTCCAGGCACTGGCCAGCAAAGACAGGGGGCGAGGAGACAGGGCCTGGGCTCGCTGCAGGAGGGGGATCTGAGACGAGAGGAGGGAGAGAGATGAGATGGATGAACTGATGGACCTGTGAGAGACGTGTGAGGGCAGGGGAGGAGAGGGAGAAACCTTCATGTTGATGTCCTCAGGTGCCAGTGTGAAGTTGTCCAGGTTGTAGTCACCTGCTGTGTCAGCGTAGGTGTACTGACGGGTGGAGAAGTCACAGCTCGCCATGGGCACACGCACCACGCTGTAGCCGATACCTGCCACACACAGAGCATCATTCCCTAAGTCAATACTATCATTTGATTTCCTTCTAAATCACATTGTGATAACAGGTTTCAAGCTTTATATAGAGTATTCATTTCAGATTTGGATTTCCAGACTCTTTAATAGATTTTCCTAATATTTGTTAATATTTTATATTTGTTGATTTTTAATATAGAAATTATTATAATTGTTGTGGTTGTAATTATTATAACAACAACAATTATTATTATTATTACTAGTGCAGTGCCCATAGCAAGTGTGTATTCCTATAGAAAATTGGAAGTAGATTTGTTTGTGTTTGGCTACACTGAGATAAGAAGAGATGTGCAAATACAGTTATTGAAAGAAAGAAGAAAGAAAAAGGCTACAAGTCATGTTAAAAGTGTGGATCTCAACCTACATATTAGTTTTTAAATTGCATCGATAGACCAAGTAAAACTGGACTTATAATAAATCTCTTACTTCATTGTTTTTCCTGTATAGTGCCACAAGGCATGTTACTCTTATATGTGGTTATAAATAAATGAGTCTGAGCCCAGATTCTGTTCTGTTAGGTGACAGTGCTGGGATTTCCTGAGGGTCTGTGAATGTCTCTTTGAGTAAGTCTGTGTTAGCATGAGGAATAAATTAGCAGCTAAACCGGCTAACGTCTTAGCGTGTGGTTTTTAAGAGATGTTACAATATTTGTGTTATGTTAGCTGCACGGTCAGCGCAGGAAGACACGGGACAACAGAGCTATGAAATGTAATGAAACGCTGGGAAGCAAAATGAGAAGGAGCTGTGATACGGAGCTTTACACTGTAAAGTGTAAAGTGTGTAAAGTGCTGCTGCAGGTTAGAGCTGAGATAGGTAAAACTATGGGATTTAACTTTTTTTTGTAAAACACTTTTTGTGGCATAGAAGCTTTTATTATACATAGATAAAATATATATACATATAGGAATGCTCCAGCTGGGACTCGAACCTGCATCTGCTACTTAAGAGGGAAGAACTTTACCCTTACACCACTGCAGCTATGATAATAATGATGTTTTGAATATCTATCTAAAAAATAGATAAAAAACAAGGAAACACACATCATGCCAGCTATATTTAAAGGTTGTGGTTGATCTGACAAACAGAGAGAGATACACAAGTCACACAAACATACAGATAAACAGACACTCCTTGCTTTATAGATAGATTATTATTATTTTTATTTTATTTCTTTTCTTGTGTCAGGTAATGTTGTTATGTTGTCTTGGACCCCAAGAAGTCTAGCTGGGTGCATCAGTTAATGGGGATCCTTATAATAAACAAATAATGGGACAAAAATGTAATTAAATTAAAATTTGCATTACACATATGGCCATTTTATACTGAAAAGAAAAATAAATGAATTATTACCTGTAGATATAAATAAAGGAATGTCTGAATAATTATACAAATAATTTGGAAACAAATATAAAGGGCGATAAAAAAATAAATACCAGCAAGATAAAAGTCACATGGTACTTTTTTGATGTATGATTCTCTGTAATTCCATAGGAAGTGGTGTGTGTTCAGTGTTTGGAGGTGTCCACATACAGTCTACCTTCAGAGGAGAAGTACTGCCGCAGCAGCTGGTCCTGGGCTCCAGCAGAAAGGGACAGGATGTTGATGGCTGCTGCGTCTGTCATAGCTCCACCAAACCCCCGGATCTTCTGATACTTCTGGTACGGAATGATAGTCAACCTGAGGCCTGGAGAAGGAGGGAAAAAAGAGGGTAAAACATCTTCTTCTCCAACACCACTGTCATCACAGTAACTCACAACCCGCTGACTCACCTGCTCCGGTGCTGTTCAGCTGGACCGGACCCTGACCCGGCTCCAGTCTGCTGCCTGCCCTGCTGCTCAGATAGGACAGGTACTGTCCAGGAGGCGGCAGCGTGGCCGAGCCCACGCTGTCACAGTAGGTGGAATTACACTCACACACCACCGAGTCATGGCCGAAGTTCCTGGCAACACATTTATTGCTTCCTGGAGGAAGAAGAAGTCATAGAAACAATGTGAGAGTGAACAATGATTTACCTAAAAGGGCCCATATTGTAAAAAGAGACATTTTAATTGCTTTAAAGAACATCTGCTGTGTTATATGTACACTACAGTTCAAAAGTTGTAGAACACACATGTTTACATTTTTATTAAGATTTAATCAGTTTAATTCCAATGAATACCTTATTTATTAGAGCCCTATATATATATTTACTGTATATATATATATATATATATATATATATATGACAGGAGAGAGTGTATTAATACTGTCCCATGTTTTAAAAACACTCAATCCACAGAGAAACATACACAGCCTGTATTCAGAAACTGTGCCTTAAAACAAGCAATCATGACTTACGTGAAGTTGTGATGTCACTACTATACAGTCACCACCAACACCCTCCACAGCCATTTCTAGAACTAGAGCTCTAGAGCTAAGCAGAACCCCATGATCTAGACCTAGTTAGTCAGGAGTTCATCCTACAGCAACATAATCCACATCAGTCCTCTGGGCTGTCACATCATCATCTGTCACAGGACAATTTAGGACAATTTAGAGAAAAACTGATAAATCAACGTGTTCTAAAACTTTTGATCTGTGGTGTATTGTCTCATGTTTCAGAAAATGTAAAACCAGTCATGATGATGTCTGTGAAGTTGTGAAGTCACTGCCCACAACCCAAATCACAGCCATTTAAATGAGCCAATCAGACGACAGCTCGTTAATATTAATGAGACATGCATGAGAAAGATGTTAAACTGTATTGAGATGATTTTTGGTATTTAAAGGTCAGACCAAGTGTGTGAGAAGGCAGACTGCTTTGCTGCTACAGGTCTAACTAGGTGCTTCTGGACCATAAAAACATGCACATTTTTTATAAATAGACTACAATAAATAGCTAAATAGGGAAAACAGACAAACAGGACTCATTTAAAACATCAAAACAAGAAAAGAGTAAGCACTCTTCAGAGAATGTGAGGTGAAAACCAGCTGTTTTAGTTGTAGTAGTATTACCTGCACACAGGGCCACTTCTGCTGTGAGGAACACAGAAACCAACAAAACAGCTGGACGCCATGATAACGTCATTTTATCTGGAAAACAAAGTAGAAATGTGTCTGAATGAGGAAGTAATGCAGAACCAACAATGACACACACACATTTCTCAGTTCATCAAATCGCGTCAGAGTAGATCATCTTACTTCAGAGGATCCTGACAGAAGCTCCACCATGTCCGGGTTCAATTTATTTTATTTTATATTTTACACCGAGCTGTCATGCCATGCGTCTGTCCAGGTTGCTGCAGTTTATTTTGACGATACCCGGTCATGTGGCGCGTGCAACAGTTATCACGTGATCAGCCGCGCAATGACGTAAACGCGCAGCCAGGGGGCGCTGTTTCACAAAGGAAGCTGCTGGAGGAAAGAATGGACTGGTTTGACCTATTAGGTTATGTTTCATCTCATTCAGGAGGATTTTTATTTCTTTGAGCTAAAATGTCAATTAATAGAATTAATTCATGGAGATAAAGTTTCTCCATTTCTCCTACAACTATAGTTTACCCAAATCCTCCTAAAATATTAAGATGAGACACTACAGGTGAGTACTGAACTTTGACCTTTATATATACACCATAATATTTTTTGTCTGACAAGTTTGCTGAAATAGTATGTTTAAACACAAATGATGCCTTGTCTTATGTATCTTGCTTGTTTTTTTTTATTTATTATTATTATTTATTATATTATTTTTCATTTTTGGAATTTTAATCTTATTTTATTTTAATAAGGTTTTCATTTCTGATTATTCTTATTTTTTAATTTAAACTTTTAGATTTTCCCCCTTTAATAATCTGCTTTTAAATTGTATTTTTGATGCTTTTTATGTATTATGTGAATCACTTTTAATTACCTTGTTGAAATGTGCTATACAAATATTTAACTTGCCTTGTGCTAATTTATGTTTCCAAAATGTGAACATTGCATAAAACCAGGTTCAAAATTCTTGATTTGTTGACATATTAGACCATTTCTTACAGAGGGAGTTTGGGATTTCTGTCAATAACCCAAAAACAACATTTCATTCAGTTTTTATGATTATAATAATCTATAAATCAGCCTATGAATGATAGATGACCCAGACCCTTTGTAGAAACCTTCAGTATAATGTTAGGAATAAAACTGGTAAGTTTGGTGTAAGCAAAAGCTGCTGAAGAGGGGATTTCTGACTATTAGAGAGAGAAAACGACCTATAAAGGTTTTCATTGGAAACTACTACTTAGACATAGAATCAAATCTTTAGTAATAAAACATGTCTATCATAGGATGAACATCTCAAACACTGTGGTTTGCCTACCGTGATTCACCTTATGTGAAAACGATTTTTGTTCTTAAATCTTTGTACTGTAGTCCAGGTGGTAGATGTTAACACTTTATTACCTCTAAAACAAATCCTTATGTTCTACATTAGGAAAACCTGCATTTTCACATTACTCACCATGGCTTTGGAATCATTACCAGACAACATCTCTACCTTCATACCAGGTAGTCTGTTTTTTTTTATTTCAGAATTATTCACAATCTAAATTAGATTCATGTGAAAGTTGTACATTGTTTTCTTTTATAGAAGTGGTAAGATACGCTATACTGCCTTTTGGCCTGGTCTCTCTCATAAAGAGAATATATCAGTTTTTGATTAAATTAAGGTTCAAATAGAAATGAAATAAAATATAATTGAATCTTTCTCCTTATATCTGAATAATGTGACATACCAAGTAATTAAAGATTGCATGTTGACTTTTGAATAGTTCTAAAGGAAAAAAGCTTGTTACTGTAGATTTGAAATGTATAGAGTTGCAATGATTAGTTGATCATTAAAATAATCACTAATTCAGCAACCAATCATTTTTGCTTCAAATCCATGTTCTTAAACAGGGATTCATTTCTTGTTTCTTCAGTCATCTGACAGTAAAATTAATATCTGACTGTTAAATGAAATGAGATTAGAGGTTGCATCTTACATATTTACAGACATTAACATGACAATCTTTTTTACTTTGGTCAATATTTTATTATCAAAGTAACACACACATGCATCATAATTTATACACATTATAGACATGGACATACACAGGATATTTGTGTATGTGTGTGATTTAAGTCTTTTCACAGAGGGGCACAAATTCTGTCAAACACCGATGGATTTCTGTTGCTTAAAAAGATGAGTTCTTTCTTTCCATCCTCTGTCCGGCCTGATGAGGAAAGAAAAATAATGAAATGTGACCAAAACAGAATTAAATTATTGCTTTTTTTATTTTTTTTTTTTTTACAGAAAAGCATTTATAGTGTCAACGCTTACTCTGTGAATGCTGTAGCCACTGACGGTCCAGATAGTAGAGGTAACAGCTCTCAAACTCCTTCTCGCTGTAGTTGGGCACCGACACCGGGATGAACGGTTCCATGCTGTCAAACCCTTTCTGATGAACAACAAACCAATAGGAAGTCAACATAATGGACAATGATATCAGACTGATCAATCAATGTTATTTGAGCCCAGTTTGATTATCCAGCATATTTGGAAGAGGTGAGATTAATCTTTTGACATTAGATGACAAAAATACCCAGAAAAAATGAATAAAATCCACTACTACTGAACAGTATTGACAAATTTGAGAATTAAATTTTGTGGAACTTTCTGTTTAGCAAAACTGCTTATGTGCTTCTCCACTGTTCCAAAAAGCCCAGTTGGTACAGAGAAAGGGCCTCTATGCTCTAAAAAAAGAAAGACTCATCCTTTGTTGACAAATGTCACATGTTATCCGTTTCCTGGCAATATTACTAGATACACTGGCTGTTTTGTTGCCAATGGACAACAACAAAAAAAATTGAGTTATTGTCCACAAAGCAACAGAGTTGAGTGGTGCAGTCTGGAGGCCAGCTTTGCAATTTCCTGATGAGGTTAGAAAAGAGGTGACAAGACTGATCTGCTGTCAGAGCTCCAGCCAGAGTGTTACAGACAATAAAGTACAGTAAAATGATCTCTGACCTCTCCCAGCAGGTCTTGAGGCAAGTAGTCAGATTTCCGAGTGTAGAGAGACCCGGTCTGAGACAGAGATGTGATGATGGCACCTCCGACCTGCAACAAGGAGGTGAACGTTAAAGGCAGAATATGCAGGATTTCACACAAAAAATAATATAAATATTATATAATACTCATGCAAATGTAATCTTTTAATGGCTACACGAATCTGTTTAACATCTCAACAAAAGCACAGTGACTCATGTTGAATAAATTCATTGTGTAACTACAAAATAATCTTGATGACTTTTTTCCATAATCAAGCAGCCCTAGTGTTTATATGCAAAGAGCCTGACCTCTGCCTGTATTTCTCTCATTGTTTTGGTGCATCTAGGACATTTTTGGACGCTGATCTTTGGACAGTGGGCCAGTAACAGTGCAGGGTGTGAGAGACTTGTCTCTGCAGAGCAGAGTTGTTGTTGCTGTTGCAAACAGCAACTGACACAATCCTGCATACTCTACCTTTAAAGCAACAAAATTGAATCTGAGATATAACATTATATAATATTCTCATGCAACTGTGGTCAGTGCCTTTAGGGTGCTGTGCTGTTCTCACCAAGTCACTCCCAATCAGCTTCTTCAGGTTATAAACCACCGTGAGCTCCTCCGGATCCACCTGATGACAGTGAAGAAGAGGCGCGTGAGATCTGTGGCAAGTGAAGGGGAAGCATGAAGACAAACATGAGGGGTGACAGGACTGTGAACGTGTTTCCTCACAGGGCTCTTATTCTCCTTCTTGATGGTCGATTTCCCCCACAGGGCGTTGACACCATCCACAGCCACAGCCAGGCGAAGGTCTGACCCCGGCTGCCCACACTGCTGCCTCAGCTCCCTCATCACCGCCCCCACCACATCACTGCTGCTCTTTATGCGAGTAATACCCTGCAGCAAAAGAAATGATGTAACATGCAGGGAACTCCTTCAATATGAGAGCAAATCACATTAAGGCCACAACAAGCCAGCATTGAACAAATATTAGATTCTATGACAAGTCAGGTGTAATATGGCAGCACTAATGTCTGAAGGTTTCCTTTCATTTGGAGCAAATGGTCGTGTGAATAATAGCAACGCGCAACGGAACGAGATGATGGATCGGGAAAAAGTGAGAAATTCACAGGCCACACATAAATCCACCTCTCTTTTCTGCCTTTGTCAGTGTATGGTACAAAAAGTATTGCACTGATCCATCACTGTGCTCAGTTCATTGAACATTGATCACCGCTAAGCACAGAAAGATGAAACCTCCCTGCGGGGAAATCAGTCAGCCAGAGGGAAAGAATAGGTTAACAGATAGAAATACAACAAACTGATGAAAATGTCTGAGGAGGAGATGAACCAAACACAACATTTAAAAAAATATATATATTTTTTTTAAAACTCAATGAGTGAACTCCCACTCATTTGCATTTCTCTAAGTAAGTGGAGGACTCACATGATCCACCACCTCCCTCAGTGAACTTCCCTCCTCAGTGAACTCTCGTTTGGTCCACACGTAGCGTTTCGTTGTCTTTATCTGGGAAGGAAATTGTGTAGTTGATATCAACGATGTCTTCATTTGCACAAGGTTTTCAGCTTTTTTTTTTTTTATTATGAAGCTAAAATATTTTAGTTTGTTCCATGACACAAATGATTACCACCAATAATTTCAACCACAGATATACAAGTTGAACATACTTTCCTTTTGTTCTTTTCTGTGAATATCTTGTTTAACAAAATGTGAATAAAACACATTTAGACTAAAACGTGTATACATATATTGGATGTTTTAAGAAGCATTCATCGGGTCTCTGACAATGTACATTTTGTGTGCATGTTGGTTTCTTGTTATTTAAAACTCCATTTGTATCGTTTTTTTGTTCAAAAATTATATTTTGCGTGATTTTTTTGGCACGAAACATCAAATGGTGTAACTGAAAAAGAATGATAAATATTGAATCCACCTAGAATATAAAACTTATTGATTGCATGTTTTTATTTATTTTTTAAACCTTTTTAAGAGAGTTAAACTGTGGTACCAAGTTTTTAGGGTTACACCAAAAGATAGTTTTATCATTGTCTCATTTACACTCTATAGAGCAGGGCATGACTAAGGATTTACTCATTTTATAAAAAAATGTCAGTTTTCCTCATAATATCCACTCTCCTGCTGTTAAGTTGCTACCATGCCCTGCGGATACTCTGTAATTCAAACTTTTACAGCAGTACATGTGGGCGAAAAACATTCAGGTGGTGTCATTAAGCAGTTCAGTGGCTTTATGTTTATCAGCAGGTGACAAAGTGCTGTGAAAACACAGCGAAGGCAAATTCATGGATTATAAAAGCCTGAAAGCCTGTTAAATAATGTGACCAATTTGGAATTCTACGAGTCTTGATTTATTATCTTATTAACCAGCTTCATATGAAGAAAAAACATCTTATACAAGCGTCTCCTATACCTTTGAAAGGAATGGCTCGTTGGTGGTTCTGAAGTTGCGTAACCATTCTGCGGCTTGTAAAGGCTGGTCATAACGAGAGGATTTATAGGACGAAGGCAGCAGCTCCTTACAGTTCTTCAACAGGCGGTGGGCTGTTTGAGGCAAACAGACGAGACTATTGACACATTCTGTGTTTCTGCAATGCGCAACAGGCATGTGTGGTTGTGTGTGTGCTCGTCTCACCATCAGGTATATGCAGCACCAGCCATCCTTGCATATAGCAGTAGTGGATTGTGTGACAGAGGGACATTGTCTTTCCAGAGCCTGTGAGTCCATCTGAACAATTCATTAAGGCTCAGAAACGTTTCATTCAGGAGCATCAAGAGAGGAAAGGGGTGTCTGCAGTGGTCCCCACATTACATTCTATAAATAACAGTTTTCAATAATACTTACATATAGAGTATGTGTGTAAGACAATCATTTATAGTGATATAATTAATCAACTAACATGACCGGGACCCAGTTAAGTAGCTGAAAATTGAAGAGAAGGGTTAACAAATTATGAAATTGTTTGCTAAATTGTTCACTTTCCCACCATTAGTTGATGAACTTTCTAGTTAATGTAGTGATCAATAGCAGCATTTGCTGCAGGTTTGATTGGGCAAAAAAAGGGATTTCACAGCTTCATGTGCCATGATTCACTGTTCACCCTTAGTTCATAGATGTTTAACCATGTATATAAACTGGGCCACTTTTTGGTAAATCACTTGAGACAACAACACAATGCCAAATATGCCTTTTCCATGTATATGTATGATAAAAAAGAATGTTTTGATCCTTTTGTGTTGTAATCATGTAATAAAATATAATTATTTAGGCCATATGCATCTTGAAATACACACTGTGCTACTTTTTTGCATGAGTGGTTTCATGTAAAATGGGCCGTCTCATCAGGTAAAACAGGTTTAGTTAGATTTGTCATACCAGACTACTTACTTACAGAAAAAAAATCTGAAAATACTTCAAGTCAAGACTTGAAGTATTTTCTCACCCACCATAGAAACCATAAACTAATCAAATCACATGTTACTTATCAAACACAGTTATGTCAACAGTTTGAAATCCTTTATAGTTATTGGCTCTAATTTCCAGAGGAGTTCAGACCCCAAACCTTAAATGACCCATTTTACGTGATATCACCCTAATTGAAGCTCCTGTCTAAAGCAGGCAAGAAAAAATATTCCACAAAACAAACTAAATGTTACGACTGTGTGAATAGATGTTTTAAAGGATACAGAATAGATATCGAAAAGCAGGTTTGCTGATGTCAGCTTTCTTCAGATAAGAGATGACCTCCAGTGCAGGCTGCCTCACCATCAAACAGGCTTCATTAAATGTCTTTACCTGAAAACATACATGAAAATAATTCCTGATAAACGCAGCTTCCCTGGTTATATATATATTCCACTACAAGTCTGAAATTTAATAGAAGTTAGTGTGTAAAAAAAAAGAACCAACCTGCATTTTATAGCGCCAGGGAAAGCCATGAGGGAACACGGTACTGAGGTGGGCAGAGGGTACAGTGTAATATTGTCCAATATGTTTCTCTGACTGACATGCCTAAGAGAAAACAAAGATTAGACAAAGACAAGTTGGTTCTGATGGTGGTAGACCAGCAACAGACGGACACTGGGATGTGTTGCTGATGAGTACAAAAGTGGCGTAGACAATGGTGAAGCCAGATCCACTTACTGGATCATTCATGCGTGTTCTGAAGACTGAGGGCGGCTCAGGTTCTGGGTCTAAAGCCACAGCCTCCTGCTGCTGGCCACATCCGCTGGTGTGAAGGGATCGTACATGTGATACCTGCAAAGGATTAGAGCGAGTGAATGAGAATTTTAACGCACAGCTAAAACAGGCTTCCAACATAATACTGTTGCCCTATGTCAAAAGTTAACATAAAATATCAGATCTAAACATAAATAATTGGTGGTAAATAATTTACAAACAATAAGAAAAGTATAGCTCATTAGTCAATAAATCAGCAAGCCTCAAATAATATATTAATCATTTAGTCATTTTTAAAGAATAAAAAAGTCCCTATTCTCTAATTCCAGCTCCTCAAAAAGTGAATATTTCCTGGTTTCTTTAGTCTGTTGTGAAAAACTGAATATATTTGGGTTGAGGATTGTTGGTTTACAAAACATTTAAGGTCAACAAGTTTTACTTTTCACCATTTTAAAAACCAAACAATTTAACAGTTTAATTAGAGAAAATAATAATCGATATTATCGAATATAATCGTTATTTGAAGCCAGTATAAACCCCTTATTGGAGTCTGTATTCGGCTGACATGTTGAGCAGGTTGAAGGGGACATATACATAGCAAATATGTGCATAATGTTCACTTTTTTTGTTTACTTAATGTTTCGTCTGATTATTTTTCTAAAGAAAATGATTTTGTCTTAAAACAGTCAGGTGCCCACATGAAGACTATGGCACGTTGCTCTCTGTCATCATTGATCCTGTTATATTGACCATTAGAAAATCTCCTAATACATTTTAAATCGAAGTGATGAAAGACAAAATCTCTAGGTTCAAAAATGCAAACAGTGAGTCATGAAACCAATATGAAGCTCGAGTAGTTAGAATCCTTCAAAACAAGTGAATATCTTCTGGTTTGTACTAAAAAAGGCTGTGACTTTGGAAAATATCTATGCATATATACAGAATATATATGCATACATAGAAAATATAATTCTGGCTTTTATCTTACCGTTTGCCGTAGTCTGAAGGGCAGTCTGTGAAGGGCCATGATCTGAAATTAGGAGGACAGATAGAAAAAGCTTTACATTTTACTCAAAAGAGGCAAATAATGAACACACACGCACACACCGGTGCCCTGTAACCTTGCCTAACATTTAGCAGCTAACGCTAGCCTCCGGGGGCGTGATTTACAGGCTGTGTTAGCTCTTTGCTAAGCTAACAGAGCACGAATAACAGTTCACCTGCGGTTCAGTTCATCTGGGATAAACGCTGAAAATTTCAGTCAGTGTCTTCCTGCTGACCAGCGTCCCGGGAGCGTTTTAGCCGCACACCTCCGGTCGGAGTCAACGTGACGGAGCCGCGTCGGGAGCCGCCATCATGCAGCACTCTGAGCAGGAAGTGACGTCGCACCCTTCCAATTCTTTTCCACCAATCAGGTCGCGGAGTCACGCGACAACAAGAAAATGGAGTTTAGGAGATGTTGAGACTTTTCACCTGGACACTTTATATCACCTATACCAGAGGATAGGTGATGGGCCTCATCAGTGTTCTGGTTTCCCTCAAAGGGCCAATTATAAAGATCATATGTATGTATCTATGTATTATTATTATTATATATGTTATTATATTAGATAATTGCCTCTCCACTCATAATAGTGCTGGTGACAATTTGCTAAGTTTTTTTAAACAGAACTTTAAAATATACTGATGCAGAAATAATGTTATATTGTTGTTAGCGTCTAATTATTAAATTGCTGCAGCAAAACATGTAAAATCATCACAGATATCTAGAGACTCATACAAGAATATACTGATAACCACTATTAACTATTTGATTTATTTAATGGATTTTTCAAAGATTAGAATCTATGGTTTTGTGTTGCTATGCTAAATTTTAAAGAATAGAAAGTACAAGAAAGTATTGACAGATGTACTTCAACAAAGGAAAATAAGGAAAAACTGAAACTTTCCTGTTTTAAAACAACCTTTGTGACCTTTTGGAGTTAACGAAGTCATCCAAAGACAACGTAACCAGCGTGTCTCCGTTAAGTTCAAACATTTATTCACTTTCCCATCTCTCAATAAATCACACAAGTCTGTGAAGCTCTTGAGGGGCCACAGAAAATGCCAGATTTGGCCCCCGGGCCTTGAGTTTGACCCCTGGGCCTTGAGTTTGACACATATGGTTTAGAGGAGGAAAGTTGTGTTTGAAAGCTTCAAATATACATCAGGATACCTAGGAGATTTTGCCCAAAGCAGTGATGGAAGATGTACTTAAGTAAAAGTAGCAATATACCACAATGGGAAAATACTGCATTGCAAGCAAAAGTCTTTTATTCAAAATCTAACTTAAACGAGTAAATCACTATTGGCAGCAAAATGTATTTGAGTTTAAAAAAGTAAAAGTTTTAAATATGCAAAATGACCATTTAGTGTTATATTTAACAGTATATGAAGTATATTATTGGATTTAATCATTATTAATGTTGTCAAGATAAATATGATGTTAATTTATATTGTTGGATTATTAATAAAAAAAATAATGTAGTTTTTATAAATTGATCAGTTTTACCTATAAAATACAAATCATAAAAGTATAAATAAAGCTGTCAGGTAGTGCAGAAAAGAATACATTTCTCTGGAGGGAACTGTACAATAGTATTGCATGGATATAATCAAGTAAAATACAAGTAGCACAAAAAGTAGCAAATTAATTTACAATCTGGCCCAAAGACACAAAGGGACAAATAGGCTAAATTACTATAATCTCATTTGACAGATCTTTTGTGGCTCTAGACAGATTATAACACAAAAAGCTTCAAATTAGTTCAAACTAGGAAGAAAACTGCACAATTTGATTTTAACTTGTTTATTTACAGGGTTCACACAGGACATGTATGTAAAAATGTATAGACGCATGGTGCTAGTTTACAGGCGAAGGGGCAACTGCTCCAAGCTGCCTGAAAAAGGCCCAAGTGCACTCTGTCAATTGGCTGTGTGTAATTTGACAAATTTGCAATTAGCTTTAGGACTATTGCATCACTAAAGTACATTATCAACTAGGGTGAGTCCTGCAGTATTACCTAAATTTGTTTTACGGCTATCCTCTCAAAAGTTTTTATTATGCTCCCATAATGCATATTCCTAAAAGTTAAGGTTAATCAAAATGTCTCAAACTAAATCACACATAAAAAAAGCCTGGGGCCAAGTAGTGCCATTACTCTGAAATAGGAGTACCTGTTATTTTCTGGGCCTCAATGGGAACTTGTCAGGGCACAAAGCATAAAATGTAGGAGATGAGGGGTAGACAGGGATTAATATGGGCTCAGCAAAACCTTTTTGTTCATGGGCCTCCTATAAAAGTTAATCTGGTGAAGGTAAAAACTGCTCCAGGACCCAGACCCCCAAGACCTGAAGTTCACTTCATGTAATTTAATTTGTAATATTTCAATTTATTGCAAAATTTGCTCTACACATTTTTTGACTATGCTCCACAACAGCCATTAAAAAGCCACTGAAATACTAATATCATTATGAAAAGTTCTGCATCATTACCTCATCCTGGGACTTACTGAAGGAACTTTAGGCGATATCCTCACATAGTGCATATTCATAAATAAAATAGTTTATTTTTATTTAATGACCCCAAACAAATGGATATACAGCAAACACTCGGTATATAGTCGTGTCTGTTTACTGACTTCAATATAATGTTGCCCAAAAGTTTAGTTTTGTCCTAAGATGTCGTTTAATACAGACGAGTGAAGACCTAAAAAACAAAATAGCCAACAACATGCAGTAGTAATTATGCAGTGTTGGAAGGTAACTAAGTACATTTACTCAATTACTGTACTTAAGTACACATTTAAGGTCGTTATACTGAAGTATTTCCACTTTACTACATTTCAGAGGGAAATAGTATACTTTCTATTCTACTACATTCCATTATTTGACAGCTTTAGTTACTTATCAGTTACATATTTGGCACAGTAGATAATATAACAAGATTATTAAATACAACACATTGTTAAAGAAGAAGCTAACCCGTATTTTCTAAATATTGTCATTTGATGTCTAACGAGAAATGCATTTCAGATGTCTATAAGTCGTTTCTCAGCTCTACCAAGTAGTGATTTTGGTCTCACGTGGTTTCATTTCAATAAATGTTCAAATTGTCCAATATTTCAGCAAAAATCAAAGATTAGAGGAAGAAGTCTAAAAAGTGTAAAAACAAAAAAAAAAAGTATAACAGAACTTACTTTTTCTTATTTCCCCTACCATCAATCATCTCATGACCCCCTTAGATTTACCGAGTGACCCTTTAGAAGGTCACAACCCAGAGGTTGGGA
Source organism: Lepturacanthus savala (assembly GCA_030544235.1). Taxonomy (NCBI): domain Eukaryota; kingdom Metazoa; phylum Chordata; class Actinopteri; order Scombriformes; family Trichiuridae; genus Lepturacanthus; species Lepturacanthus savala. The sequence continues at coordinate 28,651,726 of CM060467.1, forward strand.
ACCACTGGACTAAACTAGGTCTATATGAATTATATGAAACTGTATATTAAGTAGTTCAAAACATTGATACAGCAGAAATAGCAATATAATACAATGATGGCATATATAATAAGATGATGTCAGATGGACAAAACTGCCACTTTTAGACCTTTGAGTCCATTTTGCTGCTAATACTTTAGTACTTTTACTTCAGTAGGATTTATTTTACTTGTAGTTTATTTTTACATTGCTGTAAGTAAAGCATCTGATTATTTCCTCACCACTGTAATTAATTAATAATTAGTAGCTATTGATGACCAACTACTGCTGTTAGCAACAAATAACCCACGATAATAACACTTTAACATTAATTACATTTATTATTATAAGAAAACAAGATTGTTTGACGTATTTCCTATTTTTGATTTTTTTTAATCTCGTATTTTTCTAGTTAATTTTAAATTAAATGGACCAAAATCAAAGCGGGGAAAACACCCTGAAATAAGACGATTTATCTGGCAATGGAATAAGATAACGCAAGTTATTTTCACTTGATAGAATTTTATTCTTTTGCAGTGTTCCCTCTGAAATATAGTACAGTGGAAGTATATAATAACACATGGAAATACTTGTACGTAAAGTACAGTGCTTGACTACTTTTTCTTCCACCGCTGACATTAATCCATAAACAGTTAAGTTTTGGATAAGTACTTAGACCAGCCTCCTTTTCTGCCTCACACTCTAAAAGCTACTCAACTTTTAAGAGACGCAACTTTTGAGCTGTTCCCTTAAAATCCGACCAGCAGCTACTTCAGCCAAGTCGTCGCCATTTTATTAAGCGTCTAAATAGCGTCTCCTCCGCCTCCTCCTCCCCGATCGCCTATTATGAACCGCAATGAGATCCTGCGCTGCTGTATTCACCATGTTACCTCCTCTGACCACATGAAAATGGCCACGCAATTGCATTCCCGCACACCCACCAACCACTCTGCACTGTCAGCCTGTAACCCAGCACACACACGCGCTCGCGCGCACACACACACATACGCGCACATGGAGACACGCGCGCGCCGCTGCAGCTTCTCGCCTGTCGTCATGACACGTTAACAGGCTTGTATGCAGTCTGAGCCATTCTTATTACTGTAACTTTCCCCGAGAGGAGAAGAAAGTGGCTTAAAAAGGAGAAAAAAAAAGCGGATCCAGTGTAACCAGTCCGCCACCTAGCTGCGGAGACGCGCCTACGGAGATCTGTCGACTGTATGATTATGAAAACACCCGCGCCAATGTTGTTGCACAGCGGGCTCCGCGCTCCGATGAGACCGAAACTGGGTTCTAAGGGCTGTTCGAACCTCCGCCGGCCGCAGTTATGTAAGCGAAGCGACGTCTAATGCAGCAAAAGCTCCGGGGGAGACGGAGCAGGACACCTTCACCTCCTGCCTGAATTCGCGCAGTTGGCTCCGGGACGCGCTCTCGGGTAAGTAGCCTACGTAGCCTTATTACAGATTGTCATGGCAGTCCGTATTAATGTGTTGCAGGCCCTGTCATCAGCGGCGCGCTCGGAGTGAGAATATTGTGCATCCGCCGTGCGCTAATTTGATCCCCCTCGTTGCTGCGTGTGTTTCGCTGCCTTGTGTTCCCCCGTGCGTGCTGATATTTCTTATTTCAGTGTTGCTGACAGCAGCAAGAAGGGTTGGCAGAGGACAGATAGGAGAGATCCACATCACTAACACTAACCAGCGAGCACGTTTTTATTTTTTATTTCTTGGAGGGAGGGGGGATTTTTATGCTGCGTAGCCCCCCACACTTCCATATTGAGTTTGAATCTGTTTTTTCAATTTATTTGTTTATTTATTTATTTTTACGAGGCGTGATGTTTTATTATAGGGAGGCAGACAACAACAACACGTGTATGTGTGTGTGCGTGTGTGTCGTTTTGGAAGTGCGACAGCGTCAAAGCGTATTTTTCCCTCTCTCTCTCTCTCTCTCCTTTTTTACCCGAGGTGCGCAAAGTCATTATAGAGAAAGAAGAGCTCTCCTGTTGACGTCCCAGTGAACCAGATTGATAGGTCGCTCCAGTGCGGTAACACCCCCACTGCCCATACTGTATCTACAGTAGCAACATCACTCAGCCTACGCAGCTGCGACCTGGGTACACAATGTACGACCAACACACTCCTGATACACTAACTAGGGGAAAGTGTGTGTGTGTGTGTGTGTGTGTGATGTGTGAGACAGGAGGAGGAGGAGGAGGGCTCAGGTGAGAAACTTCCCTGTATATGTGAAGGCTGCACTGACTCCTTCATGGCTCAATATTATGTTTATGTTTTTTTTTATTATTAATTATTATTTGGGGGAGATGCCATCACACAGCTGCCTTAATTTCCAGCTGCTAGGCTCCTGCTGTTGTCAGGCAGACGATAATGTTGCCCATAGTTATTGATGATAACGCCATCATGGGATGGCGATGATGGCTGGAAATATGGTGGGCCATTATCATGATTTAATCTCAGCGCGGCCCGAGGAACCACACTGACTACAGTGTCAGGTCCACCCATCATCCTGTCACTGCAAATAGCTCCTGGTCTAATGTTAGAATAATTTTGAGTTATGTTTGAGAGGTATAGTTCTAGAGAGTATAAAAGGCGATTAGTATGCACTTTGACTGATGTTGAATGGGTTTGCCCTTTTAAGCTTGAAATCTTGCCACTCTTTATTCTCTCCTTATAGTTACTTTGCACTAGAGGATAGTAACCCACATGACTCGGCTGCTCTTCATGCCTGAACCCTGCTGCTCCTGGGTCAGGCTCCTACTAAATGATGAGAAAAGGTGGCTGCACTGATCTAAGAAAGGACCACTGTCCATTCCTATGCTCCGTTTTTTTTTTTGTTTTTTTTATTTTATTGTGAGGAGTTTTGGCCTTGGAAATGCTTTCCAAAACTGTTACATAACAGCAGTTACTGGAACAGATGTTGATTTGAGCTCAGTATGATTCAAGGAACGGGGGTTTGGGTGTGGAGGGACCAAGAGGCTGGAGAGATAGCCCACCGAGCTCCTAAATGAAAACACTATCCCCGATGCCGGTGTGCGTTTAAGGGGGCAGAGAGACAGTTAAGCGATTTCATAAGAGCTCTCTCAGGAGAGAGCTGAAAGAATGCTTGGCAGGGTGTGTTTTATTAGAAAACGGATGAGTGTCTGTCTCCCTTAATGAGAGGGAGAATATAATCGAGGAAGCATGACAGAAGATGCTGCTTCCCTTTTGCCGCGGTGGGGCGAAAAATCGGGGCGAGTGAAAGTTTCTCTGGTGAACAGAATGTTATTTTAGGGTGTGTTACTTGCTGTAATGTCACATTAAAAGTCCATTTACAATGGGGTCAATGAAAAGCTTACTTGACTTAGAGGAAGCAATGGGAGGAGGAGGAATTTGCACTCCTTTCCAAAAATAAGTTTTACCCTTTCCTACGGATTTGTGTTACCACTACTGAAAGGGGAGGAGGGGAATGGTCGGACTGTGAATGGAGGGATTTAGGTTGGAGAGGAGGAAAAGAACGAAGTGGAGGAGGAAATATGGTTCTGATTAACATGGATACAGTGTATGAGCTGACCGTTTTACTGTGTGGTCTAGAGAGAGAGAGAAGGAGGGACAGAGAGAGAGAGAGAGAGAGAGAGAGAGTGTGCAAGGGACTAATAGAGAATGCATGCACAAGCTTACAGCCAAACATGAAAAGGGGAGTTTCGGAGAGAAAAGAAAGTACAGCAGAGCAGAGGGAAGGGTGGGAGGAGAAGTGCTTGTGGGAGTAGCTGAGAACAGAAGGCGCAAAGACGGTGGGGAGAGGAGGGGAGGAGACTGGATCAAGTGTTTGAATTACCGAGGGGCTGATTGATTGATATATTGATTTGAAGGAGGGAGGGGAGGAGTGTGGGGGGGTGGGTACAGTCTGGATTAGAATGTAAGTAAAAGTGTGGAGCTTTAGGGAGTGCGTGCCGTCTCTCAGAGGTGCCGTTATTTACAGACTGTCAAAGACAACTAGCCCGGGCCATTTTTTTTAAGAATGCGAGTAGATCCGTCTTCCAGTTAGCGCAGACATTCTGGGAATCAGCGTCGTTGATTGGCCTCCTGGGCTTTCTGTGTGATGAGATCATCTCTGTGGACACAGACTTTAGCACCTCGCTACAGCTGCCTGCGGGAAGGGGACTTTCCCCCTCAATTCCTGTGCTGCTGCTACTCAGCATCTGAGCTCACTGAAATGACTAATCACTGGCCTCTGTCTTTCTGTCTTTGTCGGTCTGTCTTTTCTTTCCCCTCTCTCTTTCTCTCTCTCTCTGTTTCAAACTTACTCCTTCTCAGCTCAAGCCGAAAAGGACAAGAGAGACCTTCCTTTGCTGGATGAAGGAGCCTAACTGTACTGTTACAGACTGTTAAAGTCTGGATCCTTTTTTTTTCACCAAATCTACTGATTTACACCTGCAGGCTACTCTCAGTACTTAACCCAACCAACCCCACCGGAGGCATTTAAAACGTGTTATACTGGGAACTACACAGCAGCCTGCTTCTCCCCCTGACTTCTCTGATGGACCAGAGAGTGAAGGGGGGTACCCCTCCGACTACAAACTCCACTCTGGACGCTTCCCCTGCACCTGAAGCTGCTGACCAGGACCAAGCGGCGGAGAAAAGGAGGAGAGGCGAGGGGGAGAACGGAGATGTAGGGAAGAGGGAGGAGGAGAGAAGGGGAGCGGGGAAAAAGAGAGAAGGGGACAAGGGGGCAGTGCTGGAGCTGCTCATCGAGGGGCGCTGTGGAAGCGCTGGGCCACAGCAGCTTCAGATATCTGGCAGAGAGTCAAGCTGCCCCGAGGGGAATGTACGACTCCGAATTGGACTCCAGGCCAAGCGCACCAAGAAGCCGCCCAAGATCTTGGAGAGCTATGTCTGCAAGCCCACCATCAGGACCTATCAGAGGCAGGCCAGGGGGGGGCTGCTGAGGGGGGACGGGGAGGGAGGAGTGGGCCAGCAGAGTAAAACCAGCTCTACTCCGGCGGACGAGGCGACCAGGGAGATTCGCTCGGGTTTGGACCCTGTCCAGACCACATCCAAACAAACTGCATCTGCTGCCCCGTCACCGCCACTTGCATCATCATCATTATCATCGTCATCATCATCTTCATCGTCGCAGCTGCCGTCTTTATCGTCAACGTATACTACAGCTCCCTCCCCAGCCTCAGTCCTTGCCATAGCCAGCCAAGGGACCAAGTCTGCCAAACAGGTAAGTTAAAGAGAAGGGCAGTTTGCCTCACACACATACACCCTTCTGAACCTATTATCAGTTCAAGGTAGGGGGAAAAAGTGGGGAAAAAACCATGAGGGCTATACAGTGATTGAAGTATTAAAGGTTTTTTAGGAACCATCAGACATGTCTATATGGTGCAGAATCACCCCACGTTGTGCACAGTTGTAATAGGGTCAAGTAAGCAATTGTCTAAATACTGAAATCCAAGCAGCACATTTAAATAAACAGACCTATAAATAGGACAACAGCACAGCAACCACTTGGAGCTATTACAGACATTGGTCCATCAGTCCATATGACAATCGCCCAAGGGGAAGCTTATTGCTTTAGCTGCACAAACGCCACTCAAGCTGCAGCATACCAAAATTACAGGACAAGTACGAAATGTCAAGCCTTCTCATCTGTATTAGTGGCAATTTATAGCTACCAATAGCACAGCTTTCTCTCTCTCTCTTGCTTTCTGCCTGTGCCTGGCTCTCTAATCTCTCCCTCTTCTATTTTTACATCCCCTCTTTTCTCTACCTGCTCTCATTTATCTTTCAACCCACCCCATCCCTGTCCCACTCCCTTCCTCTCTGTTTCTCTGCCTTTGTATTTCTCCTTTCTGTGTCAACCCCATTCCTGTTTCCATCACCTCACTCTCTCCTTCTCCTCAGTGTGCCCTCCTTTCTCTGCCTGATTGACTCATTTTTGTACTCGGTCTCTCTTTTAATGGGCAGACAAAAACAAAAGCATTTCAGTGATTGTGTCTTGCCCATTGTCCTTCACTGTTGTCAACAGCAAACTAATGGATGCCCCAGCCATTTGCTGTCTATGACAGAGATTGCGTGTTTGCATTCCCCAGGTTCCTATCAAGCTGGCCGATAAGGCAGAGGTGAATTCAAATGGCCCATCTGAGAGAGTGAAGAAAGAGAAGCTTCCCAACGTCAATGGCCAGCTGGTCCCTCCAGGACTCAAACCCTGCTTGCTCACAACAGACCAGGCAGCTTCAGCTACACCTTCCACCCCATCCATCCAAACACTCACTGCAACGGAAACCAGGAATGAAGGAAAAGCCTCCAAGAAACATAATGGTTTGGTGCAGACAAAGAAACAGAAGGGGCTATCGAATGGGAAAGGCTCTGCCGACAGCCTTGGCAGCACCCCTTCTTCGAAAATCAAAGTTGGAAAACACACCAGCTCCTCTTGTGTTTCTTCCATGGACTCGTCCACAAGACCTCCAGTCTCCACCGTTTCCTATAAAGAACTGTCCAACAAGAGTAGACCAGGCTCGCCTTGCTCCCCCTTGGTCACCCCTAAACCGCAATCCTCCCCCACCATGGATCCCTCTTCTGCCCAACTCCAAGATCGGGATCCCTCTTTACAGCCCTTGCAAGAGAAAAAGAGAGAGAAAGAGAGGAAATTGAAGAAAGAGAAACGGAGAGAGAAAAAATCCAAGCGGGATAAACTGGAAGCTGAAAGAGCAAAGAGTGAAAGCAAACCAGAAGAAGTCAAAAAGAAGAAAAAGGAGAAAGGGAAAGATGGTAAATCGAGGCATGGTAAACAAAAGGATGACAGACATAGGACTGATGACATGTGGAGGGACGAACTCAAGACTGAAAGAGAAAAGGCTGAAAAAAAGAGTGATAAGCTTACCCCAGACAGACAAAGAATAGAGGATAATAATACTAAATGTGCAGACACGGTTGACTGTGGTAAACTAGAAAAAACCTGTAAAGTAATGAACCCGGGACGACCAGATGAGAAGGAGCCAGTTAAACAAGCTGAGCCAGCAACAATAACAGCAGGTGACACCAATAAATCAAAGGAACAAGATGTGTCAAGACATTCAACTGTGCCTCCAAACTACCCCACTTCTTCTGCTCCTCCCTCTCTGCCCACTCCTCCCGCCCGTGTCCCCGTTTCTCCCCCTTCCTCCCCCCAAGAGCAGGACAGCAGGCCGCTCAAGAAACGCAAAGCCAGACGGCCCAGCTGGACCAAGCTGGTGCACCGGGCTCAGAGGGCGGAAAATCAGGAAGCCCCTTTGGATTCCCAGCATAATCCTTTACTAAATTTTCCCCAAAACCCCAAGACATCTCTTCCTGCCAAGGCCGCAATTCAGCAAACTGATGAGTCACACCCAGCTCCTGCTAGCTCCTCAACCATCAGCTCTCTCTCTTCTGCAACCAAACCATCATCCCCAAAGCAGAGTCACCCCATATCAGACCCTAGCCCTCCAGCTTCAAGATGCCCTATAACTCCTTCCAGAAAAAGAGGCCGCCCTAAGTCCTACACCTCTATCTTGGACGAACCTCCCCCTAGACTGTCACCAAACGCCATCCCGTCCGAGGTGCCGCCCCTGGGGTGTGAGGGAGTTCAGAATGCCCCTGTGCTGGAGCCAAGTCCAATACTGCAGAGTGCTGCTCAGTCTAAATCCAGCCCAAAGAAGCGCGGCCGCCCGCCCAAGCGACCCCTCCCCGAGGACCTGTGTGGAGATGCACTGAATCAAACCGATGATACGGACAGGAGCAAAGATTTCCATCCTCCCGAAAAGGGAAACAGGCAGCTAAAGATTAGGAGGCTGATAAACGAGATGAAGAAAAGAAAGAAGCGGAGACTGCACAAGGTATTGCTGTCTGGGTATGTAGGAAAGGAGGGAAGGAGAAGTGAGGCGGCAGATGGTGAGACCTCTTTAAGAATGTGTAAATCGATAGAGAGTACAACAGTACACACACTCTCAGCACTGTCCTCCTCCTTTGGGGGCAAGCTGGGCCCTCAGATCAATGTGAGCAAGCGAGGGACCATCTACATGGGCAAGAGGAGAGGACGTAAGCCGAAAGCTCAAACACCCAGTTCCAACTCCCAGAACTACCCTCAGTCATCTCTGTTTACCAATCCCTCGGAAACGTCGCTGTTCTCTTCGAACCAATCCCAGCCACCTCTCTCTCACCCGTTCCCCTCACCATCTCTCACCCACTCCAGCGGTGCCCAGAGCCCTTACAGCGAGGGAAGTGTCACAGAGCCGGCGTCGTCCCTGCTGTTCCCCCACCCCTTCTCTCTCCCTTCGCCGTCGTCCTCCTGCACCTCGCCCCGCCCACCCTCGTCCTCGTCCCTCTCGCCCTTCGTGAAGAAGAGCTGTCCGTGTCAGGGCAGGCATCACTTCCCCTTTCACCAGTCATCATGTAAGCTGTCCTGTCCCACTCCTCCGCTGCACCATACACCTGGCTCCCCTGGCCACCTGAAGGAGGCCACCCCTTCCCCCAGGAGCGAATCGCACAGCGAAGAGACGTTGCCTAGCGACAGCGGTATTGGAACGGATAACAACAGCGTCTCTGAGCGTGGGGAGATGCGGGGAGCTCGGGGCATGCTCAGGTTGGGTCAGGGGTCGGGACTGATTCCCGGGGGTCAGAAACACTCCTCTTTTGTGGACCGTTCCTCCTCTGTCTCATCACCGCTCTCACACATCCCCAGACACACAAACCCCATCGCTAACTCAACTGCTCTGGAGCAGCACCGGGAGAGGCACAGGCACAGGCGCAGGGATTACGACTGCTCCTCTTCCTGCACCTGCGTGTGCCCGTGTCCCTGCCCAGGACACAACAAGTGCACTCATTCGGAGTATTACCCTTGCCTTGGGCACAATGCACTGAAAAGACAGAAAAACAAACACAAGAAGAAGCACCAGCAGCTGCACATGCAGGATCCAGAGTTTCTGTCTGAACTGGAAGATCTGATCAGTCAGTTTAGCGAGGTCCATATCGGCCGGCGAAGCTGGGCGAGGACGGGACTGGGACAGGGCTTCGATGGGAGCGGGAACGCCGCTGGGGGAAGGCGCCATCATTCTTCCTCTCATTCTCTCCGCTCCAACATCTTCAGGATCAATCTGAATGGCTTTTACTCACCTCACCCTTCCTCCTACCCCGCTAATCCCTCCTTCTCCCCCCAGCCTTTCTACCCTTGTCAGCCAGTGCATTGTAACAGGAAGCCGGACCGTCGGCAGTGCGGGTGCCCTTCGAAGTTCCAGGAGACTATTGAAAACATGGGCTTTTACAGCAGCTACCCTCCAGCCACGACACTCTACCACCACCTCCCCAGCTCCTACCCGCTTCCGTCTCCACACCAGTATGCCCCGCACCAGCCCCACCATGCCCACTTCCTCCTCAACCCTGCCAGATTCCACAGGCGTAGAAGCAGGCTGCTGCGGGAGGGAGCTTTAGGCGGAGAGGTGGAGGGAGATCTGGGAGGAGGCAGCTCAGGGTTCATGTCCAGCCTGTCCTGTAGCTGTGGCAGGAGCGAACACAAACACAAACACAAACATCGCCACAGGCAATGTGAGCGAGACATGGATGATGAGGAGGAGTTGCACGAGGACGAGGAGGAGGACAACATGGAGAGGGAGGGGCTGTCCAGTTCAAAGTCCAGGTCAAGGTTCATTTTGGGGCAAGGAGAAGGAGGAAGGAAAGGGTCACGAGGAATGGGGGGTATGCTGTCGCCTTGGTTATGTGAGAATGGAAACGATTCCTTCTCTGCTGCTGCCTCATCATCGTCATCTTCAACAGAACGCTTCAAACACACATCCCTCACCTCACTAGGCCTGGGTTCCTCTCACCTGTCCTCATTCGGAGGAGGCTGGGGCGGCCTGGGCCAGAGTTGGACTAAACTCGGGGGCCTTGGAAGTCCAGGATTTGGAAATCCCAGCTGGAGATCCTTCAACGGGGAGCGACACGCAGGCAGAATGATCGAGTCGGACGGCGAGGACGACGATGGGGAGGATGTCCACCAGTCACATCTGTACACCAGGTCGCCATCCCCGACACACACCAACCTGTTCACGTCGGCTGCCATGGCAACAGGGGGACGGGGCCTGAGGGGTGGAGTGGCCATTAGAAATCCAGGAAGTGGAGACCGGTCCTGGAGGAGAGACGAGCCAGCTTGGACAGAGCGGAGAGAAGCAGGTGAGTATGTAAGAATCAATCCATGCATGAATGAACAGGTCACAGATCAGAGACTCAACCATCTGTTTGTTGGTTCAGTGTGAGGTTTAGAACTGCAGTTTTTTTTATTGTAAATTAATGAATCAATTCATCGATTAATGATTATAATTAATAATAAAATATACTATAAAATTTGAAAAAAATAAAATATAATCTTACGACTTCAAATGTCAAAAACCCAAATATAGTCAGTTTACTATCATGTACCCGAAGTTTAAACCCACAAATGATTGGTATTTTTGCTTCAAAAAGTAGTACCTGGTCCATTTTCAGTTTTGTCTTGTTCAAGCAAATAATTGGTTCAGCTCTAATGAGGTTATGTCAGCTGTAGATGCAACAATTTGGACATACTGCAATGTTAGTATTTCTCTGGCTGGAAACTGCCTGAGCTGATAAATGCAACAAAAGCTCCTTTGTTAAGTTTGTTTCCTGACTTGTGTGAGTACATAATTTTATTCTGTTATATTGTTTCACTGACAGAAAATATGAATATAGTAGACAGTAATCTAGATAATATGGGAAATCCGGTGCTTATCTTTGAATAGAGCCATAACAACTAAATCATGACAACTAGTTGAGTGAAAAGGTTTTATTCTAAGAGCCTCTTTTTCACTTTCACAGTATGACAGATTTTTATGTTCGCACATTGTGCATAGGAGATTGTTTTAGCAACAGTTTGCCCAATATAGTGGCAGCATTGCTTTTTTTCTCAGGTGTTGTTGAGCCATGCATCAAAGCCTGGAGAGTGTTTAAGAGG